>WAAF01014473.1:276614-1019221 GCA_013400475.1 Tricholaema leucomelas | reverse complement strand
AGCCCCTCCTGGGGACTCAGGTTTCTGGGAGGGGAATTGTGTTTGTATTACCTTTTTTACCTTGTCTATTTCTGTCTATAACTGTCTCTACTGTAAATCTCTGCTTGTAAATTGTGCCAGCTGTAAATATAAGCTTCATTCAAATTTCCAGAGCTGACTGAGTCTAGTCTGGGTGATTTCTAAAAGTACGGGGGGGCGGGGGATACCCAAACCATCACATCTTTTATTTTGGCGCCCAACGTGGGGCTCGAACCCACGACCCTGGGATTAAGAGTCCCATGCTCTACCGACTGAGTTAGACTGACTCAACACACAGCTGCACCACACAGCTTGGTGTCATCTGCAAACTTGCTGAGGGTGCACTCAATTCCTCTGTCCATATTGTTCAACACATAACCATCATTCATTTTTAAATAAAAATTATTAATGTGGCTATCTACTTATTCAGGGTTTATCCTATTCCATTTCAGGGACTAACATTGACAAATCAATAGACGCACCAATTAGCAAGACTTAACCTCCAAGTTTTGATTGAATTATTCACTATGCCACTGACATTTTGGTGCCTTTCTCAGAATCCAGGGAGGGAATAATCACAGGCAGCAAAACCAAAGTGGGATGGAAGATAAAAGCTAACAATGAACTGTTTGCAGTCAGCCAGACTCTCACCACTCATACAGAATTGTTTCCAAACTGCCATTGAGTAAGAGCCCAAGTTCTATGCTCTAGTCACCTCTGCATACCAAGTCTGAGAATGGAAGCACAGTAACTACATATGCTACACATGCAAATTATGAGTTCCTGAAGACAGACCCAGTGTTCCAACCACACCAGTGACATCCACCTTTCATAGGGACAAGGCACAAACTGCATACGCTCCACTCAGCCAGTACCTCTCCTAAGAAGGGATGTGACACCTCCTGAGCAAGTCTGGAGCAGATGAGGTTATACCATGGTCAGGAAAGCTCCCCTGGGATGTCAAGAAGGCTAACCTAACCTTCTGAGATCCGTATAAACAAACAACTGAACACGGAGAGCCTTGAACCAAGGGACTGCTGTTTACCTAACCCCTGAACTGCAAAAGCCATCAATCCCTGCCTTATTAAAGAAATGCATACGCTAGCCAGGCATGCCTGCCTGATCAGCTCTCTCCTGTTCACAGCTTCACTGGGGTCGGAGGAAGTTCCAACAGGCCCCGTTCCACAAATAAAATCCTTCTGGTTGGCGATAACTAAATTGTATTAAGACTGGCTCAGACAGCTTCAATTAGAAATAAATCGGCAGGGCTGGACTGAAATACTCCATCAGTTTGCTTGTGGCTGGTCTTTCCCTCCTTTTACATCCCAAACCAACTCTAAATACCTGGTTTAACAAAAGTAGCAGGGAATCCATAACATGTTTCCACTTATTATATCTGTCATCTATATATGTGTGTGTACCGAAAGGAAAACCACGACTAACGTAAAAGAGCAAAAGCTTTAAGCATGGAGAGAATCAACAAGTCTTTAACAGGAGGTTCCCAACCACCAACAAGCAAATCAGGAAACTTCAGATTCTGAGAAACAAACCCATCTCCCATGTTTAAAGGATTTCTGTCTTTTCTTAACCCCTCTAAAAGCAGCCATTCATGTCTATTACAAATCCACAATTTAGGAGAACTCAAGTGAGGGTATCCAACCTAACTTATTTGCAGAACTCTACAGCACAGTCTCCTTACCAAAATCAGTATTTTTTTCCTGTAAGATTTTGAGCTTTAATAAAGATGTTTAAAAATCTGTTGTTAATCTACTTTTAATTTTTTCCAAATGCCAAATAAAACTGATTTCCACCTCCCCACCCCATGCTTATAAGAAACAAGTTCTAAATGAGAATCACTCCTGCCTTTACTCCAGCATTCATTTACTCAGAAACCCAGTCACACATTTAAGAGTTAGCACTAACGAAATGTACAATGATCAACTGGACAGAAGTAGTCAAGTTATTGTTTTCACAGATGTGAGAAATAATTTGATTTTTCAAAAGGAAAAAACAGCAAATTGTGCTAGTTTGAAGCTAGCTAGAATGTTTTGGTGAGAAGGCTTAGATCACAAGCTGTGAAAGAGAAACGGTGGTGATGTCTACTTCACTCATAGGCTTGCTGAGACGTAGAAGAGCAAGAATCCAGACATAGATAAGGGAGTCACTCTTTGTCCGGGCTCTGGGCATTTTCTCTCTAACCTCACCTTCCATCTCTCTGATTAATCCACTTTGCTTCCTAACCCCCCTGGCCGACCCTCCATTCTTCCTTGGGGCACAAGGCAACATCTGGGGTAAGGTAGGGGAGTGGGAGAAGGTGTAAGGGCAGTTGGGAGCCCCTCCTGGGGACTCAGGTTTCTGGGAGGGCTGTTGTGTTTCTGTATTACCTTTTACCTTGTATATTTCTGTATATAACTGCATATACTGTAAATATCTGCTTCTATATTGTGCTAAGCTGTAAATATAAGCTTCATTCAATTTCCAAAGCTCGCTGAGTCTAGTCTGGGTGATTTCCAAAGTGTGGGGGGGCAGGGAACACCCAAACCATCACACAAACATTAAGAGATAGGTATTTTAGGACTTCCCCCAAAACCTTTCATTTATATTTGGCCTTCATATGGCTTAGTCAACAGAAAAAAGTTCTTAAAATACTAAGATTCTTTTAAAAGGACAATTGAACACCAACCCTGGGTCATTAAATTCAAGCTTAAGTTGCACTTAAAGTATAAAATAAAAATGTTGGTAATTTACTGAGTAAGTCAATCTTGCTCTGAATGTGCACAATTTCAAGACGGAACATTAAAACTAAAATCAATTACATTATGTCCTCAAACTACTTATTTAGACCACAACAAGGAAAATATGAAGAAAAAAAAAGTCAGGCATTAGGGAAGCAAGCATCAATTTCCACATGAACTCCAGAGGGACTATAATCTTTGTTCATCTTCTGAGGAGGTACTTGTGAGAACAGTCAATTGTAATGAGCCATGAAAAGAAAATCCTCAGTTCATGATATACAGCCTGCTCCTGTCAGTAGGAACTTGCACTCTTTAACACATTTCCAGCCCTGGAATATGTCTCCTGTGGCATTACCTTGGACATGCTGCTTGGCCACATAATTAAAAAAATCCTCAGGTGCACAGGAAAATGCTGTGCCATATGAACAATACTCCTCCTGTGATATAAAAAGACAATTTAATACAAAACAAATTGAAGAAATGGCACAGGTCCCTCTTGCTGTTTCAGGGGTCTGTCCTGGTCAATATACTTACTTTATAAAAAACACCAGCCAACAACCACCACCCAAAAACAAGCACACAACAAAACAGAGGCAAATTAAAAAAAAAACTAACTGCCACAGAGGTTGTTGATGTGTAGGCAAGGATGGCTGGCTGTAGGAGTAAGGAAAGGTAAAAAGTGGAATGGGGAGGGAAATGTTAATAATGATTTGAGTAAGGTATCAGAAAATGAAACTAGGTAGCTCATCAGTTGCAACAGGAAAGGGTATGTTCTCCAAATTACCAAGTGGTCTTGATTTCCTAATCTGGAATAGCTGGAGGGTGGAAGGTGTGAAGGCAATCGAGGGCTCAGAGGCTTAAAAAAATCATTACTATAAAATTCACAGCAGAAAAGTACCAAATACCAAACTCTCAATTGGAATTACAACCTCAGATACTAGACAAAGGACATTTCTAAGCAGGATGATGCTTTTCTCTACCTATAATTTTTATTCCAACTATTAAGTACTTTTGAGGTATTTTCTGCAGCTTTTTAAAATGCAGTAATACTGTAGTTACAGGCAGGAAATGCTTTTGTTGCTTATGTAAAATATTACACAAAACCATGTTACAGCAAACCTCCCCTACCAAAACAGGTCTATTGAAGCTCCAGTTATTTCCTATTCTCTATTAAACACTGAAATCCCTTTGTGGAAACACAAACTAGAGAGACTGCTTTACACAGACTTCCTTGAAAAAAAATCAAGGCAGACTATTAAGAACAACTATTTTTTTGTCTCCAAACTCAAAACATGGATCAGCCTCTCAAGGTTAACATCCTTGTCATACAACAGTTCTCATCCACTAAGCAGCGGCCACTGTTGTGAGTCAGTACTTCAAATAGCCTACAATTGGCAAACCACAAAGCTCTATGCCTTCAGGAAGCCCCCATGGTGTATGTTTTTACTCAGACTTCAAACAGATATCAGAACAAACACTGGTGGAAAGGGAAGGTGAAAGGCCCAAGGGATGAATGATCAGAATCAAGTAAATAAGTACAAACAGTTTACAAAAAGGGAGAGAAATTTCATTGCAAGAGGGCAACCTGGAGGCAGGAGCTACCCTTGTGAAGATGTTTAATAAGATCAAAGCTAAATTACATAAAGGCTTCAAACATGAGTATTTTCCATCCAAATACTGCAAAGCCATGAGTGAGGATTCTAACATCCAAAGATGGTAGCATCCCATTTTGCACACAAGAAAGCAGAAACAAAAATGAAGAAAACAAGTTCTTCTTTGGTACTCTATAACCTGGGAATGAAATCTGAATCGTGCAGCTTCTACTTTCTGCTGTATATAAGCAAGAGGGCTCTTGGAGAAAGCACCTTAACAGGTCTAAAGAAGTGCTTATAAAATGTGTAACACATTTGAGCATTCAATGATCACTTTAAAAAGAATTATGTTTTGGTAGTTTAGTCGCATCACTGAATCCATAGGGAACCTCTGAATCCCTCTCATTTAGCTGTACTGATGGCACCTAAGCCCTGAGATACTTTGAGCCTAGGTGGGACACTTTGGTGAGAAGAATTAGATTACAGGCTGTGAAAAGGAAACAATGGTGATGTCTACTTCACTCACAGGCTTGCTGAGATGTATAAAAACAAGAACACAAACATAGATAAGGCAGTTTGCTCTCTGACTTTGGGCTGCACTTCTCTCTCTCTAACCTGCCGTCTGTGTGACTAATCCTTCTGCTTCCTACCCACCCCTGGCCTCCAAACTCACCTTGAACATAAGGCAAAGTCTGGGGTAAGGTAGAGGGGTGGGAAGAAGGTGGAAGGGTGGCTGGGAGCCTCTCCTGGGGACTCTGGTTTCTGGGAGGGCTGCTGAGTTTCTGTATTACTTTTTAACTTGGATATTTCTGTATGGAGCTGTAGATACTTTAAGTACCTGCTTGGATATTGTGCTAAGCTGTCAATAGAAAGCTTCATTCTTTAATTTCCAGATCGGCTGAGTCTAGTCAGGGTGATTTTCTTAAGTGTGGGGAGGCAGGTAACATCCAAACCATCACAGCCCTTAGCAAAAAAAAAAGGCCTTTCCCTCCCAGAAGGACAACCCTTAACTGAGCACCAGTAAAGTGGTGGAAATTTCTATCAGACATGTATATTTTGTTACTCTTCAGAAGAAGAGTATGACAGAAAACAAAGACTGAAGGGACCAAGATGCACTAAAGCATCCCAAGCCTGTAAAGGAAAGCATAAGGGTTAAATTGAACCAGATAAAAATTAAAGAAATAATTTAAATATACCTATATTCCCATTTGCTTTAAGACATGTAAGGTATTACAGGATTCATGTTTTCTTGGTTCTTTAAGGCTGCTCAGCCAAACTATATAGACACATAATAAAAAACACTGTTAGCTATATTATTACTCCAGAAAAAAAAAAAAGGGGCATTTTCTTCACACTTGAAATTACATCAAGAGTGGATTGAACTTACAAAATGAAACACCTAAAAAGGACAACTGAGAAAAAAAACAACCAACAAACAAACCAGAAAGTACCACATGCATCCCACTCTCGTGTGCAGGATGTGTAGCACACTAAACTTCTGTAGTATTTCTTAAAAGAAAGGGCAATCATGTTGTTCCATGTTATGTTCTAATCCAAACTGTTTGTCACTTTGGTTGCATAAACCCAGGGAAGTAAAAATTAAGTGCAAAACTTTGTCTGCAAGGAACAGGATATTTGCTCTGTAGTGACTGTTGCAAAGCATCTCCTCCTAAACTGAAAAATATCCAAAATGACAACGCATCAGGATCTTGAAAACTTGGTATCAGTCTATTCTGCAGCTGTATGTATATGGAACTCTGCAACAATCACATACACAAATAGGGTAGGATTGCTTTTACAGGAGAAATAATCTTGCTCATTTTGTTGTTTTAAATATTTCATTTTGCCACCCACCAAAAATGGGTCTTTATCCCCACCTTTTTCCTACAAAAAAGTAATCTTCACTAAGAGAATCCCATTAATGAAGGATGTTAGGCAAGGCCCAAGACAACCTGATGAGGTTGTCTTCACACAACAGCAGTGTGAAGCCAAAGGATATTAGATGACTTGGGAAAGGTCATCAAATAAGTTAGTGTTGATGTGATGGCAATTACGAGCTGAGAACTCAGAAGCCTGCTCAGCTACATCAGCTACAGACATGGCCCGCCAGAGATGTGGACTATGCAATAGGGTCCAAGTAGCTTATAGCTGCTGTTGTAATTATTCAAAATTCAGAAGCCCTAAATACTTAAGATGCTTCTTTTCTCCCAGGGAATGCAACTTCCCACAATAACTACATTCCCCTCAAAATAACAAAGCCTGGATTAACTAGAAAGACTTACGACCACAAGAGACCCTACACAGAAGTAAGGTTATAATACACAGCAGCACTCCCAGCTTTCAGTTTTACTACAAATCTCAAGATAAGGTCACTTCTTTTGAAATTCCAGATCCTAAAAACATGCAACTGAGTGCCAATTTCAGTTTGTTTAATTTACCTATCTAGGTCTTGTGGCTTAGGAGAATCTTACATAGAGCTGACCTGAGTTTATCTAAAAAAAGAAACAATCTTTACAGATTGCTTTAATTTATTTATTTGTCTATAAGAAAAGAAAAAAAAATCCTTCTTTGAGGGCTTACCATTGTGAGTACTTTGGACAGCTGACTACCAGTGTCACTGCCAACTGAAATAACAATTGTTCAGTTTCAAAATACATGTAAAAACCAGCAGTAGTCTCCCAATTTCTTCCCACATTATCAGCTCCACATTTTATCTTCATTTTATCTTAATTAGTATAAACAAATGCTAACTATAGCATCTTTCTGGTTTGCAACAAGGATTTGAAACTTAACTTCAGGATACCCAGCAGAGCAATTGCTGGTCTTGGAGGCAAAAAAAAGAAAACAATTAGAATGCACTTGGCGGGGGGGAAAAAACCCAAATTATTTTGGCAGCTAAATTCTTGACAGCCTCCATCTGCAGAGGGCAATCTCGAGCACAGAGCTAGACTGGTTCTTCCCTTCAGCCCTTTATTTCAAAGGCTCACAAGGTAACAACTGTAGGGCATCCACAAGTCAGAAAAAAAAATTCCCCTCTAGCTGGTGCACCCCTACCACAGCCTGAAACTGCTGGCAGAAAAATCTGAGGGCAAAATAAGCTGTTACTGGCAAAAGACTTCCGAGATCAAGAAACACAAGCAGGGGGGTAGTGGCAGTAACAGCCTGGAATAAATATCAGAAGCAAATGTGAGAGAGGAAAAAGCTGAAATTAGTCAAAGCAAGGAATGGCTCTGTGGAGTTTGGAAGGTAATATTAAGAGAAGAAAGGATATGTAAGTGACTGAGAGGTGGGTTTTTTCTTGCTGCTTTGTTGTTTGGTGGGTTTTTTTTCTTGGTTAGGTTTTTTTTGTTGTTGTTTTGGCTGGTTAGTTTGGGGCTTTTTTGTTTGTGGGTTGCTTTTGTTTGGTTGGTTTCCTTTCCCATGTGCTAAGGGTTCTGTAGAAGTAAACATACCCATGCTATTTTTGACGATTTTTGTCAAACAAATCCCATCTGCTGGAATTACTTTCTTTCTTTATGGGATTCCCCTCACCACCATCTCATAAATAATTTCATATTTACAGCTGGATCCCAGCAAAGTGCAAAAAAATAAGAGTTGATTACTCATTGAGGAGGAAAAAAAGTAACAGGGCAATACATCAGATAGAAAGCATCATCCAAAACAGTGTGGGGAATGCAATCACATGATTTGAGCTGGTATCAGAATTCATGTCACAACAGAGAGTTGAATAATATACTCTTAACTATATTTATTATTCTATATTCTAATATATGTTCTATATTTGTTATGTTTAGCTTCACCACCGTAGCACATTTTTCCACAGTTGGGGTTTTTTTCAGATTGAAGCAGCACCTACACCTTTACTGCTTTCGAAACACAAACAAAAAGCTGACAAAGCTCTGCTGAGCAGAAGTAATAAAAACATAACCTAGGCAAGAATACAAAAGCCAAAGCCCCGAGTTAAAGCTGGGTTTCTCTTGAGGCTAAGCTCAAGCTAGTGCATGTATAAGGTGCTTTGCTACTCAGTGTAAGGAAAAGGATTCAGTACACATCATTCTACAATCATTGAACAATTGGTCAGAGAGCAATAGGGCCTCTTCCTAAAGACTACACACAGAATCACAGAGCTTCAGAGGTTGGAGGGGCCCTCCAGAGATCATTGAATCCAACCCCACAGCCAAGCGGAACTGCAATTGTCATGGGAGTATGGAAGAAACACTGAAATTACATCATCTGGTGTAAAAAACTCAATGGTCCTCCTGTTGCATTAAGGACACTTTCCTGCAGTTACTCTTGCACAGAAACAAAAGGGTTTATGGAAAGAATAAAATACCCAGAAGAGCACTGTGTAGCCTGTACCATGCCCAACAAGTGCTTACACAAGAGCTGGACTTTTTTCTTCCACAGATGCATTCAAAGGGCTACTACATCTCCTGATGACTGATAATTCCATAATCCAGGTCTCCTTGATCCCAGAAGAGCAATCTATTGAACGGACACTCCAATGGTGACTTGAAACACAAAGAATCTTAACCTCCCTTGGACATGGCATCTACTATAGTGTGCAATGATCGGTTACCTCTGAAATCAATCTTAAAATCAACACATTAACCTTCAAAGCTCTAAGTTTAGAGACTTAGTCTTGCAGTTCTGTCATTTCAGTCAAGATCAGGTTCTCCTGACACTACCACAAATGAGGCAGACAGCCAGTTAATATGTTAACACTTCCTTGCCTTCTGTTTTCATTCAGAAGGAATGCGCACAAATCTTGACTTCCACTCCACAAAACACTCTAAGGTCAATAAATCTGGATATTCAGCTCCAAAGGTCAATGTGTGCTTACAGGATGTCACCACGTAAAAGGTAGGCTAGATTCCTCCAGACCAATGTTTCTGTATAAATGCAGTTCAAGCTCCTAGTTCCTATGTGGTCACCAGGACTTCCACATCACTACAGTTTAATCCGCTCAAGTGGGGATCATAGAGGGAAGTGATGCTTCCCTGGCAACAATCCTCTCCCAGCCTCTGTCCATACCACACTAGCCAACTCTCACAAAAAGGAGAGAAGGAGATTTATGCTTGAAGCACCCCTTAAGGATTTTAGGTTTTGTTTGTTTCAGAGGGTAGGGGAAAAGAGACTGTAAAAAGAACAAGCAGAGCTAATCTCCAGCTTTTAAATAAAACACAGCTACACAGATTTCTTTGCCCTTGGGCTTTTGTTTTTCCTCTTGACTGAAATCCTGCTCAGCCTCACCTGATACTGACAGGGATGGCAAGCCACCAGACCTCTGCAGCCAACGATTTTTTATTTTCTTTTATTAAAGATGGAGCCAGGCTAGGCAAACACAGACATTGAATGTGCCTAAATTCCATTTGGCCTAAGAGAAGAAGATTATCCTATTATAATGCAACACAAGAATTCCAAATGTCAGGATCTCCCACAAAAAAAAAAAACTATGCTGCTTAGTGACAGGAGGTTTAATTATTCTCAGTGCAAGTGAAAAGGTTTCAACTGCCCCATTGCTGCTGATGTCAGTAAGGACTGCCCTCCAAATTACTAAGTTTGGAACACAGCATTTATCTGCACTCAACTATTTAAAGCTTGCCCCCTACTGTTGGTTAAGAAAAACTTGGTAACTAATATTCCACAAATACCAGCTACAGTGAGGTGTTGGGAACCACCTGAGGCAAGTGAGGCATGCCTCAAAGAACAACCACCAAGAAAACCAACAAAAAAACACAAGGTAGGTATTTCCCAAGAGGGAAGTTGTAGAAAACCACGTGATACACAGGTTGCATTACTGCTGCATTCCCATCTTTGCATAACTAATTTCTCTCATACTACTTAACTTCTATTAGACTTTCTTGCTTAAGTGGAGTCCTAAAAAATAACTGATCGAATCCCACTTTTAAAACTCACTATTTTTAACTGGAATTGAAATGATGCAAAGTTGTGTTGCTCACCTACAGCTCTTCCATAAAAGCCTTCCCTCTATGTCATTAATTGTTTTGTAAGCCAGGGAGGGGCCTCATCCACCAGAGAAAGGATGTGCCAAACTACAAATCCACCAAAAGATGCCATCTGAACAATACATTATGGGGGAAACACATAAGCATGATTTCTGCCCTTGTTTTCACAGATTAGAATACGAGGGATTCTCAAGAATAGGGCACATCGCTTAACTCTTACCACTAGGTCATCTTTTAGCATTACTAAAACTGTAGGATTCCAGAGGCATTGTGCTCCCTGAACTAGGGAGCACAGTTCCTCTATTACTTCAGAACTTCTATGGTACATTCAAACCCTCTACCACAACAAGAAGTGGATGAAAACAGACTCATGCTCTCGTATGCAAGAAACAGGAACGCAAGGCAAAAAGTTACTGGCAACAAAAGACAAGGTCACAAATGAATTTGTCTTCAACTGCTGTAAGAAACTTTAAACTACTGTTATCCTGTACAGGGGAAAAAAAAAAGCAAAGCATAAAAGCTTATATTCTAATATTCTCATTTATATCTCTTCTTCTGAAAAGTGTGCCTGTTATTGCATTCAAACTTGCTCAATTCAGAAATGTGTTCAGCTGTTATAAATGTTAGATATGCACTGCTTCTTTTGCATTAAGAAGCAAGGTAGCTTTGAACTCATCTCGTGCATAGCAATTTTCACTGTATTGAGCCAAAGAGAAGAAAAGAATCTCAGTCAAACACACCACAGTGCCTCAGAAAAGATGAACACTTCACCGGCAGCTAGACAGTCAAGACAGAAAGGCAAGTGAATTATCCCTGAGATACGACATGTGCTCCAATTAGATTAAAAAACTTGCTACAATTTACAATAATTAAGCACAAGACAGGTGAAACATGCCAAAACCAATGAAATGGGCATATCTTGAGCCAATCTTTTAGAAGATGTCAACAGATCATGATTTTGCAAACCAAGCAGAGTTTTACAGGGTCAGTTCTTGGGTGAGAGGCAGTTAAACAAAACCCACAATTAGCACTGTTACTCAAACAATTCACTGAACTTTCCTCTGAATTTTTTTTAATCAACTGGCACCACATTCCTAGGTGCAATGTATGTTGAAATAAGCATTTTCCAAAGACTGTCACTGTTAGCTTTTGTCTTTCTTAGAGTAAGACACTTAAACACACAGTTCTTGCCTCCCCAAACTTGTTCTTCATTTCAAAGGTGAACAATACCTTTCACTCATTTACCTTGACTATATAAATGCCGGATTGCCATTTACAACTAAAACAGCTGCCCCGTATCACCCACCTCAGCAAGAAGCACTCCATCAGTAGCTCCTTCCCTCGCACACCCACGTTTGTGTAACTTACAAAGCACTGTGGCTTAAATTGCCTTTCAAATCCTGTTTGGGTTTTAAGCAGCTTGTTAAACTAAGCAAAACTCTCTTGTGAGTTTAGAGATTATGCCCCCCCTTTTTACGTATTTGATCATACAACTAGTCTGGAAAGTAAGCATCATTCTGTCAATTAACACACATTAAAACTTTCTCTGCAGTTAAAACACAAACAGTTCCACAACCTGGCCCTACAGAATAGCAGATCTGCCAGCAAATACCTTTTTTTTTTCTAACTAGGTGCTGCTGCAAACAGTCTAGGAAGCAGGTTACACCTTGCCGTTCAAGCAATAGAGACATGCCTGAGCACAAGGCCAAAAACGAGATGAAAAATACATTGCCCTTCTATTTTCCACCACCCTGCTGCCTCTCCATTTAACCCCGACAGAGGCACTAGCAAACATCCAGGCAAACTACATATGAGTATTCTCAAAATGCAACTACATCATCTCCCACTGCAAAGATCATCTGGCAGAGTAAGAAATCTCTGCTAAATAACCTATCAATAGCCAAGTTACACTTCGCTTTATTTTGTGTTACTGGCTTTATTTCTATCTCCTTGGACCACCCTAAGGGTTTCTTCTCCGTTATGTTCTTCAAATACTTGCAGATAATCATATCTCCCACTTAGACATCATTTAGCCAAGTCTCATGCATTTCTTTTCATCTTCTTCCCCTCATAAATCAATCCCTTCAGCCTCTCCAGCATTCTTGCTGCTCTTCCCTGAATTTCTTCCAAACTGCTGACATCTTTCAGCAACTGAGGGACTTCCAACTGCATGCTGTACTCTAGATACGGTTTCTGTACCGCAAAAGAAGATAATTAAGTCTTTTCAAGAAATATTAATGCTCCAAGTCTGGACTAAATCTAAATCAGAGATCTCCTATTCTTTTTTTTCTGCTCCCCCACTCCCCCAAGTGGATAGTAATTATCCCCATTTTACAGAGCAGAAGAGCAGAGAGAAGTATCTGACTTACTGCTGCACACAAGCAGTGCCAGAATAAGAAACAGATCCATGTTCTGCCACTACCAGTTGTAAGGTCTGCTAACTTTCAGCCTACAAACCATGTAAGACAAGGTTCCTAGGCTGTGATCTATAGGCAAACACAAGTAATTTCCAAGTGGCTATGGAAAAACATCTGGGAAGTCCAGCAATTGCCTGTAGGAGTGGGCATGGTGCTGGGGCCGGTTGGCACCAGTGGAATCATGCAACACCCTGTGATGTACCATGGTCTGCTATTATCTTAAGTAGTCAAGACAAGTCCCTTATACATCTACCTGAGTTTTAGTCCCATTTAGCTGTTTGTTTCTAAAACCAGCTCACAGCTATCATCAGCTTAACTACTCAAACAAGCTATTCGGTTCCAGAGGTTGACTGGTTTTAAATGAGAGGACTGAGTGCCAGACTGAGGCAGTCCAAGGCACTTTTCAGCCTGCACGTTTCCTTCCCTTCCCTCCCACTCTCTAATACATTTGCGAAGGATTCACAGGAAAATAACTTCAGAAAAAATAAAAAGAGCTCTTCACAAAAGAAATCTGTAAAAGAGAATATACATGAGGGGAGGTGAGGCTGAAGAATGGGAATGGGGGGAGAGGAGAAGGAAAAAAAAAGAGAAAAAAAAAAAAAAAGAGTCTGATCAGTTAAATTTAATAAAAAAAAAACCCAGACCCACAAACAGGATGCAGACACATTAAAAAAGCAACACTGACCTAACAAAGGAATGTGAACTGCAGTTGACTTAAACAGCATCACAGTAATAGCCCTCCCCCCCTGCCCCAAACCTATGCAACTCTTAAAGACACAGACTTCTAGGTCCTTCTGCAGTTCTTTCCCCTGCTAGTCACACATTGTTTGGTAGTCTTAGCCTGAGCTAATGCAGCTACTACCTCTTCCTTCCAGACAACGGAGTACCCAAGTTTGACGCAGACGAAAGAAAAGCAGACTGAGTTCTATTATTCTGCCTGCCTTAAAGGGGTATTAAATTCTGCTATTCTGCTACATATTCTTCTCATTGAAAGACCAAACTATAAAGGGTCCTCTGTTTCATGATCAGAAGAGCATAACCAAGATTAGATAATGAACACCTTGGTGAAAGGTATCGTTTCTTTCCACTAACTCCACATACAAAGCAAAAAGCAATTTCCTAAATCTGTGTATGATTTTCTTCATGCAACCCCTGGTTCACAATTATATTTCCTGCTTACAAGCACAACAGTGACCAAGACTACTTATTAGGCTTCTCCTCATCTCGTGAAGAACCATTTCCTCTATCCAAAATTTTGGAAATGGCAATATAAATGTCATCCTTCTGTTTTTCTTTTTCATCATGTTTTTTTTGCCTCCAGGGCAGAAAAGCCTACTAAGAACACTACATCTTTAAGGAAGAAATTATCTTGATTTTCAGCCTGAATCCTTTTCGGTGTTAACATCATTTACACAGCAGTTCACCACCTACTTAAAGGTATCTATCTCAAGTGAACACTTAAAAGCTTTTCTATACCACAGATACACCTGGTGCAACTTCTTTCTTCAAATATGCACTGTGCTTGCTAATTAGGCTCTGAGGCTTAATTGTAAAGTGTAGTGTTTGGTGACAAATCTGGAATTACTGTCAGGAAAGAATACAGGAGTTTTTCTCTCCAGTCAGAAATTCTTATCTTGTGGTAGGAAGCAGAAAGGGAACTTGCTGCGAGGCAAAACTAGTGCAGTTGCATCAAGCCTTAAGTTAAAAGGAAAACAGTCCATATTCAGCAAGAAATCAGGACACTTCAGTTTCCTCTGCAGATCAATTACTACGTGGCTGTTTGCTGTCACTGAACACTATGATTCCTTCTCTCAACTTGTACGACAGAAGTAATCTCACTCATCTTCCTAAAGAGAGTCAAGGATTAACTAGTGACAAATGGGCTGGAGACACTAAGGAACAACAAAACTACTCCTAGTATCGTTATGATCTTACCCTACAATCTGAGTTAAATGCACCACCTATTATTGCCTTTTGAAAAGGCTCAGAACAACTTTCCTACCTTAAAATAAAAAGTAGTAAAAAACCCAGTAGTGACACTTACAAACTCTAGCATCCATCATTCCTCATGATCATAAGTCTTTTCTGTAATTGACCAAGGATGAGAATTACAGTAATATATAATATCATAAAACCAGGAGACACTAGCAATAAAAAAAAACCAACCCAAAAACCAACTCTCAATATCTCCAAAAACTCATTTACCGGGCAATATTTGCCTGAAGGCAGGTTTGGGGTTTGGAACTAACATGCAGAGCAGAGTCAATTTAAGGAACTTGATATGCACCATATTAAATACGTAGGTACAAGTAAAAAATACTGCAGAGTTGCTTTCCTTTATTTGTTCAGAAGAGCTCTGGTGCAAATCATACATATATTAAGAGAGGAAAGATTTCCACCATCTCTGCATGACCAACAACAAGAAGTCCTTTTCAAACCAGAGTTTAACAACACAGGAGATGTGGCTTCAGGCTGTTCAGTCTCACAATATGCAAGTCATATAACTTAATTAGAAGAGGTACAATCTGCCAAATCATCAGTGGCCACAGTGGGCATGAGCTTATTGCAAAACTCTGTGAGGCTACTGGCAACACTCAGATTCACAATATGAGACTCACAACTCCACACCTGACACAGACTTGCATTCGTCAGCTGTTGTGGTAGGTCTGATAGGCCCAAAACAGGCTTATACATGTCCTGCCTTGCCTAGGCATGCTTTTCAGCTCCACCAGAGAGGCAAGTGTGGGAAATGGGACACAAAAGAACCTGTAGCCACTGAGTCTGGCCTTCCCAGGGTCCTGTGGTGTAAGGTACACACACTCAGCTTGTGCCTGCCTAGTGCAAGGCCTGTGCTTTTCCCAAATTAGAGAAAAGCAAGCCTGTGGTTTTGCCTAATGTGGTATGGTTTGGCTAACTGCCATCCTGATTGGCTATTCTTGTGTCCAAAGGGCAATTCATCTCGGCCCACATTGATAAAAGGAGATATGCAGGTGAACAACCTGCTTTTGCTTTGCTGCTTTTTGCTTCCCTGCTCTTTGTTGTGCTCTCTCTGCTGTACTCAGCCATGCTGCTATTGCACACCGCCTTATTGCTTGCCTGGTAAGCTCCACTGCCACGAGTTACCAGGAGCAGACTCTGGATGCTTGCATGCAATCCTGTGTGGCCACGTGACATCATGCTGAGACTACACAACATCCTGCCTTCTGCACCTGAAGGTGCTTAGAATTCCTGGACATATATGCAGATTGTCCAGAAGGAGCCAAGAGACAAGGGCAGAGATTATCTGCGTCCTTTCCTCAGAAGCCAGAAAGATTGAAGTCTCAATGTCCAACAAGACAGAGTCCCCTGAAAGCACTTGGGCACTGTCTGGACTGTGGCTAGCCCCTACAAGTGGGTAATAATAATAATCTGTGAGTAAATGCTTAAATGCCTCTTTGTAATTCTCTATTGCCTTCTGCCACAGAGCAGAAAGAGCTTGGGCCCATCTACTGGGCAAGTGGCATACTGACCGCAAGCGGCGTTTGACTGCGGGAGCCTTCTCTTCCAGTTCAATTAATGTTTATACATTTTTCTGGTTACTGCCATATCTAGATATTATCCACAGAAAGTTTCCATGACCGTGTAAGAACCAGAATATTATTAAAATTAGTGGTCAGGGGTGGTGAGAGTTCAGAATAGCAAAATTAATAAACAATATTAATTTTGGAAACTATCATCTTGCATCAATTAATTTCCCCTCCCCAACATCAGCTGATAAGCACCTACCTGGAATTCGGATTTTAAATTTGCCACTTTGGCCAAACCCACCATCTATTACTCCATCTTCTCCTGTAGATAGTTTGACTTTTAAACCCACAAAAATGTGGATGTTGGTTTCCTTTTTAAACAATGAACGACCGATCACACTGTAATCATCCATCACCTGCAAAAGAAATAGGGCTTCATGAGTCCACAATCTAAAGCAACAAGAAAAATCTAAGATACACTAAGTTTTGTGATTTCTACCACCCTGCCCTTAGAAAACTATTTATTCACAAACGAAAAAAACTTCACATATGTCATATGAACTACTGAATTTAAGGCAATTTCTGTCTAAAATCATAGAAGACTTTGTGAATTAGATTTTTGCTTTCACTTCTTTTCTAACACAGGAAGAGCAAACCTGCATCTGAATATGCTGTAAAGATCAGTTAATTCAAATTTCTTTTCTGCTTTGAAACCATTCCATGAAAGTCACTTAAGTACCTATGCTCACAAAAAAGTTTATTCCATTACTTACCCTACAGCTAAGTACATTATCACCTACATAAACAACCTCTGTCTCTTAGCTCCAGACCTGCACTCAATAGCTCTACTACTAAAGAAATGACAGAATTACTCAGAGCTTCCAAATAAAGTCTTTTAAGTATTTCCCTTTACATATACACTGATTTGTTAAACTAAAAGCCTTATGACCATTGTATCCAATTTTAATTTCAAGGTTTGTAACCCAGTGGGCAGACCCATTCACAAGCTGAATTCTTAATTAAGCTATCAGGAACAAGAGGTAGCAATGTTGGTGAGTAAGGGAAGATAAACAACCCTCCCTTAGGCATTACAAAGTATAAGGTGCAGTCAAGTGAGCCTAATCCTATAGGTGTGAATATCCTTGTATACCTAATGCCTGGAGTTACTCTACCTCATAGTCACACAGAACATTCATGTACTTATCACAGGAAATAAGGAGATCTTATTTAAATCTTCTCAAGATTGTTTTTTTTTGTGTGTGTGTGGCACATCTTAGAAATTTTTAGGTAGATCTAAAGGTTTCAAAGGCTGAAGTGACTTGGAACAGCAAAGAATTATAACCAGCTTTGAATGCTTCCCTTTATTCAGTTTAAATGACGACTCAAAATATTGCTGGTTTAATTAAGCTGTTCTCCTTCCCTGAAGTCCCATCCATAAACAAGAGGGCACGTGCAGACTCAAATCCCTAATATTCTTATTACTTTATCACATGTTTGCTTCTGTTTTAATGTCAATCTCAGTGGGGCAGTAAATCTGGCATCAAACATTCAATTTTGTTTTTAAATAGGGTTTACTTGTTCATCTATAAAGAATCTGGAAAGGGTTGAGCAATATTAAGAGAGCACTGGCAGCACCTCGTCTGTCCCAGACTACATGCACTTGCAGGACGAGAAACATCTACAACCCTTCTTCCTTCTTTCACATGGAGAAGGCAAATGTGCAGACAGCCCCGCTCCCAGCTGAATGCAGAGTCAAGGCTGTAGGAAAAAAAAACAATCCAATTTTTCGACAGCATTGACTGCCTGAACATCCACCCCTCATCTTTTCCCAAAAGGTCACCTTTCTGGTTGTGCTGTATGGTTGGTTGGGTTTTGGTTTGCAGGTTTTTTTTGGTGTCTGCCCTCTCATACCCCCTCAACAAGCACTGCTTTAAAACAGCCTGTGAACCATTAGCAATAGTATCACTGCTTGGCAATCTCTAGCTTAAATTTAAAACTGAATGATGTCTTTTACTACAGCCACTGATAATAGATGGTAGTAGTGGGGCAGATAAGTTTTCAGGTACGTTTACCTTCTTTGGGTCTGAAATAGAAGACTAGCAGAAAAAGAAACTGTTAATTTCAACCTGAAGCAATGCTTACACTCTCAAAACTTTCATCATTTTTCCAGTTACATTAGCTGGTGAAGCAAAAATACTACTTTTTCCTATGAATCTTTTCTTCCTAAAACAAGAATTGCAAAACTGAATGTCTCCCTCCTCCATCTTCAGCAATGGCCTTCTAACCCCTGTGTTTGAAATACAGTCTCTTATATTCCACTGAAGATCTTCCATATATCTATTATTTTTATAGTTATCTCCCCAAAATGGCACAGGAAGCCAACTTTAAAGACAACATAAACATCTTTTATTTTTCCAAGAGCACTTCAAAGTTATCTTTAACTTAATTAAAAACGGAATTACAGGGCAAGCAATCATACTAAGGCTAGCATGGTTCACCTCAGAGCCTTCCCAGCAAGGCTGCCAGGAAAAACTCAGAATTCTTTCTGTGAACAAATGTTACAGGACCATGCTTCTTTGAGTAAACTGGTAAAAACAACCTATAATTGATGACTTTAACAGCACCAAAATTATCACCATTTAGGTATGCCATATTCATTTTATACCTATTGACTTTGAATCTTCTCATCCTTCTATAAGGAAATGTACTTTTTAGGGACTTGCCCTGGTACACTCAGTTTAGGAAAGTAAGGGAAGGCTACAGTCACACTATTCCTTTTAGTCCAATGCTCATCGTCTTAGAAAAATCTCTCCTTAAGCTGTTTGCTATGTTCTGTCACCATTATTGCTTGGGCAAGTCTGTAGGCCATTAGAATTACAACTGCTCTAGTGATGCTGAGATAAGTCACTGGCGATTTGCCTGAGTGTTTGGAATAAAACCTTTGTGACCCAATGTGTCAGTCTTGGATGCTAAATACTATAAACCCCGTTCTGTGACATCCACGCACACCCCTCCAGTTATCCTATCACCAATTTATCCCTGACAAAGTCTAAGGACAAGGGAGGTTATTCCGCCCCTGTACTCAGCACTGGTCAGGCCGACCCTTGCGTGCTTTGTCCAGTTCTGGCCCCCTCAATTCAAGAGAGATGTTGAGATACTGGAACGTGTCCAGAGAAGGGCAATAAAGCCAGTGAGAGACCTGGAACACAAACCCTATGAGGAAAGGCCGAGGGAGCTGGGGGTGTTTAGCCTGGAGAAGAGAAGGCTCAGGGCTGACCTCATTGCTGTCTACAACTACCTGAAGGGAGGCTGTAGCCAGCTGGGGTTTGGTCTCTTCTCCCAGGCAACCAGCAATAGAACAAGGGACACAGTCTCAAGTTGTGCTGGGGGAAGTGTAGGCTGGATGTTAGGAGGAAGTTCTTGCCAGAGAGAGTGATTGGCATTGGAATGGGCTGCCCAGGGAGGTGGTGGAGTCGCTGTCCCTGTAGATTTCAAGCAAAACCTGGATGAGGCACTTAGTGACATGGTCTAGTTGACTGGATAAGGGCTGTGTGCTAGGTTGGACTGGATGATCTCGGAGGTCTCTTCCAACCTGGTTGATTCTATGATTCTAAATAATAAGAGAATGCTTGACTTAAGAACTATGACAACTGCTCAGTTTCTTCAGTAAACCAAATAGGTGAATGAAGCGTAATTGCTACATAGGAAACCTCATTTTCTCAACTGTAAGATCATGTTAGAAAAATTGAGTTCACTCTTTCAGTCTTGCTTTGTAAAAAGGCACAGAAATGCATGTTGCTTTCTCCAAATGAAACTCAACACTTCCAATTACTTTACCAGCAATTTACCTTCAATCACTGGATCTGAAGTTAATCCCCTTTGCGTTCTCAGAACATCTACAATGGCAATCACTTTGCCTATTAGCTGAACGGCCTTTTGGGAGCTCTTTTTGCTTTTCCCTCGAACACTCTTTATTTACTGGGGTGGGGGTGGTGTATAAAATATTATTAACTTAAAAAGCCAAATGCCATGAAGACAGTAAGGGATACAGAGTCTGCTCTGAAGCAGCAGCAAGGGGCCTAGCGATGAGGGCAGACTAATTTTATTAACTTCAGGGAAACTTCAAAAAGCTTTAGGGCTTTAATGCCAGACAGAGACGACCCCAAAAGTCAGTTTAAGTGCTGCATAAACAAAGGATTAGGGCAAGAAAAAGCTGAAGGCTCCTTGCACTTCTTGTTTATATTGTCATATGACCTAGTAGGAGTGGGAGAGGGCTGCCTCTCTGACTTTAATCCCCCACGGTGTACAGTGGCGTTTCAGTTCACTGACCTACATTACGATAATATTTTTTTAAATTTATGGGCAGAGGTGCAGCATCAAACTCACTTAAGGACTTTAGAAAAAGAAAAGGGGCGGGAGGGGTGTAGAAATGCCCAGAACAGAAAAAAAAAACCTGGCTAGGAAAGTCTCCTCCTTTCACTTAGGTTAGATCAGCATCTTAGAAAGGGATTTCAAGTTCAAAGGGAATGTCTCTGTTACTCTTGTTTTATGGCTTAGACCAGAGGACACAATAGCACAGACTTTATGAAACATCCCTTCCCACTTGGCTTTTGTGTCTGCAGGAAAAAGCAAACAGCACCTATGGTTAAAGTGAACTATGTGCATCTCTGGCGCGTAACACTTCTGCTGACACCACGAAGTTCACAGCAAAAATTAACCACCTCACAGTCTCCCATCTAAACACTGCTTAAGCTACTGTAGATCCTTTGCACAACCACAGCTAATGGTAGGTGTTGGCGTTCCGTGCAAACCATGGCGTAATTGCGAGGGAAAATAACTCCGATTTCCCTTTGAGCAGGGATAGGAAGCAACTGTTCTGCCTGTTAAACCACTCTAAAAGATACCTTAAAACTTACCATCATCTGAACACCCTCCCAAACAACACATTTAGTGAACAACTAACTCCGTGTCTTAACACAGCTGTAGAAAAAAAAGGCGGGGGAGGAAGAAGGAAATCAGAACAGAAACACACAAGAGGGAACAAAGCGGTGCCAGAATGAGCAGGGAAATGAGGAAAGGTTTGAGGCAGAAAGTAAAAGCATTGAGTATTAAACGCTAGCAAGAGACAGAGAAATAACAACCTTCTCTGATTTAATCTATAACTATATGGTTTGAAACAGAAATAAACCAAATTTTCTTAAAAAGGATGAAACCAGGTCTGAGGTTTACTCTCAGCAAACTGATAAATGGCCCATTGAAACCAAAGTAGAAAACAATGGGAGGGGAAAAACAGAACAAAAAGAATCCATGACTAACACTGAAAATACAAAGTATATTTATTGCCTCTTTGTACTTTAGAAAAAGTACACTTGAGACATCTTCATCATGATCAGTGACAGCTCATTTATTTCTAGAAAACAGTTTCAAGCACTTTCCATTTCTGTGTCAGAAACAGGAATATTTGGGAGGCTGCAAATTCCTGTTTGGTTTTTTTTGATGACAGTACATGAGGTTGCAAAAAGGGTGAAGAAGAAAGGAATAAAGATTTCACTGATTATTAGGTTTGCAGTTACTTTGACTGTCTGAAGACTGTTCTAACTTACAGCTTGTTACTGAAAACTAGGTGGATCGCTTGGGACAAAGAATGATTTGGTCAGCCACATAGTTTCCTAAAAGGCTTACATGTGTGTGGGCTCCAAAGATCTTCTACTCTTACCATTATCCAAGTGAACAAACTAAACTCCTGCCTTTCAATGTTCACCCAGGAGGAAGGAATGGAGATGAAAAGCTCATGTCCTTCAATACTCTCTGAAGTATTCTTCATCTCTCTGCATACCCACTAACTCCACTTTCCAGGTGTTTTCTCTCATATCTCCATGGCCTATGTTTCTTGATTCCAAGAAGCATCTTCCTTTCTTTACCCTTCTCTTGCTTTTCAGTAAAGGGACAACTGCATTTGAGAACACCTAACAAGCAGCCATAAACACCATTCACTTTGCTGAGCATTTTGCCACCACCTATAGCCAGGCTAAAACGGATGCAGTAGTGGAAAAGGAGCCTTGAATATTGAGTCAGGACAATGAGTAAGAACTGCATAACCAGACCAGTTCAGATTTCAAAAGCATCAACTGGCATTCCCCAGGCACACACAAGGTACATACAGGTCATTAACTTCATCGTGCAACTTTGCAGTGCAAGTTTCTTTCACCTCTTCGAAGTCTGGAAGGGCTGAATCCCAAAAAGCCTAGTTAGGAACACATTCGTTTTACTAAATGAGAAGAAATTGACTAATATTATGACTTTATTAATCTTTATACTAATCTAAGCTGTGTTCCCTTTATGCATCTCCAGACCAGCCAGCCCTGGCTTGAAACGGTGTGAAGAGTGAAAAATCCTCTAATGCTTACTATGCAAGCACAGGGCACAAAATATGCTGTTCAGTAGAGCAGAAGATCTGTAGATACAAAAGTCTTCACCTATCCTTAGAAGGAGGATGTAGAAAGGATTGCTAAACTGAAGAGGGCTCCTCCCAGACTGCAGTTCTGAGCAACCAGAAGGACTCTGGTAGTATCTCCATGACTAAGATCTTAAACATCCAATAGAAAACAAGAGTGAGAACTGGCATGTTTCATTTGGAACAGTACACAGAGCCAGCATGTAGCAGTAGGTGACAGTAAGTTGTTTCCAAAGGAAACTGCTCAGATAGCTTGGGGAGGGCAGAGAAGAATAATAAATAGAGGTTTACAAAACCCCCACTGGAAATGAAGCAGTCAATGATGAGAGGCCTGCAAAGCAGCTGCCTAAAGCAACTGGTGCCAAGAAAGAGCACAGACCTCACCCTTGACATAGACTCACATTCCGCTCTGAAGACACTGCACGGACAGAACATGGGGGGATGGATCCAAGCTAAAGGAGGGTAGACTTAGATTAGACATTAGGAAGAAGTTCTTCACCGTAAGATTGATGAGACACTGGAACAGGTTGCCCAGGGAGGTGGTAGAAGCCCCATCAACGGATGTTCGTAAGGCCAGAATGGACGTGCCTCTGGGCAACCCAATCCAGTGGAAAGTGTCCATGCCCATGGCAGAGAGGTTGGAATCAGATGACCCCTGGGGTCACTTCTGACCCTGACAATTCTCTGACATACAAACATCACAAGTCTGTCCCCTCCCCTAATGATCTCTAAGTCCTGCATGTGGATCCTCTGCCCAAAGCCCAAAAGTCTACCATGTCTCTTAGATAACATTTTCTTCTGCCATTTGGTTAACAAGCATTAAGTCTGTGCTGCACCGCTGAGTAATTTTAACTCAAACTCTAGGGAAGGTGTACAGTAGAGGGATGGTTCCAGTTCAGTAATATGTAGCTTTAGTTTTACATTTTCACTTTTAAAATGCCTAGGAAATTGCAGAATTGGATACTTAAGAAATGCCAGATGTCCACACAACCTTATTCGTGTCCCTCTTTGATATGCCCCACCATGTAGTCTTCATATGACCACATCCAAAAAACTTTCACAGGAATCCTGCCTTATTAAGTGCACAGGGGAACAGAATTAATGTTGCATAGGCAACTGTAAATCTGGTATTTCCTAACTTTCAAGCACTTGATTTTGCAACCTAAGTAACATTCTTAATTTACTTTGGTATCCAATAAATAAAATGGTATATTGGTTGCCTTGCTGACAAACTGATTCCCCCACAGGTGACTCTTACACAACCTCAGGAAAATCAAGACCAGCTGTCCATACACTTGCAAGATCCAAAAGCATGTCTGCATTTTAAATTCAATAATATAAAAAATAACCATAGGTGTTACTTAAACCTTGCAAAATTCTACTACCCACTCACGTGGAGCAAGCCATGCTTTTGTTGGGGAGTGAACAAAATGTCATTTTTTCATGTGAGTAAGCAAGCAGATTGTAAGACTTAGCTGGTACACTTTGTTCTACTGTGGTGTCGGTCAGTAAGCATCACCATTCTTTTCTCAGCACTGCTTAATGGCAATAGTATTTCTATTTAATGAGCATACAGCCCTCCCTTACTCTTCCCCCCTTCCCCACTAAGCCTCTCAAACCCCTTTTACTGAGAAACTAAACAGCAGCCAATAAATAAATGCATCTTTTCGACTCTTATTTTACAGTGCATTTTAACTAGTGAAATGTGCTGTGCACTTTCATTCACCTGATTGCCTTCATCTCTGTATTATTACTGTATTTAGCATACCATCAGCAGCCAAGCAGAACCAAGCAAACTCATGTTCAGACTTCAAAGCAGGAAAAATATTAATTGTGGCGTCTGCATATTTACAGTACATGGAGTGACAGCCACCACTTCTCCCAGAAGGTTCTGCAGACAGCCCAGGTGACTGCCTGTGCCTGCAGGCAGCATTCAGACAGTTTTCACTGTACAGTTTGGCCTTTTTACTCACTTTGAGCTTGTATGAGTCTGGCCTGGCTGATGCAGTGTTTTACTTGCTAACCAGCTGGAACTCTATAGTGTCACTGTGAGGAAACAGCAGATGAAATATTAGCCCTAGTGAGTCAATGAAACATCCTTTATCTAGAAGTAAGTTAGGTGGAAGAACCTATCTGACCAGGTAAAATTTACTTATCTTCATTGCTAGCAGCACCCCAACCATGCAACAAAATTCAAGGAACAGTGCTTCTGTGGCAAATATTTGAAATTCAGTATACAGGCACAACTCTGAAACAATAACTGATACTACTGGTAAGGTATCTTGAAAAGATACCAGTGATGCTCACATAGGATCCACTACTCAATATATCTTTCCAGACAGGAATACTCTGGACTCCCATATTAACTTACATCCCCTCTAAGCACAGGCAACCTCCTCAGACATCTGGTCTCATCCCCTAAGTGAACCACATCAGATGTTCCTGTTCACTCACAGGTGACTTCATTTTCTTCCTTTGCACCTTCTTTGGCCAGTTTGGTCCACAGTGGTTGAGCTACTATAAATTTGACAGAGTTTGTATACTACATGTTGGTGTTTTCACTCAAACAGCCATAAAGAATTAAAAAGACAAAATATATCTAATAATCATTTCAAAGATGCCATTTTCACAACCACAGCTTTTCAGAATGTTTAGCTCCTCAAAGGATAGTCTGGGTCTTTGCTGGTCACCAACAAACTTTTCATTTTCTCAAACCTCTTGCAGTTACTTACTAGTAGTACTCATCTCCACAATATCTCAACTCTCCTTCTGAAAGGCCAGAAAGATCTAATAAGCAATGGTGACAAAGACTATTTGACCACTCTCGTTATCCTGCTGCAAGAAGCAAAACCAGGCCCAGCTCTTTAAAAAGATGCTGAAAGATAAGCCTTTTCTTTTCCATTCAGGCTTCAAAAGAGATTCTCTGATAAAACCTCTGGTAACTTATCCTGCTTCCACATCTTGCTCCGTCTCCTTGGATGACACCGATATTCAAACAATTAATATCAGGTCATTATTAAGCAATAAGTGGTTCTTCCATCCTTCAAAAACTAAACCTCATAGCTACCCGATGGCTTTGGTCCCCTTAAGATTAGTGCACTAAAAAAAAAAAACCACCAATATCCAGCAATGCACAAAGCTTGAGGACAAAGTGGTTACGAATAAAACTGGGGCATCCCACAGATGAACTGCTGAAGAAACAAGTCCAATGCGATCACCAACAAAAGAGTAAAGCCTAAAAGTAAGGTGACTTAACAACAACAACAAAAAAACAACATTAAAAACTTTGAAATGTATAGAGATAATCGATTCTTCTTAATGTCTGAGGAAGCAAAGAAAGCATCTTTAGGAAGGACAAGCCCATTTTCATAAGAAAACATTCTCATTCTGCTATGCTTAAAGTGGGAAACAGTCACAGTTGAGACACGTATTTTTCACTACACAAGCTTGAAAGTGCAGAAGGTGCAGCTTGTGCTATACAAGCAAGGCAGAGAGCTTTCCTTCTTTTGTTTCTGCCACAGTGCTACTGATTTATGAGCATCTTTGACAATAGGACTCTGTGGCAACCATCCCACGACAAATCCTGCTTGTGCAAACACTTCCAAGATAGATATTCTGACTGAGTCACACAGGAAAACACGATGCACTTCTACAGTTCACCTTCCACTTGAAACTCTCGGCACTCAACCTGTATGGCCATGGAAGCCAAAGAGCAAATAGCGTGATAAATAGAAAGGATTTATCCCAGGAACTGAGTAACTGCTTCATGAGTCAGACTAGAATTATTCTGCAGAGCTGTGTAGAGGTAAAATTCAGAGAGGAAGATATTGCAGAGATAGTGCTAGGACTAATGCAAATATCTTTGCCCACATAACTGCTTGAGAGCTGACTGGTGAGCAGCCTGTCTCCAGAAGCACAAGATCATTGACAACAGTTGCTGTTTAATTTGCTTGTCTCAGACTCCAGGGGCTGCTGACCTGCTATAGTTCAGTGAGCCCATCCCCACGGCCATTACCACAGACAGATTCAGGGGAAGAAACTTGCCTCACAGCACTTCATTTGCCCTTTTTTCACCAAGATTCCCACGTCACATTCTTTAAAGCAACACTGGTGTTCACAATAGCACTCAGCATTGCTTTTACATTTTATCAGTACAAGCCATTTGTCGCCAGCTGAGCTCTTTTTCCTATCAAAAGTACATCTGTCAGGCAGCCAAGGCTTTGCAAAAATGAAGTGTCCAGAGGGCAACAGTCTCTGCCTCCACATAACCAAGCCAGAAAGATGCTCTTAACAGAAACTTCCTTTCACTGAACTTCTCCCCTCCTTCCAGTCCTCTCCACAAGATAAAACTGGACTAGTATTTTACATCATTTTAAAATCATCGAGTTAAGCAAATACAAATCTTTGCCATCATCCCCTTGTTTGAGGGAACAGCAGATTTCCATTTTCCCTGAAACTAATCCCTACAGACTTACTCTAAACCCCAAATAAATCTGGTCTAAAGCAAAACAGGAGCACCCACACACTTCTACATCAGTTCAGAACCATCAGATATAGTTGTAACTGCAGTTTGAATCATGCAACTTTTTCCTAACCGAGATGGAATTCTAGCATGTTTAGAAGCAAGTGTTCTGCACTGTGCATCTCAGACAATGTTGTAAAGATTAATTTCTCAGATACTACAGCAAGATGTATCTAAAAAGATTTTTTTTTTTTTAATCAGCCAACAGATAAGCAAGGGTGTGAAAAAAGAGGCTCAGAGATACACTGCAGAAAGGTAAACTCAAAGATCAGTAGTCAGGCTTTGATTCTTTCTCTCCCGGTGCAGCAAGCAGTACAAAAAGAAGTGCAAGGGTACCTGATGACTTTTTAGAACCTTTAACATCACTTGATTGGAAGACAAAAAACAGGCATCTCAGGGGTGAATTTTCACTAAAACATACTGATTCAAGACCTTTTGCTGGTTTGATTCTTTTCCTTACTTTTTAAAATACATTCTTTACACAGTTTATGGATTTGATTTCCATGTGAGACAGCAAAAATGCCACCCTTGCTCTTAGAGAGCCAATCCCCTCTCCCCTAGTCTTTGAGAATAAATGTTCTTCTTTTATTCAAAAATGAACCTTAAAAGCCAGGAGGTGCCATGCACAAGGGTACAGCAGAACAGTGCTGCGATGCTGAAAGTTAATGAATTGACGATTCTTACTATTGCGGCTGTGCTCTGACACTAATCAGAATAGGAATGTAACACCAAACCATAAATGCCTGATTTCTCTCGGGTAAACTGCTAGTTAAACTGCAGGGTTTTTTTCAATTCAGCAAGTGAAGAGGCTTGGGAGAGCTCACATCAGATTGGCAGCAGCATTTTACAAAGCAGCACTATCGAATTCCACTACAACCCAGTTATGGGAGCATGTTTCTACTCCACGCTGAACCCGTGAAGACGGACATTACATACCCCTGCCTCCCTCTCTCCCAGCCTGTCAGGAAGCTATGAAGCTAATTTTCCCCAGCAGTATTCTCTGGAGGAAAAGTTCACTTCTTGTGAAGCTAACATGTATTTTTTAATTATAATAATTTTTTTTTTTTTATGCCTCCCAAGGGAAGGTGAGAAGGGGGAGAGCTTCCTTGCTCAATAGAGAAAGAAATTTTCCTGTATCAGTGCCAAGAACAGACACCCTAAATTCAGCGATTCTAATCTCCAGCCATCCATCAGCAGCAGGGTGGAACCAGCTGATTCAGATTTTCTATTAGCTGGCGACTTTGTGTACTAAAATAAGTCACCGTACCACCCAACTGCTCCTGCTGCTCTCCCCTCTGCAAAGCACAAGCTGAACAGTAGCAATCTCAACTAGCGCTGCAGCACTCTCACAGCAGATCCTCTTCACACCAACTCTCCCAGATCCCTGCATGCTCCTGTGACTGTACCCCATGAGTTTTTCATTGCTGTGCTACGCTCTCAGCACAGATCAGAGAAAAGGACAACTCTGAGTAGCTATAGTACCACAACACAGAATTTGAAATCAAACCTAACCCACAGGCAGACTATTCAATGGCAATTGCTCATGTACAGGGCTAATTAGTAATCATACGGAGAGCGATGAAGGCTTACATAGTGCGTCACATAGAGTGCTTTATGTGACACACTATGAAGGCAGGATGAAATAATAACATCTCCAACTCTATATTTTAAAAGGCATAGGAAAATATCAAAGCAGTTCACTGATATCTTGGCCTAAAATTACTTCACTGGTCAAATATTAAATAAGTCATATATATTGGTTTCTTTCTGGAGCAGAAAACAAAATATGCATCATTTGACCAACCTTATTCTATTGTTTACATAGTAAAACTAATAGCAGGAGACATAAGTTGGCAAAGGATATAACCAATTAAAAATGCATGACTGAGGCTAACAGCAAACTGTTAACCCAGTCAGACTTACATAGATAGTACTCTTCAAGTTTTCAACTCTCAAACTAGTGCCATGCCCTGGGGCCAAAAATAAAGAACCCAAGGCATGTTTTTTTCTGTTAAACAAAAACACAAGCAGCATGTGTCTCCAAGGGTCACACAAACTTCTGTTCCTACCCAAGTTCATACAGTGACAGAGCAACAAAAGGAGCTGGTAAGCCAGGACTCCCTGACATTAGCAGCATGGGCCATGCACAAGCAAGTAAGCTTTTAGCAAAGACAAAAGGCAAACGTTTCACAGGTTCAGTTAGCTCTGGAGTATCAAAACTACTGGTAGCTGGACACATCTATTTAGAATAGAGCTTCTCTACAGCATAAGGACAGAATACTTTGGACCTGTTGCTTTAGTTCAACATTACCATCAGCCAAAGCAAAAGGCAGCCAGCAATTTCAAACAAAGGAAACCATCTGCCTGCCACCAATATCTTGAAGAGTGACTGCTGATTTTGAATGTCCTGGATAACCCATATTAACAGAGACACAACTTCCAGACAGCTACTACAGAAACGGTTCTTCCAACTACCTTCCTTCCTAGTGACAAATCTGGTATCTGAAAAACCACTACAGGCTTGTAGTTCCTTTGAAAAGAACAGCCTTCAAAGTCAGCACTGGAAATTCAAAGAAAAACCTCTTCCAACAAACAAAAAACCCACACACAGCTAAAACAGCAACATAGAAACCTTAGAGAAAAGAGGAAAAGAAGAGCTGCCCATTTGTTCTATTAATAGAGTGAGGCATTTAGAAAAGAGCCTCGCTAACTCAGAGTCATGTCCTAACAGGGATCTTGGTTCATTTTTTCCTATTAAATTAACAAGGCATTCAAGAACTCTGCATGATAAACTGCAAATGTGGTCAGGTATGCTGCGTGTTTAGTCTGCTATGGTGAAGTTATGCAGTGCTTGACACAGCCTTATGGAATGTTGAAAAGAAGAATGCTAAGTGTTTTGTTCAAACAATCAGGTTTTAGAATAGGAAAACAAAAACTAAGACTTCTTTACCCAAAAGTTACTAGAATATTACCACGATACATTAAGCAAACATTTGCTAACATTTACATCGACTCTGCTCATTTCATAGAATCACAGAATCAGTCAAGGTTGGAAGGCACCACAAGGATCATCTAGTTCCAATCCCCCTGCCATGGCCAGGGGCACCCTACCCTAGATCAGGCTGGCCACAGCCCCATCCAGCCTGGTCTTAAACACCTCCAGGGATGGGACCTCGACCACCTTCCTGGGCAACCCAGTCCAGACTCTTACCACTCTCATGCTGAAAAACTTCCTCCTCACGTCCAGCCTGAACCTACCCATCTCCAGCTTTGCTCCACTCCCCCTACTCCTGTCACTCCCTGATATCCTGAGAAGTCCTTCCCCAGCTTTTTTGTAGGCCCCCTTCAGATATTGGAAGGCCACAATAAGGTCACCTGGGAGCCTCCTCTTCTCCAGACTGAACAGCCCCAACTCTTTCAGTCTGTCCTCACAGGAGAAGTGCTCCATTTAGACATCAGCAACTAAATTATTTACATAGTGCACATTTTCACCTAAATTGTTCATCATAATAATTATGGGATGTGTAAACAAGCAGCTCTCTATGTATTACTGAAAAGTAACCACCATCAAAATCAAAGCAATCTCTCTGTGAAGAACTTCCTCCTAACATCCAGCCCATACTTCCCCCCGGCACAACTTGAGGCTGTGTCCCCTTGTCCTGTTGCTGGTTGTCTGGGAGAAAAGACCAACCTCCACCTGGCTACAATCTCCCTTCAGGTTCTTGACAGAGAGAGTGATTGGCATTGGAATGGGCTGCCCAGGGAGTTGGTGGAGTTGCCATCCCTGGAGGTGTTCAAGAAAAGCCTGGAGGAGGCACTTAGTGCCATGGTCTGGTTGACTGTATAGGGATGGGTAATAGATTGGACTGGATGATCTTGGAGGTCTCTTCCAACCTGGTTGATTCTGTGATTCTATGTATTAGTCAAGAGTTCAAGTTCTCCATGTCACGAGCTTCATCTCAACCTGTGCATGCCCCAGATGTGCAAGGCACCTTGTAGGAGATTTTTCTGCCTACTAAGATGAATGTTAATAATGGAGGCTCTTATCTAACAAAACATGAATACACATAAAAGATATTGGGGTTTGTGTTACTTAACATGTCACTTTGTTTTTCACTGTCATTACACTTTCAGCATACTGCAGAGTAATTGTGTAAAATATGTCCATGGAAAGCTGGAGATTTTGTCAGCTGGGAAGAGAACAGATGAGCCTGCTAGGGAGGTACACAAAGTCAGCAAGTTTGTAGGAACAAAACAGTCAGGTATCAAAAGGATTAGCAGAAAACCAGCATCAAACCACACAACATTGAGCTGAATTAACTAGCCACTTTAAATCAACTATTTTTGACTGTTTGCAAGCAAATGAGATGCAATACAGTTAGTGTAAAAACATAAGCAAAATGTGTATAAAGACACCAGAACAGTGAAAATTCTGTAGCCTGCCAATATATGTACTTGCACAGAACAAACAGATTGAAGAGACAGCTTACCCTTTCCACTTGTCCTTCCTTGTGCTTCAGTTTGTACACTTTCAGCTTTGGAAGGAAAGTCTCTGCATAGTTTTTGTCTTCCATGCCTTGGAGCAGTACCCCATGGAACGCTAGCCTGCAGGTATTTGCATGAATATCTGTATCCAGCTTGGAGCCGATCACAAGGCACAGTTTAGGACAGGTGACTGGTTTTTCAAACTCCAGCAATGCCCACTGTTGTCTTGGGAGCTGGACTTCTCCTGCCTGGTCATTTTCTTTGTTCTCCTCTGAAGAATTTGAGTCCTTAGACAAATATTCCTCTTGATAAAGATAATCTTTCTCAAAATCAAAAACATCTTCTTTAATTTCTTCATTGAAATCAGCAGGGGCTGGACTGAAAAACATCACTCTTCCCATAACTGTTTCATGACCAACTGTGATGTGGAACTTGGCTTTGGTCTGAAGAGCTCCTCGAAAATATTGGATTTTCTTCAGGGAAATGATTGCAGCATGGATGGTGTGAAGTGATTCTGGGGTGCAAATCAGACCTCGTTCCAGCAGTTTGGGATCAAACTGGGTGACACAGATACCTACTCTGTCACCCTGCATAGCGTAAGTCACAGGAGTATGGAACATCTGCATAGATTTTACTTTCTTTGTCACCTAGTAATGAAAGAGGAAAAAAAAACATATTAATAGCACAAGAGTGCATCACAAACAGAAAGCCACACATCACAGCCCTCTGCTCTTGTCAAAGAATGACTTTTCTAGAAAAGCCAACAATTCAAAAAGCAGAAAGAGAAGAGAGAGAACATATCTCATATCCTTTAAAATTACCACAGTAACCAAGACTGTAAGATTATCACAGCTGCAAGTACATTGGTATTTGCATCACATGTGCTGCAATACATATACACTACCTGCAAACCAACAGACAAATTCACACCTTGGAACACATTACTTCATATAGGCCCCTATAGCGCCCACGCCATCAAAAGCGTAGCACCACGTGCCCATCTGTGCACCTAACTGATTGTTCTGCAACATCTCCTAGCCTATGACAGTCCATATACTGGAGTAAAAAAAAAAGTCCTGAAACCTTTCTTCCAGAGATTTGGATGTTCATAACCATATGGTTGGTGTTGCTGTCACTAAAATGTGGCATTCTATTTGTTAGGATTATTGTAGGAATGGCACTGGCTGCCACTTAAAATTTATTCAGCTGTTCCTAGATGCTATAAAAGTTTGACTTCAACTTGTTCCCAGGTTTTGGGTTGTTGAGGTTTGTTTTTCCCCCAAGAAGTTCTCAAGAACAGATGAGTGAAATAAGGCTTTAAAGACAAGCCTAGCCTCAGCTTATCAGACTAAACAAGTTTAGTTTAACAAGGCTGCATTTGGACTTTTCTTTCAGTTCTGCAAACTGCCCTTTAATTCCTCACTTCCCACCCCACCAAGTCTGCACGTAACCAAATGTTTTCCCTCATAATACATTTATGTTGCCATATGTTGTATTCATAGTAATGCTGACTGTATGCATAGGCTACCACTCTGCTTGAAGGCCCTACATTAGCTAGCTTTTAGCACCAAAATTACATTTTTGGCAATTAAAAATGTATTTAACTCCTAAATAAATACAAAGTACTTGGACAACAGTACTTAATACAGAAAAGTTATACACAACATACTTTTAAAGGGCTGAAACCTCAAAATTCAGATCCAGGAACTGAACTCTCCATGGGGATGCCTCATTTAAGAGCCTTGTTCTTTAGCATAGGTCTTTATATACCGTACACTGTACTGCAAATGCATGGAAAACACCAGAGACGTATTCTTTAGCATATGTCTTTATATACTACACACTGTACTGCAAATGCATGACAAACACCACCATCAGAACAGATTTCAACTCTCTCTAGCATTTCTTCTCTCTCCCTTTTCCTAGCACTAATTCAATCCATTAGTGTCTGTTTTATTCAGCTGGGACTGAACTCAAATCCATCTCCAACCACTGCATGTGCCTTAGTAGCCCAGCTTCTAATCCTGGCCCTTCCCATTTATCCAACTCCTGAAAACAAGAAATATGCAAGCACTGATGAAGTGAATCCCAAAGCAGTGTATTGGACCCCGCAGATCTGGGCTTCATCATTCAGGTTAGACAACTCAAAACAGTCTGGAGAAGCTAATCTTTCTAATTTTAATCACAGGCTAATTTACTCACAGGATGACACTGAAAACCTTTGCTTTATTTCCTGCATTTTGGATGCAGCGCACATGTAGTAACAAAACTACACCTTTTCCTTTTCCACAAAGTCTGCTACCTGGCATCAGAGAAATCATTCTATGCCTATTTCAAACACCACAAACTATGCAATACTAAGAGAAGACTGAAGCAAATAAAAAAGAAAGAACAAAAGAAAGAAAAACTCAGAGGAGAACGAACTGCAGAATCTTAGATTAAAAATAGAGAAGTATAGAAGTCTATTGGCTGAACTATTCTGCTTGCTGAAGGTTTTTGAAAGAGCTTTCAAAATACATCACTGAAAAACTGGTCATGTGCTATATATGGAAAGATTACTTTTCAAAAGGGGGGGAAATATATATATAGCAGTTGCATGACTTCTGGAAAGCAACAAAAATCCTGCATTCCTTCTTGAAATCATAATTATAGAAGCAACAATGGCAATGAGCTTCACCACTATGAATAATTTTTGAGTTCCCTGTCCCTCTGGCTGCTAACCAAAACCAGAAGAAATGCTATTCTCAGACTATAACTGAAACATTTTTCAAATTAAATGCCCTAATCAATGCCTGTGGATCCTTGGAGAATCCACAGAATGTTACAGGAAAGAAGAACAAGAAGACTGTTCATCAACTATGTTCATGGTCTAGTCGATTAGACAAGGCTGGGTGATAGGTTGAACTCGATCTTTGAGGTCTCTTCCAACCTGGTTGATTCTATGATTCTGAGAGAAAAGCCCCTCACTAAAAAGCCAGGACCAAAATAGTTTGGTGTGATCTCAGTTAAGATCAATGTCAGAACAGAATTAAAAGGCCATTCTATATACTCACTAGGACTCCAATTTCAAGCATTCTTGTACATCAATATATATTCATTATTCCTTTTGCCAAACCTCTTAAGACAATACTATCTAGATGAATTGGGGAGAAACAACTTACCACTTTTACCCATATAGCTCCCTTAAAAAATACTAAATGTTTTCTAAACATACATGTTTCAAATAAATAATCAAGAGTAGAAGATTGGAATTTCCCATATGGAAAGTACCAGCCCAAACCATTTTGAAAGGATCTGTGATTTCCTATGTTATAATGCTGGTAGTAAATCTTTCAGCCTTCTACAACCACGGACAAGGTGAATAGCTGACAAAAAGTAATGAATCTTCCCACTAAGGAAAATTCCAGCACTGTCACTTTTCAACACAAACCTGAAGACAGAGAAGAGATGTACAGAATTTTCTGTCTTAAACAGAGCTCTAACCAAAATATTTTTTAACTTTTATTATTAGTATTCTAGTTTATGATACTACATAATAGGAATTGCCCATCTAAGCAATAGAGTGAAAGTACTAGAGAAAATAATTTTACCCTCTCTAACATGGTCTACATATATTCCTCTGAAATATCTTTCAAGAAATCAGATGACATTTGAGAACAAAAAATATGCTTTAAAATGCCTGTTCTTATGTCCATATACATCTTAGTTATTAATTAGGTATCCATGTGTGGTGGTTTGGCTGTTACCTGCCCCACCACCACTTTGGAAATCACCCAAACTAGACTCAGCTGGCTCTGGAAATTGAATGAAGCTCATATTTACAGCTTAGCTGAATATACAAGCAGATATTTACAGTATATGCAGTTACATACAGAAATATACAAGGTGAAAGGTAATACAGAAACACAACAGCCCTCCCAGAAACTTGAGTCCCCAGGAGGGGCTCCCAACCGCCCTTTCACCTTCTCCCACCCCTCTACGTTACCCCAGATGTTGCCTTGTGCCCTAAGGAAGAATGGAGGGTCAGCCAGGGGGGTTAGGAAGCAAGGGTATTAATCAGAGAGTCGGAGGGTGAGGTCAGAGAGAAATGCAGCTCAAAGCCCTGGCAGTGCTCAAATGCCTGAATACCTTATCTACATTTTTACTCTTGTTCTTATGCATCTCAACAACCCCATGAGTGAAGCAGGCATCACCATTGTTTCCCTTTCACAGCCTGTGATCTAATCCTTCTCACCAAAACATTCTCACTAGCTTCAAACTAGCACAGTATGAAACATTTCTCCAGAGTGCCATGTTTACTCTCTCCTTAAATTAACTCAAATGATGAGGCTTGATGCATCTGACGTAGAGCCCATAAGTAATGGTCAGAAGAATTTACAATTACTTTTCAAATACTCACTTCACAATTATACTTTGTCAATGAGACCTGCAGTTCTCAGGCACAGCACACAGACCTGGCTTGCATCAGAATGCTAGCTGTGTTCTTCCACATTTCTCAGTGTTAAACTAAAGAGTAAACAATTGTAAAGTGTCCCTAATTCAAGTATACAGTTGTAAAGTGTTGCTTTCCATGACAAAAAGCTTGCTGTAATTCCTGTGTGCAGGCAAGACCTTGCACTGGAATATGGATAAAGGATTACTACCCAGTGTTGCACTAAGCTTTACCAGGATGGTTCCTGTTAACATATTAACTGATGCTACTCATTGTCTTGGCAGTGCAAGCTCAAGAAAAGTTTTGGACCTTATGCTGCCTCTAACTCTCTCATGGGAAGCCCTCACACCCTGGCTACACTCACCCTGAGACTTAAGAATTACTTGATGTCTTCACAGCTGGGTTTGTTCAGCCTGGAAAAGAGGAGGCTCAGCAGTGGCCTCATTGTTGTCTACAACTATCTGAAGGGAGGTTGCAGCCAGGTGGGGGTTGGTCTCTTCTGCCAGGCAACCAGCAACAGAACAAGGGGACACAGTCTCAAGTTGTGCCACGGGAGGTATAGGCTGGATGTTAGGAGGAAGTTGTTGCCAGAGAGAGTGACTGGCATTGGAATGGGCTGCCCAGGGAGGTGGTGGAGTCACCATCCCTAGAGGTGTTCCAGCCAAGACTGGATGATGCACTTAGTGCCATGGTCTAGTTGACTGGATACAGCTGGGTGCTAGGTTGGACTGGATGATCTTGGAGGTCTTTTCCAACCTGGTTGATTCTATGATTCTAAGCTTTCTGCTAGGTCTGCTTGTTCTCAGATACATGACGGGAAAGATACTGCATTACTTAATCTACTGAAAATCAGCACTTTGTGCTGATCTATCCAGTACCTTGCAGATTACTTAATCAGATCATCTCTATCTGATGTTTCTCCCCTTATATTCATGCTATCTACTCTTGTATCTAAAGTTCCCATAGACATATCAGAGGACAGAAGAAAAGTAAATGGGAAGAAGACACTCAAGTCCACATATAATTTCCTTATGTGTTCTCAGCACTAGCAGTAACCATAAAAGTACACAGTCCAGTATCTTAACTGATCACAAACTATATTCTAACTGCATAACACATAAGAGTTAGAATCTGGCCAGGAGAACACTAGAGTTCGCTTAGGTGATTGGAGGGGTGGATTAGATCCCTCAAGAACTGAGTTGGAATTGTACCTCCTTCAAAAGGTCAGACACAGAACCAGCAGAGAAGTGAATGACCTGCACCCACTAGATCAAGTAACAAGAGCCATAGTAGCTTTAAATCATCAGCTTCCTGTTTTCGGAGCAGACCGGGAACATCCATACAGTATTTCACTCCATTTTGCTCTGACCCCAACTGACAAGAGACATTTGTCCATGGGTTGAAATACTCCAAATGTAGTTTTTTTTTCTTCAAGAGACTGAAGTATATAATTGAAATTCATCTTTGTTTTGTCTGCCCTTTAAAATACAAACCTGGAAGCACTGAAAAGGATGCAACAGGCCCCCGGTATTAATTTGTTTCTCTTATACATATCTAGTTTCCCTATGTAAGGGATCTCTACAAGTCATAGCACAGTTCTAAACTTTCACATATTTTCTTTAGCTTTAGAGCAATAGAATTTTCAAGTAAGAAGTCAGGGCTGGATCACTCAGTCCACTCACCCACCAACAAAACGACATCAAATACTTCAGAGTACTGTGTCCTAGCAACAGGATTCTGCAAGACCAGCTATGCCCAACACCTTGGGCTATTTCTTTGCATTGATTTTAAGCACCCAATTTTTGTCCTCCAAAATGCTGATAGTAAGCCAGCTTCTAACTCATCTTCTTCCTGAAAACAGCACAGGCCCATTTTAGCAATCCATGAAGCAGAAACATGTTTCACTCTTCTTTTGGGGAATAAAGGTAGAGTGTGGCTTTAAGGAGACAGACTTTACTGCATATAAGTAATATAAACAAACATGGAAAATTGATACTATTATAAAACTGGCTTCAAATATCACCCAGAAATTCACTCACATTTTGTTTTTCAGTAACAGCACAAGAGAATTGATTATATCTCATCATATAAATCAATAACCATGTGTTGAAACCTTACATCATTTGCAAAGGGATTTGCTTCACTTCTTCAATTATTTGTGTAATCACATTAATGTTCCTAAAATATTATGTAAAGGTCCATAAAAAGGGTGAAAATGAAGAAGTCTGTGGTCAAATGCAATTAAAAAAGACAAAACAGAAATCAGAAGCACCCAAACAGTTCAGCCTTTGAGATAAACAAATGTATTCAATAAGAGAACCCATTATTTGAAGACCAAAGAAAAAGACTCCTGAGATTTTCAAAGCAGTTTAGTACAGACTAAGAGAAAACAGGATACACAAAAAGTCCACTAATAACTCTTCCCCAATGTCAGTTTCTTTTACCCAACTTCCATTAAGTTATCAACCACATGCCACTGTTCATAGCTTCTTAGATAAGAACCCAGCCATCCTGCTGCCTCTCAATACCATGAGTGCATCTTGATAGGAAAGATACAACCACCTTATTTCCCACCAAGTTAAAACCATTAGTCTCAATAATCTATTAGAGAAAATGCTGATTAAAAACCACAGTATTTAAAAGGAGCTTTACATATGTATTACAAAAAGAATCCCCACTTCAAATGCAGAGGACTCCAGTTTAAAATAAACATCACATCTCAGACCCCAGCTGCCAAAAGCTGCAGCATTAAACTTACATCCAAGAAGGAAGAGGAACCGATAAATGAAGTAGCATTTCAGCCCTGGGGTTTAGAAATACATCAAGTTCAAGCCTGCCTGAATCAGCACACAAAGAAAGGAAAAAAAGAAGAAAGAAACCACAAAACTTGATAGGCATGAACTGATAACACAGTGCAGCAAAGTGCCCAATACAAGAAATGCCACCTTAGTATCATCTAGTAGATGTGCTTCCTTATAGCTGAAGCAGAGCAGCAAACACAGGCCCAACTGCTTTCCTCCCTATAGCTCCACAACAAATCCAAATAGATTATAATCTCATTCTCCTGCTTCCAGCATCATCTCTTGGTATTCAAAGGATATCAAGCCACGCTATTAAAAATGCAGCCTGCTTGTCTGAAAGGCTACCACCAACCCTTGTCTAAGAACATTCACTGAAAATAAGTAAAGCCCTACTTCAGACATGACTGCTCTGACACGTACAGAGATCTCAAAACTCTCTCCTAAATATGAAGAACGTTAATTTTTTATTCCCAAGCAAAGCTTGTAATGAGCAAGCAGTAATGTGTTTAGCAAAGAAGGCAAACTGCTGCTGCTTGGAAGCGTCAAAAAGACAACGAGGCTGCAAAGGCACAAGAGAGCAACAATGAACATTCAGAAATCATGAGTCAAGGCCTCTCCCTTACTTCATCCAAATGAAAAAAAAAACAAATTAAATGTTCATTTTAAGAGGTAGATAAAAAAATGTTTTCTTAATTCTGTGAGGTGCCTTTGTGGTTCACATCACAGCGATATACACTGGCTCCAACTCTTCATCCGGGATTTCAGAACAGCATAAAATGGAGCTAAACCAGCAGCTGTGAATTGTTGAACAGCAAGCACACAACGTAAAGACATCTCTTCAGAGTCAGCAACACAACAGCTACAATCAGCTACAGAGAGTAGAAACCTCAGAGAGTCAGAAATAACTCCAAGCTTGCAAATACCACCAAGAGCACGAGGCTCAGTAGGGATTTTCTGAAAGATCTTTAGTATTTCTAGAATCTATTATTTGCTCATAGCTTCACTGTGCCTCCTGATGGAAGAGGAATATAGCATCTGAAAAAAAAATGCTAAATATTTGACACAGAATGATTCTTTTAACTTAATTTTTAAGTGAGGTTTGTAAGAGTGTCCACCATACAACTACTTTGGTGCTTGTGTAATGCCATGTGCATGCTGCTGGATTTTCTTTAATATACTGCTCCTCCAGATAATGTAACACCCATAGCCTGTAGATTTTGCACTGCAACAGTGGAATAAAGCAATATAAAAGGAGATGCTAAAATCCCTTTAGCTTATTTCCTTTCACAGCATCTAAAAATATAGCTAAGCGCCCAGTAAATAAAGAAGCAGGTCAACGATCTTACTCTGCATGCTGCTCTAATACTGCAATTTTAATCTAAATTATATATATGCTATATTCATGCACACCATCATAAATCAAAAATTAGAAAGAGTTAAGATTAAGACTTTGCATACAAACTAAATGATCTTCTGTGCCTATGCATTCTCCTGTAGCCTTTAAGTATACATAACCTCACGTTTTTTCAACAGAACTTAACCATCCCTATGGAAAGGCTGGACAAAGCTCACTGAGTAAGAAAACTATCCTCTGTTTCCTTCTCATGACTGAACTGCTCTGAATTCATTCTTTATTGTAAGCCATCATATTCACCCTGCTTTGCATGCATGCTATCTTACTGGAGCATTTATTTGGTAAACTTCAGTAATCTTGTCATCCTTGTGATACACAACACAGCATTATGCCTCACTGCAGATCACAAACTCAATTGCATCACTTGTCACAAATTCTCAAGAAAAAAACAATATCCAGGTTTTCAAAGCAAAAGCCTGATTTTTTTTCCACAGTATTTATAATTTCATAGCAATCTTCCTCATTCACAGCAAAGCTTCCAACAGCCTTAACCACCCTGGCAAAGTTTCAACTTGCATCAAAACCTCCAAATTCAATCCAGATCTCCCCGGCTTCCACATGAGCAATGTTACTCAAGACTTACTAAAGACACGACTCTTCCTGTCTACCACAGAAGAATAGAATAGAATCAACCAGGTTGGAAGAGACCTCCAAGATCATCCAGGCCAACCTAGCACCCAGCTGTATCCAGTCAACTAGACCATGGCACCAAGTGCCTCATCCAGGCTCTTCCTGAACACCCCCAGGGACAGTGACTCCAACACCTCCCTGGCAACAACCCATTCCAATGCCAATCACTCTCTCTGGCAAGAAATTCTTCCTAACATCCAGCCTAGATCTCCCCCAGCACAACTTGAGGCTGTGTCCCCTTATTCTGTTGCTGGTTGCCTGGCAGAAGAGATCAACCCCCACCTGGCTACAGCCTCCCTTCAGGTAGTTGTAGACAGCAATGAGGTCTGCCCTGAGCCTCCTCTGGGGCTAAACACCCCCAGCTCCCTCAGTCTCTCCTCACAGGGTTTGTGTTCCAGGCCTCTCACCAGCTTTGCTGCCCTTCTCTGGACACCTTCCAGTATCTCAAAATCTCTCTTGAATAGAGGTGCCCAGAACTGGACACAGTACTCAAGGTGTGGCCTGACCAGTGTTGGGTACAAGGGAAGAATAACCTCCCTTTTCCTGCTGGCCACACTGTTGCTGATCCAGGCCAGGATGCCATTGGCTCTCATGGCCACGTTAAGAAGCCCGATCCTCTTAATCTCCAAAGAAATAAGATCTCCATCACCTTTAAAATTCAGTAGTACCACTCATGCCATCTATCTCTGGAGGTGACAAAGTACACATTTTAAAAGTACAATAAATTGCCAGTGAGTGTAGCCAGCAAGTATCTAAGCAGAGAATGTCAGACCCACAGTAAAACTGTAACACAGAATAAGCTTAACATTTACATACCAATTAAAATTTCTGCAACTTATCAAAAAAATTTCAATGAAACATTTTTCAAAGGAAAAAAAATATCCAAAAAGAAGTCAAAACCAATGCAAATTGAGAGGTTTAAAAGAAAGGCTGTCTGAAATTTTCTTCCAACAAACCGAATTCTTTTTTCCCACATAGATTTAGAACAATAATAACACTTTCATCTGAAGACTTCAAAGTCACATGCAAGAGAATATATCACAGTAAACACAGGGCAGAAGGTTTTATGGAAGAACTTCTACAGGGATTTTTTTCCCCCCTTCTTTATAAGAAAGTTGTTTACTATCAGTCTTTGTAAAGCATAAAAAAGAGAAAGCTATAGGGTAAAGAAGCAAAACTTGAACGTGTAAGGAACATTTGGAGCTTTGTGAGGAGCCTGGTTTCGGTAGAATGTGTGACATGTAGCCCAACGTGAGTAATATTATATCTCAAATAAAAATCAGCCCATGAATATACATAATCCAAAAGGTAATTCTCCCAATCTCTGAAATGTAATGGAGCCACTCTAGATCACTGAGGCATGAATATTTACCGTATTCAGGCTTTACTGCTCTCGATCTGGGCTCAATTTTGCAAATTAAAATGAAGGTTCTGTGGATAGAGAGATTAAAGAAGAGCATCCCAAAGCCTGCCTGTTTCCTTGGTGTGGTAGCAGTGATCTGGTTACCCTTCTGTTAGGTTATTTCTTTTTACTTAATGGAGTAGGTCAAAAGCAATTGAGAGTGGAAAGAGGAGGTCATTATTGGGTCACAACCTTGGAGTTAAAGGCTCACTAAGGAAAACAAACATGGAATGAACATAAAGTTGCACTTAAAAACAAAACCTGTAATGAAAAATAATATTTTTGACTCTTTCCACTTCTATTTTGACAAGTTGAGGGGAAAAATAAGAGCAAAGTACGTTTGCTCATTTCTTTCTCATGAAGAAAATTCTCCTAGCTCTTCTCTAAATCAGCTCATTAGCAGAAGCTGCCATATATACAAAATGAAATAAAGGTGGTGAATAATTACTGAGAGGTGGAGTAGACCTCATTAGCTGTGGCAAACATCAGCATTAATTGGGATGATTTGTACATTTCTATGAAATACTGAGAATACAAACACAAGAGCACTCATTCCAGTGCAATGCAGCAAACAAGCACACACAAGTACACACACCAGTACAAATCAAATTAGATAGTACTGCTCCTAGTGAATTCCTTGCACTAATCAAAACCAAAACAAAAGGCTACCTCCGCTGTGAGAAAAAGGAATTAATTACTTCTATGAAGTCTCTTCCAACCTTGGTGATACTGTGATACTATCAGGCAAATATTTTTTGCAATACATCTTTTTAGTTTATGAAATACAATTGGTATCCAAAAACCTTTAGAGCTTTTTTCTGAAGGCAGGTTTTTTTTCAATGACAAAGTTCAGCTAGCGAGCAATTTCTAACACTAGTCAGTAACGGTGATTAAGGTTAGACTAAATTTACATCCTCTGCAAATACTACTATGCTATTGAAGGAACAAAGCAGTATAGTGCAAAGCTTGATATAGCAAACCCAAAGATATAGAGTAAAAAAAAAAAAACAGTCATGTTTACAGTAGTGATTCTGATTAATGCATTCACATACAGCTGAGGGAAGAACGAAGAAACTGCATCTTACAAAAGTGGAAATAAAGCCAAAACGTAATGGTCATCAGGTAGCAAAAGCAGCATTTACCGCATAGAGGTCCCATGTGAACTCTCACTAAAAATGAAATTCACACTTTTTTTTGCCTCTACAGTGCATGCTGGCACCAAAGGGTTACTGGTGCTTTGAAACCTTCACCAATGGCTTTACTAAACTTTTAATATTTTTCTTTCTGCTTTCTTAAAGGCCCCAGATGTGTTCTCGCAGATCAAAAGAGTTCAACTTATAAAGTTAAACGAAATCAAGGGCTTTTGTTCCAAGGCATCGTTGCTGAACTAATTATTCCTGGATGTTGTTTAATGAAATAGTGGTGCCATACATTAAAACAGTTAACAGGATGAGTTGCGTGAGTTATAGGAAAGGTCTGATCTGGGATTATAAATTTAAGGTTTTCTTCAAAGGAGATGAAACAAACTACTCAAGACTCCCCAATCCTTTCTGTCACTGCAAGACTGAAATAAAGGAACCCAAAAAATGTATGAAAGCTGAAATATCATTCTACATATTTACCCTTCCCTGAATGATAGAGAATTCCAGAGGAGGAGTTTAAAAAAAAAACTCCTGAAATTCTTTGAGATGGGGGAATGAAGATCTAGGTCATCCTATTCCCTGAATACTACAAAGCACAAGTTAAAACAAAGAGTGGTAAAATCTCAGAAGAAGCTTCATTTTAGATACACATACACAAAAGAAGAAAGGACTCTCATTTTAAACAATCCAATGCAAACAGTTACCAGAGCAATTATTAAGCATTGGAAGGGTAAGAAGGGGAGGTTGGGAACGATCAGGAATGGGGACAAAGAAAAAGCTATTCCAATATAAAATGTATTAGCAGAATTGGATCTATTGCACTATTCTACCACCCTCAACTGCACCAATATTTCTGGTAAAATTCTTATTTAACTATACATTTACCTTACTGAGACAAACAAGACTCACAGACTCACAAGATCCCTAAGGACATCTGTGACTGAGAAGGCAACTTTTCAGAACTGATGGCTTTTATACATTTCAACAATAAACACTTCACCTCCCTACTGATAGTCTCCTCTGTGTTTGTATTTTACAGCCTGACACCAGCCAACCCAACACTTGACACCTAATTAACAGGCCTAGGAGCTGGAGGTCTATATATTGATCACACTAAATGGGATTAGTATGAAATAAAAAGTTCAAAGGGTCTTGACCAAACTTCACCACAGCCCAGCTGTGACAGCTGCTATGAATTTGCGTATCCAGTGCCCCACATTTTTATTAAGAGGGGGTCTGCCGCACAAGAGTATGCAGTAGCCTATGAGATCACTAAGGTTCACCTAACAATGTCAGGCTCTGTAACTGTAGTGAGTGACTGAGGAAAAAAATCCCCTTGCTTGTTTGCATAGGTCTTTTTGATTAACTCATGAATAGGGTCCCTCACCTCTGATACGACAAGCACTTGCAGTAGATGTAGAGTTGCGAATTCTTTGTCTTTCAAGGATTTGTTAAGTTGCTATGGAAGAACTTCATGTTTGGAAAAAGACCTTGGTTGGATCATAAAAGAAGTAACTCTTGATGAATGCTGCAAGCATTCTGGCAATTGTATATTCTGGCAAATGACAGCCAGGAGCTGTATTAAAATGCCAGAACTCCAAACTATTACCTTCTAAACACACTTTCTATTTGCCTAAACTTTTTAGCTGCCATCAGGTGAACAAATATTTCTACATGTCACACGTACCCTGTTCTTTCAGTGGCAGTCCTACCGAAAGAGTTTCCTAAACTTTCATCAAGGTCCACATAAAACTATCATCAACGTATCACAGTATTTCTGAGTACCTGAGCAAATTCCCTTAGTTGAAGTAAGCCACCTCATTTTCCAGGATCAAGTAACACAGCTAAATGTAACAAAGATGGGAAACATACTTCACCTCAGAGGAGAAAAAGCCCATCGTGCAGAGGTGCCTAAGTACCACTGTTGCACACTGAATGCTCAACAGGATTCTTCTGGTTACCAATGCTTACCAAAATAGTAAAGATAAAGTAGGAACAAAATGCAGTTTAACCTTTATTGGGGTTGCACTTTTTTCATTGGTTTGGGATTTGTCCACCAGAAAACTAAAAAATTAAGGATTTCATGGGATTTAATTTCCAGCAATAAGGAAATGGTCAGCAGTCAGGAGGGAGAGATGGCAAATAGCTGCCCATTTTGAAAGCCATTACAGTGATACCATGCTAATTTAGGAATATTTAGGACTGGGTAATCTTCACAGAACATATCTATTGTGTAAACTAAGAATCATTAGCTGTGTAAACACAAAGAAATTCTTGACTGTGGGCTTGAGAAAGAAGAGGAGAAAACTGGTTTAGACTGATTCCACAGTCAGTCTGTCTTGTCAACCATGTCAGGCAGCCTGGAGAGCGTGCGCAAAGGAGATCCACTAAAGGCCATAGGGAGGAAGAAGATGGACACCCCCAAACAACCACCAGGAGACTCCCACAGGATATCATGATATAACGATCATGTGTGCAGCAGACCTGCATAAGTAATGAAATCTATTAACTAATATGAATATGCTAATCACATTTTTGAACAGTTACAATTATGTGTGAGATATAAACATACATTCCCTGAATTGTACTGGCTTTGGGACACTGAGGTGCAGCAATTCCCTATGTGCCCAGCACTGAAACAAAGAGATGCCTGCTTCCTAACATCTCGTTGGTCTTCAGGAGTTTTCTTGCCATATTCTGTGACACATTTTGGCAAAACAGATGGGACAATGCCTTTGAACCTCAAGAAATCCTGCAATTGCAAACCAAGTCTGGCCAGCACCAAGGATTAGCAGTAAGGACCTCCATCCCTGGACCAGTGATGCTCAAAGACCACTGGCTGTGAGCACAAGGCATTCCATCTCGGTTTTGGGCATGTCAGTTGCTGCAAAAGCAGTGCAGGATTGGGTCAACTCCTGGGTAAGGAACATTAGAGCTCCCATTTGGTTTTGGAATAGATGTTGAATGTTACCATAGTATTGGTAATTGTTTGTGTCTATGTTGTAATTCTTGTTCTTCTCCTTTGTTGTTGTGCCAAGGCTGTACTTGTGTTCTTCCTCGTATTTAATATGGGTGATCTTAATCACTATAGCTAACCCTATGTAGCAACGATTAGGTGCATTACCTTGATATATGTTATCCTTGATGTATTATTATTTGGTTTGTTCTTCTGCTGTTTTTTATATATATAAAGTAAAAGATAACTTTATTTTTTTTTTAAACTTGATCTCTGTGTCCCCTGTGCTGATCCTGTCAATTGGCAATAGATAAATTTGCCTTCAGAGACAGGATATGAATAAAAAATGTCTTTGGTTTGGGAAAAAGAAAGAGAGTCCAGTATTGCTACTGCAACTGATGATATTTCCAAGGAGGAACAATTACCTTCGTCTTTGCTTTGGGAAAAAGAAAGAGAGTCCAGTATTGCTACTGCAACTGATGATATTTCCAAGTAGGAACAATTACCTTATCATTGAGATGTAACAGAGGATTTTATTCAAAATGACATTATGAGTACGATTGAACAGTTTCAACAAAAATCTGGGAGGGACCCAGTAATTGAATACTGTAGTATGTTGATAATGTGAACTGTAAAGCATGTGAATAATGTTAATAATGTGAATACGTTAATTTTGGACTGAAATGTGTTAGTGATGATAAATGAGCTTGAGTTAACAATTCCTGGGTAGCACCCAACAGGATCAGGGATGCAAATCTTTGTGATGACACCAATAAATAACAACAATGCCAGCTGTAATGGTTAAATGTGTGGTTCTTATAGTGAGGATAAGAACTGTCTTGTGAAGAGGGAAAAGGGGCACAGCCTCTCAGCCATCCTCATCACTTCTTGTGTTTTTACTGTATCCCAGTCTGATTGTCTCCATTTTCTACATGCTGCTTGTAGTCATTTGTCATTTATTTGTTGGAGTTGTGTTTGGCATGATTTGAGAATTGAGTAGCATAGGAGTGTAAATTTTGATGTTTGTTTTGCAGTTAGTTAGGCAAAGGTCTTTACTTAGACAACAGAGCCCGCAAAATCTGTATTAAAGCTGTGTAAATTTTCATTGCTTTAGCCTTGCTTCAGTAATTTTGATGCAACAAGGCTACTTCTGACTGCTGGGAGCACTCCTCACACTGAGTGGACAAAGTCAAAATCCTTTTTCAGGGAAGAAATCGAAACTGTTACCAGTCCAGAGAAAAAAACAAACCAAAAAAAACCAACCCCCAGTGTACATGAACATATAACATTGTTAAAAGCATAATGACAATTTATAGTTCTGACTGAGGTGATGTACAAACTCTGCTGGAATTTGTTTCTGAGATAAGGCAGAAGAGAAAGCTCAGGAGTGTTAAAATTATATCTCCCCAGGGAGGACATGAAATAAAAGCCTAATAAAGTCCACAAATTGGAGAGTCTAACTAAAATATCAAATCTCACTTTCATATGAAATTTCAATTGGCTAGAAAATAAAATAGGCTGCCTCCAAATTAGCAGAGGAGGCTATTCAAAGGGCTTTAGATTTATGCCCCCTGTAAAAAGGAGAAAGCAACTAATGCTTAGACCTCTGTTCACAGCAGGCCCCCTTCCATGGCAGGGGGGAGTATGTCCCTGCCACTACATGAAAATAACTAGATGCTACAGAATTTTGTTTTGTGTGTTCTGCCTGACTTCATTTACCTGTCTACAGCAACAGTCTGTTTGGAAAAAGTACTCTGATCTTTGCATAAGCTTCTCCATCAACCTCAGACACTCCAACACATCTCTGTCACCCAAGAGACTTGGACCCAGAGCTGCAAACCTCTCAAGGAAAAGTGGAAAGAATCATATAATGATCACCAGGGGACTTCCACAGTATATAATGAGCACATGTGCAGGAGATTTACATGTGTCTGGTAGTTTGAGGGATCCTAGGTCCCCCTTAAACAAAATCATAGGGACAGAGGCCCATTCCAGGGGGCTCGTCCCCAGATAAGATGTAAGAGTCATTTCTGCCCTCCAGTCCCAGATATGCTCATGGCCAAACTAGGACAATACGTAATGAAATTCATTAACTGATGTGAATATGCTCATCACCTCTTAGAAAAAATTAGGAGTATGTATGAGATGTAAGCATTTATTCTCTGAATTTTGCTGCTTTGGGACACTTAGGTGGAGCAATCCCCTATGTGTCCGGTGATGAAATAAAGAGATGCCTGCTTCATAACACCTCACTGGGCTTAGGGGGTTATCCTGCCACAGCTGGTAGCAATGTGTCTTTGAAATGGAAGCTTAATGTGGTCCATGAAAGAACCTTAACAATGGGGTTTCCGAGGTTGCAACGTGGATGAGTAAGACAAATACTCGCGAGCAGATCACTAGCAACAGAAGCTTGGTAAAAGGAGGGCAACCTGAAGCTTACAAAATAAAAGTAGACTGTTAAGGTTGGTGCATAAAGGTATTTCAACAACAGCCTGAATGCTTGTTGCAGTACTGCAGCACACCAAAATCAACTTTTCTTGCATCTCTCTCTTCTCCTACCTATGTCTATCTCCTTTGGCCACAACAACCCCAAGCAACGCTAAAGTCTGGGGAAAGAGTGGCTGGAGAGCAGCCAGGCTGGAAGAGACCTGAAGGTACTGGTAGATAGTAGCCAAACATAAGCCAGCAGTGTGATCAGGTGGCCAAGAGAGCCAATGGCATCCTGGTCTGGATCAATAACAGTGTGGCCAGCAGGAAAAGGGAGGTTATTTCTCCCTTGTACCCAACACTGGTCAGGCCACACCTTGAGTACTGTGTCCAGTTCTGGGCTCCTCAATTCAAGAGAGATGTTGAGGTGCTGGAACATGTCCAGAGAAGGGTGATGAAGCTGGTGAGGGGCCTGGAGCACAGCCCTGTGAGGAGAGACTGAGGGAGCTGGGGGTGTGCAGCCTGGAGAAGAGGAGGCTCAGGGCTGACGTCATTACTGTCTACAACTACCTGAAGGGAGGCTGCAGCCAGGTGGGGCTGGGCTCTTCTGCCAGGCAACCAGCAATAGAACAAAGAGAGAGAGTCTCAAATTGCACTGGGGGAGGTCTAGGCTGGATGTTAGGAGGAAGTTGTTGGCAGAGAGAGTGATTGGCATTGGAATGGGCTGCCCAGGGAGGTGGTGGAGTCGCCGTCCCTGGAGGCGTTCAAGAAAAGCCTGGATGAGGCACTTAGTGCCATGGGCTAGTTGACTGGCTAGGGCTGGGTGATAGATTGGGACTGGATGATCCTGAAGGTCTCTTCCAATCTGGCTGATTCTATGATTCCTGCTAGATTTCTTTCCTGGCACAGTCTTCTACTTCCTGTCCTTTGGGTCTCACAGATATGGCTTGACCTGTCACACTTGCTGAGACAACCTTTGTGGCCAATGACATTTCAAAGTATCACAATTTGGCTTCCAAATTAACACTCCAAGGCGGGAGGAAGATTTCACAGGTCTCTGCTGTATCTGCAGTCAGGACTGAAAAACTGCAACTGTCACTGCTTCAGTCTTGAAAGCTAGAACCTTTTTCTTGTTAAATTAGAGTTGAAATTACATGTAATCTAAAGTGTGCAGGCCACAAGAAACTCTTTGAGATGACTGGATCCAGTCCAAAGGAAGCTTATCTAGCCTATCCACCGATGCAAAAAGGTTTCCGTATTCACTGTATATAGGATCTTTTTGGAGGGTTCTTTTGGGTTTCATTTTTGTTCTTGTTGTCAGTTGGGGGGTGGAAAGATTGGGGGGTCTGTTATGTTTGGTGGGTTTTGGGTTTGGTTTGTTTTTTTTTTGGGGGTGACATTGTTTGGGGTTTTGTCAGTTTAGTTTTAAAAGATCCATCAGATTTTTTTAGGATTTCCTCATGACCAGATTCCCTCAGTTTGCAGATTTTCCACTGCAGTCACCAACTCTTATTCCTCTTAAGTAATGAAGGTACAGCTACCATCAAAAGAGCATTTTAAAGGCAGACAAAAGGCAACAACTTGTAACTGCAAACCTATGAGGGAGTTACCACTACTTTTTTGTACAGTGCTTCTGCTAAGGGGACCCCACTGCACCAGTCACCACATCTACTGATTGTTCTTCATTAGTCAGAACATTCTTGTCTCAAAACCCAAAACAATATTTGCTCTTATCATTAAGGGCAGTGTTACGCAGAGAACACCATACCTGATCTAGGATAGGGTGTCCCTGCCCACGGCAGGGGGTTTGGAACTAGATGATCCTTCCAACTCTCTCTGATTCTATGATTTATCTTAATGTAAATCAATGCTGAGCTTAGACTGTATATAGCAAAAAGCACCATCCAGTCCTATGTTAAGAATTTTAATGCATCTTTGAGAATATGATCTTCTTCTACAGTAAATATAGAAGATATTAATTCACAGTGAGACTGAGATTTGGTTATTTGCAGTTTTCAGAAGACCAAATGAAAATATACTTCAGGGTGCAGCCTTCAGTACTTGATTTCGTAAGGGTTTTTTACCCAATCCAAATGGCTTGGGGGGAAAAACAGTTGTTAAAAGTTGATTCAGAGAATCATAGAATCAACCAGGTTGGAAGAGACCTCCAAGATCATCCCGTTCAACCTATCACCCAGCCCTATCCAGTCAACTAGACCATGGTACTAAGTGCCCCATCCAGTCTTTTCCTGAACACTCCCAGGGATGATGACTCCACCACCTCCCTGGGCAGCCCATTCCACACACCTATAAAAATGTGTGTATTTGGAATTGACTGGGTACCTTAGGATGAAAAATGTCTAACAAAAAACACTACAGCAAGTCAGAAGTAAATTTGAAGCTAAGAAGTGATCATGTAATAAAATCAATTTTAGGAACTCTTGCTATTTGCAACCAATGCTGATTAGAGGAAATAATCAGCAAGCTGCTACAACTGCCTCAAGTTTTTTTATCACTGACTTTATCACTCCTGTTGAATTTAAAACAAAGATGCAGACAAAAACAAACCAAAAAATAAGAAAAGCTCTGAACCCAGCCAGTGAGCCAAGTTTCCAAAGACACTTGAAGCAGATGCACACTCCAAAACTAAGAGACTTAGAGAATCAGTAAAACAAAACTAAGGGAAAAAAGGTATGCTTGCAATACTTAAGCTGACATTTATATGCCACTTTATGTTCAGTGTCTAACATATGTACATTTCATAAACCTTCAGAAAATTAGATGTAAAGGAAAAAAAAAAAACAAACAATGAAGTAGTTAGACAAAATGGCTGCCACTAGTCCCTTAGTTGTCACTTTTCTTTCTTTACTAAAAGGTAAAACAATCCTGTACCACTGTTCAGTCAGCACTATCATTTCTTGCAGCCCCTTTCAATATCATATTTTATTTTATAAATAAGACAGGTTTTCTCTCAGTTTTCCTGCAAAAGGTAGGGACCATTTACTGTCTTTGTCGTCCTTATTTTATTAAAGAGGGATGAATTGCACACTGTTTGGAAAACATTCCATCCCCTTATTTTTCTAAGGATATTATTTAAAATCCCAAAAGGATGTTAATATTTAACAAAAGCAAAGGGTTAGTCTATTAGAATATCACGTCCAACATACTATATCTAAGGACAAGGCTTATTTCAGTTGCTTCAGAAGTAAAACATGACACCCCAGTACCTTACCAACTGCGCAATAATGAAAATGAGGTTGTAATGAATTCCAATCTAAGCCTCAGTAGTGGATTCCAATTACTGTGCTCATAGGAGAAGTAAAAATATTGACAAAATATAAAACTATTTTTTTTCCTCGTGAAGCGGTGAACGATGCTGCAGAAAACCTTCTATGCATGTAAATCTACAACTGAAATCAGGTTCCTGCTCAGACTTCTGTTTTTAGTCTTCTTAGACTCCCCAGTATACAGAGGGATGAGCTCTCAACTCAGCATAGACACAAGGGAATGAAAAAATGATGTTAGTAAAGGATTTTGCAGCAAATAAATAGCTTTGTTGTAAATTTCAGTAGAAACATTAGCTAAATTTAGTGAGCTTTGTAGTTTAACATATATTCAGCACAAGTAATTTTTCTACAAGGCTCTGGCTCCATCTGCTGACTTTTAATATTAAAAATAATTGATGAGGCTAAAACCATCCAAGCCTCTGGAACACTTAAGCCCTCTAGCCTTTTGTAAGTGTGCTTCAAAAGGTACAATATCCCAAGTGTGTGGTCTAGGAGTTTTTCCAGTTAAAATAATCTTGGAGCAACAATACACTATCGAGGGAGAAGGTACTCGAGTGAGTCTGGGATGCACAAGGTAAGTACATCTTACTGAGAAGACTGACTCAACTCAGATTTAAGCAACAGGTATAGATCTGGATGTTTATGTTTCAGACTCACCCAGCAGTTAAGTCCAAATCTGAGAAGTGAGATTCTGAGCAGACTACTAAAAAGAATTGAAGATCTATAACATGATCCTTGCGAGAGCTCTTCGGAGACATTTGCTCAACACCTGCCTTGTGCTGGTTTCAGCTTCTCCCACTTTCATTGAGACGTCTGCTTTGCAGAAACTAAAGATGTATGTATGAAGAAAAAGAGAATTCTAAACTAAACTACTCTGAAGATTCAAAAGCATTAATACTTGCCTGTTCCAGATCTGATTTATTTTTCATTATTGCAGAATTCTGATAATTATCATGGTGCTACGAACTCAAAACTACATAGAACTGCCACACCAAAAACTCCGTATGAGAAATGCATCTAACATGCTCTTTAAATATAACAGGGGAAAGTCTCAGACCCAAAAATAGAGTTGCAGTAGTTAATTGTCTGTTTTCTTTTTCTTCTCAGCTAAACAACTAAATTCATCCTTAAATGAAAGCAGTTTGATTTACAGGAATACCGAGCTCTTGCTCTCATGTCTCCAGACCAAGCGGCAGCTGGGATAATCAGCATCTCTGATGATCTGTCTTCCTCCTTTGTGACCAGATTTCCATATCAGGATTAGAAAAACAGCCCCCTCCTTCTTGCCCCCCAAAAAAACCAAACCCACCACCCAACACACTCAACTTTCAAGACTTCACATGCACTGTGGAAAGTACTTTCCTCTTAACTATCAGTGTAGGAGACAGCCTCTCAAATCAAACTCCTCGTTAAAACTGCTACACATGAGAAAGATTTTAACTTCCCATTCATAGCTTCTGTATCAACCTAATGAAGTCTTAATATTTGACTTAAACACAAGTAAAAAACAGATGGAATCAATTATTTTTGTGAGGGGATTTTAAGTTAAAATTTTAACTGTGTTAAAGACAAGATTAAACAGAACCTGAACCAGATTCTAGACCTCACTCTACTGCAAAGGCTTGAAAAAAAGCTCATCTTCAATACCTTTGGGGAAAAACAATCCCACAACTTTTCTTATGAAAACATGAAACAAAACAACCAACTTTCACACAGAACACATAGCACAGATCCTCCAGTTTCCAAAAAAGCTTCTTTTAAAGATAGTAAACTTTTATAATGTCTCCTTTGAAGCTCAGACTGAAGCTAAGGAATCCATTATAAAAGACTTTACTTTCAAAAACCGATGAGTTAAACAAACCCAACAAAGACACACAAAAACCAAACCAGTCCACGACTTGAAAATCTGAACAAAGATCCCCAGGAAATTTTAACAGCATATCAATCATTAGGAAGATGCAATCTCGTTTCTATATGGTTATGCACAGTAGAGGTCCAATAGGTTCCAAAACTTATGCAGAAGTTCACGTAACAGAAAATCATCACCACACAATTTGAGATTTAGAGGTACACTCAAGGAAAACTTAAAGTGTAATCAGATTTAAACACAAATCAAATTGTATTTCCTACATACAGGAAAACAGCAACAACACAAGCATGTATGTTGTAAAGCATGCTACAGAATTACCAACATTTTAATCACATCAATGTATTCTCTCTGTCAGAGTCTACCTAAATCCTGATGCAAGTAAGAAGCTTTGGCTGGTATCACCATAACTAAATACTGAAAAAGTGAAAGGTGGAATGAAAATTTCACTTGTGGGCTGATCCAAAGGGACCTTGTCCATCAGGGACAACAACATGATGTAAACCAAAAAGCAATAATGCAGTGTTTGATCTGTAGAGTTACAGTCACTGTGCCAGAAAGCTTTAACATTATGAATTCAAAATAACATTAACTCAGCCCTCTACACATTGTGGATCTCTAATAGTATGTTTTTACAACTGTTTGTAATGTAATGTCAGATGGCCTAAGTCTTTCTTAGGAGTCGCACCATAACCACAAAACTATGCCTAAATGTTACTTTCTTTCCCTCCTGCCCCATTTAAGTCTGACATAAAAATTTCTTTGCCTATCTGTCTTATAATATATGAATCCTCAAAACATCTTGCTACTATTAATTTCACACTAGTCTCAGACAAGAATTAACAATAAAACAAAACCAAACAAAAAACCCACACCAGAAATACATTATGCTTTTGCTTTTACTAGTCCAAATTAAAACAGGAAGGCTTGTGTAAAAAATACAAAGGCCCTGAAGTTCTACACTTTTCAATACAGAAACAGGAATGAATAGCACCTTTACCTTCACACTCACATTTCTATGTTTTAATTAAACAATTGTCTTTCCTAAAAATCACTTTTATTATCTCTATTTCTAACAGGAAATTTGAAGTTGACAAAGGATTTTGAATCCCCATGGATTGTCAAAGTGGAGACAGAGCCTGTGGTCTCCGAGAAGACAACCACACATCTGATGTTTGCCACGTATCTGATGTTTGCCACATATCCAATGTTTGCCACATATCCCACATCTGGACAGGGGATTTAAACATGAAGTTCAACCTGAACGAACAGGATGAGTGAAGAGTAGAAGTGAAGACAAAAACCACAGCAAAGACAAAAGAGCAAAGAGTTGAAAACTTGTTGAACTTTTTGTACTACAAAAGTGTTTGACTACAAATGTATCTTAGAACTTCTGACTAATCCATTAGTACTTGCTGCAAGAAAAAGGTTATTCGACCTTTCCCTTGTGATTTCTAGTCTGAAATGCTTATTTCTGAATATGTATTCACTAGAGGAGAAAGGAAGAGAAACCAACTACACTTTATGGCATATGCTTTCAAGCTAATCTTTACAACCATGATGAGCCTGGGAGTTTGTAGTTTTCATTTCAGACAGTAGCAAATGAAAAATCTCTATCTAGGCATTCCTATCATGTTCATCACAGTACTATATGGGCAGCTTACATAATTATATTATTCCAGCTGATACTGTAAATATTGGCTCCCTCTGGTATTACTTTTTCTTTCATTTAAAACTGCACCAGATATTATACTATGAAGTTACAGGAATACACCGGTTAAGAGATGTATCTTGCCTTCAGTTTCAACAATACATGTTATTGTCACAGCATATGACAACAGATTCAGGTGATGAGCTGAACAAACATTTAAAGAGCAAAGTCAATTCTCATGTAGTTTTCACAGTAGGAACAAAAGACTAAGAGAGTTTTATAAATGGGGACACCACAGGAACACAGAGTACAAAGTATGAAATCCAGAGCACTTGCTGTGATATTACAACAAGTGCTTCGAGAAAGCACTCTGGTAATAGACTAACTAGAGATTTCCTGGGCACTTATGCACTGGTATATTTTCTTCTGATTTTTGGTCAAATTTTGAAATTCATCTTCAGCAGTATTGGATAATCTTTTCAATATTCAGATCCCTTTTTTGCCAGCATCCAGAACTGAGCACATCTTTATAATCTACGGACTGGGGTTAGTTAATGCAGTGCTTGATAAATTGTTCTGCTTCTTAAAATCCTCATTAAATGTGGAATTGTCTGTGTATAGATTGACAAGGAAGAGCAAAAAGTGACATTCCCTTCCTTTATTCTGGTTACAGGCTCACAGGATGTCAGGGGTTGGAAGGGACCCAAAGAGATCATCAAGCCCAACACCCCTGCCAGAGCAGGACCATAGAATCTAGCACAGATCACAGAGGAACACATCCAGACAGGCCTTGACAGTCTCCAGAGAAGGAGACTCCACAGCCTCCCTGGGGAACCTGTTCCAGTGCTCTGTGACCCTTACAATAAAGAAGTTCCCTCTTGTGCTAAGGTGGAACCTCCTGTGCTGCAGCTTACATCCACTGCTCCTTGTCCTATCACAAGGAGCAAGTGAGTAGCGCCTGTCCCCCCTCTCCTCACCCCCAGCGCTCAGATACTTATAAATGTTTATTAAATCCCCTCTCAGTCTTCTCTTCTCCAGACTAAAAAGGCCCAGATCCCTCAGCCTCTCCTCATCAGGCAGTGCTACAGTCCCAAATCATCCTCATAGCCTTCCACTGGACCCTCTCCAGCAGATCCCTGTCCCTCTTAAACTGGGGAGCCCAGAACTGAACACAGTACTCAAAACAGGGTCTCACCAGGGTAGAGGGGAAGGAGAACCTCCCTTGATCTGCTGGACACACTCTTCTTAATACACCCCAGAATCTCATTGGCCTTCTTGGCCACAAGGGTACACTGCACCTGGGGAGGAATAATAAAACACACCAGTACAGGCTGGGAGGGAATCTGCTGGAAAGCAGCCCGGTGGAGAGGGACCTGGGAGTGATGGTGGGTAATATCCATGAGACAGCAGACTCTGCACTTGTCCTTGTTGAACCTCATTTGATTCCTCTGTGACCAGCTCTCAGTCAGTCCAAGTCTTGCTGAATGGCCGCACAGCCTTCAGCTGTATCAGCCAAGCCTCTCAGTTTGGTGTCATCAGCAAACTTGCTGAGCATACTCTGTCTGTCTGTCCTCTCAATGTCATTGATGATGATGTTGAACAGCACCAGACCCAGCACTGATCCCTGGGGAACTCTACCAGTCACAGCTTTCCAGTTGGACCTGGCACTGTTTGAACTCTATCTTGTAACCAGTTCCTAATCCACCTCACTGTCTGCTCTTCCATCCCACACTTCCTGAGCTCACTCACTAGGATATCATGGGAGATGGTGTCAAAGGTCTTGCTAAGGTCAAGGTAGACTACATCCACTGGTCTGCCTGAATCTACCCATTCAGTTATGGCATCATAAAATGCTATCAGTCAAGCATTTCCCCTTGGTAAATCCATGCTGACTATTCCTGATAACCTTGTTCTCCTCCAAGTGCCTTGAGATGCCCTCCAGAAGGAGCTGCTCCATCATCTTTCCAGGGATGGAGGCAAGGCTTACTGGACTATAGTTCCCGGGAACCTCTTTCTTGCCCTTTTCGAAGGCTGGAGTGACACTGGCTCTCCTTCAGTCCTCAGGCATCTCTCTTGCCTGCCAGGATTTGGCAAAGATGATGGAGAGTGGCAGAGCCATAACCTCAGGCAGTTCTCTAAGCACCCTTGGGTGCATCCCATCAGGGCCCCTGGGCTTGTGAATGTTCAATTTGTGTAACTGATCCCTAACTCAGTCTGCACTGACCAGTGGGGAGCATTCCCTCCTCCAGGCTTCCTCTCCTTCATCCAGGGTCTGGAGTACATCAGAGAGTTCGGCCTTAGGTGTAAAGACTGAAGCAAAGAAGGCATTCAGCAACTCTTCCTTCTCTACATCCTCAGTTCTCAGGCTGCCTCCTCGTTCTGCAGTGCCCCCACACCTTCCCTGTGCTTCCTTTTCCTACTGATAGATTTGAAGAAGCCTTTCTTGTTCTCTTTTACTTCCTTTGCCAGCTTCAGTTCCAAGAGGGCCTTCCTTGTTGCCTTCCTATACGCCCTGACAACTTCTCTATACTTCTCCCAAGTGACAAATCCCTTCTTCCATGAATTCTAAGTTTCTTTCTTCCTTGAGTTTTCCTTCAGGAGCTCCTTGCTCAGCCAGGCGGGTCTCCCAGCGCATCTACCCGACATTTTACTCAGGGGAACACACCTGGCTTGGGCTTGGAGGAAGGGGTCTTTAAAAATCAACCAACTTTCTTGGGCTCCTTTACTCTCTAGAGCCTTAGTCCATGGGATTTCTGCAAGTATGTCTCTGAAGAGCACAAAGTCAGCTCTGCAGAAGTCCAGAGCTGTAATTCTACTTGTTGGTCTGCTTCTACCCTGTGCAATACTAAACTCCACTATGCCATGATCGCTGTCCCCAGACTGTTCACAACCTTAAATGTCCTGACCAGGGTGACCCCTGGCCAAAAAAGCCAAAAGTCCTGCTGGAAGCACCAATCTTGAAGCCAAGAGTTGAGCAGGTGAGTTCTCCTCATTATTTCTGGATTGGTTCCTTCAACAGGGAAGATAGAATAGAATACTACCTGTGCTCCCAGCCCCTTGACCTGTTGACTCAAGGCCATGAAGTTTCTTTATGGCCTTCAATTTTCTTTTTCCAAGGTCATCACTGCCTATCTGGAAGGTTAACAAAGGGTACTAGTCTGTTGGCCATACCAGGGAAGGAAGCCCATCCTTGGCCTAGGCCCCCATTAGACAGCAGACCGCCCTTTGAAGTGGGTCAGGTCTGCATATTGTGCCTTCTGTTCCCTTCAAAACAGAGTCTCCTATAACAATGAATCTTCCCCTCTTTTTGATATGTTCGTATGGTTACTGAGATTTTGCCAAAGCCTCCAGCAATTGAACTTAAATATTTAAAACATGATAGTTACTCACTGCTCTGACTAAGCCTGCTTGTGCTAACATTACATTCAGAGCAGGAATGCAGTGTTTACCATACAGGAGGCTACCTTCCCAATTACTGTTCAAGCGTTCCACTAAGATTCCTGCTCAAACAGTATTTGTATGTGCATGTGGGTCTGTTTTCAATTGAGCTGGGTTGAGAACAATTCTACCTGATAAATTAAAAGAAATAAAAATAAAAGTTAATGACCTGGCAGCAGCAATGCTTAAACAAACAGGTTATGCAAATATAAACCAGCCATCCTTTCCTTAAAGTTACCATAAAGTTTAAACAAAAGTGGCACTTGGATGAAAGTTGTGATTACTATAGCAATGTCTACCATCTTAGCTCTGAACTAAGCCTGAACTCCAGATACTCAATCACAGGAAGACAACACCTGATCACTGGAGCAGCAACTGTTCCAAGACGAAACATCTTACCTACTAAGTGCAACGATAGCATGCATATTGTTGTTCAGCTCCATCCCACAGTTCTGGTTCAAACAAACTTAGAACCTTTCTCCTCCTATATGCAGCTTACTGGGCCATTGTTTAGAGTGTCTATTTTAGATATGCTCCAGAATTCTTTTTCAAACTATAAATGCAAGACATTTAGCCAGAGGAAAACAAGAGCTGGCTTGTCCTCTAGAGGAAGTAGAACATGCTAATTCCTGCTGAGAAAATGTCACTGAAAGGATAGCACTACACCATGTTTAATCAGGTCTTGTGCTTTTCTCTCATCAGATCCATTCTAGCTTCAGTCTACAAGAAAAAAAAAAAAGCTCAAAAATACTATCTCAAGTTTTTTAATCTGATCCTGACACTGGTTTGAAGCACTAGAGGTTTCAAAAGCCAAGATTACTTAAGGGAAAGGAAACATATATAATTGCACTGTAACTCAAGATTGCAACAGTAGCCAAGGAAAAAAGAGGGAGAAAAAAGTTTCTCTAATTTATGGCATAAATGGAAAAACTCAGTCAAGTTGGAAAGCAAATTCTGAGACTAGAAAAGAAGCTAAAGATGAATGAAGATGGAAAAAGGTAGGAGACAATGAATGTGTCCAGAGAAGGGCAATGAGGCTGGTGAGAGGCCTCAACACAAGCCCTATGAGGAGAGGCTGAGGGAGCTGGGATTGTTTAGCCTGGAGAAGAGGAGGCTCAGGGCAGATCTTATTGCTGTCTACAACTACCTGAGGGGTGGTTGTAGCCAGGAGGAGGTTGCTCTCTTCTCTCAGGCAGCCAGCGCCAGAACGAGAGGACACAGCCTCAAGCTACACCAGGGGAAATTTAGGCTTGAGGTGAGGAGAAAGTTCTTCACTGAGAGAGTCATTGGCTACTGGAATGGGCTGCCCAGGGAGGTGGTGGAGTCGCCATCCCTGGAGCTGTTCAAGGCAGGACTGGACGTGGCACTTGGTGCCATGGTCTAGCCTTGAGCTCTGTGGTAACAGGTTGGACTTGATGATCTATGAGGTCTCTTCCAACCTTGGTGATACTGTGACAAAGTAGAATGATCAGGTAATGTAAATTGAAGCAAAAGACAAATCTCAGCGTCAAATGTATTCTCATTACGTTTGGTTCTCTTTTCGTTTTGCAGTTACAAGGTTAGAGATTGAAGTATGTCACCATACTGAAGCCAAACTGCTCACTAATATACAAGCACATGTTCTATTTCTCTACTCGCAGTGCTCTCTCACACTGGAGTACTGAGCTTTTCCATTAGATCCAGCAACTCAGTACATTGGTAGTTCCCGAAGAGCTACACAGTACTGAGCATCACAGGCAATGCATTGAAATCACATCTGCCAGCAGCCTGTGCTAGTCAGGAACATGCTCTAATGGGCACACTTGTGGGGAGAATGCCTGCAGGGGAGAGTGCATGCAGTCACTACTGAAACTATACTTCAGGACCAAGCCTAACCTTAGCACAACTCTACCTATATAATTTTCCCGTCGGTCCATTGGTTCCCTCCTCTTCATCTCAGTTTCTTTCCCACCTTATATTTCTGTATGTTTTTTTAAAACAATTGTCACGAAACAAATCATTTACTGATATCTAGACAAAGTTACAATTCTTTTCTGTACAAGAAAATCAACCACTGTATCAAACAAAAAACAATGTTTACCTCACACAGTATTTTCATCTACTCAGTGGATCCTGCATTTCTTTGAACCCCACTGAACGGTGCTCAATCATAGAATCATAGAATGGTTTAGGTTGGAAGGGACCTCAAGGATCATCCAGCTCCAACCCTCTGCCATAGGCAGGGACATCTCCCACTAGAGCAGGCTGCTCAAGGCCTCATCCAGCCTGGCTTTAAACGCCTCCAGGGAGGAAGCATCCACAACCTCCCTGGGCAACCTGTGCCAGTGTCTTACCACCCTCACTGTAAAGAACTTCCTCCTAACATCCAGTCTAAATCTCCCCTCTGCCAGCTTAAACCCATTCTCCCTCATCCTAACGTTACTAGACCTTGTCAATAGTCCCTCCCCAGCCTTCCTGTAGGCTCCCTTCAGATACTGGAAAGCCACTCTAAGGTCTCCTCGAAGCCTTCTCTTCTCCAGGCTGCAGAGCCCCAACTCTCTCAGCCTGTCCTCATAGCAGAGCTGCTGCAGCCCTCTGAGCATCTTCGTGGCTCTCCTCTGGACCCGCTCCAGCAGTTCCATGTCCTTCTTGTGTTGGGGGCTCCAGAACTGCACACAGTACTCCAGGTGGGGTCTGAGGAGAGCAGAGTAAAGGGGGAGAATCCCCTCCCTTGCCCTGCTGGCCACACTGCTCTTGATGCAGCCCAGCACAGGGTTGCTGTCTGGGCTGCATGTGCACACTGCCGGCTCATGTTGAGCTTCTCGTCGACCCAGACCCCCAGGTCCTTCTCCTCAGGGCTGCTCTCAGCCATTCACCACCCAGCCTGTATCTGTGCCTGGGATTGCACCGACCCAGGTGCAGGACCTTACACTTGGCCTTGTTAAACGTCATGAGGTTGGCCTGGGCCCACCTCTCCAGCCTGTCCAGGTCCCTCTGGATGGCATCCCTGCCCTCCAGCAAGTCAACTGTGCCACACAGCTTGGTGTCATCTGCAAACTTGCTGAGGCTGCACTCAATTCCTCTGTCCATATCACTGACAAAGATGTTAAAGAGCACTGGTCCCAGCACTGACCCCTGAGGAACACCACTTGTCACCGGTCGCCAGGTGGACATTGTGCCATTGATCACTACTCTCTGCATGTGACCAAGTTCTTAGATGTAGTAGCTGTCTGTACTTCTTAATTATTAAGGTAAAATTATCGCTGTGACAACAGGACAAAATAGACACTTCAAATTATCTCATGCATTAATCACAACCAGTCAATCCTGCAGATAACCCTGAACAAGCAAGTGAGTATCACAGAAATGCTGCAGAGGTTTTAAGTCTACCTCAGAGTACAGTACTGTTTCCAGCAGTGCTACACTTCCATGTGGCACCTGGAAGCCAAAGGGTCATTTAAAGACTGTTTAAGTGGATAGAAACCATGCAGAAAATGTACAGAAATCTTCCCTGTGAGATCCACTACAGGAAGAAACTTGTGTGCTTTGGATGATTTTTCTAAGCCACTAAAAGTCAATCTGTACCCAAACTCTCTCTAGCTGCCAAGGAGCACAGAGTATATCTAAAACTGCAAGAAAAGCTGCAGATAAGTTTTGGTATTTGAGGAGTTAATTGGCCAGCACTGACTAGGCCACTTTTCCGCCTACAGAGATCACATTAGACACACAAGCTCCAAAAATACATTGTATGGTTTGGATTAGCACTACCCTGGCTGGCTGCTCTCCTTTGGCTTCCTTCCCTTCTGCACTGACCAACTAGGAAAAAAAAAAATAAAATTTAAAACCTCATGATATTTTTCCACCTCCCTTTTTATTATGTCTTATCCCTGGTCCTGAACATAACAAATTTTAACGCACAAAGTTCTTTACCTTGCTCCCTCTTTTTATTGTACCTACGTGATACTTAAAGAAATATTGCAGATTATATGAACTAAACCACTGTAATAAGAAGTGAAAGAATGGCAACATACTTCTCTTTCCTGAGCATTTTTATTCCTGAGACTTTTTAAAGCCTGAGGGCTGGCCAGGATGGGGGGGACAGGTTCTGCTCACTTGCTCCCTGTGACAGGACAAGGAGCAACATGTGTAAGTTGCAGCACAAGAGGTTCTGCCTCAACACAAGGGCGAACTTCTTTACTGTAAGGGTCACAGAGCACTGGAACAGGCTCCCCAGGGAGGTTGTGGAGTCTCCTTCTCCGGAGACTTTCAAGGCCTGTCTGTATGTGTTCCTCTGTGATCTGTGTTAGATAGGATTGTCCTGCTCCAGCGGGGAAGTTGGACTCGATCTCTTTGGGTCTCTTCCAACCCCTAACATCCTATGATAATTAGAATATTAAGGTTTTTTTGACATTTTAGTACAAAATTCTCCTGGGTCTTGCAGTTGGTTTGTTTTGGGGTTTGTCTGTTTTTTTGAGGGCATGGCATTGGTTGGTTTTTAAGTGTGAAGGAAAACAGAAATAAGCACAAAACCAAAAAACAACACAGTAAAAAGTTGCAAGACTATATACATCAAAAATGAGGGAATTGATCTTCAGAAAGAGCTCAGCATCTGCTATTCTTACTCTCTCAAGAGATTGAGCCAAAAAGATTTAGGACATTTTTACTGCCAGATCTAAATTTCATTCCATAGTCACTGGATCAGATCTCTAATCCTTTACTTAACCACAAAGAACTGTGCTGAGGAGTTTAATTCTTCCAAAACAACTGCTAACACCCTAATAGTGGAAAGCAGAGTACTTCTCAGTATAAGCCAAATCCTGCATGTTTTGCTTTTAAGTAAGTGGCACAGCAGATGCAAACCCAGTAGGATTCACAGTGATGCTTACTAGGAAAGGAGAAAATCTCAAAGAAACACAACCCATGCTTTGTACGTGGCAGACAATTAAAGAAACAGTTTATACTTGCACTGAATTAAACCCTATGTATAATATTGTGCATATATGTTTAAGTTTATTGATTTAGGATTTAAGATTCTTGTATTTTATCACCTGTGTATTTTAGTATGTATTACAGGCTGCCTTTTCATAATTTTATCGGTCATGTTTAACTGATTCTCCCTCAACCCAATTTTCTCAGCTGCCCTTCATTGCAGCATTTCAGTGAAAAGAAAGCCTTCAAGGTAAGGTAGACTTCTTACCCAGCAGATGACTCATGACATTTAAAAGCTGTTTCTATCAACACAGGGTAAGAAAAATCCCAATGTACAAAGAGCATTCAGCAACACTCTAAAACAATTTAGAAAGGCATCTATCTATTTGCAGTGCAAAAAACCCAGCCAAGGTATACTAAAATTTGGAAGGGGGACAGTATGAGGTCCAAAACACTCACAACAATAATACTAAAACCTTCAATTTAAGATTTCACCGTGGAAGTCCATACACAAGTGTCTTTGTGACCCAATTCAGTGGGGTTTGATCTAACTTAGCTTCCTGAGATTTAAATGTTTTGTGACCCAATTCAGTGGGGTTTGATCTAACTCAGCTTTCTGAGATTTTAATGTTCTCCAGCAAGACTTAACTGGGCAGCTCTGTAATTGTGCAGAGCCCATAAATTAGTTTGTGCTTCATTTTATACAGTAAAGCTCGCTAATTGAAGGCACTGGGACTTCAGATAGGCTGAAGTACTCATCTGGGCAAAAGCAGATAAATATGTTAAGATTTTTATAGCTAGAGTGGTTTGAAAGAAATAGTCTTGAAAATACTGTTTGGGTTATTCTATTGACACTTGAGAATTTGTTTTGGTTTTTGGAGGAGCCATAAGAAACTACAGAATGTTTGCCAAAACACAGGGCAACTTTGTCTAGCCAATAAAGAAGCTGGAGAAAATCTCTTTTCATAGAGTGGAAGTATACACAAGGCCATGAAGCTTCTCGGTATTAGTTACAATATGAACTTCCAGGAAACATCATTAAGTCAACATAATTTGACAGCAGACAGGCCCTTGCCAAGACAGAATCCATGACTGGTTTAAACTGAAACTTTCCTGGGAGACTTGACTAGATAAACAGAAACAAGCCTCATTCTTGGTGTCTCAGGTGACCTCTTGCAAGTGTATCAGAGCACTGAAACCCTTGGATCACTGCCCTCCAATTATAAAAGAACCGTTTCCTAAACTTCACTGCACCTTTTGAGATTGAAATGCTCAACATTAATAGTGGCAATCATCTACCACCAACCTCAGGGATGGTGGTGAAGGTTGGACAGGGTATGAATATTCCTCTTCTCGTGATATCAGCTCAACCACACCCAGCTGGTCTAAATCTGGCAGTCTCTAAAGAGACACCCCTCAAGGTCAGGCCAATGATTGGGTGTCAACATGGTATCTTACATAAAAAAAAACTAGCTTTGTACTATATTACACCAGATACTTTGTTCAGCTTCAGCACACAGAAGTCCCCTCGTTTGCCTACAAAGAAACGTCAAGATAACCATTTACCAGTAACAGCTCCTCCACCTTCAAGGCACTCAAACTTGAGACAAAACACAGTATGAAATGGCAGCATACTTCTATATAGGCTCCAATGAAGTTAGTAGCCTCCATCAATCATTAAACTTGCTCTAAATTTGTTTCTACTCCTTATAAAGCCTAAAAACCCAACACTGGCCTTTGTGTTTGGCTGCCATGTACATGCTTTGTGGTTGCTATATACCTGCAGCACTTGTTCACAGGCAGGGCAGTGCTGAGTCAAGACTTTCAGGATGGTCACATTTACAGAATCATAGAATCAGTCAGGATTGGAAGGGACCACAAGGATCATCCAGTTCCAACCCCCCTGCCATGGGCAGGGACACCCTACCCTAGATCAGGCTGGCCAGAGCCTCATCCATCCTGTCTTTAAACACCTCCAGAGATGGGGCCTCAACCACCTCCCTGGGCAATCGGTTAACTATGTACATCTATCTCTCCCTCCTTGTTCAATTCAGATGTGACCTCTTCTCTAATCTTCCACAACTCTTAAAAGAGAGAGCTATTATTAACCAGCCTTGAACATCTTCTCTGCCCTAAAACATCTTTAAAGGAATATTAACATATTATCATTCAGTTTACCTGATCTTCCAGTCTTTCTAAACTTACTTGCAACTGGGCAATCCAAAGCTAGAGCCACTAACTCCTGGCAGAATGAAGACCATATATCTGTTTTGCCTTCTAAATAACTGTTATTCTTGAGCTACTGTGACTTTTCACCTGGGTAAGGAACACAAAGATACTTCTCCTCCACTGAAAACCACCAATACTTCCCTTTTTATATTAAAACATGATATAAAAAAGACATAGTAGTACTCGATTTCAACATTCATGCTCACTTAAGCTAAACTGACAGAAGGCAATACACTTAAGATAAATATTTTGAAGCCATTATTGCCAAACCTATCAGTAAAATAAATCTATATAGAAAAAATCCTCACTTATTTGAACTCCAGGAACTTTTAAAAAGCAGAAATAAAAATGTCATGGGTTGTTAGTTTACCAAATGGGAGAATGAAGAGATTGAAAGACCACCGAAATAACTCCGAAAGACATTCAGCATTCTGCCAACACTACACTTTTGTAGCAGAAATCCTGGGTTCATGGTCTTCCAGGTGGATTTCAAGTGCTAGTGAGCAAATAGTACTAACTCAATTGGATAGTGAACTGTTTGCTGTGTCAGAGTTTTTTGCCAAACACATATATATAAAACCTTTCTTTTTGCTATATGGATAATCAACCCCAGATGGCAATTTACATAGGCAACAGCATAAAGGAATCCACGCACTGTTGGTGCTCTCAGCCTCAATCAGAGCAAGCATGGGCGTTTGAGAATGTCACTGTTTATTTTTAATTGCTGTGTCCCTCCTTTGTGCAGGTTCAAGCGGTCAAAGATGTCCAAGTCCATTAGTAGAATGGGAAGGTGATGCCACTTCATTTGGTAAGAGGGCTCTTCAAATTTAAAAAGCAGCTGGTTTGCAATGTCCCTAAATGCCCAGTGGGCACCAGCTGTCAATCTCAGTTACCACAGGGTCAGGGCAAAAAAAGGTCAGAGAGAGTCATAAACCACAACGTGTTGTGAAATGTGCTTCCTCCATTACCTTGTAGGCCTGAGAAAGGTTTGACCTTTCATAGGTATCCTAAGCCAACTCTGCATCATGCTAGCAGTGGTAAGTACAACACAACCCAAACTTACAAAAGTTGCTTCCTTTTACTGTGCCTTGTTTTCCACACCTGCACAATGTGAACATGAATATTCACAGGCTGTTAGCAGTGAAAAACAAAGTGCAAAACTCTGCCCACCACTATTACCACTCGGAGGTAAGAACACATCTACACCACATCAGGCAGCGGAAGGATGAATGCATTAACAGTACTGTAAGTAACTAAAACTTGGAGGGAAGTTGCTAATGCCATAACACCAAGTGACATGGCTTCCCTGTCCATGACTTGTTTATCTGCTGACTTGCCTTGCACTTCGTTTGTCCCCCACAGTCACTTGGGAACAAAGCAGCTTTTAAAGTCCTGCTTAAAACCTTTCCTAGTGTCCTTTAAATCACCCATTTCCAAGGCGCAAGTTGTTCGCTATACTTCTGTCTTGTTCCCAGTCACAGAGACTTTCTCAGAGCAAGCTAATCCCTAAATGTATTCCTCAAAAGTCATTCTTGGATTATAGATGAAGAGCTACACAGTCATTTCCAGATATATAATATATATATATAATATATAATCAAGTTACGCATTCTTTCTTTGCAAGAAATAATTACTCTGCTCCGTCTCATGCCCATCTCCCAGAGCACAAAGCAAGAAGTTTGGCCACAGCTATGTCATCAGGAAACAAGCTATGGCAGGCCATTATTGGGCAGAAGCCATTGCTCAGCACTCAGCAGCCTTGTACTCTTAACTATGTGTCCCTCTTTGGACACTTTGTGCAGACAGGACCAGGACATGAAGCAAGACACACCAGAAGAAAGAAGGAATACTGACCAGAGGAGAAGGAGGAAAGGCTGAAAACAGAACTACAATTGCAGCAAAGCATAATCCCTGCAGGAACTGAAAGCTTGGCTCCCTGAAAGGGTTGCATGCTGTAAATGAGAACCATATCATGACAAATCATTCTTTTGCAAACGACACTGGGTTATAAACTAGATGGACAGAAGTACCGCAGAAGAGGCTGACTAAAAATTGTCAGCTATCAGCAACACATTTGAGGTGAAATCAGAATACTTCAAGTCCTTTGTTTGCCCACAAAATAGAAGTGGAAATGAGAAAGCAGCATGTTCACTCAATGATAAAATAAGACCCTTACAGTAACACAACCTGAAGATAATGCTGGCAGTACCAAGAGGTCCCATTCACACTCGTACAGTCAAAAGCTGCCTACTCAGAATGTAACCGGCTGGGTCTACTTCACATAGCAGCTGCAAAACGCTCCACAAGTCTTGACTCAGTTTGGGCAACTAATAAAAAAGGGAAAGGCAGAGCAGTCCAAATCAGCATCTGCTAAATGGGTTTCACCTGTACAAGCATAAAGTCATCCTTAAAAGGATTAATATATTTTATAGTGTAAAATAATAACAACAGTTAAGCAGTTCAAAGGTCATCAAAAGGCCTACTGACTTTCTACAAGCTCTCTAAAAAACCCAACAGCATCAAGCCACCTACTGCAGCCAGCAGTTCTCCCAGAACATACTGACATCAATTAAAGTCTCAGCAAACAAAAAGAATGTGCATCAAGCACTTCAATGGCTGCCTCTTGTCATTTCCTTTGCTTCCAGACATCTTGAGAAGCCCATGTAGTCAGATTCACTGCAGCACATCTCAAATGAAAGTAACCTCTCTCAAACCTTGTCTAGTCCTTGGGCACATCCCGTCTTGGAAACATGCCCACCTGCTTTTCTGAATTTGCAAGTCTAACATGCTCATGTAGGTCAGTCTTTTCTCCATTCAACTCAAACTGAGCAGGCAACTTTACTAGCTGCCTTGTTTAAAAAAAAAAAAAATCACCAAGTCTCTTCTCCATAAACTAGCCAGTAGTAGAGTACCAAAAAACCCCAAACAGACACTAAAAGTAATGGAATAATTCCAGATTGGAAGAGAACACTGTTGTCTTTGTTGAGCGTCTCTTTGTACCAGAAAAGCTGGGGGGGGAGTGAAAATGAGAGACTCACCTTCAGGGCAGGAATCTCCACATTGTCACCAAGGCTAACGGAGCCAGAAAGAATAGTGCCTGTCATCACTGTGCCTTGACCTTTGATAGAGAAACAGTGGTCAACTGCCATAAGGAAGTTTCCTGAGGGATCTCTTGATGGCAGGTAAGCCTGAGACTTCAAGACCTGATAAAAGAAAAAGATAAAAGCAGCACCGTGCCTGGGTGAAAAGTCATGACAGCCAAACAGCAAAAAGAAGGCAAGCAGATGATTGATTGAACAAGCTTGGAGTTTTACTTATTTCAGCCATCTCCCAGTGAGCTTAGAACACACCAATGTCAAATCAACTGCATGTGCCATAGAGGACACACACACTCAGCAGCAGGAACAGTTTGATTTTCCTGCCTTAGAAAGATTTGGTGCTGCACATTTAGCTTGGTTAGCAAAACTGTACTGCCAATGCAGTTACTGCCAAATTAAACACTGCAGCAAAGCAAAGAGGAAAAAACCCAAAATCTTGTGCATCTGTGTCCCTTCCCTCCCCCCTCCATCAAAACTGCAATTTTACAGTGCCTTTTGCCACTTCAGCTTTTTTTGATTTTGTGAAAATAAACTTACATATAGATATTAGGCCCTCAAGAAGTCCAACCCTGCCTCCCTCCAAGAATATCTATTTTACTGGTTAAGTTCTCAAAGCTGACTTCCCTTCCAGATTTCTGTTAAAGATTTTGTGGAGGCTCAAACAATTAAGAAAAATAACTACCTAAGAACTATTTTCTAGAGATATTCTCCAAGTTTAAGACTTCTGTTTTGGTGACAAATACAATGTTTCTGAAAATATACCATCATAATCAAATGATCTTAAACTCCTGGACGAGGCCTTGAGCAACCTGCTCTAGTGGGAGGTGTCCCTGCCTATGGCGGGGGGTTGGAGCTGGATGATCCTTGAGGTCCCTTCCAACCTAAACCATTCTATGATTCTATGATTCTACAGAAATGGAGTCATGCACCCAACAGTGATTCAAAAGAATTGGTTCACCCCTGTCTCAAATTACTTCTCATCTCTGCCTCTAACAACAGCATATAAACTAGGCACTGCCTTCAATGTCTGCTTTTAAGGCCAAAAACTGCAGGTTAAGCCCATGCTGTAAGGGCAGAACAACAGAGAGAGTCTCTTTGCAAGGACTGGAAGGACAATACCTTGAAGCTCAATAACAAGACTCACACAGCATTTGCCAGCTCCTCTAATATTAGGTCTCAGAATTGGCAGGAAGAGCTGCAACATGGATATTTCCTTCCAAGGTTTTAGCTCTGGGGAACATCCCACTCAATCTACCCAGAACCAGATTAAGGCAGAACAAATGACTTGCCTATCTCCACCTCTTTAGATGTTGCCAAGTCTATTCTAAGGCCATACCACATCACATCCCATGTCTACCTCAGGTCACATGTGCCTGGGATGAGGTATGACAGTTGATCCTCAGCAGCTGTGTGGAGCCTTGCCTCTGTACAAGCCATGCTGATCTGAGTCAGACTTCTCCAGATTTTTGATGACTGGTGCTACACCTTAACTTCAGCAACTCACAAGTACTTCAAACCTGCACTATCCAAAGCAGACTTTGACAAGTCTAAAAAGAATTATGTCTTTGTTTGAGGACCAATTTCTGCTGTCTGCAAAGAACAGTGGCATCCCTCCAGGGCAAAGATGCTACTTTTCCCTAAAGGTTATTCATGGAAAGGGTGATAAGCCTACTTACAAGCTACAAACTGATCTCATACAGCTACTTTCCTTTTGACAAAGTAAGATTCATGCCATGTAATTTCTTAGTGTTTTGGAAACTTGAGAATTTAATTATCTTTCTCCCCTCCAAAAAAAAAAAAAACAAACAAACACACACCCCCCAAAAAAAAACACCACAAAGCACATTTTTGGAACTAAGGATACCTGAGAAGGATCAGTTTGCTCCATTTTCTCTTGTTCATATGGGTCTGATATAATGTTAGTTATATAGGTTTTTTCCAAGCCCCTTTCCTCATTCAAGGCACAGGGTAAATCCAGGCCATGCTTTTGAACTTTGGCAGATGTGCAAAGCATGCAGTAAGCAAGGCAGGGTTATCACTGAAAGAAATAGTTTCATCACGAAAGCAGTTGGTGCTCCTCTAGAGAGTGGATTCTACCCTTGCTTATGCCAGAGGTCCCATGTATTGTTCTTCTCTTAAAAATTAAAGCTTTCCTCAGATTGACTATACAGCTCAGACTGGCCTAACAGAAACCCCAGAGCTTAACAAAAGTGCCAAGCACTCACAACTGCAATCAAAACTGGCAGGTGCTCTGTTCTGAATACAAGCATGTCCCCAAAGAGATTCTAGTTTCCTCAAACTTGGCAATCAAAATTAGCAAACTCGGTGGACTTTATTTCTTTATGCCTCAGCTTCTCAATCTAAATATGGATTAAAGTCACCTCTACACTTCCTACAGGTCTTTTGGAAGCAAATTAACTGTTTGCCAAGTGCTCAAGACCACAGTGATGTGTGCCAAAGAAAAGTCCAGGAGGAAATTAATCATCCTGAATGCAGAGCAGTATTTGAATGGAGTCATAAGGCCACAGAGAACAATGAGAATTAAAACAAAATAAGGACTACCTGCACACTGGTTGAGCCCTATCCACCCTGTGCAAGGAATGAGGTACAGGTTGCTTAGGATAAAGAATCTCTCAAACATAATACACACAATTCTTAACATGTAACTTTTGAGTGCCTGAATACACAGCTTCACTGTTTTGTTAACTGAGGTACAACTATAAAACACCTACCAAGGATATGAAAGAATTTTAAAGCTTTTCTTATTCCTTGTTTTTCATAATCCTTTACAACTTCCATTTCAACATATGTGATATAGCTGTTTCTTAAGAAACTGAGGCCCAGGAGATAAAAACATGAAGATTTACCTTTGAGGCATGCAACATTAACTTCTCCACTTACTGGAAGGAATCCCTAGAGAATCGGGCTCCTATAAACACATTAATGCAATAATTCCTCGGTTCTAGATACTAATACACTCTATTCCTAAAGACATAAAGCAAAGTTTGAGCATGTGTAATGTTATGTTCTTCAGCAGGTACCTCAATTAATTCAGAAACACCTAATGGAGTCTCAGACTCTGGGGCTTCTGGTCCACCGGGCTTTGCTGCAACAGCAACAATAGGACACCCACAGAACCTGAAAGAGAGAAAGACTCTCACCATCAGACTAGAGATCTCCTACATGTGTCAAAGTAAAGTAGTTCCAAGTTCATCTCTGACAACGAAGGCAAAAAAGCTCCCTCAATTTCCAATTTATCTGCTCCCCCATAGTGAATAACCACTGATTTCTTACTGAATTACTGGTATCTGAGCTGCCTGAATGTGCTATGACATCCTCAGTGCTGCTCAGTATTAGCTACTTCAACCCTGTAGCAGTCAAGAGGAAGACTTCAGTTTATTTCAGAATCTGGGTCTGTTTCCAGTCTTACTGCAGTAGCTTGGCATTCAAGTCATTTTACTTTGAGATTAGCACCATTTTCAACTTCCATTCAAATAATTTTAATCCTAGCTGCAGAGTCATAACCTTCAAAACAGAAGCCAAGTGCCAGATGGCACACACTGTCTACCCCAGTTTGCAAGGTCTGCAGACAAGAGAAAGATTTTTAAAACTACTGCAAGAGAAGTTCAGGAAACTCACAAATCTCAAACTCTTCTCAGAGAAGTGCACTGCAGCCAAAGCTAATCACAGTTTAACTTTTCTTGTACAACAAATTTTATTTTTCGAGTCCTTAATATTCAGTAGCTTTATATATATATGAAAATATAAACAGTAAGCAGACAACTTTTTACTCTGGCCAGGCTGGATGAGGCTCTAGACAGCCTGATCTAGTGTGAGGTGTTCTTGCCCATGGCAGGGGGGTTGGAACTAGATGATCCTTGTGGTCTGTTCCAATCCTGACTCATTCTGTGATTCTACTCTCTAAAATGCAATCTAACATTTGAATCCTCTGACAGCTTATTTTGCCTACATTCTGGAAAAGGAACTTAGATGATGTGTCAAATTATTACTGCATTTTTTTTTTAAAGCAGGATTAACCATATAAAAAACATTGAAGTAGTGGAATAATCATCAAACACACAAAGTCTCAAATGGTTCTCAAATACTTGATTTTTAGGTAATATATTCAGACCAGAAGTAATCATTGTGGTCACCTTTAACACCCACCCTCTGCTGGTTTTCTCTCAAAATGAGTGAACTAGAAGGAAAAAAAGCAGGGCCTTGATAAAGAACAAAATACTAAGTTCTATTGAGAGAGCTCATTTAGTGACCAAATGGTAATCAAGCATGTAAGACACTCAACTTTATTTATATGCCTTAAGTCTGAGGCACCTAGAAACAAGGTGTAATAAAAACATGCAAATTTCCTGTGATTAACCATAAAACTTTTGGCCATTTATTTTCATACAAATACTGCAGAACACTGTAATGCAATAAACAGAAGTTTCTGCAGAACCAGATGCTTTGCTGCTTTCCTCACACACCAGAACTAACCACAGCAATCAGATACTGTCATTAGAGACACTTCCAAACGTGATTCTAAAACTCCTACTCTATCACACAGATTTGTTGCCAGCATAGTTTAGACTCTGTTGGACAAAGATAAAAAGTGGCATGTGCAAAGAATGGTAAAGTAGAAAATCCATTCATAGAGACAGTCTGTGCTTAGTTTCGGTACTAATTCACACCACAAGTTTTCATTAGGTCAAAGTGTCAAACTAATCCAATACATGACAGTTACTTTCCTTTGCTTTGTTTTTTCCCCCACTCTCCATGGAATCTCCTGACAAAACTCTGGTAATTTCCCCAGGATCAATGGCAAAACCCACTCTACAGCTACAACACACTTCAAATTTGCTTGCTGCTGTGGAAGTGTGCACACATGACTGTGTGGGGAGAAATAATAATCAAACTATTTCTAGAACAAACAATGCTTGTTGCAAAGTGTTCATGGTCAGAGGCAGGGAAATGGTCTCAGTGTATGCTGTGTTAAAAAGAGTAGTTTAGAAATACAAACCAGTTAAAAACACATGCATCTGGAAATCCAAAGTCAAGTGGGAAAGAGGCTGCTGAAAAACAGCACATGCCTGAGACAGAACAGGACAAGCAACTTACAATCAAGCCCAGGTTAGCAGTACTCTCTAAGCACCATAAAGCACAGGCTTCACATGCAAAAGACTGATTTTTTCTGTTATGAGAACAATACACAGACACATTAGCTAAAATGAGCATTTCTAGGATCCAGAGTCCAAATGATTAATTAAAACCTTTCTCTCCACGCAGAATCACAGCTGTTGGGATCAGTTGATACAAACCCTTGTTTTAAAAAGAACTAGAAGTAAGGACTTCACAGCATTTCAACTGTTTCAGAGAATTCACCTCCCCTGCAGTTTTGACTGAGTTTATAGAATGTCTTAAAAATTGCCAAAGACCCATCTGCACTTCAGAGAAGACTTAATTCAAAGAGTATACATAAAGTATTTCTGAACACTGGTTTCCTTACCAAAAAAAAATTGTCTTACTTTTATGTATATACAACTAGAAAGGTATTTTCCTCCAATTATTCACTAACCTGCACTAAACAAAGAACCAAGTAAAACCTAAAAATTTCTGAACTTTATTATGTCAATGATATATCCCCATTGGGATTACCTGTGAATCTGGTCAACCACCTCACAGCTCAAACTTGCAGCTATAAAACCTGTTGATCCAAAACACTTTGAAGTAGTGCAGGTCTCTACAATCTCCCCTAAACCAAGTGGCAGCAATCTATAGAGAAAAGCAAAGCACTCTGTATGTATTTGCCCTTAAATCAACAGCTGCCAGAGAGAACTACCAGGAGAGGCTGAGGGAGCTGGGATTGTTTAGCCTGGAGAAGAGGAGGCTCTGGGCAGACCTTATTGCTGTCTACAACTACCTGAGGGGTGGTTGTAGCCAGGAGGAGGTTGCTCTCTTCTCTCAGGCAGCCAGCACCAGAACAAGAGGACACAGCCTCAAGCTACGCCGGGGAAATTTAGGCTCGAGGTGAGGAGAAAGTTCTTCACTGAGAGAGTCATTGGCTACTGGAATGGGCTGCCCAGGAAGGTGGTGGAGTCATCGTCCCTGGAGCTGTTCAAGGCAGGATTGGACGTGGCACTTGGTGCCATGGTCTAGCCTTGAGCTCTGTGGTAACAGCTTGGACTTGATGATCTATGAGGTCTCTTCCAACCTTGGTGATCCTGTGATACTGTAACTGAAAGCTGGAGGGACTTTAAGTCCACAAGAGAGAATTTCACTTTCTTGGTGACCTCTGTACTATTCTCAGCACAAAGAATGCATCCAAGAAAAACACAGGAGCTTCAAAGACACAAAGATCTTCATAATCACTCTTGGAGTAGCTGCAGAGTTGAAATGGGACCTTGCCCTATCACCACAAAAATTTAAGAAGGAACTGCCATATCCAACCAAATTCTGGGGGTTTCCCATCTTGGTGGAATTATCTCTCCTCTGTACACTGAATCACATTTCTTTGAGTTTCAACTGAAATACTTGCAGAACACAAGAGAAGCTGCAAGCCTATAAATTAAAAGCAAACAGACAAGCAAACAAAGAAACATAAACCCCAACACACACCTGAGAGACCTTTGCTTGGATATTCTGGCTCTGTTTTACTCAACTCCAAGCAGCCCATTAAACTGAAAAGCTTTATTATGGGAATTTCTTTCTCTACACATGATACTTGCAGATAGAAATTCAGGACTGCACTTCAGTTTCTTTCCACTGTCATCCTCTGTGCTAGAGGTCTTGGTATGTTTAGAAGCATGTTGGAAGGGAAAGAGGGTGAAGCATCTTTGTTATATGTTTAGCTGTTAATATTACTGTTAACTTACTTAGTATTTTCCAAGGTCTTCTGCATTTTCTTGGTCATCTTCTCAATGGCACTTTGTCTCTTCCCTTCTGGAAGGAGATCTATTTTGTTCAGAACTACCACCATCTTCTGGCAGGCAATTTGCCCAATTACCAAGCACTCTGCTGACTGTGTCTGCATTCCTTTTGTCACATCTATTACAAGCATCATCAAGTCGATAATCTGGGCACCTGGAGGAGAATTCACAGTCAGTATTGCAGCAGCATAAAGAGATTAAGGATCATTTTCTCAAATAGTTTCCATTAAAACTGTCAGTGTATCTGCAAATGGCCAATAATATGAACAAAGCACAAGTTGAAGTAAGCATCAAATGCACAGCTGTGTTTGAAAACAAGGCATTGGGAACCTCAGCTGTTCTACACTACCACAGCATCATAAAACTGTGGAATAGTTTACACATTTCTCTGTGTTATTAGGAATGTTATAGAATCACGGAATCAACCAGGTTGGAAGAGACCTCCAAGATCATCCAGTCCAACCTAGCACCCAGCCCTATCCAATCAACTGCAGTTTCAAAAGTATAAACACCTCAAGTACTCTTGCAGCCATACAAGGAGGACATTTGTCTCGATCAAAAAAGATAATCTAAGGAGTTAAGCAACAATTTAGCACAGCCATAGAAACACACAACAACACTGCAGCCAATTGCACACTCAGCCAATGCAGTAAGAGCCAGCTACATGTCACATAACTGCATCTGGAATCCACCTTGCTTTCCACCATTTCTTTTATCAAATTTTGGACTCTGATAGAAGTGATAACAAGATGACTATCACCAGAGACAGGCTCACCCCAACTCTAAACAAATTCTTACAATCCCTCACTGTGAGGAAGAGGCGATTTAAACCCTGAAATATGTTGTCCTGATTGAGCTCCACCTAGCTTGAATACGTAATTCAGACACAGCCACTAACAGATCCAGTTCTCAGATCTCCTCAACAAAAAGTTCATGAGTTTAAGGATGAAATTCTTCATCATGATATGTAACTTCAACGATCTCTGGAGGTCCCTTCCAACCCCTGCCATTCCGTGATTCTATGAATCTATGATTATTTTTACTTTTCAGAGTGTTGTTGTCATCTGATAGAAGTAACCAAAGTTTCATAGACTTAAACTTAGTTTTCAAGTGAGTGTTTGATAAATGTTGGGCCTTCCACTAATTACATTCAGAATTTTCCTGCCTCATTACAGGTAACTAAAACACTCTGAATAAAAAAAATAGCACAACAGACTTTATGCTCAGAATGTTTAAAGGCAAGATACTAAATCAAAATCTAAAAGCTGAACTACCCAAAACCTGTCAAAACACACATTTTAAGAGATGATGGAAGCCAGAAATCAGACAGAACTGCAGCACTCTGAATTTAAGTACTTTCAACACTTGCCTTAAGCTTTTGATCAGAAGAACAAAAGAAAAAAAATGATACAAATGTTCCTTGTTCCTTCACCCTCTCCAACTTTCCCCTTCCCCCCTTTCCCTTTTTCTTTCCTTAAAAAAATAAGAAGCTTTTACAATGGCTACGCCAACAGCTACCCTTGTTCGTAATTCCCATGAACTCAGCATAGGAAATCATTCTGGGGTTGAAGTGCATGGGTGAATGAGTGGGTGGGAGCCACAAAAAAAAGAGAAAAAACAACTATGGTTATAAATGACTATTTTCAACCTATCAAAGCTTTCATCTTGTAATAATGAATGCTAAGACCCTGAAAGCACTAGCTGGATAATTATGACATTTCCAAAGCTCCTGCAGAATCTTCTCCAATAATTTCAGATATATCTCTCCAGGACAAATTGAGGATAGACTTTTTATCTTAAAAACCTCCCAATCCATCAGTCTTCGCCTAGACAGATTTACATTTTGTTCCATTCTAGAACCCATCCCTCTGCTGTCCTTCATCCATGCATAATAGGTTAGTAAATACGGGAGTAATAGGTTAGTAAATAAGGGAGGCTGTAGCCAGGTGGGGTTGGTCTCTTCTCCCAGACAACCAGCAATAGAACAAGGGGACACAGTCTCAAGTTGTGCCGGGGGAGGGCTAGGCTGGATGTTAGGAGGAAGTTCTTCACAGAGAGAGTGATTGGCATTGGAATGGGCTGCCCAGGGAGGTGGTGGAGTCACCGTCCCTGGAGGTGTTCAAGAAAGGACTGGATGAGGCACTTAGTGCCATGGTCTAGTTGACTGGATAGGGCTGGGTGCTAGGTTGGACTGGATGATCTTGGAGCTCTCTTCCAACCTGGGTGATTCTATGATTCTATGTAAATCAAATCATTTAGACAAGTTAATACAAAGTAGACTGGGAGTCACAAATGTGAGATTTCTCATCAGGAAACGTAGGTCAGTTGCAACATGATGACAAAACCATGACCCCCTTCTGTTGAGCACAGAATGCCTCATTTAGTACACTTTTTTCCTCATAGCACATGCACAGGAATAGCAGACTTTAAATATGATTAACTTCATAATCACTATTTACATCATCTCTATCACACCAGTAATTGAGCGACTCAGTACCATGCTAGATTTTAGTCAACAAAAGAAACAACTTATCTGAAGAATTTTCTACAGATCAAGATTTAACTAGGAAAGGTGAAGTGAGGATGGACTGTAAGAGTATTCTCATATATGTAAATCTCACTTAGAAAGACCTTTTAATTAAGGCATAAAAATATCAGTGATATCAAGCAGAGATTCCGAAATACAGTAGTAAGAACAAAACAAGATGACAATATCCCTCGATACACTATGGAATGTCTGCCATGAGCTCCCGTGTGAAATGGAATGAAAAAGGACTTAAACGCTTTGCTTTCACTCAAATAACAGGAGACAGGATATGACCCCACATAGTTAAGTGTGATATAGAAGAGATAAGTGTTCCTCAAGCACTCAAAGCAGGAAACTGCTTGAAATTACTCTGAATGAAGTAAAAGCACATACAAAGGACAGGTCTGCATATAAGGAAGCATGGCAATCAAAAATATTTATCAGTACTGAAACAGGTCATATAGAATGTTAATTAAGGTATTCAAATGATTTATCCCACAGAAAGAACTGAGGTGTAACCTTTTATTTGCTGTTCCATCTAAGAAAGAGGTGATCAAGAACATTATGAGAGATAGAGAGTCCTCCTGATGTGATTTCTTGCTTGGCTTAAAACTAACAGATCAACTAGCAGAATATCCTTGGTGTGATGACACAGAGCTTAGATGTAGCCTTGTAAAAAGCAAATGAAACAAACCAGTTGTCACACAACAGGGTGGAGAAAGATGGGAATTATATTGCAAGATAAGCAGCTAAACCACACTGAAAACACAAAGTGAAGTAGATAGCATGAGTGAAGAAAAACAAACAAGAAAGATAACACATGAACCAGGAGAATCTGGATGACTGCCAGATACAGTAAAAAGATGCATCAAGAGCAGCATCACAGAGAAAAGACTGCAAGAAGTGTCTGCCAAACCTGGGTGGTTGCAGCACTTGTACCACAGAAGTGACAGGGAACACACAACTCATGGAATAAAGCCTTAACAGAGAAGAGAAGGGGAAAAAAAGTTTGGCTTCTGCTTTGAACAATCACATCCAACCCACTATTGCTTCTTCATTTTGGGGAGTAGCTGATTATGAACAGTTGTAAGAGAAATAATTCACTACTCTTTATCCACAGAACTAGTTGAGTCAAGAGATGCCACAGATTGTAAGAAGCTGCAAAAGTCCCAAAGGCAGCAACTCGCTTTCCTTAAACTGGTAATCACCTGCATTTCTCCCAGGGAGAAGAAAAATGGTTCACAGTTGCATCACACCATCCACAATAAGCTCTTACTCTTGAGCCTGAAAGAAGCAACCAGCTGCTGCCTAAATGCACAGGACAAGACAAAGGACCCAGAAGACTAGCACACATTTAAAAAGTATCTATTGATGAACTTATAATCATAGGAAAACATTCATTGTATTCTCTCCATTTCTGTTATTTGGTATACTGCATATTCAAACCTTCACAGAAACAGGAAGAAAAGCCTACCCAGAGTTCTAGAAAACAAGGCTGCAGACCTTCATCACCTGCATTAGATTCACTCCTCACAAACTTGTTAAGTAGTGTCACATCCACTTCTGATTTCTACACATCTTATACAAATAACTGACACTTGACTTAGCTTCCTGAAGCTAACATAGAGAAGCTCTGCCATGCTGACGTGCTGCTGCATCACACTCTTACATTAAGACGTACAATTAAGGAAATCAGGTATGTTAAGACAGGGAAGTACCACAGGAGTACCCAACCTACAGAAGCTGTTATAGTTCTTCCTGTACATGAACTCCAAGCACTCTCTATTTGTGCAACCTGTTACATGCTTGTAAATTAATACACCCGAACTTCCAGACTGAGCTGTGTGTGGATGGAGCCTTACAGCAAAGCACAACATTTACAGTATGCTGGAGAGGGCATTATTAACTTAGGGGGAAGAAAAATGTTATATAACATTTCAGCCTCTCATACTACAAAGATCCATTATTATAGGTGCACTGTGTCCATTTTCACAACCATTTGGCTATGAGCTCCAAGCACTAAGCAAGTTGATTTCATTCTTACTCAAAAGGAGAACCACAAGGTATTTTCAACAAACAACTCTTGGTCTGCGAGTATCAGAGCATTTACAAGTGCTACTATTTTGGCAAGCAGAAGTTCAGTACTATATTAGATTCCACATAATCCATCAATATAAAGTTGACTTGGCTCCAAACAATAAAACCTGGGTTAGCAAAGGGAAGAGGAGGGGGTCAAGTCCCTCTGTGACTGGGGCGGGGGAGGTAGAAGCACAGAACATAGGCACTGACTCTGACTCGTGGCTTCTTTAAGCTACTGTGCTCTGTCCTGTTGTAGTAGTCTTTTTAACTGACTTTGCACAAACAGTACAACTCCTGTTCACAGGCACCAAAAGGAAGCTGCAAATAGAATTTGAAATGTAAAAATAAAATAATTGTGGGCTATGGGCTATAATTTGATTTCATGCTTTGCAAGGAAATGAAAGAGGACTTCCTTAAACATACATTTAGAAAAAAAAAATTATATGCTTTTTACCATGTTAGGATTTCCTCTAGCACAGAAGAGAAAATAGGATTGTAGAAAATGTGCCGTTCTCAAGTATCATTGCTACTCAGGGGCAAGGCTCTGTTTTAATGTGCACTTCCCATTCTGGGGAAGAGGAAATTCTTCAATTAATAAACCGGGTGGACTGAGGCGAGTTTTTAAGGTTTAATCAATTTCATCTGCACATCGGATAAAAAGACCAACTATTCTACCATTTTTGCCTCCCCTATTCCCCTTCCATAAAAACAATAAAATCAATGTTTCATTTTAAATTCTTTGAGGTTAGTATCTCCTGTCTCAGGAAATATTGTCTGTATCATGCAGGGAGTATGAAACGTCCTCCTTCTCAAACACCCTCTCTCCTTTTATTTTTTATTAAGAATCTTTATTCAGAAACAACTAAATTATTCCCTGCTTTCATATACAGTAACACCTTGGGAGATGCTACAAGTCACACAGGATTTCTTTAAGTACTTTAGAGGAGACATTATGATGAATACTGAAGATGTTTTATGGAATAAGTAGTCTCCCAAAATTTAAACATAAGTAGGAGATGGGAGAGAGAGACGTGCACACAACCAGAGTGCATGAATTACACATGAAGAAACCCTCTGTAAAGCAATGCAAATCATGGATCAAAACTGACACAACTTTCATTAGGAAACACTTTGAAAAGAACAGGAACTCACAAAGTTCAAGTGTCTCACCACTGCTTCCCAGGCATGCCATTCCTAAAGATTTCAGCAGCTGCAAGCACAAATAGGGAGCTGTGCAGCTTCAAACTCTGGGTAGCCTTAACATCAGCCAGAATCAGACTGTGCAGCTTCAAACTCTGAAGTAGCCTGAACATCAGTCAGAATCAGACTGGCAATCCACAAAACTTCGTTCTGAATACACAGTAAGAGTGAGGTCTGCAACAAGTGGTGTCCCCAAGAGTCAGTAGTGGGTCCAGCCTTGTTCAACATACTCCATGTTCCATCATCCAGGTCAGAGTGTACCCTCAGCTAAGTTCAATGATACAGAATTGGGAGAGGTGGCTGACACACCTGATGGCTGTGCTGCCATCGGGCATGATGGAGAATCAGGCAGAGAATAACCTCATAAAGTTCAACAAGAGCAAGAGTAAGGTACTGCACCTAGAAAGAATCCACTGTATTAGTGCAAGTTCGGGACTGACCCGCTGAAAAGCAGCTCTATGGAAAAAGTCCTGGTGGACAACAGGATCACCATGCACACTTGTGGCCAAGAAGGCCAACGGCATCCTGGAATGCAACAAGAGTGTGGCAAGCCGATTGAGGGAGGTTATTCTCCCATCTACTCTGCCCTGGTGAGGACTCATCCGGAATAGTGTGTCCAGTTTTGGGCTCCCCAGTTCAAGGAGAGGAAACTGCTTGAAAGGGTACAGCAAAGGGCTACAAAGATGACTAGAGGACTAGAACATCTCTCTTAGGAAGAAAGACTGAATGTCTTTGAGCTTTTTACCCTAGAGTACACAGAGGTGGTGATATCAACGCTTAAAAATACCACAAGGATGAGTGTCAGGAGGATGAGGCAATGGTGTCTTGGTCATCTTTTGGAACAGAAGAGAGGGAAAAGTAGTGCATGTGGGTCAAGGCAGGTGTCAATGGTGTGTTTCAAAGGGGCCCAGCTATAGGACAAGAGGGAACAGGCACAAACCCGAACACAGAAAGCTTCCTCTAAACATGAGGAGGAAATCCTTTACATTGAGGGTGGTGGAGCACTGGAAAGGGCTGCTTGTCTCTGGAGTCATTCAAAACCTGCTTAGACGTCATCCTCTGTAACTTGCTCTATGTGAACCTGCTCTGGCAGGAGTGTTGGCCCGCGTCTCCAGAGGTCCCTTCCAACTCCCATCATTCTCTGATTCTACAATTATATGCATTACATTTGATTTATGAACAATAAAGAAACTGCTGGCTGCACAAATTCCCTGTAAATGAAAACCAGCCACTAAGGTCTTCCCTAAATAAAAAGAAAGCGTTTATGACTACAAGGGCATAAGTCCAGTTCTTCTATGTCAAAGCACCTGGTTTTCTACAGTTTTACTTTTAATCCTGAGTTCAACTCCCCTACAAATAGTAAGTGATGAAAACAGATAATTGCTAATAAAGAACAACAGGTTTCTCATGCAAAAGACCTCATGCAAGAATCCACTTGAAATATACTTCATGTGACATTTACCAGATGGCAGCAGTGTGCAACATTGTCCTCTAGAGGATAAATGGTAACGAAAGCCTCCACCTTCTCCCTTGTCAAGTCAATAAAAGATCTTACTTGAGTATGTTCTAACTACCCATCAGAAACAAGTCTGTGCTCTTCAAAGGGAGGAAATGGCTATAATGATTAGAGTATGTCAATAAGCTTGACTGGCCATGCTGAAGTAGCACAAAGCTGATAAGGTCTCCATGAAGGTCACGCCAAGACAGACTGAAGTACATCTTCAAGTATTTTTTTACAAGCTGATGTAGCTATTTCAATATTGCACACAGGAATAAACTTACATCAAATGGAGGAATAAAAACACCAAATTGCAAAGTGAGACTCTCAATACATGAAGAACGAAGGTCATGAGAAGATCCTTGTAAGCCTTTACTGAATGGAAGGGATCCTGCACTACTTTTTACCTCTTTAGAGAAATGCTGCACACCAGATCATCCATGAAGCCCCAAATGATCCTAGAACACTGGCCCACCATTAAGAGGTAAAACCAGATGACTTCTGGAGGTGACTTCCAACCCACAGCAGGCCCAGGAGTTGAGATGGGCTACTCTGAAAACACATCGCAAAAAATAAAAAGATATACTTGACCCTGTGATACAGACAAAAATTTAGCACTGACATCTCTCAATGTATTATTTTGCATTGACTCTCTGATGTACTTAGAGAACTGTATGGGCTTGCACTGCTCAGTCAGCAGTGATAGCAAAATTGAAGCTCAGACCAGCCAGTTCAACTCAGCAACGCCAGACAGCTCCCCTCTGGATGAGCAAGGTGACCCAGCTGTTGCAAGGCTGCAGGGAGAGCCAGCACTGGCACAAAGGAAGCTGTAGGATCAAAGAGCCAGGAGCTGCAAATGAAAAAATGGGAAAAGCAAAGTAAGCCTCCTGCTTCTAAGGACAGGACACTGCTGCAGACCAAGTTCATGAAACAGCAGCCCTGGGAATTTCAGAGAAACTTAAGGGTGAAGAAATGGTCAGTGTATTGTTAGGAAGTGTTAGAAGAAACTTTTAAAGTATACAGATGTTTACACAAAAATAGTGCTATGACTTCAGAAAATGACAAAACGACAGTCATGATGTCCCTACTGTTCTAGGATTATACACTGTTCCAAGATTATATACTGCTCCATTCTATGATTATACACTGTTCAGTGCAAAATTGGTTTATGCTTAAGTCAAAAAGGGTGAATTGATAGACTGTGATCATAGAAGAGCAGGTGTTGGAAGAGACCTCTGGAATTCATCTAGTCTAACCCACCAGCTAGTGCAGGTACACCTAAATCGGGCTGCACAGGAACACATCCAGGTGGGTTTTGAAAGCCTCCCGAGAAGGAGACTCCACAACCTCTCTGGGCAGCATGTTCCAGTGCTCTACCAAACTCAAAGTAAAGAACTTTCTCCTTCAGTTCAAATGAATTTTCCTGTGTTTTACACAGGAACAAGGGGACACAGTCTCAAGTTGTGCTGGGGAGGTATATGCTGGATGTCAGGAGGAAGTTCTTGACAGATAGAGTGACTGGCATTGGAATGGGCTGCCCAGGGAGGTGGAGTTGCTGTCCTGGAGGTGTTCAAGAAAAGCCTGGATTGAATTTCATGGAATCCATCTGTGTCTCTGACCTGTCCAGGTCTCACTCAGTGGCAGCATGCTCTTCTAGCATCAGCCACTCCAGTTAGGCATCAACAGCAAATTTGCTGAGAATATACTCTGGTCCTTCATCCAACTCATTGATGAAGATGTTGAACAAAACTTGACCAGTACGGACCCCTGGGGAAAACCTAGCTTTGGAGCCACAGACCTCCAACCAGATCTTGCAACCCTCTGTGCTCTGTCATTCAGCCAGTTCTCAATCTCACTGTCCAATAACAAAACATTGAAATAAAAACTGCCTTTAGATATAATCACTTCATAAATAAGAAATCTGAAAGGTAAAATGGTTGCAGGGAAAAAAAAAAAAAACAGGAAAGAAATGCAGTTAAAGTTCTTCACATACAACTTCATTCACAGAGAAAAATCCATGCTGACAGCATGCAATGACAGAACTGCATGAAGCTGGACAAGAGAAGGAAAATAATTAACACCTCTAATAACAGAGCACAACCAATCATATAATGGTAAATTGCAGGACAATTGCAAACTCAATACTGCTAGCCACCATTTGGCTTCAGACACAAGAAAACTAGAGAACTGATCTTTACTCACTAAAGATTGTTTACAATTGCATCCAACTGGATGAGGTTCCACTGCTTATAAAACACTCAGGTGTTTAGTCTGTGTAAAAGGCATAAGGATGAAGCTTAAAGCAAAGGACACTCCGTGCCATCACTTAAATCTTCTGAAACATTCACTTAGAGTGTTCCAAAGAAAAGATAACTAGGGTCTGACATTTCAATTCCTGTTCTTCAAACTACTTCTGAAGAAAACCAGAAAATCACCACAAATGAGAACCCTGTCCCCTCGTCATGTCCAAGTAAACAATCCTTGCCTTGAAACAAGAAATGCCATGGAATGCGTAGCATGAGTAAAGATGGAGGTAAAGCACCATACGTGAAGGGTGAGTGCTAACAGGACCAAGCCAGGCTCTTCTCAGTGAAGCCCAAAGATAGATCAGGTAGCAATAGGTGCAAGTTGGAGCATGAGAGGTTCCACATGAATATAGGGAAAAATCTTTTCACTGTGAGGGTGACAGAGCACTGGAACAGGCTGACCAGAGAGGGTGCAGAGTCTCCTCTGGAGACATTCCAAACTCGCATTCATGTGTGACCAGCCCTAGGTGATCCTGCTCTGCCACAGGGTTGTATTAGATGATATTGCAAGGTCCCTTCCAATCACAGAATGGTTTAGGTTGGAAGAGACCTCAAGGGACATCCAGTTCCAACCTCCTGCCATAGATAAGGACACTTCCCACTAGAACAGGTCACTCAAAGCCTCATCCAACCTGGCCTTGAACACCTCCAGGGAGGGAGAAGCCACAACCTCCCTGGGTAACCTGTGCCAGTGTCTCACCACTCTCACTGTAAAGAGTCCTTTCCTAACATCTAGTCTGACTCTCCCCTCTGCCAGTTTAAACCCATTACTCCTCATCCTGTCATTACACGACCTTGTAGAAGTCCCTTCTCAGCCTTCCTGTAGGTCCCCTTCAGATACTGGAAAGCCACTATAAGGTCTCCTCGAAGCCTTCTCTTCTCCAGGCTGAAGAGCCCCAACTCTTGTAGCCTGTCCTGATAGCAGAAGTGCTGCAGCCCTCTGATCATCTTTGTGCCCCTCCTCTGGACTCACTAACAAGTCTGATGTGCTTCTAACATTCTGTGAAGAGAGAAGACATCATCCTTATTCCGTATGTAGCGAAGTCCTTTTCTCTAATATTACCTATTACTAGGTCTGAATTTCTATACCGACAAGGTTCAAACTGGACAGAGTCCAAAAGAGACCTCTACTTATTTTAGGGCTGCAGACATGAAGTGTGGTAGGGTTTTCAAAGGCCCCCATATCTTGAAAAAGCAACAATCATTCCAAGTAGACACAGATGACTGCTACAAAAAAGTCAGCATTTGCTGAATTGCACAACACCATGGTATTTCACAGCTGCATTGATTTCTTTCTTGGCTTGAAGTGGAAGGTGCATAAATTGTGAATTAGTTAGCAAACATTAACTTTTTTAAGTGTCACTCATGTATATGCAAATCCAGACAGCAGTAAAGCTAGAAAGTTGACTGTTTAGGACACAGCACAAAATGAGAGTAAAAGTTTCCTAACATTTTAGGTTGAACATCACTATACAGCTCATCATCCTTGGAGTACGGCCCATGGCATATAGCAAGAAAAACAGCTATGTCATATACTTGAAAGCAAAACAAAGCACAGGAAAAAAAATGGTTGTTATCATCTGGGCTGAAGCTCCTTTTTTTTTTTTTGGAGCTATGTGCCTGTATTACACCTAGCACAAAAAGCTTCAGTTCCACAATGCGGCTTCCAGACTAAAGAGTACCTCAACAAGAAAAAGCCACATCAAACTTTGGCATTCCCAAATGACACAGCAACATGGCACTTACAATTTTATTGATTCATATCAGACTCAGAGCATTGCAGTGCTCTGTTCCTTCTGTCTATAGTTGCTGAGTTTATGAAGTGGAATCACAGAATGGTTTGGGTTGGAACAAACCTCTAAAGGTCACGTAGTCCAACCTCCCTGCAGTAAGCAAGGATATCCTCCACTAGATCAGGTTGCTGAGAGATTTTTTGAGCCTGACCTTGAGTGTGTCCAGGGTCCTCAACTACTTCCCTGGACAACTTGTTCCAGTGTTCCACCACCTTCATGGTGAAGTACTTGTTCCTAAATCCCACTCTAATTAAAAACCACTGCCCCCTACCCTATCTCTACAGGCCTTTGTAAACAATCCCTCTCCAGCCTTCTTGGAGGCCCCCTTCAGGTACTGCAAGGTCACTATTCGGTCTCCTCAGAACCCTCTCTTCTCCAGACAGTCTTGCTCCATCAGGTCCATGCCCTTCTTGTGCTGAGGGATCCAAAGCTGCATAGAGTACTCCAAGTGAGGTCTCACCAGAGCAAAGTGGCAGAATCCACCTCTTTCTATCTTTTGATGCAGCCCATGACGTAACTTGCACTGCAAGCACACATCTTTGGCTCATCCCCAGCTTCTTCCAAGTCCTTTTCTGCAGGGCTGCTCTCTATCACCTCATCCCTCAGCCTACACTGATAATGAACATTGTTCTGACCTAGATGCAGGACCTGTACTTGGTCTCATTGAACCTCATGAGGTTTACATAGGCCCAACAAGGTTTCTGAAGCAATGTAGCAATAAGAACAGTAAATCAACACTATATGGTCCTGCTTCAGGAGAGGGGAAAAAAAAGGGGGCAAAAAAACAACCCATCAATAACATAGATACTTCCAAAACTCCACTTTGACCTCTTCAGATGATATTGTGTGCTCAAGGTCCTAGTAAGATTTCCTACAGTCTAAGTGATTAGCTCAAGTTTCAGACTTCTTACTCAGAGGTATTTAGCTTCAGTATCAAGGCCATGTGTGCTTTTGCACTGCTTTGAGGGATTAATCACAACACAAAAATCACACTTGGGCCTTATATAGCGACCATAAATGGTCACTAAAGATCGCTAAATCTTAACAATAAGCACCAAAAAGCTAACAGCTCAAAAGAAACAAGATTTAAAAACAAGCCAATAAAATCCACACGACACACAAAAACTAACAAAAGCCTTTTTTCATGGTCTTGACTCAGCTTTACATTTGCTCTACAGTTGCTTTCTACAAGATATGCTGCCAAGTTTAAAAAACAGGGGGAAAAAAAAGTAGTAAAACTATTTCCATATGATAGTGCTAAATATGTTGCAAAAAATACAACCACAAGGTATGAGCATTTTGCCCCCTCCTCCTTCTCAAAGAGGACAGGCAGACATTATCTTTGATTCTGTTTCCAAGACCAGAAAGACACAGTAGCAGCTAAACAGTAGAAAAAAAATCCTGAAGAATTAAAGGCACTGAACCTGCATGATTGAGGACATGAGCCCACCCCCAGCTCTGCCAGACATTTATCTGGTGGTTTCTGCTCCATCTTTGAAGACTCAGAAAGAATCAGACTACTCCCAGCTTCAGAAATGTTGCACCTGTAACTTCTCCACTAAACACTGGGGCAGTGAGAATGAAGCATCTGCACTATCTGCAGTCATGGAAATTCCTGCTACTTTACTAAGAGTGCAGCATCCCAAGGCTTCAGTCTACAGTAGAACACACTTACATATGCCTATTCACATGAAATGCAACAGCCATACAAGACCAGGTACATACTGGAGAGAGTAAATCAGTACATTGAAGATTAGATTAACTTGATATAGTTTCCAAGGTTTTTTCAAGGACTGTAGTGCCTAAAGAGACAAACACTATCCACCTGCACATATCTTCCTTCAAACCAGTTAGTTGCTTCAGGCAGTGAAGTTCTGTAGTAGCTTGTCCAAGAAAAGCACAACTGACTGAAATGTTCCCTAACCAATGTGTTAATACTTCTGTATTGGACTATAATAACAGAATGTTAGGGGTTGGAAGAGACCTTGAAATATTATCTACTACAACCCCCACTGCCAGAGCAGAATCACCTAGAATAGATCATACAGAAATGCATCTAAGCAGATTTGGAGGGTCTCCAGAGAGGGAGACTCCACAACCTCACTGGGCAGCCTATTCCAGAGCTCTGTTGCCCCCACAGTGAAAAAGTTTTCCTTTATGTTCACGCTCGTCCCATGCTCCAGCTTGCATCCGTTGCCCCTTGTCCTATGCACGTAATATTTTACATCAGTTCAGCACTGAGTTCAGAGAGGGTGGCAAAACAAACCTCAGACATCTGAACAATAACTACAAAGTTTCTGTGAATTCTGTTCTGTTTCAGTGCTGTTTCACACTCAGCTCTTCATCTTTTCAAGTTCTTTTAACATTCTTACCAGATGACATCATTACATTAGCCTATCTGGGACTCAATCACATCCATGACCATGTTGTGATACAAAAAGAAACAGCACGTTTCAGAAATCTTTGAGCACTTGATTATCTCAGGATAGAAAGAATGTGCTATGCTTAGTGACCAACTAGTTGGGATTTTTCCTTCCAGACTATTGAAAAACTGTAACTACAGAGCATCTGTTGCCTCCCTCTGGATGCTCAGAAGAATTACTGAGTTATGAACATCATAAAACGTTTGTTAGAATTTCTTTAAGCCCATGTTAGTCCATTTACTTTCAGATGACAGAAAGCCTTGTTTGATGTATTTTGTGTTAACTTCTTCAAGCTCCTCCTAGTCAAAGGATCTCTCACCTTTAATTCTTGTTCACTCTTCTACTCAATCTTAGCAAGATCAGTCCAAAAAAAAAAACTTTCATGCAGTAGTGATAAGGACTACAACCACATCAGGTGTACCTGAATATATACATTTAGATGTGCAACTATGAACTTGGACAACCTATAAGGATGAGTTTGCACCTAGTTGGAAAATAGATATAGGTATGAAAGTTGTATCTTAGGGGTACTGTTCAGACACCTTGAAATTCATGACTCCTCTAATCTTTACTTGAATCTGGTGCTTCAGGCCAACTACCTTGAAAATCATGAAATGCACAGGGATGCCCAAGAAATATGCAAATCAACGCCTTGATCACAGAGATTTGCTACTAGATCCTCTTCTCTCTACCTCTCTGTCAATTCATGGTGCACCTGCAGCTTTAGATGGCTCAAGAAACAGACTTTAAAGCTTGTACAGATCAATTCTAGGAAACTAACAAGAATATTTTTTCTGGAACAAATTTTCAAGTCACCAATCAAAAAAAAAAAAAGTAATAGGAAAAGTGATGAGACTGATGAGGGGGCTGAAGGGAAAGTCTTCTGACTTTCCTCCGCTGATGGAGCGGAGGTTGTCCAGCCTGGAGAAGAGGACACTTAGAGGGGACCTTATCACTCTCCACAACTACCTAAAAAAGAAGTTGTAGCATAATCAGGTGGGACTCAGACTCTTCTCCCAGGCAGTTAGTGATGGGACAAGAGGGCATGGTCTGAAGCTGCACCAGGGGAGGTTTAAGTTGGATATTGGGAAGCACTTCCTCACAGAAAGGATGATTAGGCACTGGAATGGCCTGCCCAGGGAGGTGGAGTCACCATCTCTGGAGATCTGTAAGACTGGATGTGGCACTTGACAGCATGGTGTTGGATTATAGGCTGGACTCTATGACCTCAGAGGTCTTTTCCAGTCTCAGTGATTCTGTAATGTGATTCTACTCCTAAAGCGTTTCAAGCCCTAAAGGTACCTTGTCTTTAAATATTCACTGGTCATGGACCCCATACCAAGGAGCTTCTTCTGTACTAAAATCCAGTAATAGTATACTTCTTACAACACTGCACACAACATACTGTCCCAACAGAAGAATTGATATGCTATAGGAAGATTCATGCACTTCTCTCAGCTGTGTTTCATCTTAAGATGCTTAACAAGATCTCTGCAAAGAAATTAAGGGATGACTTTTTTTTCTCTCCCCTCCTCTCCTTAAAAAAATTACTTACAGACTTCTAGGGTAACGAAAATAGTGATCTTTAATTCTCTTTTCACCCTCCACAACACTGAAATAACATCAGTCAGGGTTATAAACATCTGTAATTGCCAAGGGAACGTACAATACATTCAGAAACTCCAGGCCCACATATCCTGTAGCTCTGCACTTCACAAACAAAAGGTTGGGGAAAGAAAGAGGGGGTGGGGTACAGGGAATAAAGGCTTAAAGATTAAAGTCACAGGCAGAGACAGACGGCTCCGTTTTTTAATAACTGAAAACACGAGCTGTGCCTGAATGTGCTCATTGTTTTATGGCGGGGGGGAGAGTCTACGCATGCTGGACTGGCTGGCGACAGAACTGCCTTTGCATCAAAAATAAGATTTACCAAAAGGAAAAAAAAAAAAATACAAGACACCAGACCCATGCCCTAATTTCCCCTCTTGTAATGGTTAACGATGCATTCAGGTAGAAATCAACAGCTTATCCCACCTAGCCTTTATTAAATTGGGGAAAACCTCATGACTAGAAGTACCTGATTGTCACAGACACCAGTGAAGAGATGTCTGAAGGCTTTATGCCAGGAGGGAATACAGACTATGACAACAATACTCACAAACAAGCATATCTTTGAAGCAAATAGCTTATAAATCAATTTCTGATAGTTTATTTATACAATAAAGCCAGTGCTACGAGGCTAAAATATGCAATCTATGCAGGTTTCTATATAGATTCAAGAAATGCAGCTATCATGAGGAAGTTCTTATGCCCATTTTAAAAAGCATCAGCTATATTTTTAATGAACAAAAAGGCACACAAGTTGCCTTCACTTCAATCACTACATAAAAGTTGTTCACTTAAAATTATGTGCTACAGTATTAAAAAAAAGGAAAATGTTTGGGTTAGGTTTTAAAAATGGTTTTTCCTCTCAAATATCCAAGAGTACAAGATGACTACTCAATATTCACGATTACACATGTATATTACTCTACAATTCCACAATATACAATCTGTATTAGAACTATTTTCAATCTAAAAGAGGAAAATATTTGTCATCACTTAGTGACTGGAGGCTTTGAGTTAAAACCCACCAGTGCCGAGGAACCCATCTGAAGTTGAATGCAATGAGCCCAGTCTCACTACCAGATGACAACAGCCTACAGGTAAACAAGGAGTCTAAACCAACACACATACTCAAAAACCATTAGATCATTCTTTCAGTTTTACTCTAATCTAGCTGAAAATGTTACTATAACAGAGCTTTTATTTCTTTGTGGGTTTTGTTTTGTTCTTTTACCTGCCAGCTCTGCTTTAAATATAGGCAGAAAGGAGATAATTCAACAAGACAACAGGCTCTTTTATCTAAAACCATGAGATTCCCAATCATAACTTCTTGGGGAAGCCTAAAATAAGGAGCAGGGAGGCACGCAACAGGAGTCAATGAAATGTAGTCTCCTGCCCAAAGCACTCATGCTGTGCAGGGAGGAATCAGCGGCCACAACACACACCGCTCCTTCGCCAAAAAGAGTCAGACCTGGAATGCTCCAACTAGCATTCCCTCTTTGTTGCTACAATGCTTCTGCATCATCAGCTACTGGACCTCTTGTTGAGATGAAAAATATTGTGGAGAGTTACTGTCTGTTTAGCAAATTAAAAAAAAAAAGGTCCATGTCAGAAGGGGAGAGGAAAGGAAAAGCCGAAACATGAGCTCATAAGCCTGTTAGAGAGGATAAAGGCAAGCTTTGTTTTACTTTATTCATACCAAGTATGAACGAGAGACTCATCGCTGTTTTGAGCTTGAACTGCAAAATTTTTGAATGCAGCACTGCCAACGTTTTTCCCTCACACAGCTGAACTACTCCTCTTTCTCAAAAATGGCTTCTGCTGATGCTCCAATCAAGCATTAAAACCTAGATGAAATCTCTGTAATAGCAGACTATCACTCTGCCCATGCTATCAATTTTGATGTTTCAGAAACACATACAAAGGCATTCATAAAGACAAACCTTGATTATACAACAGATGCTGTCCTGAAGTTCTTGTATGTATAGACAAGTACATCACAACTAAAGTGTTGGTGAGGGTTTTTTTAATAGTAAATAAAATCATTTGGAGGACACAGTGGCTATCTAGTCACACTAACAGTCAGGCAACTGTCATTATATTGAAGATACTTCTTTGAACAAGCAGCATTAATTCTTTTCCAACTTTCAAATACAGAAGTCAACCCAAAAATACAAGACAAGATTTAAAAAGTACAGTCTTTGCAGGGGAAAAAAAACCCAAACACTAGTAAAAAGTCTGTCCCCTGACAGAAACACTACCATCAAGTGCTATCTCTAAGAGAGCTCTAGACAACAGCAGAAGGCAGCAGGGAAAGCGCAGTCTGGATTCTAGTTTCTTGCTCTTAGGAAAAGGCGAAGAGGGTGGTGATTTACCGTGTACAACCAAATTGTACATGAAAGTTTAAAAACCAGCCAATTAAACCTAACATTATGGAATGGAACTGAGGGTCCAAGTGGAACACATTAGCCACGCATTCCAGACAATGGCTGCAGAGTCCGCCTGCAAGGCAGATACTGTACAAAGTACAAAGGGTCAAGAAGTTCTTCTCAAAGCGAACCCCAGCTTTGACCAGGACCCGTGACAGCTTGCCTAAAAGATGAATGTAGTGCCCAGCGATGGAATGACATCAAGGCTGTAGAGCTAACACTTGGTCAACACCTACACTGACAGAATGTCATGGCTAGAGATCGAGAGTCACAGCAGTCAAGGATGGGCACATCTCACTACAACTAAGAATCAAATGGAGGGGGAAAACGAGGAAAAGAACCACTACAACTAATAGTAATAAACATAGCTATTTCAGTTTAAATCTCCTCTTAGACATCTCTGTCATACATTCAACTAGGGATTTCTCTTTTTTCATACAGTTGCATCTAGAATGATTAAAACAACTACCAATACTTAGTGCAAAGCTAGAAAAGAAAGACCACTTCAAGTTACTAGCATGACATTACATTTAACCTTCAAAGTCTTCCATACTTTGGAGCTTGACAAACCTGGACTTTGATGCAAGTTTCTTGATTTCTGTTACAGCAGTGCAGAAAACTGCTGCATTGGCACTCCTACTGTAGCAAGCAAACAAATGGAAAAACAAACAACAATTATATTACTCCTTGTGTTACATACTTCAACATACTCCATCCACAGATGAACTGGGAAATTCATTCCACCTGATGATTCATGCTTCTACAAGACTTAAAACTGTATCACTTTCAACTTTCAACCCTTCACCATCTCCAAAAGCCAGTAAGAAGTGCAACCCTTACATGAACAGCCATGTTGGATCAAGGATGAAAAAAAAAAATCCATATTAAAAAAAAGGCAAAGCAAAACAAAACATTTTTGCCTCAAGCACTTGCATTGCTGCAGAGCTACAGAGGTACAGAGCCTGGAAATTAACGTCTCTAAAACAAGTCCTTCACAAATACTTCAATTAAGGATGCCAGCTTTGGGCAATAGGATACTTTCATTCTCTGCACTGTGCACAGACAGAGCCAAAGTAAACAACATTGTTTTGGGACAATTTTTTCTGGGCACAGCCTTGCCAGCACTCAAAACTGCCTCACTGCAATGTTGAATATTAGCTGGTTTGTTAGAATATGAATTTCAGATGGAGAGATAGAGCTGATGTCATTAAACTGTTCTTGCTAATGTTTTATGAGTTAATTCTCACAAGGAAAGTCACTCTATGCAAAAACACTGCAAACTTGAAACCCAACTCAAAGCAGTGATGTACTAGTTTGTTCTCTGCTCACTTTTAATGAAGTTTTCAAGATACAAACAGTAGCTAAAATCTTTATATTTTAAAAGGTAAAAAATTACTCCCCAAATTAAAATTAAAAAAAGAGAGCTCTTGTACTCTGTTACTTGGCCTCTAATTCACACAGAGGGTAGACCCTGCCTAACAGTTCAATATCAACATTCCGCATACCCTATGGTTCCACTAAGTCACATCACCATTGTGCCAGAAAGTCTTCTCCACAGAAGCCATTATTGAGCACAAGATATTACTTCACACTTATTTCCAGGCTGACAGAAGAGCTTTTGACAGTATATTTACTTTTATTTCCATTTTTGCTGACTAGGATTGCACAAAATACACCTCATTTCAGAGGTCAACAGTCATGTAAACCTCACATCCCAGTACGTCAGAGCAAAGCAAATTCTATCATGTGGCGTCCACCATCTAAACTGCTGATGCTATGAAGCACTCCAGATGCTGCAGGTTTATATGGTATTTGTGTTTCACATTAGTACATTCTCTGTATAATTAGTAACAGTCCAAAGAAATATAAAAAGGTGATGCTCCTTGTAAAGGAGGAAAGCAGTGCAGACTTCAATTACTAAATAAAAACCTAAACACGATACTTGCCAAGACCAACTCCTGTATTAAGAAGGACTGAAACTTAATAATCTATAACCACACTATTGAGATAAGATACAAGCAGCAATGCCTCCGTAAATGTTTTCAACAGTACTAATAGGAGAAAAAGTGAAAAAGCAAAAGGTATTTATAAGCAGATGACTTCTAAAAAGTTGTTATAAGTGCCATTAAAAATGCTATTGCAAAAGTCACTGGCAGAGTTAAAAATAAATCAATAATGAAACGCTTTCAATTGCTGTATTATTTAAAAGCAGACACTCATGGGAATAAAGCTTTGAAGCCAACTAAAGAGGAAAACACTGATCTAGTCCGAGTTTGGACCTTAGTCCTCCAAGCTTCTTTACAGAGCTCATTCCTGTGAGGCTGCCCGGACTCAGATCCCCAAGCTGGGCTCAGAATTGTTACTTCTACAAAGCCGCAAGCGTGCATGGCACTCCGCAGATAAACGGAAAACAAGAGCCCAGCTTTAGAAGCCCACAGGCTAAATTTAGACCAGTTACTCCCTAGAACAATGAAAACATTTTAATCTTGGACAGAGACAGGTTATTTTATTGCATCAAGTTTCATTATTTAGAAAAGCACAGATCTTGTGAGGTGAACATACAGAAACCATCAACACACGAAACCAGTCCTTTTATCTCTAAAACCCCTCTTAAAAGTTTTCTATTAGGCATTTGGAAGAATCTCAAGCGGTGAAGTTGTTTAACACAACCCTGCACAGTAATTTTATAGCACAGCTCAATCACTATATAAAACGGAACATGCTTAGATGATCACAGATATGCCAAATTAATTCAGGGCAAGTCCTCCAGTATTCTCTCTAGGATGAATCAACAACCGAACTACAAGTGATGACTCTAAGGTACAGGCATTTTACAAGTAGTAGAGGCAAACTATGTTTGTGAGCAGTAATATCTTCTGGTTAAATAAAACATCACTGAAGACCAAAACCTTCTAGACCAGAGCTGTGCAGCTGTGACCAAGAGTCGTCCAAAGTAAAAGCACAACAGGGCTCCCAGCTCGGCATCCTATACTCACCCTCCTATGTTTCATTTGATAATTATGAACCACTTCTCTCCCAAACCTAAATCTAAATTTTCAAGCTGACACAGAGGCTGACAACATCCCCAGGGAAGTGGGAAGAAAGCCCACAGAAAACAAAGTCAGCTCAGAACGCACATTGCTCTGCCAAGCTCATGTGACCAGCTCTCAGGAATGCTGGCACTGTTCGAGTTATTCAATGGAAATATGAAGCAAATAGACTAAGAACCCTAGACAAACAAGAAAAATAACATGAAGCACAAAGCAGTAATGCTTCTACTGCAAACTATGCTGCACCTCTACATTTGCATCTCACTGTTTAAAAATGAAACAACATAACCAGCACATTTCCAAAGGCCACCAGTCACAGCAAAAATTCAAAGAACAGCAACTACAGGGCACTGAGCCGACACTATCTAGCTTGGTTGGGACTCTATGGAAACGAAACATCCAAAAAGTCCAGCAAAAATCAGCTGCACTTATTAACTTAACCTCCATAACACAAATTTCTCAGGTGACTTAAAACAGAAATTGCTAAGCAAGAATACAAAACAGTACCAAAAGTATATAGAGAATATCCAAGATACACACCTCTCCCAGTAACTCAGACAGTTTTGCTGTGCATGAGAGTTTTTTATACATACCCTTAACACCTATTTTTCACTTTTTTTTTAGGTTTTGTTCCTTATTCATATCTAGATTTGGAGAGAATAACAGGTTCTAAAGTACACTTTCTGATAGGAAGAACTAGAGTTACCGAAGTGGGAGCAGAAAATTCAGAATCAGTTTCACCTCTAGTGAACTTAAGTAAATAGGAATTGTTATCTAGTCACTTCAGTCTTCACAGCTAATGATGGAGACAATTGCTGTTGAAAAATCACAGTAACAGAAGAGAAATACAAAGGAACTTTAAGTAAATCCTTGCTGACAATTTAGCATAAATTAAATTTAGAAGAGTTCCTTAGAAGTACTTCCAATAAATAATTTATTATGTTTAAAATGTCAGTGAACTTGCTTTTGAGGGAAATTATCTTTGTAAAAATATAACACTGAAATAAAGCTTATGAAGAGGGGAAAAAAAAAAAAAAAGCTAAGTAGGTACAGTAAATGAAATAGTCCTTAATGACTGGCCTACTGGAAGTAAAAAAATCAGATACAATCATGAACAGGTATTTCCTTTTTTCCTTCCCTCCGAGTAAAACTAGCATCCATTTACATGATTTTTCCTTCTAGTGTCTGCACTAGGGGGGGAGGGGGCACAAGAGACTACAAACACAAGAAAAACATAAAAAATTAAAACCTGCTCATTTTTAGTCACTATGTTTTAAAAACATTTTTCTGTGTAGCAGAGAACCTAAGAGTTAAGTGCACAATGAGAAGATCTGACTCTCTCAAACTGCTAGATTCTCTTGGTCCTAGGAAAATTAAATGCCAGCATCTCAGAGTTTTAGGAAGAGTTTCACCAGCAAAACCAGAGCTTTGAAGTTTTCAGTACCAAGAGATAGCAACAATCTACTCTCTCTGCAGAGAGGGAAAGAAGCCTATTTCCTTACAGTTCCATTGATAAACTAGAACTCCTGCTTGTATACTGTTCAATCTGGAAGCAAACTGAATATGTAATTTTAAAACACACAAATAAAACAGATTACACAAACTGAAGTGATGCAAAGATGAGTTATCAGCAACCTTACTTGCCCTGCAACACATCATTCTACATCACAACCCATCAGTGCTCACCTAAATTTAATCCTTATGCGGTTATGATAGAAAATGAAAAAGGGCAGATTTCTTAAACAGCAAAGGACAACATATAAGCATCAAGAAATTGCCCTTCAACTCCATTTTCCACTATGTTGTTGTCCCTCCTCTTTCCTTTCCTTAAGCAAAAAAAAAAGATTTTTTTAAATCATCTCTGGAACTGCCACCTCATGAAGAAAAAAAATCCACTGCACCTACAAACTTTGAGGTCAGCCTGCTACGCTGCTTCCTTCCTTGTACCTGGAAGAGAAATACCGTGAACCACTGATGCCCAGCAGGCAAAGGCAAAGCTTGGAGATAGATTTCAGAACAAAATTTCTCTAAGGGGGAAAAACAAAAAGGAAAAAAAACAGACAGAAACTATCACAAATCATATTTCCCCACAATAATTTTTTTAAAGCAGCTAAGATCCTCATCAAAAGCTATGCCAAAGCTATAAAGCCCTTTCCACTGCTTTCTTGCCTGTTCTTGCACAGCAATAAAAGAAAAAAAAAAATCTCTGCTGAGATTGCTAGGCATCAGCTGAATTCAATAAACCAAGGCTATCTCTAACTGTAAATACATCACAAAGATAAACGAACACATAATTGAAGAGTACTAATCACTGCTTAATGAAATGTTGAAATCACCAAGAAAGACTGCAGCATTGGTGATTAGAGCTCGATTTTTCTGGTTGCTCAGAGCTAGAAGAAGGGGAGAAAAAGAGAGACAACAACTCAGGCATTTAACACATTCTGCAACGATCATTACCACTTAGCAGCAACTCCTATTTTCTACAACATATCTAATTTTGTCAAACTAGCCTGATGGGTTATTTTGGTGACCTATGTCAAAGTCACATTTGCTGCCGTAAGCAGCTGCCGAGGCATCCTGAATTTGAACTGTGACTGTTAACCATACAACTGTCTCTTACAATGAGTTCTCATAAACGCATAATTTCAGCTGAGCTGATCTTGGCTGCTTGTATTGCATCTCTACTGCACTATGTTTCTGATCCCCAAATGAATTTATGGCATTTTTAGGTAACACACGACCTTGCTTTCGCATCCCCTTAGCAGAAACTAATTTCTCATTCACAGAACCTGCTTACTTCACTTCTCAACAAACTGAAAAAAAGGGGGAACTTAAAGGCTGGGACAAAATATACATAGATCTTTCAGAGAAAGTGTTCTTCTATTTGTAAGCTACTAACAATATTCCCAAAATGTCTGCATTGTGATGATTTTCAGGATCAAATAAGAAGCAGATCCAGTTGCATCTGAGATTGTACGAAGCTGTTAGCTCTCCAAGTGAAAATGCTGCTAAGATACCAGACAGCTAAGATAATGCTGCTAAGATATTAGACAGCTCAACCTCATTCTTCTAATGATTTTGTTCCAACCTTTATGTAAGTTACTGCAAAATGATTTAAAACAATATGCATAAACTCTGAAAAGAGAAACTAATTGAAATTTCACTTCAGCCGGTTCTGGGTTTACCTCAAATTATACACAAGAATACACACAAAAAAAAATCTCCATAAACCTGACATCACTTTATATGTGGTCTGAAGTTTTCCTAGCTGCTGTCAACCATTCTACTGGGACAAAAATAGAGATCTTTAAAATTCCAAGGGAGAAGAATCAAGTGCAGCAACCAAAATCACCAAATCAATCTGAGTATGGTTTAATTAAAAAAAAAAAACCAACAAAAAAAAACCAGAATACACAAACAAATAGAACCAGTTTGGATTTGTTGTGGGCTTTTATAAGAAATAAAAGTTACCAATTTGCTGACTTCTCAGTGCAAGGTGTGTAAAGAAGTAGACAGTAGGGCTTGCATTTTAAAAAATATATTAATATTGTATTTGTTTAGCTTTAAGTTATCACAAAGAAAAAACATCAGCTTCATAAAAGCAGGGCTGGCTACTACCACAATAATCAGCTATTACATACAGTAAATAAAGCTTCAAAACAAAAACGAAAAACAAACCACAAACACATTTAGGACACATAGTGAAAAATCACCCAAACATCCTCCCACACGAAATTTGTTAGTGAATACAGTTCAGTAATGAAAACACATCTGGAGGTGAACTGTCTGTAAAGACTGGAATTTCAGCCACTGTTTTTGGGGTTAGAATCATAGAATCAGTCAGGGTTGGAAGGGACCACAAGGATCATCTAGTTCCAACCCCCCTGCCATGCCCAGGGACACCCTACCCTAAATCAGCCTGTCCACAGCCTCATCCAGCCTGGCTTTAAACACCCCCAGGTATGGGGCCTGAACCACCTTCCTGGGCAACCCCTTGGAGGCTCTCATCACTCTCATGCTGAACAACTTCCTCCTCAATTTCTTTTAAGGACTTTAACTTCAGTTCAAAACTCTTGCCTTATTCCAAAGAGTATTTTCTCCATGCAAAGCTTGGTTCAGTTCAATTTAACCAAAAATATATATGTCTTTTGCATATTGCCCCTATATGCACTATACAGCACTACAGACAAGTGAATCTCTTCAAGAGATTCCACTTAAACTGTCATTTTGGTCTTACTGGAGATGACCGCACACAGCAGTGTAAAGTGAGAGCTCAATTACAAACACATGGGTAAACATCACCAGCCACCACTTTATCACAGCACTCGAAATAATGGGAGAACCTCTGTTGTTTGGTGAAAAACCTAGCACATAGCAAGCAAATTCAAAGGACAAAACTGTTCCCTTAGGGATGCCAGAGTTATATTTTTTGAATGTTTAGCTATACTGTTATTATGCCATACATACTATCAACATTTTGAGGTTTTTAATCATGGATTTTGTTTGTATGCTGTGCTAGTTTGAGCCTAGCTAGCATGTTTTGGTGAGAAGAACTAGATGATAGGCTGTAAAATGAAAACAATGGTGAGGTCTACTTCGCTCACAGTCTTGCTGAGATGTATACAAAAGAAGAAAGGCAAAACAAAGATTAGGGCATTTGCTTCTTCTCCTCGCTGGGGAACTTTGCCTGCTGGGGAGCTCGTGGCTGCTGGCTGGACTCCATCTTGCTTTCTAACCTCACCCTCCTTTGCTTGGCTGCTTCACCTTGTTTTTAACACTCTTGGCCGAACCTCCATTCTTCCTTGGGACTGGGGTAAGGTTGAGAGGGGTAGGGGGAAGGTGAGGGGTGGTTGAGAGCCCCTCCTGGGGACTCAGGTTTCTGGGAGGGGAATTGTGTTTGTATTACCTTTTTTACCTTGTATATTTCTGTATATAACTGTATATACTGTAAATATCTGCTTGTAAATTGTGCCAGCTGTAAATATAAGCTTCATTCAAATTTCCAGAGCCGACTGAGTCTAGTCTGGGTAATTTCTAAAAGTGTGGGGGGCGGGGGACACCCAAACCATCACATATGCATACGAAGATATGCATGTAACATGTAAAAAAACTACTTTTCAGGCTTTGATAAATGATTTTATTGAGGCAAAATATAGTATTATTTGAAATTAGAATATTCTCAGAGAGCAGACAGGTTTCAGTGTTACGTGCCCAGAGCTGGTCCCTGAGGTCAAGAGCACCTTGGAATTTTGTTGGTGCTGCTCTTCTCAATACTCTAAACTGAATATTCATTGTATTACTGAAATCAGGGAAAGATTCTGACACTAGGTGTTGTGAAGAATGACAATGTATTTTGGGGTTTCTCTTGTCTCTAAATGTTGTCTACAGACTTGAAATTCCCTAAGGAAATGCCTTTTGGTTGGTTCTCCCAACAGGACATTTCATAAATTCAACTTCAAACTCCCAAAGCTTTGTACTCAACATATAGTACATGATTTAAAACAAACAAACAATTTAAAGTTAGGGAAGAGTCTGGTTCCAAAGCTGCACACATCCAGAGCTGCACAGAAAAGCCAAATCACAAAATGCTCATCTGAATTTTTCTATGCATATTCCAATTCTGCAGGACCAGACAAGCTACCTCTATAAAACTGTGTGCAATTTTCTTCATATCCACACTCACAGACACACTCATGTTCAGTTCCTCCACAAACAACATGACCAGATTGGTGGTCACAGGTGTTCAGCATCCTTCAAGATGCTGAATACCTTCAATAAACACAGAAGTGTGAGGTTTAACAGCAAGACTTGCTGGTATGTCCTAAGGCCTTGGCAGTCTGAGGAAGACAAACTGCAGCACTATTTCATGGCTTTTACTACATTAGGAGCTCACCCTTGAAACAGATCATTCACAGACACCTACCTTGACCCATATTTACTACTTTTCCTTCTCTATTTCAAAAGATGACCAACACACAGGAGCTGCTGCTGCTCCATCAGAGAAGCAATCACCCATCAGCAGGTGAGAGCCAAACGAGAGCAGCACAAAGCCCAGCGAGGACTGAGACATACCACTATTACTTTACATGGATACTCTAAGCCACATTTTAAATCACTGCACATGCTAGAATGCCAGCATGGATAACCACTGCCAGAACACGACACAGAATCCCCCTAAGTCAACCACAGGTTCAGGTAATCATGACCTCCCTTTCTACAACATAAATGCATAATTTCCGCACCACTCTTTGATGAAGGGACCACAGACTTAAAAAGAGGAAACAATTACAGTCATTAGAATTTCACCCAAGCATGAGATTTAATCTCAAGCCATGGTCCTGCCAATGGCTGTGGGGGTCTCAATGGAGACAAAATTGCTCTGTGGGAGCAAAAAAAAAAAAATGCCTCGATGATGACATTAGTCAGCAAGAAAGACTGAGCTTTGTCTTCCATCCAACAGCAGAGACAAATACAAGGAAACCATTTTCCCTCCCCCTCTTCTTGATCCTAAAAAAGAAAACTCCAATAATTTTGTTTCTTTCTCTGAAATGCAGTTTTCACATACTTTGGAAACTTTCCCCTCCCAGGCAATACTGCTGGAAGGGACATCTTTACTATAACAAAAGTAAACTTAAACATAAATAAACGGTTATGACAAAAGACATTTCCCCTTGCCTATCCTGGTTAATATAATTAACTCATTCTGTCAACAATCCTCAAACACTTCTACAGCTTTCCCTTACCCAGCAGCTTCTTGAAGACCATTTCAAAACATACACATACAGGAATCATGCCTAAAATATGCTCACCTGGTCCACACCACATTTAATGGAAATAAAAGGCAAGTCTTTGCCAAACAATCAGACGCAAGGTTCTACAACTGAAAAAAGCATCCCAGATCTAAGAGCAGCAGCTACTTTTATACACCAACTATATGCTGAATCCCAAATAAAACACAACACAAAGAAAAAAATTGGCACAGAAGATAAAAGTGCTAGAAGGGACTGTGTCAAATTCGCTTTTCTGGCACTGCAGAAAAAGCAGATCCGCAGTGGACAAAACAACCTTCACAACCCTTCTATGGGGAGAAAAAAAAACAACAAACAACACACACCAAAATGACAACAACAAAAAAGAAAAATAAAGGCTATAAGGGTGGGTTTTTTTAAACAAAAGCATAAACCCAAATAAATAATCTCTTCTCTGACACTTAGGGTGCTGGGCCTGAATTGATCTTACCCAGATCAACTTCTCATTAAGGAAAAAATAAATATGTATCTTAAAATTCAAACTTAGATTTTTACCCATCACACACCCCTTAGGATACCCTCACTCCTGAATACAGTGTATCCATTTTCGTTTAAGCTGTCTTCCCTGTTCCATTTTCTGTCCCCCTCTATTTGCCAATTCTTTCTGCTGTCACATTCAGCCTACATATGCACATATATACACGCATGTACATTTATACCTATCATTTGGTCACAACCACTCCTAGTGCTGGTAATCCTTATAATTACAATCTAGTGTAGAATTAATCAGCTGAAGTTTGTAACAGAAATCATAATTCCAGTTGGAGGCCAACACTAACCATTTCATGTTCATTTGAAGAGATTAGATAGCCTGTGCAAGAGCATTTTGGTAGAATAACCGATAAGGAGATGGGAAATAAAAATTATTGGTGTTTACTTAGACTGCAATGCTTTTGGGAAGCAAACAGTTTAGAGGAAGCACTTCAGAATGGCTATTTAATCTGAATTTTACAGATAGCAGAGAGAATATTTTCTCACAGAATGCACAGTATCTTTGCAATCATAGCTATCGTACAAGCTGTTCAGGTCTGTCTTTGCTGGAGCTCTCACTCAATTTCGCTCTGAGCTGTGACCCAGAGAACAGAATTCATTCAAGAATCCAGATGAAAATTACCACCACAGGACATATGCCCTTGCTCTTCCACTTGCCAGGCCAACCTTAAGGTTCCCAGAAAGAAAATAACTAGCTGCTACACAGAAAACAACTTTTTTATTCCCTTTAACAATGACAACATGAGGGTTTGGTCTGCTCACTTAGCCAGAAAATCTGTTGCATATCTGTTTTACCTAGATTTTTCCATCTCGACTTTGTCTTTGATGCTTGCTAAACAGTACAACAATCATTCAAGTACATGCATTATTACGTCTAGCAGGAAAAAACACAAACCAAACTGCAGCAGTTTAAGAACTAATACTCTATTCTGTCTCTAAATTATAAACAAGAGGGAGGAACCTTCTCGACATTCTTCTGAATATAGAGTGGGTGAGCAGAGCATTGGTTATTAAAAGAATAATAAAGTGTGTATCATTCATTGGTTTGCTAATTGGTATAAAAAGTCAGTATTTCCCTTCTGTCTTCCACCTCCTCCACTGCTCCTCTGTGCAAAACTGAATATTAACCTTAACTGACAGGTAAGATGTAAGGCCTTGCTGGTTTTCCATCTGGAGGGAGAGAAGGTGGCATTGGTCCCTTCTGGGCTCTCTTTGTCCAGGGGGAGGATTGGATTTCTGTATTATTTCTAATTTGCCTACAATTGTAAATACATAAAATATTCTGTATATAGAATCAACCAGGTTGGAAGAGACCTCCAGGATCATCCAGTCCAACCTAGCACCCAGCCCTGTCCAATCAACTAGACCATGGCACTAAGTGCCTCATCCAGGCTTTGCTTGAACACCTCCAGGACCAGCAACTCCACCACCTCCCTAGGCAGCCCATTCCTATGGCAAATCATTCTCTCTGTGAAGAACTTCCTCCTAATGTCTTGTGAGTTTATCTTGCTGTAAAATACGGCTTTATCTTACTTCCAAGCAGTCTGAGCTGGTCTGTTATGTTATATTTTATTGGGGGGGGAGGGATTTTCCAATCTACCACACAAACCAATCTCCAAAAATCACGGAGAAACACATTAAGGAAACAAAGTTCATGACTCTATCAAGCTAAGCTAGCTATTAGAAGAGTTCTATACAAAAGCAGCACATCATCCAACTTAGATACAGCATTTGCTAATTGAAAACAACTTCTTAGGCTGGAGAACAAGTACAGTGGAACCTTATGAAGTCAGTTTCTTGATTACTAAACCACTGAACTGGACTCTTCAGCAAGCAAATATATCCATCATCAGTATATAATATTACTCTGAAATATCTGCTTTAAATTTATTTTTACCACAATAACTTCAACTGAAGAGATGCTTCATATTTTACAGGAACTTGTCCTAGATTTATGCAGGTATTTATAAGACTTCACTATATTAGCTGATATTTAAAGCATCTAAAAATGGATTAACAAAGCTTGATGACTCCCCCAAACTGCTTACAAAATAACGTCAAGCAAGGAGAAACATCAAGCAGAAGCAAAATGAAAAGGGCATGTGGCTATTTGATGAATGCTTGCACACAGTATGATGGAACAAAGAAATTCTGTTTTTAAATCAATAGGAAGAATGGGTAAGCTGAATTTGTGAGCACCATTACAGCACTTGGATATTATTTTCTCCTGAGAAACTGTCAAGTTTGTTTCAAACAACCATGTGAATAGCACCATTTTGCTGTATGCAAGCAAGTGCACACAGCCACTAAAAAGCTTTGTAGGACAATTGTTCTATATTAACAAGAGACAGTTTAACAGTCAAAGCACAATGAAGCCACTCCTCTTTACAAGCTACATTTAAGATTGAGAATTCATTTCTAAACCACATATATCCAGAACAAGATATGCACTTGTTTTTTTTCACTGAACATAGGAAAAAGTACGTTTCTGGTACAATTCTAACAAGAGAATGTGATTAATCATGATAAGCTTTGAGAGCAGAAGGCAATGGCTCGCTTGCTCAACTTAAAGGAAGAATTCCTGCTTTGCATTCCAGTTTTACTTTAGAGTTGATGCAGAGTTTAGGAGGTCGTTGAATTTGTCTGTCTTTTATATGGAAACCAGCTTCAAGACAAAGAAAGCATGGAACAGGAAGCACAGCAGGCAAAGAGACTAGTCCTGTTGTCACCTCACTCAAAACATTGACACAAAAAGAAGTGAGAGAATGCACAATTAATAGCAAGTTAGAATCATTAAAGTTTTGATACAGATAGGTAAGATTTCCACATGAAGATCACTGTTTTAAAGTAGACTGGTACACACACACACAAAATCAAGCTTAATTCTATGCAATCCCAAACAACAGACCCTACATAGCCCAGAAGAGGTTCAGAACAGATTTAGTATGACTGCTTTGCTTTTGCCAAGTTACTAAAATGACACGAGCAAAGAAAATAATTGCCTACACTACATTCCATTCTTCACACATCACTGATTGCCTTCGAGGTTAAACTAGATGCTACTTCCATAAGTGCAAGATAAAACCCCTAGTCCTACGCATGTGGAAGAAAAGTCACACCACTCAGAGCTAACTCCAGTGAACAGCAGTTGTCTCTTCTCACCTCTGTTATAACAAGTAAGAAACACCCCACACATTTTGATTTAAGGCATAGAAAGCACTATACAAAAGCTGTAGATGAAACTATACTAAGTTTCCTTAAAATACAGTGGGTAATTTCTTTATGAGTGGAATGACTAAGCCACAATTGTCTTCCAAATCTCCCGCTTAATTCTCTTTCAATTCAAAGTAAGGTGACTCCATCCAGGCTGACCTGCTACCTTGGCTACTTATCACTAAGATCCTGCGTTGTAAGTAAATGCTGCCCTCTTGTGAACTGTAACATCCAGCAGACCAAATAGCACTTTAGAAGTTGGGGAGAGGGAGGATTCTAGAGCAGCAATATTTTTGTACCAGCTCCCTTTTCTTTCTGCACAGCTCCTTAATTAAAAATGTGGCTTTTGCTTGAAAATATCAATAAAAATACTCCCTTGTCAGACAAATATCAGGCACCAGCCAAATTAAAGTGAATTAAAAAGAGAGACAGTTTCAATTTCAGGAGAAAATGTTTTCACTTACAGAAATAAAGTCAGCATTTTACAAGTACCATGAACCCAAGAAGTTTATTAGGGTTTAGAAAACGTTCACATTAGTGCTAGTTGAACTCTCATGGCCCATGAGTGCTTCTGTAACATCAACAACTACATAATTCATATTCATGAGCCTTTATGGTCTGAGGGAGTTGTATTTAATTTTTTTTTTCCCCCATGAGGGTCATTATTAGGCTGTTCTCATTTCAAGCTGGCAGACGAAGTCCTCAGGACTTCTCTCTGACCAGAATGGTATCCACTGACCAACACGGAGCACTCCCTCCAGAGAGTAACAGGTTTCCCTCCCTTCAACATTTGCACTCAACAGCAAGAGGCCTCCACATAAATGTAAGTCATCTACATGAGAAATCTACAACTGTAAAACTCTACTTGTTCACTCACCTAAAATGGAAAATACAAGAACTGCCACAACTTCACAAAAGGTATCAACAAGCAAAAGTTGACATTGACAGAAGTACATTTTCATGACAGTAATTCAAAGGTAACCCTAAGTTTACAAATCCTCTTAAAAGCTTACAACAAATTCAGTGAAACTACTAATCTGTGATAAAAGTCACTCCTTTTTCTGGTGCTATGTTAAAAATAATCTGCATCTGACCAAACTCAAATGCTGGTAGCAAGACCACGTTTCCCTTGATCTCCCAAGACTGTTTTCATTGTACTCATTTGCATCAGCAAGACATGCTTTTGCTATGCTCATTTCCCCCTCCTGAAGCTCTCCTGCAAGTTCAAAAGTCCTGGCCCCTCCAATGTATCAGGTATGAATTAATACCCTTCCTTAACAGAACACAGCAGCAAAGTAGAAACAGACACTTGCAAGGCAGTTCTCTTTGAAAGGAACTGCAGGGACAAATGGTGACAATGAAGCTCTAGTCATAAAGTAAAAAGGTCAAAGGTTCAGACAGGCATAAGGATTACAAAAGTACAAGTTTGTCAGAATTTCACCCACACACACACCCTGGTTTACACAACCAGGGTCAAGCAGTAGCTTTCCAATTAAAACCCCATAAGGCTACTCTGTCCTTTGAACTTCGCAGGGAAAAGATGACAACTTTTTTAGACAATCTTTTGAGGATCCATCTCAAAATCCAACCAATAAAGGGCATCTGACAACAGCTCACCTAAAACAAACAGTGCAGTATCCCTTCACTGAATGTGTGTGGGGAAAGCTAAGATGAGGTAATCATGTTCTTCTGTATTAGTGTGTTGACCCTTTGTAGGGCATGAAATTAACCATCAGCAAGTAAAAAATCTGCTACTGGTTAAACTACTTTGCTACGCAAAGTGGTCCTAAAATGAAATATGAGGATTGAATTTCTTCTGGCAGATTAATTCACATAACCTCTCTGCAGGCATCCCTTACTGCTGAACTCATCGGAAAAAATGTTTTAGATCCTACCAGATGCGCAGGTCTGTGACAAACAACTGTAAAAGCAGCTCTGATTTTGACAACATTAACATAAGCTTTCCAGAAAATCAGAGCGCTGAAATGTAACCAAACAACAGACACATAAACACACACAAGTATGTCAAACTACCCCATCTTGCTGTGAGATGTTAATACCATTGAATCTCTACAGCAATAGAACAGTAACAATAAAAATAGTAGTGTTACATTTTGTAATTATTCCTTTGTAGCAGACAGCAAGCATAAGGCTGATGTGAGTGCTTCTTGCTGCTTGTCATAAGCTTAAGAATTGACCCTTAAAACTCTGTTACTCAGTTTTGCTTTGTCTGATTAGCAAGTCAGCTACAAACATGGCATTTGTTGTGTTTCTTGACACATGATAGGCAAGATCCTGTAGGCTTGAAATCATTACAAAATAAAGACTTCTTGCTGTTGAAAAGACTAAGACAAGTTCAAGCTATAAAGCTATGCACAATAACTTAATACCTTCCTGCCACATCAGACACACTAGAGCCTGTGGTAAAATAAACCAGCATGGTTTAAACACAAGGAAAACCACCATGCAGTGAGTCAATTGCCTATCATTTATTCCCTCCCAACCTTGACTCTCACCTTCCAGCTAAAACTTCAAGAAAGCATCTTGGATGGAACTGTCTGCAGCATTTCCAATTCCCAGCATGGAGGTATAGAAAAAATATCTTTTGATTTAACATTTGATACGGTTTGTTTTCAAGGGCAAGCTTTTCAAGAGAAATATAGCCACACAGAATGAAATATGACTTCCGTTTTCAATTCCATTTGGTTACCGCTCAAATATTCTGCATTCGCTTAAACCTAAACTATTCTTTCTAAACAAGCATCTTGTGAGTGACTGTGAGAAGTATTTGCAAGGTCAAACACTACCTGGCACAGCATGACAAAAATGCCATACTAGATTCAGCCACGAAAAATTCACTTCAGAAATCAGCTAGACACAGAAACATGTTAAAGAAGGGTAAATAGTAATATGTAATCCACAAACAGATTTAACAGCTTTGTTCAGGAAAGAATTAACCCTGACAGCACCCTTGAGAGAACAGAAATATTACAGTTAAGAGAGGATGGAACTGGATAGGAAGAGAACCTAGGACACCACTGATGAAAATGGCACCCTGGAAAAGAAGAGCTGAGATTAGGAGAGGGAAGACTTCTACCTTCCCTTGGGGGGAGCTTTAAAGAAGGAACTCTTTGAGGTAGTCACCTCCTGGAAGACCTGCCTGAATAACAGTGCTGCTACCCAGCCGCAATGGACAGCATTTCCCTAAGAGGAGGTCACACAAGAGGCAACTAACTACTGTACACCACCCTCAATGAAAATAAGAGAACTTCAGAAAATAGGAGCATGCAATAAAGTATTTCCACACAAACACTGCACACACATGACTAACACACATAGGAAGGCTGCATCAAACCTGTTTTGTCATGCCACCCTCCAGTTCCTCACACCCAGCTCCCTTTCACAGAGCCATCCTATGTCTAGTTTTTCTGTAGATTAACTCACAGCTACAGCTACTGCAAGATCTAATTTCTGAAGACCAGTATTTTAAAGAATGGGGAGAAATCTGAGGTGCAGAATAAACACAGGAAGATAAAGTACTTTGCACTTGTATTTTATATTAAAAAAGCCATCTGTAGCAACAGAGAAATCAGACTTCATTAAAAAAGAACCAACCACAATGTAGCAGCATTCCTGGTGGCAAAGAAAACTGAGTTGGCAATATTGAAATACTGACCTCTAAACACCAAAGGATGTATCCTGTTACAGAAGATATGCTGTACCTCCATTTGAGTTTCACCAAACTATACTAAGACTAAGCACCTACAACAGTCTCACAGTCACAGATCATGTTTCATCATCAAGGTTTTATCTTTTAAACCTGGTACCAAAAAAAAACCCAAACCAACCAACCATCCACCATCAAGATACATGCTATCAAGAAAACTGACATTTCTGACTCTAAGCATTAACACGATACTAACACTGCATTTTCTCTGCAGCTTTCTTAGAACACAGAATTGCAGTAGGTCATGCTAATCAAATGTTTTCACTAAGATGCATAACCTGGTATAAGTGAAACTAAGGAAGTTCAACATACTTGTGTGTCTCAACTACTACCTATAAAGAATAACTTTTGCTGGGAAGAAAACTCTGTTGTGCCATTTAGTCTATTCCCTGTCCATATCTCTTCTCCCAGCAAGGTCTATCAATATAGAAATCTGAATAACTTAACCACTGTGGACAGCTATGACTAAATAATATGACTTTGTAAAAATCTGACTGGAAACAACAATAAGTTTATGTATTTAAATCACCCAAGATAAGTATTTAAGTGAATTTTAAAAGTCTTGGTTTTCCAAGTTTTCCCATGCTTCTTCATAAGAAAGTTCACCCCACTCAGAATAGGGGGTTTTGGCAGGAAGGTAAGCCTAAATAGAAGTCACTCTTCATCCAGAAAAGCCAGCAAAATAAACTTTGTTTTAGAAGATAATCAGGTGCTTATGATTAAGAATCACAGAACCGGTTTGGTTGGAAAATACCTGCACGATCATCAGTTCAACCACCAACCTAACATCACCACAGCTGACCAAAGTAAAAACAGCACAGGTTTGGGGAATCAGGCACACAATCATTACTCACTTGCAGCTGTAGACACGTTAATGGGACAGAACACCTTGCTGCTGGTGAAACTGAGGAATAAGTAAATGTTTATTATCCTGTCCAAAGAAAACGCTAACAATACAATTCAGTTACTGCTAACACCCTTTACAAATAACTTCTATTCAAAAAGGTGTTGACTCATTAAAATTAACTTGGTCTGCATCTTAGTCTTAACTGTGAAGGAAAATGCATGGCCATAGTTATCCAACTACCACTTAGATGACACTAAAGAGACACTAGCAGAAGAAATGCAGAAGAAGGGAACTTTCAGAGGGCCCTGTTGTTGCAGGTTATCAATCCATGACACCTGCAAACACCCTGCAGCTGCAACTCCCTTATATCCCTAGCCAAGCACCAACCACCTCTTCACTCAAAAGATGGAAAGGGGGAGATGTCATTTCTCATAGAACAAGGTGAACTAATTTTAAGTGAGCTCTAATGCAAGCCAGATCAACCTCCGATATCATCTACAAAGATTAAAAACGTAAAGTTACTAAAATCCACAACATTATTTCTGAACAGAAGACTTTTTAGAACTCCCCAGTCTCTCCAGGACAAAAGTTTGGCACAAGCACATCCAGCAAATACACCACCGGTCTCAACCACAGGGAATATCAAACTCTGACAGCTTTAACAAATGAGCAAACAGAAATTAATATCACCCTTAAATACAACAAAGTCTCCATACACAATAAAGAAAACTTTTTTTTTCTTTCTCAAGTGTAAGAAAACTGAGCAGGCCTTACTGTCCAAAGAGCACTCAAAAGAACTCACAAACTGCTTTTCTACAAGTGCCGGCATTTCACTTTAGGGGCAATTATTAGGTAGCATACAAGTGACGAGGACCGCGAAGGAAACTGACAGCCCACCCACGCCTCCCACCCCGAGGGCACGGCCAGGCAGGCACAGCCCGTGGGACCCGAGTAACACGAGATAAGCTCCCAGCACAGATAGGCTCAGACGGGCAAGTATAGCCCTGCTCGCCCCACCGGGACAGCCATATTGAGGCTCGGCGGCACCCCAGCAGGGGCCTCTCCGCCACCGGAGCCCCGGGGCGGGCAGGAGTTACCACCTCTGCTCCCCGCCTTACCGCCGATGATGGTGCGGATGAGGGAGGCGTGTCCGGGGCAGTCGACCAGCGTGAACTGAAGCTCGCCGGGCCCCGGGCCCATCTGCGGCGGCAGGGCGGTACGCAGGCAGGAGAAGCCCAGGTCCAGCGTGATGCCCCGCGCCCGGCTCTGCGGCGCTCTGTCGAAGGCGGCGGTGGAGCCGGTGGTACTGAGCGCCCGCGCCAGCGCCGTCTTCCCGCTGTCGATGTGGCCCAGGACGCCCACGTTCACGTTCAGGACGCGGGGTGCCGCGGTCCCGGCGGCCATGACGGCGCTGCGCCCGGCCGGTCCGTCCCAACAGCGCCCCTGCGGCAACGCGGGCCCGGCCGCCGCCGTTCCGCGGCCGCCGCCTCAGCTCCGGGAGGCAGTAAAACGCGGCCCTGCGCCGCCGAGGCTACCGCCAAGAGAACACGAGGCCGCGGGGCTGCGCAGGCACACCTGCGTCTGGAGCTGCTCCACCACACTGCGCAGGCACCTACTTGAGGTGAAGGTGTTAATGCACTGCATTGACAACACATGCGCTGGAGAGTGACCCAGGAAGGCAGAAAGATTGGTCAAGCTCATCATGGTTTGGGTCGGAAATTACCTTTACAAGTAATCTAGTTCAATCTCCCTGCAGACAGCAAAGACATTTTCAGCTAGATCAAGTTACTCGGAGCCCTGCCCAATCTGACTTGGAATGTTTCCAGGGATGGAGCAACTATCATCTCTCTGGACTTCTGTAAAGCCTTTGATACGATGCCCCACAACATCCTTCTCTTTAAGATGGAGAGAGATGATTCCACGGGTGGACTGTCCAGTAAATAAAGAATTGGTTGGATGATCACATCCAGAGGGTAGCTGTCAATGAGTTACTGTCCAGATGGAGACAGGTGACAAATGGTGTCCTCTAGGGGTCTGTATCGGGACCAGTGCTGTTCCACATCTTCATCAGTAGTACAGACAGCAGAAGTGAGTGCACCCTCAGCAAGTCTGCAGATGATACTAAGCTGAGTGGTGCAGTCAGTAAGACTGACAGGTGGGATGCCATCCAGAAGGACCTGGGCAGGCTAGAGAGGTGGGCTGAGGAGAATCTCATGAGGTTCAATAGGGCAAAGTGAAGGTCCTGCATCTAGATATGATAAAATATCAATACCAGCTGAGGGATGATGAAATTGAAAGCAGCCCCGTAGAACAAGACTTGGGGGTATCTGCTGAAGCAAGTCCAGAAGAGGGCCATCAAGATGATCAGATGGCTGGAGCATCTTGCATATGAAGACAGGCAAAAAAAATTGGGCTGTTCAGCCTGGAGAAGAGAAAGCTCCAAGGAGACCTTATAACCACATTTCAATATCTGAAGGGGACCTACAGGAAAGCTGGGGAAGGACAGTTTAAAAGAGCTTGTAGTGGAAGGACAAAGGATAATGGCTTTCAACTGGTGCAGGGTAGATTTAGGTTGGACATAAGGAAAAAGTTCTTTACAATGAGACTGGAATAGGCTGCTCAGTGATGTGGTTGAGGCTCTATCCCTGGAGACAATCATGATCAGACTTGATGTGGCTCTGGGCAGCCTGATCTAGTTGGAGGTGTCCGTTCTGACTGCAAGGTGCCCTTTGAGGATCCCCTCCAACACAATGCAATCTGTGAATCTACCACCTTTCTGGGCAACCTGTGCCAATGTTTCACCAGCCTCAGTGTGAAAAATTTATTCTTTATCTCTAGTCTGATTCCAATCTCATTTATTTTAAAACTATCACCCCTTACCCTGTCACAACAGGCCCTGCTAAAAAGACTATCGCCATCTTTCTTATAGGTCCCCTTTAGTACTGAAAAGGCCACAGGAAGGTCACCCTATAACCTTCCCTTATCCAGGTATCTCAGACATTACTCACAAGAGAAGTGTTCCAGTCCTCTGACCATTTTTATGACACAAACACAGCAATTCCATCACTTTTTGTACATTAAGCAGCCATACCTGCAGGGATGAAAATCATCCAACCTCTCACAAACAGCCCTGACTCACCTCAACACCTGCTTACAGGTTTCCTTCACTGGAAAGAAACCACACGCAACCTTCTCCAGGCTTCTCCTCTATAAGAGGCAATTAAGGCATTTAATTTGATGGCCACACACCCAACAGGTGGTAGCCCCTCTCCAGCTGTGGGCCTGGGGCTTATGAGGGCCAAGTCTAATTGCAGGAAGAGAGAAGGAAGAGCTCTGGGGCACTAGTGCCTTGCTTTCATCTTGCTCAATCTAATTAGCCTAGCTCAGCCCAATCACTGTCACAACACATCTTCATTCTGCCTACAAGGATACCCCCACCCTAGTGCTGCTGGAAGCACAGTACCAAGATTTTATTTCAAAGTCACAAGGGACGTTGCAAATTCTCATGAAAAAAAAAACACTGGTCAAGATTTGTATCATTTGCACTCTTTATGCTTAACCACCAATGTTTGGGTTTGCACAATTAATTTTTCAGTAAAGCTATATTTATATTGTGCAGGATACTCTGAACATGAGCCAGCAGTGTGCCCAGGTGGCCAAGAGAGCCAATGGCATCCTGGCCCGCATCAGGAATGGTGTGGTCAGCAGGAGCAGGGAGGTCATTCTGCCCCTGTACTCTGCACTGGTTAGACCACACCTTGAGTACTGTGTTCAGTTCTGGGCCCCCCAGTTTAGAAGGCACATCGAGATGCTTGAGCGTATCCAGAGAAGGACGACGAGGCTGGTGAGAGGCCTCGAGCACAGCCCTACGAGGAGAGGCTGAGGGAGTTGGGATTGTTTAGCCTGGAGAAGAGGAGGCTCAGGGGTGACCTTATTGCTGTCTACAACTACCTGAGGGGTGGTTGTAGCCAGGAGGAGGTTGCTCTCTTCTCTCAGGTGGCCAGCGCCAGAACGAGAGGACACAGCCTCAGGCTGCGCCGGGGGAAGTTTAGGCTCGAGGTGAGGAGAAAATTCTTCACTGAGAGAGTCATTGGGCACTGGAATGGGCTGCCCAGGGAGGTGGTGGAGTCGCCGTCCCTGGAGCTGTTCAAGGCAAGGTTGGACGTGGCACTTGGTGCCATGGTCTAGCCTTGAGCTCTGTGGTAAAGGGTTGGACTTGATGATCTGTGAGATCTCTTCCAACCTTGGTGATACTGTGGTACTGTGATACTGTAATATTAAGATTAATCAGGATTATTAAGTGATTAACAGCATTCCTGCAAACCAATAGCTTGATAAATAAACCAAAACCTAAGAGGTAGACGAGCACTGGAGAGGCTTGAGAGTAGCTGAAGTGCTAAAGGCAAGAGCACATTTCACTAGTTTGAATCACTTGGCTTTACTGTTAACCCAGGAGGCATACAAGGCTAAACACATTACATAATGAAGCTTAACACCTGCCCTGCATTTTCGCTAGTATCAGTGTCACCAAGTTACAATAACAATAGTGTGTTATAGACCTTCTATAGGTGTCCACACAGACTAAGCTTGCACTATAAAGATTTTTTTTTTTCAGTGCTATTGCTTTTTTGCTCTCCCCATACAGCAGAATTATACAATCATAGAAGCAACCAGGTTGGAAGAGACCTCCAAGATTTTCCAGTCCAACCTATCACCTAGCCCCATCCAATCAACTAGACCATGGCACTAAGTGATTCATTCAGTCTTTTCCTGAACACCTCCAAGGACAGTGACTCCACCACCTCCCTGGGCAGCCCATTCCAATGGCAATCACTCTCTCTGTGAAGAACTTCCTCCTAACATCCAGCCTATACCTCCCCCAGCACAACTTGAGACTGTGTCCCCTTGTTCTATTGCTGGTTGCCTGTAATGCATACTGCTAACAGTACTTAGCATTCTCATCTCAATAACTAATGCATGAGCCAGAAATTTAAGATGACTTGCCTAAGGTTATTCTCAGCATCATGGATTTAGGTTTTAGGCTTTGGATCGAAACTTTAGGCTCTTGCTTACAAAGAAAGTTGCTTCATAGAACAACTTCTACAGGAAAGAGATTGCAGGGCTTTAAATCTGGGTACCAATTACCCCTCCTTTCCAAATACACAGAAGTCAAGATGACAGAATCAATGACTGGGTGACAAGGGAAGAAAAAAACAGCAGACATTCCTAACACTCAGTGCTATTTAAGAGACAACTATCTCCCTAAAGTGAAGAAATGAACTCACAAGGAGTACTGCCAGTGCACTGAGCTAGCCTGGTTAATCGGCTTCTGGAGCAGAATAGTTCTGTTTGATGGCAGCTCTGTCATAGAGGCTGAATTAAGCATAATGTCACTTTTCAGACCAAGTTCCCAGGCTTTGAATAGCTTCCTGTTTAATCATAAAGCTCATGCACACTTCATTGCCCTGAAAGTCTCAATCTGTTATATCAATACATGCAAAGTAAAGTATACATCCATTCCCATAAAAGGCCCTACAGTTATTATCCACACTGGTATTCTTGTATCATATTATCTACCATTTAATTATTTTTAGCATTAGATGGATTGAGAAAGAAAAGGTGGGAAAAAAGTCTAATTCCAGCTTTGCATTCTGAATCCAGAATGGCACTATCCAGCAGTTCTCCCAAAGCATCTAAAATACCTACCATTTTCAACAAGCTTTCACAAAGTACATAGGTCTAAACGTTTCCACAACTCTTGCAAAAACTAGCAATAAGCTGACAGAGGCACCCATTTCAGTGGCACACACAGTACAAGAAGCAAGAGTTCAGGTGTGACCCACATTGCCAATTTTCATTACCAATGAAAAAAAAAAAAAAACAGTGGGGAGGAAAAAAAAAAGTTTCAGTTTTGTTTGTTGTTTTTTTTTGTTGTCTGGAGGGGAGAGATTTGAAGGTTTTTTTATAAGTAACCTTATATTCCTAAGTGAAGTGCAAGAACGAGGGGTGTCAGGTATAAGCATGGGGTTTTGTTCTTAGTTTTCTTCCTTTACACACACAAAAAACCTTGTTCTTTAGAGCTTTCCCTCTCCAAATTGGGAAGACAATTGTCCTTGTGTAGCAGGAAGGGGAGGGGAAAGAAAAAAAAAAAAAATCAAACCACCATGTAAATTTCCTGCAGTGTTGACAGTTTTGTTGTTACCACTCACAACACACCTCTGTCTCCCTGAATTTAGAGCCTGTGGATCTGATTTTGCAACGTGTTACTCTAATGCTTTGCAAGATCAGGCTGCTCATGGTACCTGTGAAATGAATGCACTTACACCTCCAGTATCCTGCAGAAAAAAACCTGACAGAGATGTAAGTACTTTTATTGAGGGTTTAGAGGGGTTCGTTCCGTTAGCTTACAAAGCTTTAGAATCAGTTACGGATTTGGACATTACGACATGGCATTCGGGAAGATTTATCATTCCTATGGCTTTGATGATCAGTAGGGAAAACCTTAAAACCTTTTGCCTTCTTCTGCAGGAAATACAACAGAACAACCACATACGCACATACAGACACCTCGATATTACTAAGCTGCAGAGGGCAAGATGGAAAAATGAAAGAATCCCAATCCCAGCTTCTCCAGATTTATCTGTATCCCTCATGAAGCAAGCAATTTGTAGCATTTAGCTGTTTTCCTTGATTTCCCCTTAATACACCATTCCCCTTCCCAGCTGCTCTCTCCTGTACTGAATTTCTTCCTTAAAAAGTGTTCACTTCAATTGCTAAAGTTTATGGACTCATGGGAGAAAGGGCAGGAAGTCAGACTTTTGGGATAGGGTAAAAATGTAAAGGTCATTCACGCACTCACACACATACTCTCTCTCACTCCAAAAATAATACACTATTTGACAGTTTCAGGATTCAGCATGTCCCATTGAAATTTGAAAGCTTATGTGAAACTAGGCCACGTCCTGTAACCTCAAACATTTAGTCTAGGAAAACAGCTCTCAAGTCTCCAGCTCCCACATCGGGTATCGCATGACGTCTGTGCCACATAGGAGACCTCAAACGGGAGGGGGCAAAAGAAACGTTGGTAAAATGAGTTGATTAAACCTGAGGAATAACAGTTCAGACTGTTAGTGACAGGTATTTTTTTTTTCTGGTTAACTGGCTAATGAAACACAAAATTCTACTCAGAGAATCTATAACATGAAATGCGCAGAATGGTTGAACAGCCTACTTATGGTCCATGTGGTGGCATGGACAGAGAAGAAAGATGACCCAAATCATTTTACCCTTCTCCTCTTATGTCTCAACTATTCAAAATCATAAAAAACATATTATGGTTGAGGTTCAGTATTTCTTCATACTGATGTATCATTACCCACCAGCTATCAATTCTTAAAGATCATCTAAGCTATTTAAATTCAGTTCTGATCTTTCCAGTAGTTCCATTTGTACTCGCTCTTTCTGGGGAATAAACTAATCCTGTGTGGTCTAAAGGATTATTGTTTATTTTCCCTCACCCAAGTGTACTCTTCTCCCCCTCTTCAACTGAAATTTCAGTACAATGCTCAAAGAACATATGGAATGAGTAAAACAACCAATACAATGAGCTATGCCCAACCATGCATAACTTAGGGATAATTGTAAAGCTTGTTAAGTAAAAATAACCTGAGTAAATAAAAGAGACAAGCTAGCCTCACATCTATCAAGCAAACAATTATTTGCTAGCTCTTTATTACATTGAAGTATCATCTTCTACTGCAAATACAGATCTCAATATTTTTTGTAACATTTTCTGCAGGTTGACACTAAAACTGTACCTTCATCACAGCAAATAGGTTTTATCTACTGAACAGCAATGGTCACTTGCAGACTCAAGTTCTAGGCTCTACTCCAGTTCTATTTTGAGACATTTCTGTAGACAAACTATTAACACTTCTATTGTTACCCATTTTTATCAAGAAAAAGAATTAATATTTCTAAACAATTTCATGTAGCATATCTGATTTTTACATCCATGGAATATTTCTATCCTTATTCCAGGCTATAATGAAGATTAACAACAATTCACTGTTCCTGCCATTTACACTCCCATATATTGACTTTCACCAGGAATAAATAGGCAAATATTAGTTTTGAAATACCATAATCTCAAACAGGCCTACCTGAAACATCAAACAAGGTTAAAAGGGGCATATGGATGTATCTCTAAGTTAACAGATTTCACCCATTGTTAGCCCTTCTTAAAAGAAGGGCCATAACTACTCTGGCCCTCTCGTTAACAATATTGCTGCCTTCTGAGCAGCAAGAAGACTTGCTAATTACTCTTCCAGAACTGGCAGAAAGTTGAACTCTGACCAGACTTACCCACAAGACTAGAGGCAGTTCAATGCACTAGAGAAATCAAAGTTGTATATTTGCTCTTTTACAGAGAAAAAAAAGCCTGCATTTCAGAACCCATTAGGCATTTGTATTCTGTGACTAATATGACCCTGAGAGTACATACAGAGTCCAAGAGTATATACACTCTTAAAAGTATTTAAAGGATAGCTCATACTTAATTCAAAACTCCTTGGCTAAACAGCTGAATAACAGGATACCTTTACAAAGGTGTTGAACGACATATGTATGCAATTATGTTGTAATTACAACTGTAAACTAGATTATGTAAATACAAACTGACAGAACAATTAACAGAAAAAGAAAGCAATGCATAGCAAAGTCTTTGCTGAACTGACAGGGAAAAAAAAAAAGTCTTTAAAAAGCAAACCAACCAACCAGCAAACCCCAAAACATGCACATTGTTCACTGGGCTTCTGCAAAATGAGGCATGTGATGGTTTGGGAGTTACCTGCTCCCCCCACTCTTATGAAATCACCCAGACTAGACTCAGACAGATGAAAGTCAAAGAATGAAGCTTTACATTCACAGCTTAGCACAATATACAAGCAGATATTTACAATACATTACAAATATATACAGAAATATACAAGTTAAATGTAATACAGAAACACAACACCCCTCACAGAAAGCAGAGTCCCCAGCAAGGGCTCATAACTACCTTTCCACCTTCTTTTTACCCCTCTACCTTATTCCAGGGCCTGCCTTACGTGCGCGGTGAGTTTGGAGGATCAGCAAGGGAGGTTAGCAGCAGAAGGATTAGTTACACAGATCCAAGCAGAAAGGAAAGACACACTCTGAGAGACAGAGACGCACACACTGTCTTATCTACATTTGTGTTCTTGTTTTTATACATTTCAGCAAGCCTATGAGTGAAGTAGACATCACCTTTGCTTCCTTTTCGCAGCATATAATCTATTTTTCTCATTAAAACATTCCAGTTAGCCTCAAACCAGCACAAGGTGTAATTCCCATCCTTGCTAAAAATCCCGTCTCCTAGCCTGTACCACCACACACACGACTGCTTTTCCAATTCTCCCTGGCAGTACTTGGGAAAGCCAAGATAGCATTTGCATAGACAGCAGTCCTGCATCATACCATATTAATCCATTGGCCATGCAGACTGTGGACACGGCTGTAACTTCCTACTGAAACACAGAAGGCACTGTATATCTGTAGGAAGACAGTTCCCTCCCTTCGGGGAGAGAGAGCCCAGTACCTATAGTGCCACAGACCTGAGGGAACAGAATTAAGATCTATACAGCTGAGGAACTGTGATGAGAAGATGGGAGTGCTTTTCCTCATTTCAGTAGGTCAAAGCTCAGGAAGAACTACATTAAAGCCTCAGATGCTACATAAAGGCTCTGTCTACATAGAATGGGATTACTTTGCAGTTGCTCTGAAAGCCAGGCGTTGAGTCAGCAACTTCAAGCGGGCAATACTGCCTTTACTTTTTTATTTTTCTCTTTTATTTTCGTGACAAATATTTAGGAAACACTCTTGGAAAGCCTTAACTTACTTTCATAAGCTAAACTCACCGCCAGGTTTCGGAAAGCATTGCTCAAAGTTCCCGGCACGCTGTAACCAGCCGTGCGCAGCCCTAACATCCAAGGCAAGGAGAGAGGCATCTAGCACTAACCCGAGCAGCAGATAACAGGGCTGCCTCTGCCCCGGCAGCGGGGAGAAGCAGAGGCTCTAACTCCAAACCAGATTCAGTGGAGAACGAGATATGAAATCTGCCGCGCAAGAACGAACTGCTTTTCCCCTCCGCTGCCGCCCCTGGTCCCTAAAGATTCCTTCCTCTCGGACCCACTGCTCCGCAGTGCTCGCACCCAGCCGAGCCCTCTGAAGGCAGCGGACACGGAAACGGGTTGACGGACCCTAAAAAGCCTGCACATCCTCCCTGTGACAGCCATGCACCGTGTCCAATACCTACCGAGAGCGCCGCCGCAAGGGCCAATGGCAGAGTGGGGCGGGCGGAGGTGGCCGCGCGCCGGGAGCCTTGGTAACGCGCGGGCCGCGTGTGGCGAGTGCGCTTGTTTGGGGGTACTTCTGCTCTGCCATGAAGATCGAGGAGGTGAAGAGCACCTCGAAGACGCAGCGCATTGCCGCCCACAGCCATGTCAAGGGGCTGGGGCTGGATGAGAGCGGCACCGCCAAGCCGGCGGCGGCCGGGCTCGTGGGGCAGGAGAATGCGCGGGAGGTGAGCGAGAGGGGTGGCAGAGCCACGCCAAAGCTTCCTTGTGGCTCTGTAGCCTCCACCCCATTTGATGTGGGAGTTTGAGGGGCCCGGGGAGGCCTGGGGAACAGATCTGGGCTATAATGGATATTTTATAAGTCCCATTCTTACAAGTCCCGTTAGTGAGTGAAGTTAGTCTTTGCCAGCGCTCCTCCGTGGGTTCCGCTGTGTGAGAAGCGATGGGAGTAATGAAAGCTAGTGGGGGTAATGAAAGCTAGTCTTTACACCGTTAGTCTTTACGTTAGCTGGCGGCAAAGCTGGCTGACACCCTAGTCTCCCCAGATTTAGGCGTAGAAGTTGGGATATCAAAAGAGGTTTTGTGCAAGTGAGGATTGAAGCTTCCGTTTCTGTCTGGCCTGGTGGGTCCTTTAGCAGATTTGTCGTTCTGGAAGTCAAAGATTCATTTCCTGTGTTATTTTTTAACGTTTCTGTATGACTGGAGCACCAGGAGGGGGTAAGATCTGTGCTCTTAGGTTAAGTTTTGTTGTCTGTAATATTTTTTTAAATGCCAGTGTCATAAAATTATAGGGAAGTAGGTGTTTATGGTCTTGTCTCCCTTTGTGTGCTCAAAGTATTTTTGGGGAGCTCACAAAATCGTCTGTTTCTAAATACTTTAGTAATATCGGGGAAAAAAATATAGTAATACTTGTTAACAGTGTAAATACTTAACATACAGGCTTGTGGGGTTATAGTGGAACTAATCAAAAGCAAGAAAATGGCTGGCAGAGCTGTGCTGTTAGCTGGACCTCCTGGAACTGGCAAGGTACTATTTTTCTTCTTTGATATCAAATAAAGTATTCCCTAATATTTTAATCTGGTTTTAGAAGCATTTTAAGGTAGTAGTTACACCATGTTTTCATGCAGAGCAATTTTTTCATCAATGAGTTGACATGGTTGCCTACTTTATATTTTTAGTTTTGCCATGTTATCAACATTGGCAGCTTTCAGTAGTGTATTCAGGCATTATTTGTGGGACTGCTTTGTGTAGGTTACCAAACACAGCAGTAGTACGATCTCTGAAGGAGAATCTTAGAAACTAATTCTGTATTAAAAGTCTAAATCGTTTTTGCTTTAAGTCTTTTTGCATTTGTATCAGATGCCAAATACAAATTCTTGAAGGTGTTTTATAAGCTTTATATGTGTCTTAACTTACTGGGACAGAGGAGGGTTGTTACATGTGAGGAATACATCAAACAAAGTAGTCTTGATATTGATAGTTCACATTTGCAAAGTCATATTACAGATGAGGAAAATCAGCTTTGTACAAAAATATTTTTTGGTTAATTCTCATAAAAAATAATATGTGGGGTTTGTTTTTGTTGTTTTGAAGACTGCTTTGGCATTAGCTATTGCTCAGGAACTGGGAAGTAAAGTTCCTTTTTGTCCTATGGTTGGAAGTGAGGTCTATTCTACTGAGATTAAGAAAACAGAAGTTCTAATGGAAAACTTCCGACGTGCAATTGGTAAGTTTTGGGAAAACAAAAGTTAAGTATTTGCATGATGCTTTCCTCAAGTCATCAAAAAAGGAAAAACTTACCAGTGATCCTGATGATTTTCAGATTATTGTATGTTGTAGGATTTTGTAGTGCTGATCCTAATTTGGTGAATCTTTCCGCATGGAAAACGTAACATTTTTCTGAAGGCACACGAGGATCTATGCAAGGAGAAGACAGGTTTTCTGTTTATGAACCATAATTATTTGTATTAAGATTTATTCTACTTTCCCAGAAGTTCATCTTCAGGTTTTGCCTGTGTGTCTGAATAAAACTGAAAGACAAATTCTTTTTAGTTCCTTACACTAGTAGAAATACTTGCAGACACAAAAATGTGCTCTTCGATTTTATTTCAGTGATTTCACCCTACTAAGCAAACAACCTTAATCAGGGACTCCCAAATGGCAGTCTTAGCCTGACAGTATTCCAGCAATCACAAAGAAGTTTCCTTGCCAACAAAATACATACTTTACCTTAATGTCTTCCTCAATTCTAAAGTGCTTTTACAGGCTTGATGTTAATCGGTTGAGTTTGCAACATAACCTCAATAAGTATCTAAAAATCTCTTACATAGAATTGCTGCTGACAGCTGATAAACGCAGTCAGAAGTGGCCCTTCTTTGTATGAAGATTGGCTAAGGGTAGCCTAACTGATTTTAGTACTGAACATATCAGTTAATTTTCATGGTTTCTGTACCATGTTTCCCCTTGGCCTTCATCTAATTATTTGGTGGCAGCAAGATGAAGAAGTCTCTCAGCTCTGCAATGAAACAAAAGTATTATAATGACTTCTATAAGAAAGCAGCTCTCAGTAGTCTCTGGTCTTCTGGTTACCATGATTCTGGCAGAGCCTGGGGGAGGGAAGCCAGAGACTGAGTAGTCTGTAATACTTCCTTGATGTGATGAAGTTCCCTGTCAGAGATTGGGAAACCTGAACCTAGAGATGAAACTTAGGCCCTGCATGTTGTCATTTCTAGAGATAGCAGTATTTTAACTCTGAGGTTTGACAGCCAGGTACATTGTTAGCTCCCTGCATTCTCTGAATGTCAATACAGAGACACTTCTAAACAAATATTGGTGTTAATGAAAGATGGAAGTTCTTTTATTCCTTTCTGTTGAATGCCATGTCACATTTTCATAACAAGCTTTATTGAATATCAGTGTGAAAAAAAAAGAATAATCTCAGAAATATTTTAAAGGACTAATAACTACTTTTTCTTATAGTGAAACATTTTCCAATCATGTTGAAAATTCAGTAATGTTTTAGCTTCCCTACCCAATAAATAATATACAAGGGTGTGTTTTGGGGGGGAGGAAATCAACAAGCAACAGTTGCTTTGCTTACACAGTGCTGTGTAAACAGCTGTGATTGTGTGCAAGAGAAACTTCACACATTAGCCACTACTTAAAATATTTAGGGTTTTGGTTTGTTTAGTTCAGAGAGTGCTTTGGGCTGGTGTATGGTTTCTTATTAGCAGGTTTTGTACACATCTATTGCTTGTATTCTGCATTTTTATTTCAGAGGGTTTAGCTACTTCAATTTCTACATATGGCAGGGATGTTAACTTTTTTTTTTTACTGGTGGTTTCTTTTTTTTTTTTTTGCTGACTGCTTTTGACCCATCACTGTGTAAGGAAACTGGGATGACTCAGTTTACAGAATTTATATTGTTGGGAGTCTTGGAAACAGACATGTCATAGTCTTGTAGTCAAACACTGCTTGGGTTATAGTAGAGAGTTTGTAATACCTAAGAAACATAAAAAGACAGAGTGGGAAATTAGAAGATTGAATTGTTGTATCAGTTAAAAAACCTTCAGCTGAGAGACATTAATCCTGTATAGATCTTATTAGCAGCTGGCAAGGATGATGACAGTAGCTAATGTTAGAGCTCAGCTGCAGTAAAAAATAACTACTGGAATAGCCGCTTAAATAGCATATCTGTTCCCTGTGTCTCTGAACTGTAACTGCCAGTAAATCAAACAAGCACTATTTAACTCCACATAGTGCTATTGAACCTGTACGTGAAACAGCCCACAACTGCTGCCAGAGTCTCATACCTCTGATTTGCAAGTAGGAAATGCCTCTCTGTTTAAGTTGAAGAGCTCTCTTGAGTTGAGAATGAAGTTTGTAAACTGATAAGTGCAGATTCATTTCAAAACAAAGTATAAGCAGCAGCAAGTTCAAAGCATTGATCACCTTTTTTCATACTGTGTTCATTTGTAAATATTTTTTTATAGACAGATCTATATGAGCACATGGGATCAGATACATGCATTTGAAGCAATCTCTAGATTGTCCTCACTGACTCAGCTTTGGTTTGCTTTGTGGAGCATGGGATTTGGATTCTTCTCAGATGAAATGGAAGATACGAATTAGTAGCATACCAAATATACACCAAACACAAATAGGCTTCCAGTTTTTCAGAGCAGAACAGAGTTCCTGCTGAAAGCTTAGAAACAAAACAGAAACCCAAACCCATGCATGTCTGCTTCTTGACACCAGTAGTTCACATATTGCTTCACGTACCTTGCACACACAGCCCATGTGATGCAGCCTTGTCTGTAACTTAAGGGTTCCTTAGGGTTTTTGGTCTGATGTTTTGGCATATCTGAAAAAAGGCATGTTAAAAAAAATTACTGAAATTAACTTTTATAGAAAACATTTTAGGTAGTGCTACATAAAGGAAAGCAACCAAGAAATTATGTTGTCCACAACTAACATTTTGCACATTTCAAATCCTGGCCTTAATTTGGGTCCAGTAGAGGGAGACAGACTCACACTTGTCAGTTCTTTTTATTCCCCTATCAGCAACTCAAGATTATTGGTGAAGTGTCTGATCTATTTCAAAGCAAAATGAAAAGTTATGGAACAAGGAAAGTTTTATAAAAGTCCAAATAGCTGTGGACGGGGCAGGATGACTTCCTTATATCTTGTTACAGCCCATTCATTATTTTTGCTATGGCATGTGTGTCTCATAAAATTACTTTATAGAGTCTCTTCAGATGTGGGTTCTTTGAACTTTTGTGTAGTTCAAACGTCTGCATAATTATAGTGGTGGTGGTGATGATAGTGCTTGGTTTGGTTTTGGGTTTGTGAGGTTGTTTTGTTTTGTTTTTTAAACAGTCTAACCATAACAGTCTTCAGCTCTGTATTATTCCTCAGTTTAAAGTAACTTAGTTAATTGCTACAGTTGTGACTAGAATTGAAGATACCCAGATACTATGATGATTACTCAACTCTGTGAAAACCAGCAAAGGATGTCATTGTCAGCTATTCTGAAATAGTTTTAAGTTTGCATTCTGGTGGATTCTGCTAGCTTTTGTCTAGCTCACCTTTTGCTATAAACTTGAAAAATATTTTGAATGATACATGAGCATTTTGTTAATTTTATGAGGTTCTAAAACAATTGTCAATTTATGCTTTAACTCAATTGGTAAAATTTGACATTTCTTTAGAAGTTAATGTTTTCTCTCTTGTCTTTTTCTTTGCAGGGCTTTTGTGATAGTATAAAAATTGTCTAGAACTTGTAGTTGTATTAGTGTCACTGATCTTCAGTTTCAGAAGATGAACTGTTTCTCTGCCTTGAGCATAGGGGAGTGAGTAAAGCAGATCCCTGCTTTGGGGGACATAGAATAGAGAGGATACTGACATTTGCTTCAAGGACTAATAAGAATAGATGGAAAAAAACCCAATTTCTTGCATTTTAATAAAGTGCATGGTAGGTCAGACCTTGGGCTGAACTTTTGCCAGGGTGACACACGGTGAATATTATCACTTAATACTGCAGCAGAGAACAGTAATTGATCTTTCTGCTTTTGAAAGTAAAAACTTAATATTAGATGCAATGCAGCCTAATAAGAAGTTGTTCTGTTGGTAGTAATACAGCAGGCTTCTGAGTGTATGCAGGCTTTGATTTGTGCACTAAAACTATTCTAAAAAAATTTCTTGCAGGGTTGAGGATTAAAGAGACCAAGGAGGTTTATGAAGGAGAAGTTACAGAACTAACTCCTTGCGAGACTGAAAATCCTATGGGAGGGTATGGCAAAACAATCAGCCATGTAATTATAGGACTTAAAACTGCAAAGGGAACCAAACAGTTAAAGGTACGTATGGTAGAGCTTCAAAAACTTCCATAAGTATTCTATGTCTGTATTATTCTATTTTTAGCACTTTTTATTTTCAGTTCAAGCTCTTGATGCCCACCTCAGTAGAGCGAGGATGCCAAGAGGATATTCCTTTTCTTACATCACTTTATTCTACGCCTGAGCATGTGTATCTGCTTTGTATGGAATATCTAGGAGGAGACAAGACTAAAGTCTAGTCAAAACAGAGGATAAATCCATTGCTCAGGGCAGCCTCTTGTTACTTTTCTCCTTGGTAACACACACTTCTGTGTCTTCAAAAAGCAGCACGTTTAAGCAGGAAGAGGTCATGATGCACTTTTGCTGCATTAGCACAGAAAAACAGGCAGAGTTTAGAATCTAAACTATGTTCTGTCTCAGTCTGGGATATGCCTGCTCAAAATGTGGCTATAAATTTGTCTGTGATAACAAATGTACAAGAAAGATCTTGTTTGGTTTGTGATTTCCTGAATTTTTGACCAAACTTCTGAAGATGGTTTGGGGAAATCTTACCTTCTTTAGTTTAAATTGTTCTTTTTTGTCTCATTCTGTCACTATGCTCTAGTGAATATTTGATAGAGAACTGGAAGTTGAGCTGGCATGCTGCCAGCTCAGACCCACTTTCCCTTTGTTTTCTTGTCCATGTTGTTCAATTTCCCTGTCAGAGCACGAGAGAACTGAAAGCTGTCTCTATTGTTAAGAATCATCTTGCATTCGTTCACTCTGAAAACAAGAGAACACAGAGCGAAACTGAATAAACATGTACTGAGAGAAGCAAAAGCTTCTAACGTGCTCTATATCCACACTCCCTCACTCGGCTCCACAGAGGATAGAGGCTCAAGAAACCAAGTAGCATAATTCTGTGCTACAGCCAGAGTTTTTTGAAAAAGTTTTGCTAGAAAGCAAGAGAAGTACTGCTTCCCAGGTATAAAGACATGGTCACATTACACAAAGCTGTTCTGTGATATATGTTTCTAACACTTAACCATTGCTTCCTTCAGACAGCAGATTTTGTTTTGGAAGAAAGACCTGCAATCTTCTTTTCAGATTTGTTCTCTATTGCTATTCCAAACATTATAGCTTTATAAAATCCTAGAGATGTTGGGGGGAGTTGCAGTGTAATTTTGTCTGTTGGAAGTGAGCCTTAAATTTCTTTTCCTTGATTACCGTGACAATATGGAATTTGACCAACTGTGATATTTGCTTGTCTCCAGTTGGACCCAAGCATATTTGAAAGTTTGCAGAAGGAGCGAGTGGAAACTGGTGACGTTATTTATATTGAAGCAAACAGTGGAGCTGTCAAGGTAAAAGAAAAGTTCTCCACTTCTATGCAGGTGTATGTATTCTTGCAGACCTTTCTCTGCCTTTGTCAGAAGGCTCTGATTTATTAACCTTAACTGACATGAAATGGTTACATGGAAGTTCTACAAAGAGCCTAGTGTTTTCCTTATCTGGAAAGAAAATTCTCCCTTGCACCGAAAGAACCTGGTCATCTGGTTCACAATTAAGGTCATCTGGCAAGGAAGCTATCACTGATGCTGTCTGGATGAATTTTCTTTTCTGTAAAATCAAGACATCTTTAAGGGGAAGGGGAAAAAACCCAAGCAACTTTAGTCATTTTCAGGCTGACATGTGCAGTGTATTTAATCTTTCTTTTATCGCTCTGGTATTTTCTCCACAAGATATATACATGTTGAAGGGAATACTGCATTAGTTAGCATTCTTTTCCTATCTGATTTAGAAAGCAGTGTACAGCGGTACTTGCTGTTTAATGGATGAGCATAATATTTTTGTATCATATAATAAATCACCCACCTACAAAGGAGTCTTGAACAGTTCTCCCAATCTCTAGTTAATCTGCTGGATTTGTCCTTTAGCAAGAATTGCATACAGTTAAAAGAAGGAGAAAGAGGAGTGGAATATTCTTGCTACTGAAAGTATCAGGTGTTTTGCAACAGTTTTTGAGCTTTGATCAGTAGATAGGGTATTCCTGTTGCTAAGCAGGGAGTGGGATGTCTGAATTGCCAGCTGAAGCTTGTCAGGACTGGAATAGTGAACTAAAGCCCTTTATCAAGTTCATGTCAGTCAAGGTTTTGGCACTGAAACTAATTCTATACCTGGGTTTCTCTTCTTTGCCTTTCCTCAGAGGCAAGGCAGGTGTGATATCTATGCTACGGAATTTGACCTTGAAGCTGAAGAGTATGTTCCCTTGCCAAAAGGTGATGTGCACAAGAAAAAGGAAATTATTCAGGATGTCACCCTGCATGACTTGGATGTAGCCAATGCTCGACCTCAGGTATCCAGCTCCACAGATGAAGTCTTAACTGAAAAATTATTTGACATATATGTGATACTTACTAGAATAATGAAGAAGATGTAGAAATTAGAGCTGTCTTAAATCACCCTTAAAAATTCCACTGTAGGAAAAGCAGTAGGTGCTACTGTCTAGCTGTTCCTTTTGACCAGGAAAAGACATTACTACTTTCTCCCCAGGAGGAAAGTTGCCTGCAAATAGGAGGTAGCAGCAGCCAGATCTGCATCGCTTTTTTGGTTGAAAGTTGTGAATACAGATTAATTTGTTCTGCTCTGTGATTTTGAGGCCATGAAGTGGAAACTGCAAGCACTTGTGATAAAAGGTCACTAAGTACTTTTGACTGCTGTGGATTCTGTTGGTGTTCCTGATTCCTTCAGAAGTGTTTCATAGTCTCTTGTCAAATTTCTTTGTGACTTCCGGTAAAGCTCTAAACATAATGCAGCAAAGAATTGATAACTGGAGAATTACTCCTTGCTGCATCTTCACATAAACCTAATTATTGAGGGTATTCCATCTATGTCATGAGCAAAAGCCACTAACCATACCATATTTTTGTTGAAAGACTGGTATTCCTAAAGTCAGATATAAGCCCTTTATCTTCACTAATTCAAAATAAGCATCCTTTTTCCAACAAAATAATATACATGACAAAACTCGAGGTGTTCAGAATCCTCAGAACTCAGCGTAATTGCTCCTGTGTTTACAGGCTGAACACCTACTGTGCATGCAGGAAATTCACATCTGCATTCCTTGAGAATTTTAGTCCTTATGAGCTTCCCTGTGACAGTATATTAGAAGAGGACTATCTGATTGAGTTTTCATGCTCTCCAAATGAATGAAGCTGGAGAAAGGATGAGGTAGCTAAAGAAATGTTTAGAATACTGCTGAAGTGACCTAACCTTTGACAAGATTATCAGCTACTGCTGACATAAATTACCAAGCTATCTTCAAGAAACAACTTACCAGTTATTGCTTTACAAAAATTCTCATAGTATGTATTTGCTCTGAGACCTCATAGCTGATCCATTTTCTTCTTCTAGGGTGGGCAAGACATCCTTTCTATGATGGGACAATTGATGAAGCCTAAGAAAACTGAGATTACTGGTATGAATCCTGATTTTAGATCTGCAAACATATAGGTTGTATCAGTTAGAAAATGATTAAAACCTGGTTCATTCATGCACCATCTCTCAGCAAATGCCTACACAACACCTAATCATAAATATTCAGATTTCAAAAAGCAGTGAGAGAGTTGCTAGGATTGTAATGGCTGCAAATGTTACAACATGTTAATGGTTCATACACAGAACGATAAAATATAAACTGTCCTCTGTGCCTGTCTTCCTGGGGAGAAAGTGTTCAGAATGCTTAATGCCATCCCCTTACCAAAACACTCCTGGCAAAGATCAGGAGCTTCAAACTTGTGACAAAGAGCCAAACTGAGTAACAGCAACAAAAGAAGAAAAAAACGTTGTTAGGTTGTGTGCCTGTGTGAAGCAACCATACTGAACATCTGTGGGGTCGTAAAATGGCTTCTAAAGCCCCTTGGCTTGGTTTAGGCACCTCTTCAGTAGACAGCTCCTGTAAGCACACTGCTGTTCTCCCTAACTACAGAAAGATCTGTTCTCCCTTTTGCTCTGAAAGCAATGATGTTCCAGTTAGTGCCTATCCAAAATTATATCTAAGTCTGTTTCAATACCTAACTTGAATGGCAGTCTTTTGAAGTACTTTGTCTGCAACAGAAATCACTTTCTTATTCTAATGTCAGATTTACTGATGTAACATCTTGACTAGCTTTGAGACCCATATTTTCATAGAAATTTTATGTAGCCCTGGTTTTTTTTGTTGTTGTTACACATATTTCTTGCTGAAATGCAGGAGCAGTATTTTGTTCTTTCAGTGGTGCTCTTTTCAGCCATGCTTGGATACTCTCTAGTTTCACGTTCTAAACTAAAGTTTGACTGACTACTTGCTCTCCTCTGCCAAGCTCCCTAAACACACACAACTCAGACTTTTTCTTAAGCCATGTGAGGGGACACAGACTACTCCAGTGAAGTGCTAGAATTTTAGATATATTTTGTTGCACAGATGTCTCCCCAGTACAGTACCAAGTGTACCAATTTGTGAATTTCAGTATCACAAAGCATTTTCCCTGTGGTGGTAAAATACCAAACAATGAAAAATTCAAATATAATTTTGCTTGCTTTCAGTCTTTCATACAGACCTGTATCAGTCTCTTTTTGTTCTCAGACAAACTTCGAGGAGAGATAAATAAAGTGGTAAATAAATACATCGATCAAGGCATCGCAGAGTTGGTCCCAGGTGTACTCTTTGTAGATGAAGTTCACATGCTGGACATTGAATGTTTCACATACCTCCACCGTGCTCTGGAATCTTCCATTTCCCCCATTGTCATCTTTGCTTCCAATCGAGGGAATTGTATTATCAGGTATGATGTCTAAAGTTGAATTTTTCAGTTTGCATCGGTCCATAAACCTTGTAATTAACTATAAACGCAGGTAGAAATGTTGAAGACTTTTGTCCCCAGCATAGCACCTGTGATAATCCCTAGGTTGTACGCTGTATCAGTGCTCAAGAGCTGCTTGTGAGCTTTGAGATGGGACAGGCATTTAATGCCAGGCTGACTGAGTTGAGGCCGAATGAAATTCTTCCTTTTTGTTCCACTGACTCATCCTTTTTCTAACAGCTTCTGAATTGTCTCGTTTCCTGGATGATCTGTAACGCCTTTTTCATTGGATACCTCAACACATCTGTTGCTTCCACATTAGACACCTTAGAAGCACCAGAGTTACAAACTTCTAGTATCGTAGTTTACTGTTTCGTCTCATTTTGCCGTTTGCTATCCCCATTGCTATCCCCATTGCATCAGACTTAAGCTTTCTGTTCTTACTGCTAAAGCATATCATAGTTTAGCCTCTCCCTACCCTTCATTATTTCCTGCTATGCTGGTCTGACTTTTTGGCCTTCTTTGGTCTTACCATCCAACTTGTTTTTCATCTCCATTGCAGTTTGCATCTCCACTTCAATATTTTGCACCCACATGATACGTTCTTTGCATGTTCAGTAGAAGCGCTCTCCTCTTTCAGATACTTCCTTAAGTTCTACTGCTAATTTGTGGCCTAGGTTTAATTATGTTTAAACAAGCTGTCATTAGCAATGAGTGCTACTCTCTCAGTTGATTTACTTCAGCTGTGTAACCAGCCATTCCTTTCCCTCTTAGTGCCTCATCTGGTATTAATATTTCTCTGCTTGCATTGCTTAGAAGTTAAACAATTTTGAAGGGCTTATCACCTTAAGGTGGAGATTGCAATGCTGTCTTTGCAAAGGCATAAAAGGGCTGTCTTGTTGAAGTACAGCAAATAGATCCACCAGTGTTCATTCACTACAAATCTTGTTATGAAAAATAAAATTGTTTGAGAAGATTTCCATAGAATAATTGTATCTAATGTGGCTAAATTAAGCCCTTAAAAGCAAGTTTATAACTGTATATTGCTATCTCAGGTACTTAGTGCTGCTCTGATTTGCCTGCTGATGACTTTTAAAAGGGTTGGAGAAAAATGAATTGTACATTACAGTTGATTCTGTAACCTCATAAGAGAAGAAACCAGAGAGTATGCTGTCAACTCAAGACTATAGCAGGTGTTTGCAGGGCACCTCAGTGGCCACAGCCACAGTGACTGAATACTAGCACTGAACTTAGAAATGTAGTTCTCTACCAGCACTTAAATGTTTTTACCTGCAATCCCTATAGATTTCATTAAATCTGGGTATCTTTCACTTTGTACTTCACAGCAAATTGTGGTGGAAAACCAAGAGTAGGTGCGTCTGCAGCCTTTGCTGTTGGGTGTTGTATATCAAACAAATAAAATGGTTGCGGGTCTAAATCCTGCTCTGTACTTCGGGCAGAGATCTTCACTTCTCAATTTGCTGGATTGCAAGCATGGAATGTAATGTCTGCAGTAATCACTGCAAGGACTGGGGGAAGGATTGAACAGACTAATGACTTAGCAAGAGGACATGTTCTCCAAATAGGTGACAGTGTATATAATTTCTACTGATACTGCTCAACAACTTAGTAAGAATTATTTGTTCCTTGCTAGAGGATACTTTGAAGCACTAGATAAGACTGTATTGTGAGATACAATGCAGGGCAACGTGATGGAAAGCACCACCTCTAAGTATTTTTGAGTGGTGTGTTTAAGAGCTCCAGAAACAGTGTTTGTTTCCCCTAGGCTGACCAGTATGACCTTCAGACTAGAATGTTTTGTGTCTGAGGAGTGTGTCTCTCTAGAAAGACACAAGAAGCATAAACTAGTAGATGTATAGTCCCTTAGTACTCACTTCGGTAAAATCAGCGTGCTGGACTCAGAATTGTATCTGATCTCTCTGGTCTCTCCTTTAGAGGAACAGAGGATGTAGTGTCTCCTCATGGAATACCACTGGACCTGCTGGACAGAGTGATGATTATCCGAACCATGCTGTACACACCCCAAGAAATGAAGCAGGTAGGCACAGCATATTAAGAGAAATTCAAAAGTCTCTAGAGTTCTAATCTATCAGGACTACTGCTATGTCTCTACATATTCTGTTACTGTAGAGCTGTTTGACACTTTGTGGTCATCAGGTTTTATGCCAGAAAGCTTACCACTTCCTAAATGCATGCTGCTTTAGTAACTGTTTATAGTAAGATGGTTAAAATTGTGCATGTAATTCCTTTGTCTGATTTCCACCCCATGATGAGTCCTACTGGTAAGCATATCTGGAGCTGAAAGTGACATCTTGCTTGCATGAAATAGCATGGTTGGTAGCTGACTTTATCTCTTGCACAGATGTGCTTTAACTTAGAGTTTGCAGATTCCAGCAGGTAATGCTTTTTCAGGTGGTATGAGATAAAGTATTAGGTCCCAGACATAGAGCTGTTCCTGTCTGTAAGAGAGAGATTGAGGAATGCAACTTCCTGCACTGTACTACAGTTTTAACCTACTAGGCCTGTCTCCTTGAACTGGGAGGATTTTCATGCTCCTAGTCAAGTCTGGAAACGCAAGCACACTAAGTGTTGCAGAGATATGTTCCTGAAGGCCTGGAACTTTTCCTGTGGGGCCATCACAAGGTATTGTGTATCGATTATAGTGTTTGGGTGCCATTATGATGCACCCTGTCAAAGATCTCCCTCATTAGCATCTCAGTGCTGTGAAGTGACACAATGCAGAAGACATTAAGGTTTATCATGTCAATTCTTTGTATTATTTAAGAGATAGTGTCAATGAAGGAGAGCGTTGTCAGGAGATAATGGTCTCCTCCTGCTGGATAAGTGCCAAGGTGAAGCCGAGGCATTTATCGAGTATAAACCTAGAGGCTAAGCTGCCTTTCTTGAGGAGCTTTTCATGTATGGCTGTTGTGAGCCATTCTCAGGATAATTTTTGGTGCCTTAAAGCACACTTTAAAGCACTGTGGTGTAGATTACAGTAGAGGCGGCCCAGCGATTTCATAATACGATTATGTTTTGTATGAATAAAGTGTATTTTTGGCTCGTTCTGGAGACATTAAAGACTCTCTGGACTTCCCTATGCTGTATGTCAATTTCGTGTAATTAGGGTGGTAGGAGTATGTACTCACAAGTTATGTTTTGTTCACTGTATGTAATACCTGCCTGGTGTGCTGTAGTACAGTGCAGGTAATACATTGCTAAACAGCTTGTTTCTGAACTGTTGATTTTCAGAAGAGCTGGGTAAGTGCTGTGTGATTTCCACTCTTCCCAGGGCTAAGGGAAAGGAAGTATTTACAGTAGCATTTCTTAAAGCTAAAAATAGAATGCAGACATTGTCCAATAAATCATGATCCCATAGTGAGGTAATCTCATCTTCCCTTAAATTAAGGCTTTTAAATTACTTCTTTCGGGGAAGAGGAGGAATTGTTACACTTTGATTTCCAGCTAAATAAAGTTGGGGGGCTTTAAAATCAGAACAGGGAGAAAAATCACTTTTATGCGTATTCTAGTCAGGTATTATTGTAATCAAACTTTTAATCATATGTAACTGCTGTTAAATATTAGAGGTTATAACTGAGACATTTTGTTCCCTGTATTTTACTTGATAAATCCTTACTTTCCCATTTCATAGCAGCTTGCTTATATATATTTACTGGGTTAATGGCTCAGACCTCAGTCCTTCGTTAAGCACCAAGCTGCTAGATAAAAAGTTATAAAAGTGTTGTTGAAGATGTGGCATTCAAGATGCTTTTCTTCTAGCAGGGGAAGAATAAAGGAGTAGTGTTTAAATGAAGAGGAGGTGATGTTTGGGTAATCTAAAAGAGAGGAAAAGAAACTCTTCAATCTGAAATGGAGAAGCACTGCTGCAAATTGCAGTGTTCAATATTAATATCTTAGCCCAGCTTCCTGCCATCTCAAGCTGCTCTCTAACTCTGTTCCCTACCCTGACTCCTCTAGCGCATTTTTATGGCTTTAATTTAAACGAGTGCTTCTTGATATCTTGTTTACAAAGCTGCCAAAGTGAAAAATACCTGTATTATATGAGGCTTGCAGTTCCAGAGTTATCTCAGCACTACAACACAACATCATTATCCAGTCTGCCCCTTATCACTCAGCTGGTAATACGGACTACCGAGAGACTTGTGCCACTTTTGTTACAGCTTTATATGCTCAGGCTTATTGGTGATACCTTGCTTCCCAACTTTGTAAAGATCTTCTAACTGGTGCAAGCCTCAGACTGTTCTTGAAAGATTAGATTCTTCTTAGTGATTTTAGTGGTTGTTTTTTTTTTTTTTTTTTCCTATTTGCAGGAATAGGTGAATCACAGAAAGTAACTTTTGATTTATTTTACTATCTTCTTGTCAATTGAATAAAAAGTGTGTTGTGAGCTGCTAAGGAAAGGACGTAGCTTTCTACAGGGCTGTTGGAGGGCTCTGCTATGTAGTAGCAACAATAGACTACAAAATTCAGTAATTAACTAGGATAGCTGTCCAAAAGACTCCAGCTCTCACTTCCTCCATACTTACTCCATTTTTCTTATGCAAGTTCTCATTCTGCTCCTTTTTTAGTAGATACGCTTTAGTAACCACGCAGAATTAGTATGTAGTAATCCAGATGTGTTACTTCACCTGTCTTTTGTCATAATTAGTTTTTCAACATTGTCTATTCAAAGACTTAGGATACTACAAATTCTAGTTTAGTGGTAGGTTATACTAGGTTAATTCTCCACACCATCTCCCTTTTTAGTATGTCACATCTCTAAGCTGGCAGACTTGCCAGATATTAAGTTGTGCTGATTGTTTGGTCTGGTATCTCACTGAGCTCATTCATCTCAACAGATTATAAAACTTCGTGCACAGACAGAAGGAATTAACATTAGTGAAGAAGCTCTAAACCATTTAGGGGAAATTGGTACCAAGACAACCTTAAGGTAAGTTGTGTGCAGTTGGCTTTTCTCTTTGGTATGACTGGGTCTAAACAGATTGTACGACAAGCCACTTTTGGAAGTGAGACAAACTTCTTCCATACAAAATTGTGGCCTATTAAAAGCAGTGCTAACGTTAAAAAAAGAGTGGTAATCCTATTCCTCTTTTAAGGAATGTACATGCTGGACAGTCTTACAGGTTTTGCATACTGCTGATTGAGCCATGTGCTGCCTAACCCATCTCCCATCCCTGCATTTATTCCATTCACTGGGAATGCCTGAATTGTAATTATTTATCATTCTCTGTTTGATCACAGGTATGCTGTGCAGTTACTGACCCCAGCTAACCTGCTTGCCAAGATTAATGGGAAAGACAGCATTGAGAAAGAGCATATTGAAGAAATAAATGAACTTTTCTATGATGCCAAATCCTCAGCTAAAATCTTGGCTGATCAACAGGAGAAGTACATGAAATGAAGATCCAGTACCGAGTTAGACGCTTTGAAGTGATTCTAATCCTTACCCAGGGCTGGCTTAATTATCAAGTGAGAAATAGTTAATGGTTTGTCTCTTTTGGGACTGAAAAATATTTAAGTGCTTGACTGTTTTGTCAGGCCCAAATTAACTATCAAGTGTTCCTGTTTCATTACCAACAGTAAGATGTTCCATGATATCGGTGTAACATCTTCGTCTTCCTTTTACGAGTATATATGAAATTAAAAGCTCTTGACCCATCAATTTTGTCTTTAGATCGCATTACAGAAGAGGTCTAACTGAAGTCAGTGCTTAAGAACAGTCTATTTTCTTTATGAATGCTGTTTTAAAATAGTTTCCTTCTATGGATGAGAACTTTTTTTTTTAATAAAGTTTGTCTGAAGTGCTTTATAATAAAATATTTCAAGAATAGTGGGAGTTTGCATCTGTTTGCCCTCAGTGCTAACCTGCCTAAAGAAGCAGTCAAAATAAGTTGGAATTAAAAAAGACAGATATGAAGAAAACAGATCTGCAACACAAAAATAGATTACAGCAAAGGAAAGAAATAGTAATGGGACCCTTTCTAAGTGTTTACTTTGCTGTAGGGTCTATTTTGTTTCTCGAAGACCTTGTTGAAGAATGCAGAAGTACATAATGGTAATTATCTTGTCCCTGTTTAAAGCCTTTCTTTCAGAGTAATTTAACCTTTCTTTGGGTTTCCTTAAAGGTAATTAAATAAAAGTTGTTTTCCACCATGATTAGCTATTTTTTTATTCTGTGGTCTGTCCCCACTTCCTTTATCACCTGGGATCAGGAAAAATTTACAAACTAAAAGTGAAATCCTGCTCTGCCCAGACTTTGCATGAATTTAGTCTTAGTCTCTTGTTCACAAAGTCTGCTTCTTTATTTTGTAAAGCATGGATACTTGACTGCTTCACAGCACTGACATTAAATGATTTGAAAATTAAGATCCTTGTAACACTGCAACACACATCGATGTAAGCCTGTAAATAGATGAACTAGGAAAAACTGTTGATGCTTATAAAGTAACTTCATACTCTATATTGGAAGCTTTAGTGATTTAAAGCTCTCTTTTTACAGTTAATTAACCATGGTTCTTGGACTAGGGTGGGAAGGGAAGAAATAACATACCATAGGAGTCCAGTTTTAAACACTTTTAAGCCACGTTCCTGAATGAGAAGCTTTCTGTCTGACATGTACCAAACAGCTACTAAGTTCATGAATCCCTGGGGAAGTTCTTGGTTCCTCACACTAGGAGAATGTCAGTGGGCATTACATTAGGCCTACTGGAGCAACTGGGTTTTTCTTTATTTTAAAGGTAAAAAGCACCTCTCCATGTTGCTAAATGATCACAGAGCCATAGCTTGCATGTTTAAAAAGTACATTGACATGGTTTAATTTCTATGTATCAAATGCAACAAAGCTTCCTTGTTAAATCATAGAATTCTGGCTTCTAAAACTAACATGAAAGCTCAGTCGTAGTCTTTTTGAGGAAGGAATCCAGCTGCTAAAAGCCCCTGTTCTCACCTCATATGCTCCAGAGGCTTGTCTCTTCCTTGCAGTGAAATGCTGCTCGTGGAAATCGCTAATGATTTTTCAACTCCAGAAAATGTGGCCTGGACAGCAGAAACTGCTGGAGAGACAATTCAGAGCTGGAAGCAAGCTCGATGGTTTGAATTTAACAACATTTTGATAACTTTCTATCATCTCAGTCATGTAAAAACCTGCCCCATTCTTCAAAGTAAAATTCAGTAATTTGTCAACCAACCCTTACTAGCTTTTGTACGTCAAATAATCTCTTCCTTTCTCTACATCTGCAACTAAACAGCAGTGATGGAGATATGTAATGAATGTGGTTTTTTTGGGTTTATCTCTGAATATTTTTTGCCAAGAAACAGTCCTTTCAGACCCAAAAGTCCTTTCTTACTGACTCCAAATGAATAGAGATTGCAATGACACCATCAGACTAATTTTCACAGTACTTTTGAAATCTCATTTTACTGTGGCAGGGTGGCATGTTCTGGTTTAGTGCTATGGCACAATGGAAAGACTCAATGGATGAAGCTGCTGCATGGTCAGAATTGAACCTTTTATGTTGCAGTTTGAAAGTCCTCCTTGCCAATGATGAATATACTTAGTTATCTGAGAATATAAGTACCATTCCTCTGAGTTTTCATCTAACTGATCAATTCAGGTAGAAGTTTGAATAAACCCTGAATAATTCTGAATGCTAGAGCTGTCCAAAGTCCCAGTCATCATTTGATGTAGTTGCCTTTTAAGCTGATAAATTTGGCTCTCTTCACACAGCAGCACAAGACCTACTAGGGCAACGAAGGGTGGTGCCTCCTGAAATACTGAAAAGAACCTTAAGACCATGGGTAGGAGAGGTTAGAAAATCTGATTTCTTCTTTGGCAAGCTGATTATTTCTTTGCTTACAAAACTTTCTGAAAGTTGAAGCTGTGTAAAACAGAAGAGAAGTCTGTTCCTACCAGTAGTAAAGCAAGCGCTCCTCTCTAAAGCTGGATAGCCTGCCAGACCTCAGAGACCAAGCAAAGGCTGAGGGAAGAGTGACCTGTGTGCCACACACTGAACGTGAGCAGTTCGATCCACCCCTAGCTTCATAGCTGACTTCGTGATTGATGCTACCTGTCACCTGAGACTGACTGCAGGTGCAGAAGAGTGCTTTAGGAAGAAAACAAGATCTCAAAATACACATGGGGAGAAAGCAGCACTGACTGGTCTAAATCAGCATTTTCCCCAAACGATGATCAGTTTAAAAAGAGTATTTAACAATCGTTATGCCACCATGTAGGAACATCTTTATGTCTGCCACCTTAGCTGCAGCCACTGCTCTGCAGCAAACAATCCCCAGAAAGGAGCAGAACCCCTTCCAATGGGCAACAGCAGGCTTAGGTGTGGGGTACACTCAGAGGGAATGTTACCTACTGGCCTGCTCCTCCTAAACCCTTGGCTCTGCTGCTGAAGGGCTCAGTGCAAATCAGCTTACAACAGTAAGGGCCACACTTTGCCATTCTGCACGCTGATGTTTGCACAGCAGCAAATGAGCCCCTGCCTTGTTTCTGGCCATGCACCGGTTCTGGAGAGCTCCATCCTGAGGGTGCCATCTCTGTAAGGGCCATTAAGTGTCTACAAAAGACGTAAAGCTGTGATATAAAGGGAAAATCCTTCCACTCTAAATGGTGAGCAAATGTTTATCTAGCCTATTAAGTGACGTCCAGCAGACTTATTGGTGTCAAAGCTGGGCCCATGAAAATAGTCTTTCATATAAGCGATAAAAATAGTTCTGTTGAAAGAACCACTGCACCATGCACAATAGCTACTGGTGAAAGATCTTTACCAAAAAAAACCCAGAAACACTCACTTGACACAAAGCTGGCTCTCAAAGTGGGAAGGCACATGCAGCAAGGAACATTCCCACCAAATAAGTTTGGTTATTAATATTCAACTCGAAAGAACAAACTATTATTTTAATTCTTTCCTTCCTGTTTTCCACAGAGGTTGCACTTAGTGCATTAATCTTCTAAGCGAAGTTTTTACGACCGATTGCCTGCACACTATGAGAAGTTTCTCCATCCATTACTCGCAGGGAAACGGGCCCTGCTGTGTAGGAAAATATTTGTTACATCTTATCAGGGTGACACATAATCTAACAACAATTACAGCAAGCCCATATTTTGTACTATTTCGGTTTCAATGTGAAAAATAGTTCTAATATTAAACCTGGGGTGGGTGGGGGTTATAGTAACCAGTTGAATATTACAAGCTGTGATTTCCTTTTGACGTGGAGCAGTGCTGCACTCAGACCCTGCTCCAAGACAGTGGGTACACATAAATCCAGTGTACGTGCCTCCTGTGCTGATGCCATGGTGTGGTACCAGCTGGAAATTGATACCAACTCTTCCTAGATAACTGAGGTTAGAAATTGCCATGTCTTTAGTCTGATGTGGCCAAAAGCATCTAAAATGCAACTAACTTCTATGGGAAGGAAATGAGATACTCTGAAAACAGATCCAGCTATGAGACCACTGAGGTCAAGAAAACACAAGATCACCCACACCCTAAAAGCTTGCCATCTCAGAAACTGGTCCACGTGTCCTCAATGGAAAAGCACTGCAATTGCCCTCCAGCATTGGCCTTTACTGTTTGAACCCGGGGTACCCACAAAGAACAGCACCAGAGTGTGCACACCACTCACAGGCTATACTGAAGAGCAGTAGGCATGAGACAAGGGTGTAACCTTGCTTTAGGGACACAGGATGGCCAGAAGACATGCTAGTTACATCCACATCCAGTTTCAGATTTCACATCCTCAGCACCACAACAGAACCAGCAAAACGCTCACTGGAGAGCCCTTCCTCTGTGCTGCTGCCTGCACCCACACTCAGAGGGTGAGATACATCAACATTCCTCAGGGTGGGAAACACTCCAAAGAGGTTAAGATGATAATGTTTTTTCTTTATTTTGGCAGAGGGTACTCCAGTAATCAAGAGTCATCACTAGCAGGAGTCATGAGTGTATTTTAAACTCCACTGATCTCACCCAGCCTCAGAATGCCCAGAAGCACACACAAGCTTTGCCTGCCGAATGCCTTGATACCTTTAAAAGGAACAAATGCAAGTACTCAGCTCTGTGTCAGTTCTGGGAGCTGAATGTAAATACACTTTAGGTTCTCAGTTCACCATCTGTATCTCCTCTGCTGCTTACTAGCATTGGAGTTTGTGCATTGACCTACCTATTTAAATCGTGCACATCCAAATGAATCCTTAATGCCAGGCAAACAGCTGGGAGTGGGCAAGGTTACAACAGCAGAATTTATGTAGTGGGGAGATCCTGATAAAGCAAGCAGGCCAGGAAAAAAGCAGACCTCTTCCCTCCCCCCCCTACTCCTTTGAACAATAAAAATTAAGGACCAATTTATTTTCATTACAAACATTGTAAACAACTTTCACCTAGGGCTTTTTGTGGGGCGCCAATTACAGATTTGTAAAGAAGAGAGGACCTAACGCTGCTCATTTGACCTCATGAACTTGCCACCTACATGGCTCTGCTGTGCTCCCAGTCCCCATTTCCAAACCAGCACCAGCCCCCCAAGCTCTGCCACTGCTCCTCTCCACTGGCTGACAGTCTCACAAATGCCAGCAGAGCTTCCGATAATTTTCTGGTGTAAAACCAGGCAAACAAGGAGGAAGAGCGGAGACTTGAGCACATTTCATATCAGAAATCAGGCAGAGGAATGAATGAGTGCAGGGACAACAAGGAATCATGCTCACATCTGCCTCTCAGCATCTGCAGTTGACATTGTCTCTCCCAAAGAAAGCAAGCTCACATTCCTGAGCCTGCAATGGAAAGCAAGAAATAGCACAACCTGAGATATTCATGCCTGCTCACCATGGCCCATGGTCCACAGCCCTGCACAGATCCCATCTTCCATGGGAAGGTGGAAGCCACAAGGGTTGCCAAAGGCAGCTGAAATAAAAAACTCTTAGTGTCTTTACTTCCAGACCAAGCTCCTGCAGCACAGGAGACAATCAATGGCTATGGGCTCCTACACTTCAGCACAATGTGGGTGCAAAGCAAGGCAGTGGTCTGCTGTCATCCAGCCTTGTGCTGAGCTCCTGTCTTGGGCTGCTGCTGCATGAGCAAGCAGAATAGGGGTGGCTCTGTGTTCTGCATAGCAAAGTCCATTTGCTGGTTAAATATCTTTGCCAACCAAGTGTCAGCAAGGACAAAAGCAGCATTCCAATCATGAGCCTTATCCCCTAGACCTGGAGCTCTGTCCCTGCAATTGCCCATTTCCTGGTGCACTGAACTCCCCAAGCCAGGATGAGCTCTGCCTGATGCGGTGCTCCACATGTTTGTGACTATAATAGCTGTGCTCTGGGTCAGATATTCACTCCTATGATGCCTGGCTTGCTGTTTTCTGTTATAGAATCAGTCAGTGTTGGATGGGACCACAAGGATCATCCATTTCCAACGCCCCTGCCATAGGCACGGACACCCTACCCTAGATCAGGCTGGCCACAGCCTCAGCCAGCCTGGCCTTAAACACCTCCAGGGATGGGGCCTGAACCACCTCCCTGGGCAACCCATTCCAGGCTCTCACCACTCCACCACTCTCATGCTCAAGAACTTCTTCCTCACATCCAGTCTGAATCTCCCCACCTCCAGCTTTGAGTTGTTATTCCTCCTCAAAGCCAGTGGTGGTAACTGTCAGGTATCAAGTGTGGGGGTGGTGCAGACAACAAAATGGATTTTAGTTCCAGGATAATCCATGACTTCCCAAGCACCCCAACTGAATCTGCTGCTGCAGTCAAGAACAGTGAGATGAGCATCACCAGATCACAAAGTACTCCAAACTTGCTTGTGAAAGTGGGGTCGCTGCCTAAAGATAGCAGCAACCTCATACGGAACCACAACATGTCATTATGTCCCCCCCACCACAAACATGGAGTGCTACTGCAGATGCTGCTCCATGTGTCCCAGCCACCAGACCCCTGCAGATGCCAAGGAGGCCCAATGACACATGCCTCACCTCAAGGCCTCCCTACATTCAGGTTGCTGAAGAGCCCCAGCACATTGCTACAAAGATGGAGGATATGAGAAGAGATATTTAGACCTGTCAAGTGACCTTGTGTCAGGCCTGAAGCAGACATCTGCCAAGCACATGCCATTTCTCTGATTTATCTTCTGGTTATGGCTGGGCCCATGGCTCCATTGCCTGTGATGCCTTGTGCCTACACAGCAAGGGATGGATTCTGTCCTGGAAAGCTTCCAGTCTTTACAGTGGAGATGGGCAGCACATTGTCAAGTGCAGCTCTTAGTAGGGGACATTCCTGGGGACTGGCCATCCTGGCACCTGAAATGGATTTTCTTAGAGTAGATAATACATTGTACTCTTGAGGGGAAGGAAAACTAAAATACTTTGTAGGCTGAAGTACCTTGTTGAAGAGCCCCTCTGGTTTCCATGTCCTGGTGTCATGCTCACTTGTGATAGGCTCCTAGCTCTGTCCTCCACCAGCCACCCCTGCAGGCTGCAAGCAAGTGTGGCGTGTGCTGCTGAGATACTTTCAGTGAAAGCTTGGAAGGCTCTGTGCTGACTTCTGCTAAGGAGGGAAAGTAGGAAAGAGCTCTGCTCAGCTTAACCACTTCAGATTGGGCAGGAAAAACAATACACTCTGGTGAAATTATTTCCTATTGTCTCACAGGGAATCGCTGCCTCTCTCCAGCAGGGAGGGAGCAAGAATAACCCAAGAGGCAACTGCAAACACAGCAGTCATGTTAACACACTTCAGCTCCTACTACAAGTGTCAGAGAGGAGCACAGACAATCACCAAGGAGGCTCTCAGCCCTACCAGAATCTGAGACATGTGACAGGGTTTGAGCTGGAGCAGAACACCACCAGCCAATGCATGGTGAGGTGGTGGGCTTGCTATCTTGTGACCTTCAGTGCTATATGATGTTACGAGACAAAGAAGATTAGTATTGTCTACTGCTATGAGCAGGAGACCAAAGACTGAGTCATTTTGTGGTTTCCCCATTTCATTAATATATTTGCAGACAGGACCAAGTTGCTCACAATCATCTTAGTGGAATGGTGCTAAAGCAGGTCTTTAACATGATTAAAGGACAACTTGATCCCATCTGCAAAAGCACTTAGAGTACAGCATCGTATCTGCACTTTGCCATAACCATGAATGCCATGCAAACACCTCACATGTAAAAGCACCTTGCCCAAGCTGACAGCCTCTTTGGTTAGACTTCATGCAGCATGTACTTCTTTGGTGCAGTACTTCAGAATTAGATTAAGCACACGTCCAAGACAGCACTCTGAAACCTGCTTTGCTTTATAATGCCAATATGGTGGATTATAAATGGAGTCCACTTACGTCATTACAAACCTGCACTGACTGCAAGGAGACTAGTGGGGATCTAGGCAGTGAGGATGGACTTTGTGTGATGTCATTTTGGCCACTTAGAGCCGAGGCCATTAGGCCTGGCTCTGCCTCACACACTGTGTTAGCTGGCCAAGCAGCATGACACAACATTAAATAACAGCTTCCCAGCATGCAGGTTGCCCTTGACCTGCCACACATCAACATCTTCATATATCCAAAGAATGTAGTCCTGAAGCTCATTCATACAGGGGATGTGACACCGTTTCCCCAGTAGCATATAGGATGTTTGTGAAGATTCTCTATCAGATGTGTAGTCAGTCCCAAAAAGCTGAGTCTAGAGAGTAGTATCAGCATGGTAACTGACTGCATTGGAGAAGGACTTGCTTCCCAGGTTCCAGCTCATTTGGATGCAATCATCTGGTGGAAGTTTGTTGCCAGTTTTGCATCTCTCCACTCAGAAGCCCCTGTAGATGTAGTAACTCTACTGGTAGAGATGATTACTTGTGATAAGCTCTGAAAGCCTGAACCAAGCTTGTGTTACACATGGCAGCATATACTTCCACCGCAGAGGTAATGAATGAAATTAATCCAGGAGTTGCCTTCAAGACCCAAATCCATTCCTGATTTACTCTCCAGCGAGTCATTCCCTTCGTAACAGTTTCTCAACACCCATTACTTTGGGCACTTAAGTTTTACAGATAGCAGGCACTTTGGGAGTAAGAACATACAGTACCTCCACAAAACCCAAGCTTCAGATGTATAGCTGCTCTCACCTTGGGGCTGATGGGAATAGCAGGAATTTGGGGACATAGAGATTGGGTTCACGTTTTCTCAAAGCACTTCAGTGTCTTGGTTAAGCTCCAAATTTGGTGGTTTACCTTGCAAAACAATCTCAGGCATTCAAGTCACAGATGTCCCTGTTCTTACAGCTCCAAGCCACAGAGACATCAGCCTACAAACTGCAGAAAAAATTACCAGATGAGAGCATTACTTTCTCCTTCTAGCACCAGCAAACTGCACCTGTACCACCTTTGCAGAGGACATATGAAGGGTTCATCCTTTAAGCATATGGCTCTGAAGCTCCTGAGTAGTCCAAAGTCAGCTGCCCAGGACCCACTTCCTTTTCCATGTATTCTTGCTAAGGAGGTCTATATGGAGACCAGAATGCTGCCTCCCTGCCTGAGCTGTGCTTATCTTTTCTGGACCCAACTTTTCTGTATGGATGAGGGAACTAGTCCTTGAGGACTGTCTTCACTGCTGCTTATTGCCAACATTTATCCCAGCCATATGGTGCACACACTCACCAGCTACTGTCTGCAGAAGTTATTTGCTCTCATGGAGAAGGCAGAAAGTAATCACCAAGCAGGTTTGGGAAACCATATCGAACAAACGACTTCTTTTGGAGACACTGCCTAACTCTCCCTGCTTTCCTTCTGATCCTTCAGGATTTGAGATGACAGGCCACAGAGACAGGCACCCTTAGCTTTTACAGACAAACCTGTTTGATCCAGGTCTACACATAAGCCCCGCTTTTATTAGGATAAAAACAAAAACAGATGCAGATTAGCAAATCTGTTGTAGGTACAAGAGAATGGATATAAAGAATGAGAGAGCTGACTGCCAAACACTAATGCTGAAGAATTCAAGCCCAAGGGCTTTGTCCCAGGGAGGGACTGACAACAGAGCCGAGCCAGGCAGCCTGGAAAGTTGCTAAAAATCACAGCAGATAACCATGTTCGAGGACACTGCTGCTGATCCTTTAAATTAAAATAGACATGTTTCTTAAATACAACAAACATGAGCCCTTTCCATGCCTCCTGCAGATGTATGTGCCTGCTGCTCTAGCCAGCCTGCCAGCACAGGCTGCCACCAACCTTTTTACACCAGGGGCAGAATATACCACCTCAAACTTCCCCAGCTAACCCCAAACAGGCACGATTGCTCAGAAGGGCTGATGGAAAGGAAACTTCTTCATGGGTATATGAAAGCTGAGTGGCTGCAGGAGGAGCCCTCATACACCTCCTGCGGTGGCCCTGGGTGCAGCAGTGTAGGGCTGGGTGCTGATGTGGATGCAGACAGCAGGTCTGAGCAGCAGAACATTGCAACTCAGTCCATAACTGAAGGCTTTGGGGCTTGGACTAACACACAAGCATCTTCCACACAGATGGAGCTGTAACTGTAACAGAAGCCAGAGGCCATACACACCACAGCCAAGAGATTAGGGCATCATGCTCTGGAATGCAAACCTTCTCCTTTGGGGAAATAGGGCAGGTTTTGCACATTGCTTCTAAGGAGTGGAATGGGGATCGAGTGTGGATGGATGGAAAGGATGGAGTTCTGATTATCTAGGCTCGGATGCAAGCGAGTCTCCACTGCAATGAAGTTCACAGGACTTGTAACTGCACATTTCTTTCTCCAAGCTGAGGACTCAAGAGAGACCTCTGTCCCTTTTTCACTTTAATGTAAATGCATTGCACACAAAGGAGTTGGGCTGGTTTACACCAAGGACTCTCCACACAAGTGGCTACCCCCTGTCCTCTCCTGCCATGACTATACCTCTGCTATGCAAGAAAATGCTGGCTTTCAAAGTTGCTACTTTCCAAGGTGGGTAAAGCATTCCTCTCCCTATGTTGAGGGCACCCTGAAGCACCGTGGGCCACAGAACATGACAGGAGCATCAAACCCAATGCTGGCTCCCTGTGGAGGCATGGGCACATTGAGCAGCCAGCATCACCTCCAGCTTCACTTTTTGATTAATGTTCTTCCAAACTTTCCTTGGCTCCCCACGCTCCCACTTTCTGTCACCCTTCTCATTACAGATGTATCTTTGCATCGAGGAAAGCAGGAGGAAAAATTGTTCTTTCAGGGTGACAGCTGAGCGAGGGCTATATTATTAAAGGTACCAATCATAGGTGCCGAGCTATCATCGCACGATGAATGCACTTGTCAGGAGCCCACAGAGGCTGGGGGAGAGAGGGAGGGAGAGAGGTGGCGGGACGGCAGCACTCGCTTCCTCGCTCTTCTCCTCCCACCCCCCGCTCTCCCTCTCCTTTAATGTTGGCCACCTCCACTCGCCTGAACTTGGACCTTCGGCGGCGACAATTTCTCTGGCCTCGACAGCACGATTAATTTCTCCTGCCCTCGGCGGGGCCTCCGAGTGCGGTGGAAGTCCAGCTGGCCTGCTGCTGATAAGATGTACCTTTTGATTTGTTTTGTCTTTGATTGCCTTTTCTGTCACCTACAATGGCTGGCCGCCTGGAGACCTCCACATCGCCTGACTGACGGATCTATTTATCTATAGGCTGCTCCCCAGCTTCTCCTCCCCCTCGCTCCCCTCCTCCCCCAAACCACCACCTTGTACCACTGAAGTCCCAGTCTAATAGAAGCCGTGAAGGCTCATCCACCATAAAATACATCTGCCATCCTCCTTCTCTCCAAGATAAAAGCCTGTCAGTGTTACTTTCCAATTCCAGGCAGCTTGATTAATGGTGAAAAGCCACTGCAAGATCGACTTCTGGTTTTTACAAGCGCTGTCAGCCGGCCCGGGGTTATGCGAAACACACACTCATAGAAAACAAAACAAAATGAGAAAAGGTTGGGCGAGGAGGGAGGAGAGCGATGGGAAGGAGGGGGTGAGGGTAACCAAATCATATTAGGCTCAAGACTAAATAAAATAGGAACCTGGAGCCATCAAATCCCTGTCAGCCTGGTGCAGAAATATGCTCTGCAGCTCATTGTACCACGGCAAATTATGGCAATAATAAATCATTGTTGAAGGAAGATTGTTGATAATTTTTTTTTTTTTGGATGGTGGCATTCAATAGGGGCCCTGGGACACCTGCCACTGGGCTTGGAGCGAGAGACGGAGCAGGTTATTAGCCTGTCACTCAGCTCTCCTCCCCTCACCCCACCGGGATCACAGGCAGTGGGGCTGGAATAAAAACTCTGGAAAGAGAGATTTTAAAACAAAATAACGACGAAGAAAGGGGGAGGGAGAAAGGCAGAAATATTCCTGTGAGGAGAAAAAAAAGAAAGGGGAAAAAAAAAAAGGCCGGGGGGAAAAAAAAAAAAAAAAAAAAAAAGAGTAAAAGGAATTACAACACTCTTTACAATGCTCACTTTGGATAAAAGAGTATTTTATGGTGGCCCAGCCTAGCAGAGCTCCAAATACTCCTCTTCATCTGCCACTGAGAGGCAGCCGTCTCTGGGGTGAAACACTGCTGTCCAGTGGAGCAGAGCAACACTGCACACTCTGGAAAAGTCTGGAAAACTGTGGAGCCCAAAAGCTAAAGTGGGAAATACTCATGAACCAACAAGACAGGGCTTGAACAACCAGGAACAGTGTTTCCTTGGGCTGAATCCTACAACAAACACTATCAGGATGTGTGAGGCTTCAAGCACTATGATGTTGGATCCCAAGTGACCACAGCATCTCTCACAGCACAGAATCCTTACTGCTGTCCACTTCCAACAAGAATGAAGACTGCTGTCAGCTAAATCACTCCAGCATCTCTGCATCTGTGCTAAGTTTCCCATCCAAGCTGATTAATCCCAACATTTATTGGCTGATAAGGTGCGTTTGGATGACAAGAGGGAGGTACAGACAGTCTAAAGAAATAAATCGATATCCCTGCTTTCACCACACCAGCCTGGGCAGGGCTCAGCATCACAACTGGAAGGTCAAGCTAATCAGCTGATACCATCTTATCTCTGCCAGTGCAAGGAAAAAAGCTGGCAAGGTAGATGTAATTTCCAATGACCTCACATATAACTTGAGTTCATTCATAGAAGTGTTGTGAAGACCAACACATCATGCTTGGCCATTTGGAGTCTACAAAGTTGTCAACCCCTTTCTCAGCACCAGGTACCACACTATTTGTGTTTAACACTGGGCAGCACCTCTGGCCTGGCCACAGTACTTCAGTTTACTTCTGTTACCTATTGAAAGATAACCCACATGGACTTGTTCAAATATCATCTAAATCCTCCAATTCATACCCGGAATCTTACCACCCAGTATCTCACATGATAACAGAAGCCAAACCCTTATCTTATGCCTTGGGTGGATGATGGCTTTAAATTAATAAAGGAGGAATATCTCATGTGTCCCAACTCTGTTCTTCATGATTGCACTGGCTGCATGTGGTTGTGCAAGTGGATATTTCACAGTATCACCAAGGTTGGAAGAGACCTCACAGATCATCAAGTCCAACCCTTTACCACAGAGCTCAAGGCTAGACCATGGCACCAAGTGCCATGTCCAATCCTGCCTTGAACAGCTCCAGGGACGGCAACTCCACCACCTCCCTGGGCAGCCCATTCCAGTGGCCAATGACTCTCTCAGTGAAGAATTTTCTCCTCACCTCGAGCCTAAACCTCCCCCGGCGCAGCCTCATCAACTAACACCCGACTTCTCTAGCCTCTCCGAATGACTCCACAAGGGATCACTACACTCATGCAGTGCAGGTGGGTGTCTGAGCCATTGAGCAGAGAGCCTGGTGCTCTGCTGCTGCCAAGGGAAAACCCAAGCAGAGGAGGTCTACAATGGAGCAACACAGCAAATCTGTTTGCAGCTTGCTGTTTCTTGAGCTGGACCATCTCACTTCAGAGATACAGCACTGAGGGGTTAAGGAGATGGCAGAAGGAAATGAAGGAAAAAGACTGACAACCAAGAATCAGATGTTGCAAGGGAAGATGGAAAGCAGGTCAGAGAATGGAAGAGAGACTTCCCCAGAACAGAAGAAAGTGTGAGGAAGAAAGAAAATCTGAAGAATGGTGAGGAAAAAGGAAAAGGTGGAAAGACACTAACAAAAGGCAAGAGAGCACAGGCAGAAAGGAGGAATAAAAAACTCCCTGTATAGTGAGCACAATCCCAGAGAACTCGAGAAGAGAAGCAGAAGAGGGAAAGAAGGTTACACATTGCAAGACAAAAGAAACGGAAAAGAGATAGAGCAAAAGGAGAAAGGCAAGATGGAGAAGGCAAAAGACAGAACAGGACCCGAGAGGATGCAGCAGGCTCCCTGGCAACACTTTTCCCAGGAAGCTGATGCCAGTGAAAGAAAAGAAAGAATTAAAACAAAATATGATTGAGTATAGAAGCAAATCCACCACAACCCCAGGCAGAGGCTCTACTTCAAGTTATGAATTAGATCATCTATTCAGTGTGCATTACGGAGACCTCCACGGCCACAGGCTTTCCAAATCAGCGTTCACAGGGGACCTCAAATCCTGCACCCCTTTCATAGTACTGTTTGCTCTAACAGCTTTGTTCCCCTCGATTATCCTACTAGCCAAAAGCTGTCACAATTCACTCCCACCAGAACCTGACCGTGACACCTCAACTGCACGTCCGCGGCATCGGACCCACGTCGTGTGGCCGACAGACCGACAGGTAGCTGGGACACGGGGCTCTCGCCACCGGGAGGCAGGCTCCGGTCCCCAGCCAGGGTGCGGGAACCTGGGTACAATGTCCTCATTGTCAGAGCGCTCCTTGAGCCTCCCGCCGCACACACCACCGATGAGAGCGCCTCGGCGAGAGCCGTCGGCGGGGCCCACGCCCGACCCCGCGCTGCGCGGATGTGAGAGACCACAAATGAGGCATGGCAGAGCAGAGCGGCGGAGCAGGGCAGCGCGCAGCCGGGAGGAAGGAGCCACAAGGTTGCTGAGTGGCAGCAGCTAGGGCTACCACTGTGTGCGTTCATCCTGCGGAGGAAGCCATCGCAGGCTCCCTACAAAAGAGTTTTCCATCTGGGTGAAGTTAATGACTTTCACACTTGACAGACTAGCTGGCGAGAGCAGCTTAGGCGGGCACATCCAGAGCCTACAAAGGTCGCCAGGAGGCAGAGGCTCCATTCGCACTCCAGTCCCACCCGTGACCAGACACAGGGGACGCAGCCAGGCGGGATCGGCGCTCAGCTCGGGAGCTCTGCCTTCGCACTGCCCCAGGCCAGGTGACCCCTGCCTGCCCATGCTCAGTGGGCGCCACTCACCCCTCGGGTTCGACAGCTTTCTGGGTCCGGTACAGAGGGACTTTTTGCACCACTAAGTGCGGGCCACTGTCCCTGAATCCAGCCGGATGACCCGCAAACCCATCTTCCCCAGCAGCAGGATGTGGCATGGAAGGTGTCAGAAACAGAGAATACTCAATTTATACCTACAAACAACAACAAGGTGACAAAAAAACTCAGGAAAACATGATCACATCCTTTTAGACGTGTTAATATTTGAAGTGATGTTACTTCTGCCTTCCATTACTCATAAAAGCTTCCTAGAAAATGAATAAGCAATGGGTCTAAGTTGCAGCACAGGAGGTTCTGCCTCAACACAAGGGGGAACTGCTTTACTGTAAGTGTCACAGAGCACTGGAACAGGCTCCTCAGAGAGGTTGTGGAGTCTCCTTCTCTGGAGACTTTCAAGGCCTGTCTGGATGTGTTCCTCCATGATCTGTGCTAGATTGTGAGGTCCTGCTCTGGCAGGGAGGTTGGACTCGATGATCTCTTTGGGTCATAGAATCAACCAGGTTGGAAGAGACCTCCAAGATGCTCCAGTCCAACCTAGCACCCAGCCCTATCCAGTCAACTAGACCATGGCACTAAGTGCCTCATCCAGGCTTTTCTTCAACACCTCCAGGGACGGTGACTCCACCACCTCCCTGGGCAGCCCATTCCAATGGCAAATCACTCTCTCTGTCCCTTCCTAACACTGACATCCTCTGATCCTGTGACTTTGAGTAAATACTACAGGTAACTATAAATTCCAATTATTACTGGCCAATTTCATTGTCAGTCCTTAATACTGCACTCTTAACTGCATTATAAAGAATCTCTATTGAAATCTCACATCCTCCAGCTAGTTCCTTAGAACAGAAGTTTCTTCTGTATCTGCATTATGACATCTGGATTTAAGTTCTACTCCAGAGCCACAAGATACAACCTTCTTTTCTGTACACAGATTGACAGTATTGACACTTTTTTATTGTCTGTACTTTATTCCCTTCCATTTGAGAAATAAAAGTATTCAACTTCTCAGTCCTTGCATGCGATGCAACTTAATCTCCAATGTGGCCTCTGTTTTGAGTATGACAATAAATAAAAGCATTTGATAAATATGCCAAGTTTCCTTTGGCTATATAGTTGTACCAAACACCATTTCTCAGCATTGGGAAGCAGACAATGTTTAGCTCAAGCAGCAACTCTGGGAGACATTTCACTTTTTTTTAAACAAACTCAGGTTTTGTTTTGTTTGTTTTTTCCAGGATTGAGATTCTCTCCACTCTTTAGCTGCTTTCTTTTTAGAAAGAAAAAAAAATATTATCAAGTTCATAATCTTTTTCTTGGATAATTTCCCACACAGGGCTTGAACATCACTTGCATTCAATCCTGGCAGACTGTTCCTTGCTAAATTACACCAAGTTCACCACTGGCTTTGAGTTTGGCATTGAGCAAGTCTGTCACACACCCATCACACTGTATCCACACAACAGTTTGCCTCTTCACGTGGTGAGAAAGGAAAAAAGATCTGCAAGTGTGCACTCACTGCCATCACAGAATCACAGTTCTCTTTCCTCCCAGCAAGTGCAACTCATTGTGCCAGCCTGATGCAGCACAGCAGCTTTGCAGTGCCACTGCAAACACAAACTCGTGGTCTGGATACACTGACAAAGATGGATAGCAAGAACCTCCTGATCAATGGACCTTTTGTCCAACCCTTTATCACAAACAATAAGAGCTGCAACTATCAAAAATGTATGTCAGTGAATACTGGGAGCTAAGAGGCCAACTGCTGCCACAGAGCTCACAGACAATTCCCCAGGACCAGAAAAATGCCTCCCCCAAGTTCCAAGCTGTGACTGTCAAAACTCCCAGCCCGGCTTCAGCCTGTCCCTTCTTTTGTTATCCCCAGTGCTCTTTGAGTCTGAGAGCTGCATGTAGTAGTTTTCCAGACCACTGCCCTCAGGAGTGATGTGCTCAAGCTCAGTATTAACGTAAAGAACCATAGCAGCAGCTTTATTGAATGGCTCCGGCCCCTCTGGACATCTGTATTGCACAACTTGGATACAAGTGATAGGCACCTAAGATTAGAGAGACTGATAACTATGTATTCCTAAAGGGGCCTGTCCTTCTGGATAGATTTTTTCAGAGGATGAATTTGCTTTGTCCAATCTAAAAGGCAAGATCTTGCCAGGAGTATATACACAGATCATCGCTTCTTTTCAGAAACATCAGCCACTCTCTCTCACCCAGAGCCAGAATCCCACCCAACCCAGGCTGGGACAGGAGGCAAGCAGTCACTGGATGGCTGCTGAAGACCCACTGAACACATATGCAGGAGGAAGTGAGAAAATGTTGAATGTACATCCAGGAATTGTTTTCCATGAAGCCAAGCACTCTTGCTATTGTCACATGATGAAAACAAATTGTCTGATGCTCATCTCACATGCTTTAAAAGGTGATGCTGGATAAGCTCACAAAGATTCTGTGCCCCATCTGACTTGGAAGTTGAAGGCATTAGGCTCTTAACGGCTCCCAGCAAACATCTGTGTGAGCACAAAGCTCTGACACTCGGTGAGGAAGGGCCATCTCTCACCTCTCCTGCCCAACTCTCTAGGCATTTATCCTGATCCTGAAACCCCATGGGTTTTCCTACCACTTACAGAAGTATTTGGCAAGAAAAATACCAGGTTCCTGCCAGAGCATTTACAAGAGAAAGGCAGAGCCACCCCATCACATCTGCACTTTATTGCTGCAATAATAGCTCAGCTGGGTAAAGGAAGAAAGCAGAGTCTTTCCAGATGACAGAAGCCCTATGAGGAGAGGCTGAGAGAGCTGGGGTTGTGCAGCCTGCAGAAGAGGAGGCTCAGGGCTGACCTCATTGCTGTCTACAACTATCTGAAGGGAGGCTGTAGCCAGGTGGGGGTCGATTTCTTCCCCTAGGCAGCCAGCAACAGAACAAGAGAACAAGGGGACACAGTCTCAAGTTGTGCCGGGGGGGGGGTCTAGGCTGGATGTTAGGAGGAAGTTCTTGCCAGCGAGAGTGATTGGCATTGAAATGGGCTGCCCAGGGAGGTGGTGGAGTCGCCATCTCTGGAGGTGTTCAGAAAAGCCTGGCCGAGGCACTTAGTGCCATGGTCTAGTTGACTGGACAGGGCTGGGTGATAGGTTGGACTGGATGAGCTTGGAGGTCTCTTCCAACCTGGTCGATTCCATGAATTTGGAGTAACCTGCATGTGCAGGGAAACACCATTCTCATGGCTGAATGTCAGTGGGCAGGGAGAAGAGATGTTTTTTTGAAGTCTCACAACTAAAGTATCTGCACAGTCTGGCTTGCTGCATGCTCTAGCTTAGCCTCCCATATGCACTTCAGGGTTGTGCTCAGCACAGGCAGCTTTGATCTGATTGAATCTTCTCAATGCATTTTTTGAGATAGATTACACAGGAAAGCCACAGGCCAGCAGCATGCTATCCACCATTCAAGGCAGCAGGTAGCTTAAGGAGTGTTATTAGTAACACTGAACAGAAGGAGGTACAAAATCCATTGAAGTGATTCATTACAGACTCCACTGCTCTTCTGTCTTTCCCAATGACAATGCTTCGGAGCATTTAATGAATCCCAATACACAAAAGATGAAATCTAACAGGTAGCTGGAAGGAAGTAAGCAATACCCAACCACAGTGTTACCATCAGGTAACACAGTGACTCTGCAACAGAAATGAACATAGGCTGGGGACAGAGTGGCTGGAGAGCAGCCAGGAAGAAAGGGACGTGGGGGTACTGGTAGATAGTAGGCTGAAGATGAGGCGCAGTGTGCCCAGGTGGCCAAGAGGGCCAGTGGCATCCTGGCCTGTATCAGGAACAGTGTGGCCAGCAGGGCAAGGGAGGTTATTCTGCCCCTGTACTGTACTCAGCACTGGTCAGATCACATCTTGAGTACTGTGTCCAGTTCTGGGCTCCTCAATTCAAGAGAGATGTTGAGGTACTGGAACGTGTCCAGAGAAGGGCAACAAGGCTGGTGAGGGGCCTGGAACACAGCCCTCTGAGGAGAGGCTGAGGGAGCTGGGGGTGTGCAGCCTGCAGAAGAGGAGGCTCAGGGCAGACCTCATTGCTGGCTACAACTACCTGAAGGGAGGCTGTAGCCAGGCAGGGGTTGGTCTCTTCTCCCAGGCAAGCAGCAATAGAACAAGGGGACACAGTCTCAAGTTGTGCAGGGGGAGGTATAGGCTGGATGTTAGGAGGAAGTTCTTGCCAGAGAGAGTGATTGCCATTGGAATGAGCTGCCCAGGAAGGTGGTGCAGTTGCCATCCCCGGAGGTGTTCAAAAAAGCCTGGATGAGGCACTTAGTGCCATGGTCTGGTTGACTGGATAGGGCTGGGTGCTAGGTTGGACTGGATGATCTTGGAGGTCCCTTCCAACCTGGTTGATTCTATGTCTTTGCTCACACTTTTCCCATGCCAGTCCCCCCGTAATAGCATCCTCCTGTTACTGTAGCAACACCAAACAAGTTCCTTTTCCAGCTATCAGGAAACATTGGATGCAGGTGGAAATTCCCAGGGGCAAACAGACATCCATGCAGGTGCTAAAAGTCCATCTGTACCTGTCATCCAGAGCCACCCTGCTCTTCTCACCCAAACAGGAGCCAGAACCCAGCCAAGCAACCCAGGAGCTGAGACACACCCATCAGTGGGTGCATGCAAGCAAAAAAGTTTCCCTTCTATCTTTCCCTCCACCCTCACATTTTAATGCAGGAGGACATCAGCTACATCTCAGGTCACATCAAGGATGTCCTAGTAAACTACAACCACCAGAGCAAATTCACTTCTGTCCTGTCCTTCCTCCTCTACTGCCCACTGTGAGGGACACAGAGTGCTTCTCAATGTATTTACCTTTGCTGCAGCACACGGTCAGAGGAAAACATGAAGTGTGGATAGTCTAAGATCACTTCCACAGAGTGACTAAAGCTTGGACATGGGCAATACCTGCTTCATGCAAAAACCTCCCACCACAAACCCACCTGTGGAACGCAATAAAGTAGGATGAAGGCTTTTACTCAGGTCTTTCAAATTGTGGGCTGGAGTCCAGGCTAAATATCAACCCTTTCACTCAGTTTCTAGAGGGTGCTTCTACTCCATTACACTCCTACAAAGCTCTCTGGGCTGCAGCAATGTAACAGCCTTTAGACAATTTCATTATTTCTTCAATAACACCTTCTAGAGCCAGGGCATAGCATCAGTCTGGCACCTCTGATTAGAGACAGGAGCCAGATTTGTGTTGATTTTGTAGCAGTGTTTTTCAACAACCAAAAACTTACATAAACAGCTTTGTCTTCTCTTATAGTGAACCTAAGTGTTACAAACTTGATGAATTGCAGGTACTCAGAGCTCTGACCATCACTTAATAGACGATGCATAAAGGAAATACTCTCTGGAGAAACAGAGATATTACACATGGAGTAACATCACCACTTTGATCTCTCAGCAATTCTGCAGGACCCAATGAAAACATGACCATGTTGGCATGTGGACTACTTGCTTCTATGACCCCCTTTTTCCTGCAAGCATAAACTCACTGCTGACACACTGATTTTGGGATTAAGGACAGAATGAAGTGTACTTCCCCATCAATTAGTTGCTCATACTTACATTGTTAAGATACTTTATAAGCATACACATGTGCAATTTAGATCCACATTTCAATTTCTACAGAGTTAACATTCCTTCCTGGTGCAACATCAACAGAAGCCTTTGTGCCAGGACTCTTGCAACAAACAGCTGTTATGAGTGGAGACAAATCCTTTCCTTCCCTATAGCATTTAATTGTGGGGTGGGTTTTTTTGTTTGTTTGTAATAAAAAACAGAGTGCACAACCTTCAGAGAAAAAAATCTTCTCTCATGCTGCAATTACAGTCAGTACCCACCAGACAAGGTGCTCTCATGTGAAACGAGCAGCTCCTGCAGTGTAACAGCTGAGAACCCACTTCAGGAAAAGAGAAACTCCTCTGGTTTATTTGCTCTACAGCTAGGGCTCTTCTCTTTCCAGACATGAGATACCCCATCACCATTCCTGTTTAAATGTTCATACAAGCTTCCAGCTAGCCAGTACAAACAGGGGAGGGTATAGGTGTTTAAAGCTAAATAGAAGTGATAGCAATGCACCCCAACTACAGAAAATCGTCTTGGCTTGCTTCCACTAGCTCATACTGCTTGAGAAACAGGAGACATCAACATAAGAGGCAGCTCTTTTCTTCCTACCTAAAGAAGCTATAGCTCCACTCTGTAAGTCATCTTTTCAAGAGTTAATCAAAGCAGGGCCATGCTCTTCTTAGAAATCATCAGTTCAAGCTCCATCCTGAAGCATCTGAGATTAATTCCTTTTCTAAGCACTTTTTAAGAAGCACACTTCCCTATGTTACAAGTTTCTACATCTGCAGAATCTGAAGGAAACTTTGCAGAGTGGAAAGGGAACAACAGGTTAGGCTGGGATATCAAGGTTGGACAGAACATCAGTTCCTATGGTACACAGGCATTCTAAGCTTTCTCTTACTAGGGAGACCTAGTAGGTAGCTACCTCCTGGCAGTTTTAATCACTATCCCCATCAGCACAATGCACTCACAGTTTGTTGTCAGCAGTCATCAAATCCTGGAATCACGAGCATTCTTAGGTCCATCTGAAGTATAAGCACATCATGCCACCATATCCTGGCTTCACAAGGATACAGCTCCCTGCTGCCTTGGCTCCTGCATTACTTCTTCCCAGTTCCTCCATAGAGCTATGGCTTCTCTCCCTACATTCACAGCTTACTCTCTGCAGCTGAGCTCTGCAACTCCAAATCGTTGTATAATTGACTACACTTGTGGTCATGGTGAACCCTTGCTCTGGATGATGCATTAGGTGTAGGTCTGCAGCTGTTTGGAATCTAGCAGCAAGAACACTTCCTAGCTCTTGCTTTACCAAAGGATAAAGCCATTTAAAACTAAAACAACATTCACACCTTATATCATGAAGTTACTCATGCGATACGTCCTGCTTAGTCTTTCCTGCTTGTTTATGGCTAGAGCTGCCTTTTTCTTTTGTAAAGCTTCGAACCCCAGTGTTATGGAGGCAGAGAATTAATGTGGCCGAGTCAGGAATTTATATAAAAAATAGAGTTATTTTATTTTCCCGAAAACCTGCCCCCCAAAACTATATACAGAAATTAATTGAGTTTTAATTAGCAGGCTCAGCTGGTTGAGATCTACACGCATACCATAGGTAGACTTGACTATTTTGGAAGTCAGAAGTTGGAAAAGACTTAAGCTATTAAATATAGCGTCCCCCTTATTAATAGAAGGCTGAGCCAAAGTTACTCACGATGAGGCAGGCTGGCTTGAATGGAAGGGCGGTCCAAATGCTTGCCCCTTCGGGTCTTTCAGAAGCCTCCGAGGGTCGTTAAGAGCCATAAAGCTGCATAAAGGGGGTGCTTAAGGTGACGCTGTCCGAAGCCGAGGCAGCCCAGTCCCTCAGGAGCTTGGCTTTCGGAGTGTCGGGGGCTCCTTGTGCAGAAGCGATCCAGGAGGGGGAGACCTCCAAGGCAGGAACGAACCCTAAGGTGGGAAGTCCCCTCAATATTTATACTCTTTCTAGACAAAAAGCTGAGCTAGCACTTCCTAGGCGCGAAGAACACAGCCAGTCCCCAGCCGAATCCAGCGCGGGCCCTACACGGGGCACCCCTGGTGCCGGAAGGGCCCCTTGCTCCCCCCCCCCCCCACTTCACGCCTGCAGGGCAGTGGCGGGAGCAGGTCTGTTCGCGCCTTTTTCCTCTCCCATTCAAACCACAGAGAGGAATTTTGTGGTATACAGGACTCCGGAACACCCAAGTAAACAGGAGAGACACATCAGAGCTATCAGAGCATGTGAAATGGCTAAAGACTTGCTGAAGATTGAAGCAGATAAGACTCTGCTCGGATTTCAGATAGCTAATACTTCCCCACACTGCGCACACCATTTTTGGAACCATCCACTTAAATTATCGTACATAAGAAGGGGAACCTGGGGGATTTCATGTGTCAAGTACCAAATTTTCTGCAAATCGAACAGAAGTATGTCCAAATCAGCTTTTAAAAAAAATGTGTCTCCTAACTGTTCTGGGTTTTCTTTCTTCCCTCTGTTTTACACTCTCAGGCATTCATGTTGCTGGAAAATTGACCAGCCCAGCCTTCTTGTTCTCCAATAAGAAATATCTCAGAGCACACATTCCATCTCTGACCTTGACAGCCCACTCGGCTATGACAAAGTGTATCGTGTCTGTGCTCATTCAGTCTCTAGCCCCCTTGATACAACTGTCAAAGGAGGTGCCAATTGCCAGGGTACTTCCTTTCTGCCAAGTGCTGCCAGCTTGGCTACTGTCACATTAGCAGCAGCCAGAGGATTGCTAGAACCTGGCCTACAGGAGAGTTTCAATTTTAGCAGATCTCTCCAGTAGTATATTATAAACCATCAGCTTGAAGTCTAGCTCATCAATTACATCCTCAGCTTAGAATATTGATTTTGGTTTAAAATGCATCTTTCTTTGTCTCCTTTCCAATCCCACAGGCTGTCTCAGTCTAGGATTAGATCGTGTACCAATATTTAGCAGACGAGGTGACCATAGCAGCAACTGCCCCTTGACACCCAGCTTACTTGAAAAACAGATACCCTTTTCTAATATCATAAACTCTCCGAGGAGATAACAATTTGCAGCATTTCAGCTTAAAAGAAACCAAATTCTTGCCCTCCTTCGAGGAAGTACAGACGAATATTGGTGAAGGTCGCTCCCAAGTTTTTACACGGCACGACAGGCAGCAGCGCGGCAGCGAAGGCAGCGGAGACAGCAGCAGCGCGGTCGTTCGGAACATGCTTAAGGGCATCTCAGCGGTCCGGACCGCAGCCTCGCATCGCGGTGTAATATTGCCACCAGGCGGGCAAGTGCTCCCCTCTGAGTGCCAGCGCCTGTCGTGCGGGGAGGTTCGGCGGAGCCCGTCTGCCAGAGCCGCCCCCCCTACACAAGCGGGCATTGTTTGAACACCTGCACGGCTCCCTTGGGAGGCTGCCAGCAGCGCCGCTGGCCGCAGTTCAAACCCTGACCTTTTCAGCCGGGAAGCTGGGAAAGGCCGGGAGCTCATGTCAGAAAGTTGGCAGAGGGAGCAGCAGGCGAAAGGGATGCGGCAGGCTGCTGAGCCGCGTACCGCGGGAAAGCAAGCTTCCGAAATGTCACTGGGCTCCTTCTCCTGCACCCCTTGTCCCTTCTTCGCTGGTGATAATGGCCTGTGGCTATCGCATGTCTGGAAGGCCATGCACTGGCCGTGGGACAGACTCGGTGTGCATTCAGCGCACAAAAATGCATCGAGAAGGGGTTTCAGAAGCAAGGGCTGATTGAGGACCCATGAGCTGTGTCACACGAGGCGAGGAAGCAAACAGCTTCCAAAACCCTGCCCCGAGCTCCCCAAAGCTGATAAAACTGAAAGCAACCTAAAGCTTGTTACTCTTTGCTCCAAGAGAGAACAATTAGGAAAAACAGTTACTAGAGCACTCCGCCTCCCCTCTGCCAAAAGCTGGCTGAGAAATCCATTTTGCAAGCTGACAGCCTGTTTGCAGGGCCAGCGCTATCCCCAGAAGACATGATGGGAGCACAGCCATGAAACATTTCAGAGAGTAAAGCAACAACCTTTATACTTGCAGCCAACGGGAATTCGAAAAACAAAAATCTAAAGAGCATGTTCTAAAAGTACCTTTGTTTGGCACCTCAAAATTCTGTGGGATAGGCCCTAGGAATAAGTGAACTGGAATAAACCAGATTGTTAAGGTTTCCTGAGTAATGCTGACAGAGACAAAAATCCAACACCCAGCACATAAGTGCTATGGCCCAAGTTTTCACATGAAATCCTACAGGGCAAGAAGTGGAGAATTTTGCACTTAAAATACTACTAACAGAAAGTAGATGTCAGACAGTGCCTTGGTGTTGGAATTTCACCCACCTGCCTTGTGGGTAGCTCATCACAGCTGCAGTGACTTACTTCAGTGACTTCTGAGATCAGATGTATCATGACAGCAACCTCAGATACTAATGCAAGCTTTCCAGGGAGAAGCTGAGCTGGTGTTCTAATACATAATCAAAATCTTGCAACTTCTTCCACTCAGCACTCTAATTTCCCTTTAAGCACTAGTCTATGTCTATTTAGAAGAATTTTGTCCTTAGTCCAAGTTAAGTTAAAAACTCAGGAGGGCAAAACAATATTGGGAAGATCATAGGTTTGAGTGTTAGTCCTTTTCAGTTAAGATTCTGTTACTATTATAATCCTAGAAGATGGGCACCACTTCATGTGGAAATACAATCTTTGCTAAACTGATGCACCATTACCTCACTCTCCCACCACTGACTTGTGCAGTACCTTTGGATTTACAGCTTTTCTGGAACAGGAAAGGCCAGAGGAATGTTAAGGTTCTGTTATTTTGGCAACCTACTGTTGAGAGAAGACCGTGGAGCAATTTACCAGGCAGACTCTACACAGTTTAGAAAGGGATTGCTTTCACAGTCTCACAGGCCCCCAGTGTCATTCTACAAGTGTTAAGAGTGGCAGCAGCATTCAAAACACCAAAAGGCAGGCATTAGCTCCAAAGATGTTCTTTATTTCATTATAAAGCAGATTGTTTAGGCATTACTTCTTTTTGTGAACATCCACTGTAAGATCAGCAGGTCCTGCTTCGAGGACATAGCTGCTTGAAAATAGACAAAGATTTCACCACTAGACAACAAAAATACAGATGCACAGAACAAGTGCTGCTTAGACACAGAACAGCTAATGGTCTAAGCTGCACCCAGTTCAAAGAGATGATATGACCAGAAATACAAATACAGCTCCAGCCCAGCCAGAGCTGTGTGCCCAAAAGTGGAGTCCTTTTCATGTCAAAACAAAATTTGTGTTGGAATTCCCAGATAACAGTAAAAAAATCCCCAAAGCAGAACCACCATAACCATGCTTCTTTCCTCTCTTTTGAAAGTCACTTTTTAACTCTCTCACATCAAAACTGTGCTGTGGCACACTAGTACTTTACGACAGACAGAAAAATTATCCAACGTAGTGTGAAGTAATAGCAAAAGGCTGGTAGCAAGCATTTCACAGGTACTATATCCCAATAATTTAGTTTCTTTTCCAATTGTGAACCTCATCCCTGGAATTTCACTTTTATTGAGAGGTGGATCTCATTCCAAATCTGCAGCTTTCTCGTGCATTTGGCCTTTGAGCTCGGTGCATCAACAAGGGCTTTGGGATGGCATCTGTGCTCCTTGGGTATGTAACAGAGTCCCACCACTCCAAGCAGAAACAGTAATTCACACACTGTCAGCCCAACACACAGAAGTGCAGAGAGGGCTTGTTGATGCAGCGCAGGGCAACACTCCAGCATTCTAACTCCTCAGCTGGGTTTCCACCTTGTCCAATACTGACCAAGGAAAAGCATATTTACAAGACTCATACACAAGTATTTGCATTTGGTCCTAGGCACCTGAGCAGTTCTGACAATCTACATGAAAACTGGAATATTAAGTTGTATTCTGGTCCATTAAAGCCTTTTACTGTACCTTTTACAGTTTGAAGGTGTGGTCTTCAAAAAAAAAAAGAGTCCTAATACCTTCTGAAAAAGTACTCAAGTAATTGAGATTATAGGATGGAAAAGTCTTTTACATAAGCAACTAAGAATTATCTGACAGGGGTCTCATCTAGATCTGTAGAAACAGACACGTAACACAGACTCTTCACACTCCTCTGTGGTAATGAGACCCAAAATTCAGTAGATATGAGTAATCTGATAACATCCCAATTGCTAGAAGACCAGAATTTATTATCAGTGAAACTTTGCAAAGAGCACAAGCAGACCTGCATCTAAGCAGCCATAACACCCACTTCTAGTTCTGATGCTAGCTGAAAAGAAGTACTACTGCTAATGACAATGAAAACTAATTAAAAGGTTTTACAAAGCTGCCTGTATGACCAAGTTTCAAAGTTGCAATATTTAGGCACAGACTCTGGCAGAATCGTGACTGACCTGAGTTTTCTGCTTATGAAGGAGGGGTGATGGGAAAGAACACACTCCTATCTTATACAGAAACTTGACAACAGTCTTGAGCCAATATTCAACATCTGACAAGGTCTAGCACAGCAATTACAAGACAAAACAGCTGAAACTGAAGACATCAGTTAGGAAAAAGAAACAACTGCCTTCTAAATCTGCCACTGGAAAACGCCCCAAACACAAACTTGAACATATTAAACACTGTTTGTGCTTACAACCATGGTTATGGAACGTGAGCATTAGAGGGAGAGATTTTTCTTCTCACCACTACTGCAAAGGAGCTGCAAAACCAAGTTAAATGGAGAAAAAAAAAAAATCCCTTCCAAACAGTCATTTATGAAACAACTACTAAAACCTGTAAAGGCTTCAGGTATACTAAATTTGAAACGGGCTCGAAAAAAATTCCAGAGTCACTGAACTCAATCCAATTCAGGAAGCTAACACAATTAAAAAAGAGTTTCTCAAAAAAATTTTTTTTGCACATTTTTTGTCTTTTATAAAATGCAAACAGTATGCTAGAAAAGTTTGAACATAATGGAACGTGCTTTGGAAACATTATTAAAATATGTGTTCAAATAGCATGATATTATCATCAAGTTTATGTTACTTCTTTTCACCTGACTGGCTGTATCTTGAGAATGTTCCTCCTCTCTTTCCTGGGGCCATGAGAAGCCAGGTTTAGAAAAGAAGAGCTCCCATACTGCCAACTTCACTCTGTTCCTTTACAAAGATTTCAAAGTACTGATAAATGATAGTGACAGCGAGCAAAATTCCAGTTCCTGACCCAATTGCCCCAAGAAAGTCTGCCAAGACAGAGAGAGCACCGATACAGAGACCACCAAATGCAGCAGCTGTAGGGATGTACCTGCAAAACATGAAATAAGAACAGGAAAGGTGTCAATATCCTGAGCAAACTCTAATAAGAAAAGTACTGGAGTTAGTAGTGTCTATATGGAAAGTATCTAAATCAGAGGCAGTTTTTTTCCTAGGAAACCATTCTCACATAACAGAAAGAACACTACAGAGATCATCTGATCAGGTGATTAAGAAAAAAACAAATGACACTACATGAATGGAAAAAAATGTCAGTGGCACAGTACTCTCTTTTTATGAGTCTACAATCCAAGATATGGAACATACAATAGTGCCAGTAAGCTCTATACAGTAAGGAAATAAAAAGCTTGACCTGACCAGAGGTGAAAAATAGTAAGAAGTTACTACAGTCTACACTGCAATTAAGCACAAAGATGCTTATGGCTCCTAGCTTTGAAATATGCAGGTGATTGAAATCTAAAGTTACAACAACATTTCTGTAACATGAAGGAGATTTAGAAAACCTGGAGTCCAACCCATGCTTAGATTTAAGTAACTACTTGATTCAGGAGCAAGGTCTGTGTGAAAACAGCATTAAAGACAATAACACATTAAAAAATCTCAGTGAAAAAACACTTGTGTGTCACACTGAGGTAGTCAAGTACACTTAAACAGTCACTATTAGTTATCCTATAAAAAGGATAAGACTGACGAACAGAAAAACACAAGCTCCAGAATTTAAGTGCATTGTCTAAGTGTAAGGCAAGAACACACTCTGCTGTACAAACCTGCTATTAATGAAGCAATGTTCTGTCCCACACATGTAACACTAAAGCTGAATATGTGTTCGAGGAGAATGGAAGTCAGAGCAAATCTTCCCATGTGTTGCCCTGTAACACTTTGCATTAATAGTCTGTGAAACCCGTAGCTCACCTGTTCAGTTCATGTACCATCGAAGTTTCTCTGTGGCCTCGCATTACCATTTGTTGTTCTTTCAATTGTTTGGCAACCTGTAACAAAGCAAGGAATGTCACAAGTAAGTTTAGCATCATTTGCCAAGGCCGCTACTCAGTACTGTGGGAAACCAGAAGCAAAACGTTTCAGTAAACGGTACTGGGTTTGGAGTGCTTTGGCATTGCTTTGGGTTTTGGTTTGATCCGAGTTTTAAACATCCAGCATTTTAACTTCCAATAGGTTGTGGTCACAGGTGCTTTTCCACCTTGTGGAGATTACCCACACAAAACTTTCTGGGCAATTCTGGACCTATTGAGAAGAGGTAAATGTGGAAATGGGTAGGTTCTCATACACATAATCCAACTCCTGCTCTGCTACCTAACCTTCTCTTGGTTAGAGTTTGGTAGACTTCAGCAAAACCATCTTCCAAAGTATTCACTGCAGTTTCCCACATTAAGTTTAACTAACTATTGGGGCCATACTAGAAACTGTATGACTTAGGAAGAATCCCTTCTTGGAACATTATCCTTACATTGCGTTTTTGGAATTGTACAGGGGTACCACAGAGCCCTGCAAGCATTCTACTAACATCTGAAGGGAACCAAAACTCTATCAGGAGATCTTCTGAAGGTGCTTGTTGCTGAATTCCAGTGTACTGAGAAAACACACAATTAAGTTAGCAGTTTTCCACTATATAACGAGTACTTACAAAAATTATGTATCAATTTTTACTTCTGATGTGGTTTACATGAACTTAACATAATTTTATTCACTATCAGGAAAGTATATTAAAGTGTTAAAAGCTGATGGTTTACAGGGAAATAAAACCCTGGCTATGCATGGCTGTGAATGCCTCTCTGAACGCCTGACAATAAGCAGCCAAATCCAAGTCCAAAACAAGAGTGCTACAGTAACTATGTAATTATTACTCATTTGTTAAAGAATGGATTAAACCATTCCATATGGCTGCCAAATTTGATTTCCTACCCAAAACCACACAATACAAACAGACCACAATGACAACTATTTTCCATCTTGTTTTCCAATTCCAATTTCAGAAGGGTATAGTTGCTGAATATCAAATACCCTTTAGCAAATGGAGATTTTGTGAAACTAAGCTTGGGTATATTAATGCACTGCACTATGTTCTCTGCTATCAGTGCTCTCAGGATAAAAATACCCCCTAGTTAACCTTATCAAAGAGAAGTTAAGAATGCTCTATGTCAGGCCTGGATAGTCAGGCTTTAACTGCAGCATCTTTAACCAGCAACTGCTTTGCACATGGTGCATCTGCCATTTGGGACTGGAAGAGTTTTTACATTTCTTTGTCAATTTACCTGTCCCCACATTCATACGTTACACAGCAATGTTCAAAGTCTCCTGATGCCAACAAAAGCAATCATTTGAGCTTTGTTGCTGTTGTTTTAGAAAAAGCAGTAAATGGGAAAAAAACTACCCCCGTTCTGCCCTGTTTATACAAGCAACAAATACTGCCAACAAGATAACCAGCATAACAGCTATTTCAGAACAAAAGCCAGTCTTACTGCATTTGTTTTCATCCTGTAAGCTTACATAATTCACCATTTTAAACTTACATCTTTGGCAGAGGAGCCAGAGACTTCAATCCACGTCTTAGAGAAGAACGCACAGGAGCCCAACATAAATACGATATAAACAACTGCATGTACAGGGTCTTCTAACACTGAAGAAAAGGACTCTGGAGGTGACAGATAATAACAAAGTCCACCAACTGGGTAAGCACGAGCAGGGCCTCCAGATGACGTGTCCTAGAAGGAAGCAAGAAGTCAATTTTCTCACTTTTTCAGCCCTTGGGCTAAGCCTGGGTTTTTATCACAAGCACTTTCTAAATCATAAACGGAATACAAGAAACAGAAAAAAAAAACAGAGCCCAAAGCAAGAGGTACAAGGAGACCTAACAGCTACAGTCCTCACAGCAGGGCTCATACTCTACTTTAATTAATTTAAATAAAGTATTTGTTTAGGAGTTTCCGTATATGTGACCACCTGTAGAAGACCACCTCCTCAAGCATGCATTTTAATGATGCTCTCACAAAGCTGTATGCAAGATTAAAAGGAATACTCACAGACCAAGTGCCCAGCAGGCTAACCAGCAAATTGCCACTGAAACGAGCTGAAAGCATCTGGGAGATCACGTACAGGTTTGACACCAGAGCAGACTGCAGAATGATGGGAATGTTGGAAGTGTAAAACAACTTGATAGGGTAGGTGTTGTACTGGCCACGGTAGCGAGCGGACTTGATGGGAAGATCCACTCTGAAGCCCTGGAAAGGTCATCAAAAGAACATCTCCTATTACATCTGGACACAAATCTGTATCACAACTTATAAATTCCAAGTGCAAAGCCTTAACAGCAAGAAAACATCCTGCTGCCATTCTGTGCAAGCACACATACTTTATCCAGAGGGCGAATCATGCAAACACTTCTGCAAAGGGCCTGGAAGCCCTTGAGGTCACCTCAACACACACACATAAGAAGATATGAAAGACCAAGACATCAGAAGAAATGTAACATTTCAGGAAGACTGAACACAGTGTCCAGGAAAAGAAGTATTAAAATTTTCTATATTCTTCAGCACTTTGCTGCAAACAGTACAACACAGGCATGCTTAAAAACTTTAACAAGCTTCCAAGTATCTTCCACCAAAAAGTAACAGCACTGAGGTTAGGCAGTATTGCATACACACAATCATCTGGGATTTTTATTTGGGTTCTTTGTGTTGTGCTTTGTTTTGAGTTTTGTGGGGTTTTCTTCTTTTGTGTGTGTGTGGTTGTGTGTGTTTGGTTGTGTGTGTTTGTTTTCCCTAGACACTTAAAAGTAGGCCAGAAGTCTTTTGTATGGCTACATTAAATGTGGAAACTGATTAAGAGAGACAAGTTTTGAATGAACATTCAGATAGTCAATGACTCTTTTGAAGATAGCAGAAAGTACAAAATGTAGTTTCCTGGAGAAAGAAGCAGATTACATCTCTATTTCCAAACAAACATTTTTACAGTCCTTTTTGTTCCAACTGACCTGGAAATAAATTACAATAGCAAAGACGAAGATGGTGGCAATCAGATTCATCAGGTTGGGGAGATTCTGACGGTAAAAGGCCTCACGAAGAGCTCTGACTTTGTCAGTGCGAGTAGCCAGAAGATGGAACAGAGCAATGATGGCTCCCTCAAATTCCATGCCTTGGAACAGAAAAGAAAATTTAGGTGAGATGTAATAATATCCAAACTTCAGTGCTTTCTCCTATTAGGCAGGGTTCAGAGTGGGATTTCTCCAAATCTTTTGCACCTTGAGCATGTCACCTTTCATGTCAGATATGTTACTTGCAAGATTTTCTTTAAATGCTCCTGTAGTGGCCTAGAAATTAAATCACAATCCAACGTTCTTTGTGTGACAGCAAATGCAATAACCTGACTTAAAATTTCTATTAGTACCAAACAAGATCAAAGGGTGATTCTGCTCCTTTATTCTGCTCTCGTCAGACCTCGCCTGGAGTACTGTGAGCAGTTCTAGAGCCCCCCAACACAAGAAGGACATAGAACTGTTTGAGCCAGTCCAGAGGAGGAATACGAAGATGCTCAGAGGGCTGGAGCCCCTCTGCTATGAGGACAGGCTACAGGAGCTGTGGCTCTTCATCCTGGAGACAAGAAGGCTTCAAGGAGACCTTATAGTGGCCTTCCAGTATCTGAAGGGGGCTACCGGAAAGCTGGGGAGGGACTATTTACAAGGTCTGGTAATGGCAGGACAAGGGGTAATGGTTTAAAATAGAAGAGGGGAGATTCAAACCAGATGTTACGAAACGGTTCTTTACAGTGAGGGTGGTGAAACACTGACACAGGTTTCCCAGGGAGGCTGTGGATGCTCCCTCCCTAGAGGTGTTCAAGGCCAGGTTGGATGAGGTTTTGAGTGACCTGTTCTAGTGACAGGTGTCCCTGCCTATGGCGGGGGATTGGAACTGGATGATCTTTGAGGTCCCTTCCAACGTAAACCATTCTATGATCACCTCCTGATAGGTTTGAAGAAAGAGGTCTCTGGGGCAAAGAGTAAGAAAAGCAAAAAGAAACAAACAGATGAGATTTGTCAGTAAGTTTGGCAGTAATGTTAATATAATAATCAGTCCACCACTATCAAAATTTTAACCATGGCACCGTAAGAAATTCAAGTTCAGGAAATAACTTGTGAGATACTATAAAATTACAAAGACATGTCCTTGCACTTGCACCTTGCATAGGAGCTATTTTGACAAGATTCACTACATGGCATATTACCTCGTCCTGTGTTCACTGTGGTGGGGCTGAATGCTTTCCACACAATAGTTTCACAGATATTGGTAGCAATGAAGAGAGAGATGCCAGAACCAAGACCATATCCTTTCTGTAGGAGCTCATCCAAGAGCAGAACTATCAATCCAGCAACAAAAAGCTACAGTAAAAAAACCACACACAGCATTAGTACTGTGTTTTTAATGTTTGTTATAAGAATAATTTGTATTATAAGTTAGAGAAGGACTATGTAAAGATGAGAAGGCAAGCATATTTTGATCTTTTGTTTTGCATGTAGGGCAGGCAGTGCCTCAGGCTCATTTTTTTAAACTTAGACAGGGAGTGTAAGCAGAGAACTAGAAATTACCTGAATTGTAATAAGCAAGCAGATCCCAGGACCCATCTCAGATGGGTCTCCATACATTCCAGTCATTACATAGACAATAGACTGTCCAATAGTAATGATCATTCCAAACACTGTAGAACAGAAAGCAAAAAAGCATGCATTTGTTCTGGAGATTTATATCACTGGACAATTAGAGAAATAAAAATAATTTCTTTGTAGAGAAAGTTGGGAAGGAATACATAAGCCACAGGATGTTTAAATTCAAAGGCAAGTTGAGTTTGCTGTCTGAAGTTTGGTATAGAACATACAAATACAGACATTTCAGAAACCAATATGCTCGGAAACAAGCAGGTTTGGGTACCTGTGACTGGTACTCAGATTGGAAATTCTACGTGTGTTAAGATATTACCTCAGCGATCTATGATTCTTTTCTCCAGTAAATAGACCAGTAGGTAGCGTGGAACAGCACCAAATAGCTAAAGAATACCCTTAGCAGAGAGGTCTTATTGCTGAGAGAGAACCATGCTTAAAACTGCAAGGTAAAATCAACTCCAACAAACACCTTCATAACATTAACCGCTTTAGGTTAACAGTGACCTACACAGCTCAGAGGCTGGGGCCCCACAGCTACACAGCGCTCAGTTTATCAAGTAAGATTAAGCAACAACTCCAACTGCACAGCTACTTTTCCTCTTCAAAACTTTCTGAAGTTTAACAAGTAACAAGCTAGTCAGCAGCCAGTAAAAAGCTGAAGGAATACAGAAACCTGTAGCATACTATGAACACAAAGCATGACAAAATCCATCTGGCTCCAGCACTCATCACATGCTAAGTTCACACTTTCCATCCTTAGGGTTTGATGCTCTAAGCCATCAGCCTTTAGTATCAGCTGCTACTCACATTTCTGTGCTCCATTGAAGAGAGCTCTGTCTTTTGGGGTGTCACCAACTTCAATGATCTTAGCACCTGCCAAGAGCTGCATGATGAGCCCAGAAGTGACAATAGGTGAAATGCCCAGTTCCATCAATGTACCTGTCAGGCACAGGAAGAACAGTGAAAGTCACCAACTCTGGATGAGTTTAAGAGTTGTTTGGATGAGGTGCTTGCGGATATTGAACTTTGTATCAGTTGGACTTGATGATCCTGAGGGTCTTTTCCAAACTGAATGTTTTGTGATTCTGTGAAAGCAAACAATGTGGCATGCCATACCCAAGCACCTTTGAAGTTCAAAGTTGTGTTCCACCCTTCATGACAGAGAATACATAAAACTCAAAAGCTTCATAAATTTAAAGGGCTTCGATAATAAAGGGAGCTTGTTAAAAGCCAGTCTGATAAGTACTGCAGCACTTCTCAGTACTGCAAAAACTACATTCACCAAAAAATACTTTGGCTGTCAGGATTTGCTCTGCATGAAACAAGTTAGGAATCTGACCATCAGTCATTTTATTATCTGCAATTTTAAACAAGAAAGCATTTTTCAGGAGCACATCAAGCTGTGTCATGTTTTTATGCACATCTCATTATGATATGAACTAGCAGACAGTCCCAAAGATACAGAATGGCAAAATGAATTCAGGAAACTGTCACTGCTTTTAATTCATACCTGCACTGGAAAGCTTCTACAAGAAACTGAAATTTATACAAGCTACCATGAATTTCAATATTCTGCATGATAGACTCAAAGAAAGATGTCACACAGAAAAATCAAAACACATGTATCATATGGTCTGAAATACAAACCAAACAACTTGACACACATACAGAAGATTGCAACAGCAGCGATGTGAGTAATTAAGAACTGTTTCTTCCCTAATCCTTTTCCCTCTAAAATGTTCCTTGGCTTTTTGTACATGGAACAGATTGTGCACAGCCAACTATAAGGCCATTGTGTCCACAAAGCTATGCCTTTCCCAATGTCACACTGGTTTATGATTTCACATAATATCTAAACAGACTCTTCCCTCTCTACTTTGGTTTTGTCTTCATTAAAATAGAGTGCAATGTAAGAATGAGTTCAAAAAATGTTTTGATTTCAGCTAAACACACTCCCTGAAAGACTGAACGTACCTCTATTTGATGCCAAAATCACTCTCATCCAGTAGAAAGGGTCTGCTGAATCTGATGACATGATACCAAACAAGGGAATCTGCATGTACAACCGACAGAGTAAAATAGGATTAAATCAGAGATACCAAATATTTCTGCTGTTACTTAAAAAACAGAGATAGAAACATACCTGGCAGCATACTAAGAAGATGAAGAGTGTGATAGCTGTCCATAGTACCTTCTCCTTAAACTGAATCTAAAGAAAAAAAAATACCAAACTTAACAACCAAAGATGATAAAGCTGTCAAGATAACAAGAGACAGTCAATCAGGCAAATTTTCACAGTTGCTAAAGCACACTTGATTTTCCTGTGAAAGAACAAAGTACAGGGCATCCTAAAGAAAATAACTCATTGTTCATCCTTTTCCTACTATATAAGGCTAAGGAAAATCACAAAGCTTTACCGAAACATTAATTCAAATACACAGTACCAAAGGAAGGAATTCTAGTACTTCCACAGAAATGCATCTTAGATTGACATATGAAAGAGCTTCTGGTGAGAAAAAAAACAAACACAGGACAGAGAAGCAAAGATTGACAAACTGCTATTTTAAACTAGTATACGCTCTGGCATGTACTGCTCTCAACATCATACCAATCAGTGCTGTGGCACAGCCATATCTGCACAGTTGCATTTACCAGCAAATACTACACTTACCAGCTTATGAAGACAATGTTATTAACTCACCTTCCGCTCTGGCTTTTGGATTTCAGGCAAGATAACACAGAAGGGCTTGATTACTTCAAGAAATTTTACTGTATGGAAAACAGTTAAAAGACAAAGTGAACACACAAAGAACACTGGATAAAGCTCAAGTAAAAATGCATTTATACACATACTTTTTATATCAACAGTTCCCAGTTTAGGACAATGCTTTGTTGCTGTGGGTTTTAAGTTAAATTCTTATCTGTTCTAAACATAGATTCAGCTAGTTCTGGAAACATAGAAAAAAAAGTCAGTGTTTTCCTATTTTACTAAGTTGTCAGTGTGAAAAAGCCCACCTTTGCCATTGTTTTGCAAGAGTTTATCAGTATGAACTTTTGTTTCATAGTAGCTTCTCCTCTAGCCTAACATTTGGGAAAAAAAGTAAGGAAGACAATTTTAAATCATGGGTTACTTTTGGGCCACACAACAATTCCTAGATGCTGCTCATAAACAACAATTCCACTTAGTTTACAGAAATCCTCATGCAACCTCCTAGCCAGGGATATATGCTGAGATTAAAATCCAAATCCTACTCACAAAAGGTGTGAGTATCTGTATCTGCACACTCACAAGTTTTATAAGCAGAGTGATCTAATTTTGAATGGCGTTAATGCTTAACCAAAGACAAATCCAAGAGTGCACATATGTTATGGACTGATTTGAACAAAGACGTGTACTATGCAGAAGAACTGATATTCCTGGTGGCTCTTCACTCCTCTGCAGAATGCTGCAACTTCAGTGGCAATTCCGCAACACTTTAAGGCCAGCCCATGAGAATTATTTACTTAACTGCCTGAAAAGTTACACTAGGTTGTGGTGTAAAGCAAACTGTTACTCTCTCCTACATCCACAGCAATATACCAACGAAGATGCTTTCCAGCAGCTCTTCCTCACGGTAGCAGACTGAAGACTTCCATTCACTCAGATTACTCCTGCACTACAGATCACTGTTTATAGCTCAATCTGTCAATGCAGGTGAAAGTGTCGTGACCACTCTCCAAACTTGAATCCCCGTCTCTAACCGTCTCGGTACCCCACCAGGCAAACTGGATCTAAGTTGGCAGGACTCGATAGTGCCCGCCAGGCAAGCGGCCCGGTCACCGGGCATCATAGAGCAATCTCCCATAACCAGGAAATAGATCTTCAAGAAAGCGAAAATAAATACATAAACCCATAGGGAGCTTCTAAATCGCAGGAAGGGAAACCCACGCGGGGCTGGCCACGGAGGGAGTACCACGGCGCCAAACTGGGGGGGCCGAGGCCTCAGGGGGAGGGCAGAGCGACGGCCCCTAAAGAGGGGCACGGGCCGCCGCGCTGCCCGTGAGGAGGGCCTGTCCTAAGGTGCCTGTGAAAGGGGAGCCGGTGGCTAAGTTGCGGCTGCCTGGCCGTCACGCATCCGCAGAGACCCCCCACCGCCCTCCTTTCTCGCCGCCCATCCGAGACGCCCCTGTACTCACTGCCCATGGCGGCCGCCGGACGGGAGCGAGGAGCGAGCGGCGGCAGCAACTGCCTCAGAGGGACACGTCAGGGACTGAGCCCGGCCGCCCCCTTCCGTTTCCTGCCACGCGCCGCGCTCGCCCCGCGCCGTCGCTATTGCGCAGGCGCAGGCTTCCGCCTCACTTCAGCCCTCCGTCGCGACGACGGCAAAGAGCCTACAACTCCCATCAGGCGCTGCTGATGGAGCGAACCGCACCCCACTGAAAAGACGGAGGGCCCCTGATCCTTATTGGCTTCCCCGCGGTCTATGCAGCCAATCGGATGACGCGGTGACACGCCGCTTGCCGGTAGTTGTAGTCTCGATTCCCCAGCCGCCATCTTAATGAGGATTAGGGCAGGCATCAGCGGCCTTGAACAGAGGCTGAGGTCGCAGGTTAATCTGAAAAACGCATGTTTTCGCTACCAAGAACCGAGACGTTGACTTAAGAGATTACACTGATAAATTCATAAGTAAACAACATTTTGTACTTTCATGGTGCAATGTTTTAGCCCCCTCTCTGCAGAAAGTCCACACGTCTCCCCCCCCCCACCCTGGCCCAGTACCCCCTTCTGCAATATCAACCAGCGTCATCCAGTCACTGCCTCCCGAGGCGAGATTTAAATCACTCAGATTGGGATGGACTTGTAATGAACTATGACGTTTTGTTGAAGAAATGAGATAAAAATGTGAAACATTGTGCCACGTGTCCAAGAGTACGGGCACATGGTGGTGGCACTGCCCACCGTGTCACTGTGCCGCTCAGGAGCACCAACAAGCGAAGTAAGCGCACACTGACTTGTTGCTGCAGATGCTTCTTCCTGAGAGTCACACAACGTCCTATGTTCTTTCCAGGCTGTTATAGCAGGAGTTATCACCAATCTGAAACTGAAAGTTAATGGAAGTTAGTGGAAAGAGAAAAGCAAACACAGGCATTAACACAATGTGATTGTAGTCAGCATTTAGGCTCTCTGAGCCATAATTATTTCCTGTCATTTTCTAGGTGCTCAGTATGCTTTCTTTGATTATTTAAGCACTACTTTTCTGAGATTAACTTTGAAAAACTAGTCTTAATCCCAGTTTCCTGATTCTTTCCCCCTCTTCTCTCATTTTTATTGGTGGACAGTATATCTGTCTTGCTCCAGGCTCCTAAAACCATTCATGTCCTCTTAGAATTGTTGAATTCTACACATGGGTCTGAGAATCTTTCAGCCAGCTCTTGTCCAGAGCATCTTATTTTAAAACATCAAAACTTGGTTTACCCACTTATTTCTAATCACAGCTAGAGCAACTGCTTTCCAAGTGCACATGCTGTCTTGCAAAGGTGATTTGCTGAGATCATTTTGGCTTACATTTTGAGCACTGTGTCTGGTTTACCAGAGCCTACTGATGGAAAAGAAGGAAGAACTAGCAGTGTTTTTCTTTTGCAGAAGACTGAGCAAGGAAACAATAGCAGCAGTGGTCCAGGGGACTGATGAAAGAAGCATGCAAATGAAACACCAGAATGTGCTGAATTCATTAAAATGATGTGAATTGTTGTGAGAGATACTGGTAACATCTCTATGCCAGATCACTGCAATGTTAGAAAGTGTAATGTGGCTTTATCCTTATATAAATGGCTCATGTCATTACTGTCTACAACTACCTGAAGGGAGGTTGTAGCCAAGTGGGGTTGGTCTCTTCTCCCAGGCAAGCAGCAACAGAATAAGGGGATACAGTCTCAAGTTGTGCCGGGGGAGGTCTAGGCTGGATGTTAGGAAGTTGTTGGCAGAGAGAGTGATTGGCATTGGAATGGGCTGCCCAGGGAGGTGGTGGAGTCACTGTCCCCTTGAGGTGTGAAAAAAAGAAGCCTGGATGAGGCACTTAGTGCCATGGTCTAGATTGGACAGGGCTGGGTGATAGTTTGGACTGGATGATCTTGGAAGCCTCTTCCAACCTGGTTAATTCTATGAGACTATCTGCTTTTAGGCCTTTAGAAGTCAGGTGTCTAGGCAGTTTTCTAGATTCTCTGTGGGCAGTAGGGAAACACTTTACTATCTGCTTTTGGATTAGATGAATTGTTTTCCAGAGGTATTAATCTCTCGATTGTAGAGGAAAGTAAGGTGACCACTTCAAACTAGGTACCTCTATTTTAGACACTTGATGTTAAAAAATATGAATTCCACTCGTGAAGACTAACAGTGTGTCCTCAAATGTGATATGTCTGAATCAAGCTTGGGCATTTTTGAAAGAGCCTAGGGGGAAGCTTGTCAGGCTTCTTATTGTAACTGCTCTTCTGGCAGATAATAACGTCAGTCTCCTAGAGCCTCAGTCTGTTTCCCTTCCAAGGGGAGTGTAGTAAGTTTATCCTTAGTGATAAATCTATCCTTAAAAATTGGCTCTGTTGGACACCATCACATGTGCTTTGTGTGATAGTAGCCTTTTTCCATGACATAAGAATAGGTAAAAATATTGAATAAACTTATTGTTTGCCTGGCCCACCAATCAGACGTCTTGGATCCCTGTTGTTTCTAAAAATCATTTTAGACAGTAAGACAGTTTGGTTTCCTGCTGTAAAAAAAATGAACAAACAAACAAAGAAACCCATCAGACTTAATAATACACAGAATTGTCTACTTAGATATGGAAGCTGAAAAGTCATTAGTGTTCTGCACATGCTGGGTGAGTGACTTCACATTTTGGGTGAAGAGGGTACAGTCCTACAGCTGAAATGTGCCACTGAAGTTCATTTCTAGGTAGAAAAAATGATTGATGAAAGCTGTCTCTCTTAGGACCTTAGAGTGAAAAAAAAAATATCCTTTCTTGCCAACTGAAGTTTAAAAAAAAAAGAGAAGAGCCAAGTTCAGCTCCTTTGTATAATGAATTGTCACTTTGTGGAACAGAAGAGCAAAAGAAACTGAAGATGCAGTTCATGGGGAATTATTACAGTGAAGCCATCTGAGACACTGGGTCAAAGTTGGCCTGGGGTAACTCGTTGACTTTGCCATTTTATCTTGGGGAACTATTTTGGCAGCCACTTGCAGACCAAGTGACAAAAAAGGGTATTTGATACACCAGGGCTGATTTTTCCACTGTGGGAAGCACCTCCTATTGCAAGAAGACTCGGTTTAGAGTGGTGTCAGCTGGTACAACTGGGATGATGAAGAGAAGGAGGATAGCATGTAATTAATGAACTGCTCTTCAGGGAACAGAAATATCTGAGAAGCAGACCTAGATTTTAAACAGCTCATTCTTTTCATGCTCTGCTAGTCTTCTTTGAACCAAATCAATCCCCCTTATATAACCACGTTAATCCTGCTTTGGAAATGGTGCAGTTTAGAATCATTAAAAACATTCCTGTTCACTCATTGGCTCAGAAGTTTGTTAGCCACTGAATTCCACTGCTTCATACAGCATTTCCTGCAAAATGATGTATCTCAATATACCTTAACTGCACGAGTACAAAGCTGACATTTAAGTTACTACTTAATAAAAGTTACTACTTTTGAAGTCGAGGTTCACTCTGTGGCAACTGACTACAGATGCTGGACCCAGTGGTGTTGCAGTGTACTCTGATGCAACCAATAAAGATTCTCTCATGCAAACAAAGAAAATTATCTGATTTCTTCAATAGCCAGGGATAAAAAGCAGAAGAGAGAGAGAGTAGAAATGGCGAGAGAAGCACAGACAAATTTTTCTCTTGCCTCCCAATGGCTCCTTTTAGCTCTAGTGGCATTGCTCGCAGAAACTGGCTACAATCTCTGGAGAGACCACAGTTACCACATCTGTGAAATGCTCACACTCTGTTCCCACACTAGTACCTGTTATCAGTGTGCCAAAGCTTTGCATGTTGCATTGAACAAATGTCTTTTCTTCCCAAGGTGGGAGGATAAAGGAGGCACTCAGCGGTTGCAGCACCAGGTCTCATAGCTGCTGTGGGCTGGGATCAGCAGAGGCATTACAAAACTCTGCGCTTGTACGCTTGTGGCAGTACAGACACACACACATGAACATGCACCTCGCAAAATAAGGCTACTTATTATTTGTCTGCAAGAGAGGTCTGGTGACAGCAACAGCCCTTTGTGTGCTAGGTCTGTTCAGCAGCAGTATTCCTCTGCAGTCTGATTTCTGATGTACAAACTCTGCCGGCATTAATCTGTCTAACCACAAGGTGGAAGAACTGCTTTACTTATGATGCCATCTCAGCTTGCATGAGATGTGCACAGCTGCGTTGGAAAGTTTTATTACTATCATTATTTAATTGTTATAGTGAATCAAGGCCCAAGGGTCCTGTTCAGGACCAGAAGTCCTTGTGCTAAGTGTAATACAGATACAGCCTGCAGTGCTGCAAGGAGCTTCCTGCAGAGAGATCCCAGTGCCCCACATAGTGCTCAGGTCTGTGGTACTTCAGGAATCATAGAATCAGTCAGGGTTGGAAGGGACCAACAAGGATCATCCAGTTCCAACCCCCTGCCATGGACAGGGACACCCCCCTCTAGATCAGGCTGGCCAGAGCCTCATCCAGCCTGGCCTTAAACACCTTCAGGGATGGGGCCTCAACCACCTCCCTGGGCAACCAATTCCAGGGTCTCACCACTGTCATGCTGAAGAACATCCTCCTTGAGGAGATCACGATGATCTCCTGCTATGCATAGCATAGCTACACTGTTAAGAGACCTGGTGCCCAATGTAGGACGAGGGACAATGTGCACACACTAGGACACAGGAAGTTCCACCTAAACATAAGCAAATACTTCTTTACTTTCAGGATGGCTGAGCACTGGAACAGGCTGCCCAAAGAGGTTGTGAAACAGCTGCCATTATTATGCAACCTGATATAGACAAACCTGCTTTAATAGGGGGATTGAACTTGATGTTCTCCAGAGGTCCCTTCCGACCCCTACTGTTCTGTGATCCCTTCGATGGGGCTGCTTGAGGAGAAACGCATGTGGGGAGCTGCACGCAATCGTGCTCAGACATAGCAGCTGTAGTTCCAATTCTCTGACAGAGTTCCAGGGAGCAACCAAAACTGTGACATGTTTTACCTCCTCTTTGCTTGCCACCCCCATGCTGTCTCTCAGGCTGTTTGACAAGTTCTTTGTCAGATGTCCGTACAGATTTATCTAGCCAGGTAGGTGGGCTCTAGAGGTGGTAGCATGTGTGAAACAAGTCAGGTCATAAGAAGCTCATAGTCTGAGTGACAGTTGAGCAAGAACATATGGTTGACCTTCATGGAACCCTGAGGAGACAACATTTCTAAACCAAATTATTTTCTATGCTGCTAACCTGGAAGAGACTTAACTGCAAGCTTCTTAAAGGCCAACAGCCAAACTTCATTGATTTCAACTGTGATGGTTTGGGTGTCACCTGTCCCCCCACACTTTGGAAATCATCCAGACTAGACTCAGCCAGCTCTGGAAATTTGAATGAAGCTTATATTTACAGCTTAGCTCAATACGCAAGCAGATATTTACAGTATATACAGTTATATATACAGTATATACAGTTATGCATACAGAAATATACAAGGTAAAAGGTAATACAGAAACACAACATCCCTCCCAGAAACCTGAGTCCCCAGGAGGGGCTCCCAACTGCCCTTCCACCTTCTCCCACCCCTCTCAACCTTACCCCAGTCCCAAGGAAGAATGGAGGTTCGGCCAGGGGGTTAGGAAGTAAAGTGGGTTAAACAAAGAGATGGCAGAGAGGCTAGAGAGAATAAGTGCAGGTCTGAGCTCCCCAGCAGAAGAAGAAGTACCTTATCTATGTTTGGATTCTTGTTCTTATACTTCTCAGCAAGCCTATGAGTGAAGTAGACATCAGCACTGTTATCCAGTTCTTCTCACCAAAACATTCTAGCTAGTTTCAAACTAGCACGTCAGCAGAGCTCCAAGTTCCTGGTCTGCTGGGTTGCTCAAAGTCCGTGTGGGAGACCGGAAAGACATGAGCTTATACCAGTATGATACATAGAAGGTCAATCTGTTTATTGAAGCCAAGAGCGATACTTCCGTAGTGGATTCGGTACAGGCGCCTGTGCTTTTGACAGGCTCCGCTAACAGCAACATTCAGTTGTGCCCAGGGCTGACCAGCCTACCCCCCTTCAAAGCCCCCTCGCACAGCTCAGCTACAGATAGCAGCTAACTTTCTCAGCATCTCTGCTAGCCTTCCCAAGGCCTGCAGCTTCTGTGCAGCTGTGCTTCTTATCAGAGTGACCTTAGCATTATCCTGCCTGTTCTCCTTATTTTTCAGACTGCTCAGTTCTACTCAATTCTGCTCAAACCCCAGCACCGCTCTAGTCTGTACTTGGGAGATTATGTCCCAGCTCGTCTGAGAAATCTGAAGCAGTATGCTAAAAGGCAGACAAGAATTTTCTGCAGTGCAGAGGTGCTAAGAGCCAAATTTCTAGTTGGAGAACTGTGGAATAACAATTTCTTACATAGATTTGAACTTCATTATATTACAGGGCCATGAGAGATCATGGGAGTGGGAGATGCTGTGTGAAAAGGTTTTTCTGTCTCATTGACATGAAAAGATGAGTGAATTATACTTTTTTTTTCTCCCTTCTTTTTCCTAGCCCATCATATCCTCTGACTCCATAATAGAAAGGGGCTTTTAAAAATTCCTTCTAGCCTAGCTGATTCCTGGTTGAAGCAGTGTATTCTAAAAGATGAAACCTGCAGTTCCTATAAGGCGTGAAATTAATCTCTCTTAAGATCAGATGGGTAAGAAATGCAAAATTTTATTCTATCTTGAAGATCACAGGTGTTTTTAACTGTGGGTATTTGCAAAAAAAAAAACCCAAAGAAATCAAATTTAGATATCTAAAATAAGATAGCCAAACTGCTGGTTAAATAGAATTGCCCTAGATACATCAAAAGAAGTAAGCTTAGCTTCTCCACCAGGCATAAGTCCAATACTGCAGTGCACAGAAGTATTTCCAGCATCATTATCAGGACAGGAGAGGTTAAACTGAATGTCTTTGTACTGCTTTGCATGAAATGTTTTGAATCTTGAACTCCTGTTATGACTCATACCCCTACTTCTCCAATTTGTTCAGTCAGGCACTCCTAGAACTTCACTTTATTCCATGCATTCAAGGCAATGCTTAATAAGGTACCTAAAATACTTTAGAATACTGTAACTTTAATCAGCCGTGCTCTTAGCTGGCAGTATTACAGCACTGCTTTCTCAATAACTAGGATCTTGATTCTGGCTCTCATAAGGCAGACCTTCTCCATGACATGCACTTGTGTAATATGAAGAGCTAAACCCTGATCTTATGAAGGAACAGCAAGTCTTCAGTAGGACCAGCATTTCATCTCATATCTTCCACTGAAGCCTCAATATTTCAGCAAGAAGTGAAAGCTAACATGTAGCTTTGCTGTGATAGCAGTGCTACTGGTTCAGAAAAAGCTCACTACTAAAGCTACTTTCTGTTTGCTGATCTGTGCCACCGGGGGAACAAATTGTGACAAATTATGGCACAATTGTGCAGATCAGCAAGCAAGACCAGGCAGATCCTTGCCACTGTCAGGACATGCAATATGGGCAGTTTAAACAGATGCCGAAAGAATGAAGAGGCTTTACATCCTTCCCCAGAGGATCAGTGTTAGCCACTGCTGGCCACAGAACTCCAGACTAGATTGATAGTGGCTGGTTCTCAGCTGACAGCCCACAAATTCTATCAGTTTATGGTAAACCAACAGGTGAGTGTTTCAGCAGGACTGAGAGGTCTGCAGTTAATACATAAAGTCTCTTTGTAATGTCTCAGTGCTCCCCATGTGTCCTTTCCCTACCTCTTTAAAGGTTTTTGAAGTCTCCAGCATATTTTTTCTGTACCCACCCCTGCCTCCAAATGTGGTGGGGTTTTTTTTTTCATGCCCTACTTGTTTTACTGTGCCTTATTTAACTGGAGTCTGTAAAAAACTTCTAATAGTGCTAAATAACCCAATCATATTCATATGTCTAGGGATTAAGAACTAGCTTTTGCCTATGGAATCTGTCCTTAAATCATCAAACCAGAGCCATTGTTCAGAGAGAAAAAAAATCAACCAAACAACTAAGGAAACACTAAGGAACACTAAGGAACAAAATAGTGCTTGTCTTGGAAATATTGATGCCCATTTCCCTTAAGTGCCAATAAGCCTAGTAACCAGATACCTGTAGTCCTGATAATGGACTCATTTGCATAAAAAACTGCCAACTTAATTGTTACAGTCATCATGTGGAAGTTGGCCAGGACTAGAAGTCAGAGCTATTAACTGCCTAAGAGAGCCTTTACACCTTTGCAGAGACAGCTTTTGGCACAGAGCATTAATTTAATCTTGAATTTTATGAGGCATGAGCAAAAATGCCTTTCATGCTAAAACCATATTGGACCTATATTTGGGAATGGAAAAGTACCAGTAAGAGGCAGGCGTCTGGTTTCCAAGTCATCAGTGATGGTGGATCCCCTTTGTCCAGCTGGGAGGTTCTGACAGGAGTCAAACCCTAACAGCATGGACATTGGACCTGCAGCTGAACAGGCTCTTGTTTTTCAAATCAGTGTTTGGATATTGAATTTGAATGACCTCTTGCACACAGTGACCTAAGGTTACACTCTTTGCTTGGAGGTGAACGTGTGCCGTTGTGGTGCACACAAAGAGGGGGGCAGAGCTGTGCTTGTAATTGCAGAACTTTTTCATGCAAATGAAGCATGTCATGCATTAACAAATTTGCATGCAGAGATTGCGATATCCATACTTGAAAAGGAAATTCTGTACATGTAAAATTATGCTTTTAATCCTGGAAGAGAACTCAATTCTGTTTATTTTGTGGCTATTTGTAACTTGCTGAATAATTATTTGAATCTTTCACTTTTGAACCCTTAGATCACAGAATCACAGAATGTTGTGGGCTGGAAGGGACCTCGAAAGCTCATCCAGTTCAACCTCCCTGCCAGAGTAGAGCAGAATCACCTATACCATATCACACAGGAACGTGTCCAGGTGGGTTCTGAATATCTCCGGAGAGGGAGACTCCACAACCCACCTGGGCAGCCTGTTCCAGTGTTCTGTCACCCTCACAGTGAAAAAATTCCTCCTCTTGTTTACATGAAACTTCCTATGCCTCAACTCCCACCCACTGGCCCTTGTCCTGTCATTGGGCATCACCGAGCAGAGCCTGGCTCCAGCCCTCTGGCACTCACCTTTCACATATTTCCAAACGTTAATGAGGTCACCCCACAGCCTCCTCTTCTCCAAGCTAAGGAGCCCCAGCTCCCTCAGGCTCTTCTTGTAAGAGAGATGTTTCATTCCCTTAATCATTTCTGTGGCTCTGTGCTGAACTCTCTTAAGCACTTCTATGTCCCTATTGCACCGGGGGGGCAGACCTGGACACAGTATTCCAGATGCAGCCTCATCAGCTTTGAACTCCAAACTGTTTGCCAATTACCTTTTAAGCTGCTGACTTTTTCTTTTCTTTTCTTTTTTTTTAATTCTGAGCAGCAACATAAATTGATGAAGTAAATTCTCCTCCTGGCTTTAAAACCAAAGCTGAAAACTGAGCTGTTCCTGTTTGCTATACAGTGAATGAGCTTTGATTCGATTTTTATTGTATTTCATTCAGATTTTATTATAAAACATCTCCCAGGGACACTTGCATAAGAAACACTTTGCAAGTAAACCCAGCATTTTATTTCCAGGCTCTCATTTTTAAAGGTTATTATACCATTTTTTTATCATGCTTGCCTATCTCCATACTATACCACTGCATGGCAGACAACTGCAGATGTTAGATGATAGAGCTAGATGTCTCTGTAGGTTTTTTTAATGGATTTTCTTTTTCCTTACTACAAAAGGGTTTCACTGTGTCATTAACCCAGTGACCAACACTTCTGCAGTCTGACTGTGGGCAGTCCCTGGGCAGCTGTATTCCCACTGTTCTTTGACTCCGGTTTGGTCTCAACTGCCATGAAATTTGGTGTAGGTATTTTAACAAATGTCCCTCAAAAACTTCCTCTAATTTCATAGAATCATAGAATCAACCAGGTTGGAAGAGACCCTCAAGATCATCCAGTCCAACCTAGCACCCAGCCCTATCCAGTCAACCAGACCATGGCACTAAGTGCCTCATTCAAGCTTTGCTTGAACACCTCCAAAGGCGCCTCCACCACCTCCCTGGGCAGCCCATTCCAATGCCAATCACTCTCTCTGGCAAGAACTTCCTCCTAACATCCAGCCTATACTTCCCCCGGCACAACTTGAGACTGTGTCCCCTTGTTCTGTTGCTGGTTGCCTGGGAGAAGAGACCAACCCCCACCTGGCTACAACCTCCCTTCAGGTAGCTGTAGACAGCAATGAAGTCACCCCTGAGCCTCCTCTTCTCCAGCCTAAACAACCCCAGCTCCCTCAGCCTCTCCTCATAGGGTTTGTGTTCCAGACCTTTCACCAGCTTCTTTGCCTTTCCCTGAACATGTTCCAGCACCTCAACATCTCTCTTGAATTGAGGGGCCCAGAACTGGACACAGTACTCAAGGTGTGGCTTGACCAGTGCTGAGCACAGGGGAAGAATAACCTCCCTTGCCCTGCTGGCCACACTGTTCCTGATACAGGCCAGAATGCCATTGGCTCTCTTGGCTACCTGGGCACACTACTGGCTCATCTTCAGCCTACTATCTACCAGTAGCCCCAGATCCCTTTCTTCCTGGCTGCTCTCCAGAGCAGGCGATCTTTGTGGATGGTTCAGCAGTGGGGTTCATGTTAACATTTCTATACTGTTATTCTCTGTGGCTTGTTCCTTCTCCCTCTATCCGCTCACATTTTCCAGTGAACAAGAATGACTTGCAGCAGCTGCCTAATTTCAGGTTTGTGTTCAGGTTGTGTATACAATACAATGAATTTTCTGAATAACTTCCTTTCCTTCTAAAAACCTCAGCTTAAATCCAAACTAGATGTAAATTATAACATACCATTTCTTTGTCATCGACTTTTGATTACTATTTATCACTTGGTCTAAGAGAAGGCTTTTGTAAAAGCTAATGGGATGACAGGCTTGGTTTCATCTTGCTCCTATTACAATCATTGGCCAAAACCCCTGCTGGCTCATATCCTCTGAGTGGATCTCCTCATACACTTTATAAAATGTATCCAGTCAATCCAGTCACAACAGAAATATGATTAAGCACACAGTGCACAGATGGTTCCAAAAAAAGCAAGCTACAGCTTCACTTGGATTTTTTGCTTGTAAAGATTTACTTTCATTGTAAAGCTAACCTGTGTAAGTCTTCACCAATATTTACCTAGCTCTGCTAGAAAAAGAAAAGACTACCTACATGCTGATCAGTGCAATATCAGAGTAGTACAAGCACACTGAAGTCTTCTGTAAATGCAAGCAAGCAGGACCCTGGCCAGCTGAGGAGAGGAAGAGAACAGTTAACACACTGGGGTTTTACAGACATGCCAAGTGGCTTAGCAGCCTTTACTGAACATTTCTGTTAGAGTGGTTTGCCTGAAATTAGGTAACAAAGAAATCAGATTAAAGACCGAGCACCTCAGGACAGCAGCGTTAGTACAGCAATTTCCTGGCAAGACAACTGTTACTTTGTGCATCAGATGACTGCTCCATGCTGTAATGCTGGGGAGGACTGAATTCTTGATCCATTGTGGAAAGTGTTTGCCAAAAACCTTTAGGCAGTTTTTATCATCTGTAAAAACTGGAAAGAGGGAGAATGTCTTATCCCATGATTCTGTTCATATGCTATTTGGCATCTTTGCATAAGAGCATGTGAAGCCATCAAGCAGTGAGCTATTAATGCATGAGTCATGGCAAGGCTTTGCAGCAATTATCAGTCTTTGTATAGTCTTTGACTGTTTGTCGCTTTGAAGAGCAGGCTTGACCGTGGGTTAGCTTCAGAGCCAAGGTAAATGCTGGTGCATTAAGGCACAGTTTGATGAATGAATTTTCAAGTGGCAGTGCTGGCACAAGCAGCTGCCATACCACACACCCATTGTTGCTGTCTCTATGCCTCTTTGTATTGTGCCAGTATAGGCACTTTTGCAGCTTTGTGGCAACATGGACTGTAAAGTAAAATAGCTGCAAAAGGCTTTTCAGGTTCTGCAGCTCAGCTACGGGTTTAGTCTTTTTCATACTCATTTAGCAGTTCTGTCTGCAATGTGAGTGAATACCTTAGTCAAGAATGGTAATTAATGAGAGCAGTCGGTACCTAACAGCTTGGGCTTCAGCATGGGCTGTCCAAGCCAGCTAGAGATCACACTGAACTGCTAGGGCAGCTAACGCCTGTACTATTGAATCTTTATTGCTAATCGTTAGATCTGGCTTGTGTACATCTGTTCAGCTTAAAATCACATCTCACAACTGCAGTATGACTGTAGGTTTATGTTGATAGCAAATCTAAGTGCAGGTGTGCCCCATCTGACAGAAGAGAGGCTTAAGAGGTCAGCCAGTGCTAACCTCATGAAGTTCAACAAGGCCAAGTGCAAGGCGCTACACATGGGTTGGGGCAACTCCATGCTTAAATACAGGCTGGGCAATGGATGGTCTGAGAGCAGCCCTGCTTAAAAGGACTCAGGGGTGTTGGCAGATGAAAAACTGAATATGAGCCAAGAATGTGCACTTGGAGCCCAGCAGCCAAATCACATCCTTGGCCACATCGAGAGAAGTGGGAGGTGTTTCTGACACTTTGCTATGCTCTCTTGAGGCCCCACTTCATGTGTCCAGTTCTGGGGCCCCCACCGTAAGAATCTCAGACCTTATGTATTACAGATTATCTGTCAGCAAGTATTAAAATTGCTTGTCAATTCAATTAAGATTATTTACTCATGCACACTCATGAGGAAGGCAACACAATGCCTAACAGCAATTCAGTAAGCCAGCAAGCAGATGCCACATTGTTTACACTTCAGCGATAGCCTAAAACCATCTTACATGTAGTCTGTAGGTGATTCCTACAGTGCCTTTGACCTACAGTGCTGGTTAAATGTAGCACAGATTTCATTATGGGGAATCCCCAAAGAGTTGAAGCTTTCATATCAAAGCTGTGCTAGATCATCTAAATTCAGGTCTCAGTTACCCAGTAAATCTACTATACTTCCATAAAGCACTTTCTCTTTTTTTGCTTCATAGCAACTGTGGCTATCTAAGCAGCATAATTTATTAAATCAAATCTGCTTTGAGGAAAAGTACACTTCACTCATTCTTCTAATTACTGCTGTTTAAATTTAGCCTCAATTAGTGACCTCTCAATTTGCTGAGATTAGTGCTGCCTGCGTAGAGCTGTGACTAGCTATTGCACATACAACAATCCTCACATTTCTTCTTCTACCTAGTGTACTACACAATTAGAAACCTTCTGTTGCTTTTCTATGAAGGAGTAAACAAAATACCCCTGTTAGTTACAAACATGCAATCTTTTCTTCCCCAGGAAGGCTCTATCTTGGAATGCTATGGACAAAAGTCTTACCAAGAATCAGGGAGATTACAGCAGTGGAATAATATTATTATTCTACCGTTGGGTAACTTTTTGATCTCTGGATCTCAACACAACATTACAGACATAAAACATAGCAAAACATAACAACATAAAAACAACCTTTACAACATAAAAGCATAGCAAAGCAGACCCACAAAATGAGTAGTGATGTATTATTACAACTACTTTACATGAGTGAACCTAGGCACACATATCAGATGCCGAAGACGAGTAAATGAGTAACTAGAACTACATTTCAATATCTGAAGGGGACCTACAAGAAGCCTGGGTAGGACTGTTCAGAAGGACTTGTAGTGATAGGATGAGGAGCAATGCTTTTAAGCTGGACCAGGGTAGATTTAGGTTAAGACATAAAGAAGATGATCTTTACAATGGCAGTGGCAAAATACTGGAACAAGCTGCCCAGGGACGTAGTTGAGGCCCCATCCCTGAAGACATTTAAGATCAGACACCTCCAGCCAGATCAGACTTCCTGATCTAGTTGGAGCTGTCCCTGCTCACTGCATGGGGTTGGACAAGATGACCTTTGAGGGTCCCTTCCAACCTGGTGCAATCTGTGAATCTGTGACTGAACTGGGAACAAACCCCAGAAGTTCAAATTTCCAGTCTCTGCTCTAGTTAAAGGACATCTCTCTGTGATCCTCTTCCTCATACTGGAAAACCTGGACAACCCTGCTGAATGGGTATCATCTGTTTTATGTCAGGATTCTGTAGTTGTTTCAGCTGCATTTGAAAGGAGTGAGTCAGGGATTCGTGTATGTGGGAAGCGGTTTCCTCTCACATTACTTTATATATGGATGAAATACATTTCCTCTACTATGGAGCTGCTGAATGAGAAAATAAAGTAGTGCTGCTGACTGACACTTCAGTGGCTGTACTTTGACCCTGACATTGAAAAGCCAGTGGACTCGGGAGGCCAGCTTGGATAATACATTTCATAGAAGAGCTGATGAAGTCACTTGCACTCTTACAGAGAATGACTAGAAAATGACTAAGTGGAGAAGAAATAGCAGTATTAAAACCTGATAAATTAGAGAGCAAGTTCTCTAGTGAAACCTGGCCTTACTCAAACTGCAAGGCAAAATCTGGCTTTAAGACATGAGCTGTAATACAATAACGAAGACACCTCCCTCTGTGCTTCAGACAGTTTTTGAAGCAAATAGTGCTCAGGAATGAGAAATAATGATAATGGCTTGTGCCTGCAATCATTACAGCTAGGGCATGCACAGTATGCAAGGCATTTAGTGTCAAACTTACCAGCATCACGCAGTGAGGCAGCAGTAAAACTAAGTAGACTGCAGGTCACTGCCTTCCAACCTTCATCATTGCCAGAGACCAGCAGCACTCCAGAGTAGGCAGGTTCTGTTTGCAGTGAGGCTGAACCACAGAATTTGGCTGCTCAAAGATGAGTGCCCTCAAACCCAAGGAGCTGGTGTGGTCTCTCTTCTGTCCCTCTAAACTGATTTGTTGCTGGAGCAAAGGGAGAATTCGGTAGCCTGGGCAACACCCTGAGTGCTGTCCCCATCTTCTGGGGAACTGAAGGGAAAAAGGAGGAGTTTAAAAGGCTCAGACAAGTTAGGGGTGAGAGAAACAGAACAAATCTACACAAAGCTTTCAAGGGTGCTTCTGAGGGAAGCACTACAGCCAACAAAACAAATTGGGAAAGGAAGGAGACTTAGGCAAGGTCTAAAAGATTTGCCCAGTGTTTCTTTAGTTCCACAAGGAATTTGAGGTTCTTCTTGACTTGAAGCCTGGAATTGTTCCTTGTGTTTAAAGACCAGCATTTTTTTCTTATTAAGTGGTTTGATAAGCTATACAGTAAAGAACTTCTAACATTAATGTTACACATATGCATATAAACCACATAGGAGTACACATCCTGGAATACACAAATGCCTTTTCCTTTGAAGGCAATTTCTCGTGGCAGGGCAGGCAGCCTGTCAGAAGCCGCCGTGCTCTGCGCCATACTGGTTCTTCCTGCTCTGGCAGCACAAAGATGTAGCCTCAGCATGGCCTTCACCATGGCTGCAATCACAGGTTATTAGTAAGTCATTCCATCAGGCACCCAGGCAGGGCAGAAAGCACAGGGGGACATTTGCCAAGAAAAGAAGGAAAGTGCAATTTCAGGAATATTCTATGTGTATTTTAGCCATTTCCCAGTATTTTCCTTTGCTTTCAACCTCTACATGTCAAACGATGGTAAATTGCAAACGTACTAGTTCCAGCTGAGCACAACAGGGGGTGAAATAGCTTTTCTTTAAAGCTGAAGCTAGAGTCCACTTGAAACGCGGTAGGGAGAGCCACAGAAATTTGCAAAAGAGTAACTGAAATTCTGACCTGGTGATTCAAAGCACTGAGATTCATGGAACAGGTTTTCAGAGAAGCTACCTAATCCACTAGGAGAGCAGCCTGTGAAAGAGACCATTGCTGTGGTTAAGACAGCAATCACTGGGGTACACAACTTACTGAAAGAATGCCAATTGTCTTCCAGACCAGCAGAAAAAACGGTACAGATCTTTGTTAATGTATTTTAATTACTCTAGCACATGTTTTCTTTGCTTTTCAGGTGATCAAGTAGCTCTTTACACATTTCAACTAGAAGGGAAAAACAAATACGAGATGAAGATCCAGAGCTAAATTGGTTTACATCTGAACTCTCCCTGTGACAAGATGGGAAGGATGGTTTCATCACACCTTGCCTTTGTTGCGTGCCCTAACATTCTGGGAACACCTCTCATCGCTGTTGCAAATGTCTCAGTTTTGATACTCTCTCAGCCTCTTACCTGAAGTAGATCTGTGAGTGCTGGTAGAGAAGCTGACAGCTCTGTGGGAACCAAGGCAATTTTCTCTTGGCAAATCAAGGCTTTTTGAGTGGCACAATGCAGCTGGAACACAATACAGAAACTGTCCCATAAATCTCAGTGTTGCACACATGCAAAATGCAGGTTGTGTTTGTCTGGCATGGGCAGGGACTGAGCCACAGGCAGCCACAACAGTGGTATGTGAGGGTGGGTAGTCAGATGGCTCACGTCTGTGGGCAGTTCCTCTGAGCACATGTATGAAAACAGAGATAAGATCTGCACAAATCCTTATGAAATCAATTATCCATGGATGATTTCAAAACACAACCTGAGCTGGGGATAAAAATGGAGAGCTTCAATTAGCTTTTTATAGCTTTCCACTTACTTTTTAACTCCCTGTGTGCCACGTGACCAGCTACCTCTCCAATGGCTTTTCTTCATACTTGGCAACTAGTAGATGAGCTTCAGTTTTTCAAGTGACACTGAAGTGTGTGCCTTTGCTTCAATTCCCCCCATTCACTTAGAAAGCGGGTAGCTTGCCAGCACTGCTTTGTTTGCTTTGCAGAATTATGGATGCTGTCAAGACAGCCTTGATTAAACACTCAGCTAACTGCTGCTCAAACAGAAAGGGGCTGCAGTAAACTTATTTCAGTAAAACTCACAAGCTTGGAGAATGCAGATTCTGTAATTTCTTTTTTATTATTATTATTTTTTTCCATCAGGATTTGTAGTAGAAGTTAATCCTCTTAAGGACTTTCCCAGCAATGTGAGTCTAGCCAAGAACACATCATATGTGCAGTATTCATATACTCTCAGAAAATTTTTGGCTGAGATCTGTACCTCTCAATAAATGTTCTTTCTGCTTTTCTTTCTTTCTTCCTCAGTCAAGTTTCCATTTCCAAGCATTGGTTTAGAAATTGTAGCCGCCCCAAGGGCAAACCATGACCTACACGGGGCTCACACAAAGTTAAGAAGTTAATGCCTCCATTCTAGATACTTAATCCAGAAGAAAACAATTCCCTGCTTTATATATAGTGCTGGACATGTGGACTTTGACTGCAACTGGAAGACACAGACATAGAGTCCTTGCAAACAGTCACTGGAGGCATCAGAAAATGCAATGCTCACCGCACACAAGAGCGGGTCACTTGCTAGTGGCACATGAAGGAAAACCTGTGTATGGCCTGCTCCAGCTCAGACTGGCTGATTGCAAAGGCAGCATATAAAACAATGATTCTCCTTGATTATCAAGACAGACTATCTCTGAGTACATACTTTCCTTCCATTCAGCTCATTAAATGGCAGTCTAAAAAGCAAAACATACGACTTGGGAAAGAAATAGCCAACTTACTACTGGAACAACAGTTTAATAGAGGAGCCTCAGCTATGTTCCATATATATATATATATATATATATATATATATATATATACACACACTCAAATACAACTAATAAAAGCCTGGAAGAGTGTCCCTTTTCCCCTTGAAATATTCCAAGTGGACTGCCTTTCAGAAAGTGAAATTCAGTCGATTAACTCAGGCTTTAAACCACATGAGGATTTGAACTGTCAGGAACAGACCACAGAGCAGAGACCGAAGGAAAAGAAAATAAAGAAAATCTTTGAGAGGTTTTTTTTCTTAAAACAAAAAGAGGTGAAAGAAGCAAAGTCAGTAGAGTTTGGAGTTTCACAAGGAGACACTTAACTGATGCTCAAGAGCATGGCTTCCAGCTGCTTTGAGAGCTCTGTAAAGAAATTAGAAGAGAATGATCTTTACTTTTTAGTAAAAAAGAACATTACAAGCAGAGCCTCCAGTACTGGACAGTTAATTGGAAGAACTTTCTACTGATTTAGTCTTAAAACATAATTAAAAAAAAAAAGAAGTTGGCTTCTTTGATCTTAGAGCTACAGCTGCATTTTGCAACCAGAGTGGTTGGTGATCTTTACCACTGAAGCTCATCCTTGTCACAACTCTGTTCTAGATAGATGATGAACTACATATGAATAACAGAAAAGAGTGACTGCATGATACAGGAGTGGGTAGATTCAGACTGGATGTTAGGAAGAAGTTCTTCACCATGAGGGTAGTGAGACACTGGAACATGTTGCCCAGGGAGGTCATAGAAGCCCCATCCCTTGAGATCTTTAAGATCAGGATGGATGGGAGTCTGAGCAACCTGATCTAGTGCGAGGTGGCCCTGCCCACATCAGGGGAGTTGGAACTAGATGATCCTTGGGGTCCCTTCCAGCCCTGACAATTCTATGATACAAACAGAAGAGTATATGCTTAGGCTGCGGCACTCATTCTCCTTGGGAAGCATAAAGGGAGACAAGAGATGAGCTGTATAAGGCTCAGAGGTTCAATCTTTTCCTATATGTTTTCTTTAGTTTCCCCCTCCCCAACTCCTTTATTGTCTGAGCAGTTTTCAGTGTCCTGCTGTAGTTATCAGGTGAACTTTAGTGACCTTCCTGCCAATTGTTTATGTGACAGCTTAATATTCCCACTGGATATTTTAGAGAATAGTTCATGAATCACAAAAGTCAGAACTGGGAAGGGGCTTTTGGGTCATCCTCTCCATCTCTCTCTGCCACTAACACTGCAGGCAAAAAAAAAATAATCCCCAAACAAACCAGCTGGCATTTTTGCAGCCTAAAATGCAATTGAAAAAGTAAATGGAGATGCTCTGAAGTGCAAATCCTGGAAGAAGCTAGAGATGAGTTACCTGATATATTCCCCTGTTTCTTTACCAATTCTTTCCTTCCAATTTTGTAGCTGCTTTTGCAGCCATCAAAAGCAACTTCTTGCTGACAGTTATCATTCTTGTACTATACCACAGTTTGCTCTTAGTGTTTGCCCCTGCCATTCACTCTGCATTGCAGCACACTCTTGTTTGCAATTTTGGCCAGCAAGCACAAGAGACATTTCCAGTTCTCTTATCCATTCTGCCTAGGCAGTGGCAGACAGATACACTATAAGGCAGGCAACCACAGAACAGGTGAATAGTTATTGGTAATTCAAACACCAAAGTGGTACTGGTAACAGTTTTCTCTGTGACCTGCTGTCTTTGGGCCCTAGAAAGACTAACACTGCCATAACACAGAGTTTTTCCTCTTCCCTGTGATCATAACCACTTCTGCTGGAAGAGAATTTGCCTTGTGCTACTTCATCAAAGCTACATCTATAAAAACAACTACTGTTACATAAACATTTATTGCTGAGCACATCTATTCTTTCCCTGTAGCTACAGAGCTGATATGCAGCTAATACTCATCTCATTTGTTGCCTTTTGGTTTTCATTCCCTTCTGCATCTCTTAAAGAAGAGAGTTTTCTAATTGAGCTTTAAGATTCTATCACACCAGACCTTGTAACAGATAGGATCTATATGAAAACTCAGGATGCTTCTTGTCTTTGGTACAGACTGCCTACAAACCCTGTTTTAGACTTGCTTATGACTTGTTGCCAAAAAAATAGTTTCCTACTAGCAGAGGTTCAGTTCTGTTGGCAAAAAAAAACCAAGATCTCCTGACTGTCCTGTCTGTGGGTTAGATCATGTTTATAGTAGCTGCTCTACTTGTCTAATGAACCTTGGCTAATTTGTGTGTTGCTGTGTAAAACAAAGGGTCTTCTCTGTTTTCCCTCTGCTTCTGCATCAGTCCAGTACAGTCTCGCCCACTAGCACAGCTGGACTGGCTTTCATCATCTGACTTATTATTTCTTAGCCTCCTCAGGAACTTAGTAGAACCAGGTAGGATGAACAACAAAGAATTTCCTGGCTTAATTCCTTCCTTAATGTGTCATGCTCTGATATGAAATGAGTCCTGTCCTGTTGCTATGCCTGTGAGACAAAGGGTCCCAGAAGCTCAGGCTGCACCCAACATTGGATCTTGCACAGCCAGGTGGAAGATGAAGAGGGCTGGGAAATCTCAGTTTTCCATCAGGGAAGTCCAGAGTACCAGTACTAGCAAATTAAGCATCATCTGAGAAGCGCAGCTCAAATGCAGTCCTGTCCTTAAGCACATGTTGCCGGCTCCTCTCTGAAGGACTCAGCTGTCATCTAGAGCCAGTCCAGCACTTGTCTTTCCAAACTCTTCAGTTTCTGCAGAATCTGGAAGCACTGAAAGTCACTGAACTTCTATTGGTCCAGTAAATCAGGGGGAGGAGGGATGAGATCCCGTGGGTTCAGCCTAGCAACAAGGCAAACATCATAGCTGTCGTGCATGAGGACGTTGACGGCCACCACGTTCCACTGGTTCTCCCACGTATCCAGCTCGAGGATCTCTTTGGTGATAACTTCATGACGTGCTGGAAAACAGAAGCAACAACAGCAGACATTAGGAGTCAAACAGGATCAAAGAGGTTTGTGCAGCTGTTATTATGATGCTTCTGTAAGGTGGCAATGAAAAGATCATTTCTGTGGCACTAACAGCTACGCTATTCAGAGAGCATGCAAGTTGTTAACATATAGCAAATGAAATTGTGCAGATGGAGATCTGCACAATGTATTCAGTCCTCACACTCTGGGCTCCAGGTGCAGCTGCAGGGACAACAACATAGAATCACAGAACCAACCAGGTTGAAAGAAGACCTCCAAGATCATTCAGTCCAACCTAGCACCCAGCCCTAGCCAATCAGCCAGACCATAGCACTAAGTGTCTCATTCAGTCCTTTCTTGAACACTTCCAGGGATGGTGACTCCACCACCTCCCTGGGCAGCCCATTCCAATGCCAATCACTCTCTCTGCCAACAACTTCCTCCTAACATCCAGCCTAGACCTCCCCTGGCACAACTTGAGATTGTGTCCCCTTGTTCTGCTGCTGTTTGCCTGGCAGAAGAGACCAACCCCCACCTGGCTACAGCCTCCCTTCAGGTAGTTGTAGACAGCTGTAGGTCAGCCCTGAGCCTCCTCTTCTCCAGGCTAAACACCTCCAGCTCCCTCAGCTTCTCCTCACAGAGCTGTGCTCCAGGCCCCTCACCACCTTTCTCTGGACACCTTCCAGCACCTCAACATCTCTCTTGACTTGAAGAGCCCAGAACTGGACACAGCACTCAAGATGTGGCCTGACCAGTGCTGAGTACAGGGGGAAAATAACCTCCCTTGTCCTGCTGGCCACACGGTTTCTGATCCAGGCCAGGATGCCATTGGCTCTCCTGCTCACTTGGGCACACTGCTGGCTCATGTTCAGCCACTATCTACCAGCACCCCCAGGTCCCCTTCTTCCTGGCTTCTCTCCAGCCACTCTGTGTCCAGCCTGTAGTGCTGCTTGGGGTTGTTATGGCCAAAGTGTCGAACCCTGCACTTGGCCTTGTTAAATCTCATCCCATTGGCCTCTGCCCACCCATCCAGCCTGTCCAGGTCCCTCTGCAGGGCTCTCCTACCCTCCAACAGCTCCACATCTGCTCTTAGCTTGGTGTCATCTGCAAACTTACTGATGCTGGACTCAATCCCCTGGTCCAGATCTTCAACAAAGACATTGAACAGAACTGGGCCCAGCACTGATCCTTGGGGCACACCACTAGTGGCAGCTGCCAACTGGATGTGGCACCATTCACCACCACTCTCTGGGTCCTGCCCTCCAGCCAGTTCTTCACCCATTTCCGAGTGAATCTGTCCAAGCCAGGAGCTGCCAGCTTTGCCAGGAGCTTGTCGTGGCAGATGGTGTCAAAGGCCTTGCTGAAGTCCAGGTAGACTACATGAAGTGCTCCATCTTGGTAGAAGCATGCAGGTGGCATTTCATCTTGCAATCAAGTGTCCAACACTTATCTTTTAGAGTCAGAGTGATGCCTACTGTTAAGGAGTATGCCTACACTCAGGATGTTAGCTTTTTCCTTGCCCTGACTGAAATACAGCTCTGGCTTCTGGAAGCACTCCAATACCATGGCAAAGTCTGTCCATCCTGTGATTTGGGGACACAAAGACAGAAAGAAACCTCCAGGGCTTTAAATGTACTTTAGATGTTCTGAGGGCTGAGAAGTTTCTCATGGGCAGTGAGAAGAAGGGCTTTAAATCACAGCCAGCCTCAAGACAAGAAGCTTTTTACTGAGACTAACAAAAAAATGAGAGTCACTATGCAGCACAGAACCACAGTTGTCATCCAACAGTGCTTCACTGTTAACACAAAACCTTAAACTGCTTAGCACAAAACCTTTCTTTGCTAACAGAAATCCCGAACCTCCCAGCAAAGGTCTCTCCTAAAACTACAAAAGTGTCCTTCACTTCTGCTCACTTTTTCATCTTAAAGTTGTTATCTCATAGCACATAACCTTAGTCTAAACTTTTCTTTTTGGTGAGGACATGCAAGTGCTTAGCTGTGAGCTTGCCTGTGAGGTATTAGAAGAGAGATGCTGGAGATTTACAAGCACAGACACTTCACAGGTATCATGATAAGAACCATCATAGAAGAAACTCTGAATACTCAACACTCTCTTACCAAGTCTTAGAAGACTGGTGACAGGCTAAAACTTCAGGGTCCAGACAGCTGTCCTCTCTAAAAAGCTTCATTTAAAACAAAACCCCCAAAATACAAACAACCACCACCACATCCAATATAATTTTCACCTCTTTCAACTGCATCTTACTGTTTGGACACTACCATTCTGTGGAACAGCAGCAAAAGACTGAAGGAGAAAAGAGCAAAGTACAGCAGAACATTCAGAGGCAGAGGTTGTTTCTCATGTTGGAAGCACAGACCACATACTCCTCCAGAGGACAGCAACGTTCAGTGTTGTTTAGGTTCCAGGAAAAATTGATGATGATGATGTTGTGATGTGAAGTCATCAGCTTTTGAGTACCTATAGAGCTTCTCTGCAAGTAGAATCACAGAATCATGGAATGGTTTGAAGGGACCTTAAAGACCATCCAGTTCCAGCCCCCTGCCATAGGCAGGGACACCCCCCACTAGAACAGGTCGCTCAGGCCTCATCCAGCCTGGCCTGAAACACCTCCTGGGAGGGAGCAGCCACAACCTCCCTGAGCAACTTGTGCCAGTGTCTCACCACCCTCACTGCAAAGAGCTTCTTCCTAACATCTAGTTTAAATCTCCCCTCTGCTAGTTTAAACCCATTACTCCTCATCCTGTCATTACAAGACCCCAGCCTTCCTGTAGCCCACTTCAGATACTGGAAGGCCACCCCAAGGTCTTCCTGGAGCCTTCTCTTCTCCAGGCTGCAGAGCCCCAACTCTTATAGCCTGGCCTCATAGCAGAGTTGCTCCAGCCCTCTGATCACCTTCATGGCCTTCTCTGGACTTGCTCCAACAGCTCCGTGTCCCTCATGTGCTGGGGACTCCAGAAGTGCACACAGTACTCCAGGTGGGGTCTGATGAGAGCAGAGTAAAGTACCTTCAGGACACTGGGAGGACAGATGAAAACAAGACTTCTCCTCTCAGGACTGGCTTCCTTGCTGAGCTGATCCAGGACATTTCTGTTTACTACAGGTACTGCACATGCCTGGCAGTTGTGGGTATTTCTGGATGTTTTTGCCATCTCTACCTAAGGAAGCCACTCACCACCCATTCCTCATCCCTTCTTCCACTCTAACCTGATAAAGGAGCGCAGTGCGGCGTTTCTGAGCTTGTACTCCTCTTCCTCTCAGTTGCATCACTCTTAATGGTGGCATAATTTTTGTTGGCCCAGTGGACTTTAATGGGTCTCTAGGAGCTTGCTTGTGCAAAATTTGGGTGAGATTTGAGCCTCACCTGAACAATCCTTGCTCTGTCCCTATCTGCTGTTTTCAGAAAGTGAAACAGTCCACAGTGGTTTGATTACTGAACCTGGATATGAAAAGGGAATGATAATACCACATAGGAAAGCTGCACCCATCTAAGAGAGAAGACAGAGAAGTGCTACAAGACCCAGTTCCGTTTGAAGAGAGAAGGCATGACTGACAAACTGCAAACAAATAACCAGCATAAAGCTCCTTCCTGCATGAGTGAACATCTTTTTTCCTAAGAGGCAAATCTGGAGACACAAACAGACCTAAGCTGTGACATGGGTGGCTCCAGTCCCTGTATTTATTATTAGATCATCTCCCTTATGCAATAAATTTTTAAGCCTGAATGTTCTTTGGCACGAAGGCTGACGAAAATGAGACAATCTGAGGAAAGAAAAAACCCAACAACTAACACTAGAACAGAGACATTCTGTGGGTGATTGCAGAAAAAAAAAAAGACATCATAATTAAAACATCAAAGACTCTTCCTTAGAAGCCTTGCTGTGTTTTTTCCTGACCTAGGTGACTTACAACCTTCAGTCTCCCTGTTTTCCTTTTCTGTAGGATGTTGTAACTGGTTTTGTTCCACTCCACAAATTCTGCTTTCCAGCACATGAAGTATTAATTAACTCTTAACCCCTGGGAGATAAAAAGGGTATGTTGTTGGCATAAAGGAAGCAATCATTTCTTTAGTCTTATCTTATTTAATGTGAAAGGAAGCAGCACCCTTTGGATGAGAAAGTTCATGTGAGGAAAAGCACTGCTCAAAATACAGTCACACTTCAGAAAAAAAAAAAATACATCCCCCTCTTCCTTTTTAAAAGGGAAATGAGTTGAAACACCTCAATTGTTAAGGGGAAAAAAAACAATGAAAAAGAAAAGGCTTAGTGTGCTAGTTTGAGGCTGCTGGGATATTTTGGTGAGAAGAATTAGATGGTAGGCTGTGAAAAGGAAACAATGGTGATGGCTGCTGCACTCATAGGCTTGCTGAGATGGATAAGAACAAGAACACAAATACAGATAAGGGAGTTGCTCTCTGTCTCTCTCTGAGCTTCTTGGGCTGCACTTCTCTCTGACCTGCTTGACTAATCTGCTTCCTAACCCCCATGTCCAACCCTCCAAACTACCTTGAGCATAAGGCAAAGTCGAGGGTAAGGTAAAAGGGTGGAAAGAAGATGGAAGGGTGGTTGGGAGCCCCTCCTGGGGACTCAGGTTTCTGGGAGGGCTGCTGTGTTTCTGTATTACTTTTAAGGTGTATATTTCTGTATATAGCTGTAGATGCTGTAAATCTCTGCTTGTGTATTGTGCAAAGCTGTAAGTATAAAGCTCCATTCAATTTCCAACTGGCTGAGTCTAGTCTGGGTCTTTTTCCCAAGTGTGTGTGTGGGGAACACCCAAACCATCACATTTAGGACAATAGAAAAGGTAATGTTTTTCAAAGAGAACAGGATCTTTAACTCCAGACTGCAATGTCAGGTTTCAGCTTTAATCCCAAGAGTTTCAAGCATGAAGGTGCAAATAATACCACTTTTTGCCTCATTGTCTCACCTTATTTGTTCACAGTTTTTAAAGGCAATGTCTTTGCAGCCAGTTTTATGTGCAAGAGAATAATGTGGCATCTGCAAAAGGAAAGTGGCTGTGTTACACAGATTGTCTGCTTAAACAGCCACCCCACAGAACTCCTTGTCATACATAACATTATGCTGCATCACTCACCAGACAAACACCTTACCTAACAAAAGGATTTCACTCCTTTCCAATTGCTTCCCTCTGCCCTTTTTTTTTCCCTTTACAGATTGAGGGAGTACTTTTCTGCACATTCTTGATTAATTGTGAGAAGCTTCAAGAAACTTACTTCACACTAAGTTTTTCTGCATAGGAGTTAAACCACTTCATACCAAAAATGATTCAGGTAGTACAAACCAAACTCTAATGGAGATTCTTCCCAAGCAGTAAAACAGTGTTTGCAGCTGTATGATTTATTCTTATTCAGGAAAGGAAAAAGTCTAAACTAGCACAGGGAACATTAATTCCAGCATAAATTTATCCCCACGAGAAATTGTGGCACATTAGAAGAAAGTCAAAGCTCTTTTGGTACAGTTATGCTCTTTTGATGTAAAAGTGCAGACTAAAGGCTAACACTGAACCTACAAACCCATCCCCCCGTGAAATAAATGAGTTATACCTGAAAAAGTTCAATTACAAATGCTAAATTCATATTTCATATATGCAAATATAGTGGGCTGAAAGTAAAATTAAGCTTGAAATCCTCTTTTATATTCTGGTCCATAAACAAAACACATTCCCAGAAGTTTTCATGTGACGTTTTTCTTTAAAGCCAACAGAAGTAACTATTTTTCTTTCAGTAATTGCTTGCCCTCCACATACACAAAGTATGGTTTCTCTTTCAAGATGTTTATTTTCTAATATGATTCATGCCCCAAATAGGGCCAAGCTTCATTTTCTTCTGTAAGTTTTCTCATGTCATTTGAATTAGGGCCGACCATAACTCAGGACTGCTCATTCCTAGAAAGACTCCCAGTATGACCGCAGGCAACATAAATATTTCATCTGCTTTTTCTTTTCCCTCTCCCTTTGTTTTGCTCTTTTTTTTTTTAAGCTGCATTCCATTTGTGATTTGGTTGGGAGCAGCAAGAACTTTCCATGTGAATTGTGATGGTTTGGGTGTCCCCTGCCCCCCACACTTTAGAAATCACCCAGACTAGACTCAGTCGGCTCTGGAAATTTGAATGAAGCTTATATTTACAGCTGGCACAATTTACAAGCAGATAGTTACAGTATATACAGAAATATATAAGGTAGAAGTAATACAGAAATACAACTCCCCTCCCAGAAACCTGAGTCCCCAGGAAGGGCTCTCAACCACCCCCTCACCTTCCCCCTACCCCTCTCAACCTTACCCCAGTCCTAAGGAATAATGGAGATTCGGCCAAGAGGATTAAGAAGCAAAGGTGAATCAGCCAAAGCAAATGGAGGGTGAGGTTAGAAAGCAAGATGGAATTCAGCCAGCAGCCTCAGCTCTCCCCAGCAGGCAAAGAGCTAAGAGAACAGCCCAGCACAAAGTGCCCCAAGTGAAGTGCAGAGCAAAGTGACTTTATCTTTTGTTTTGCTTTTCTTCTTTCTACACATCTCAGCAAGACTGTGAGCCAAGTAGACCTCACCATTGTTTTCATTTCTCAGCCTATGTTCTAATTCTTCTCACCAAAACATCCCAGCTAGGCTCAAACTAGCACACGAATGTAGCACATACTGCCACTTTTGGTCTTTTTTTGACCTTGCTTTCTGTGCTATATGGAACTGAACATTCTGAAACAATGAGTAGGTTTTGGGTTGGGAGGGTTAAATGGAGAGAGGCAGATGCATAAGAATTAAGCAATATGCTTAACAGGTAGAAAATCTATAGGTCACCCAGGACTATTAACCATGCAGCTATTATGTTTGCAAGCCAACACAAATAAATTCACTCTACTATAGACTGTTTAGTCTCCAGAGCATTGTGCTAAAAGAAAATTCAGGCTGAATTTTAGTTCACTGGAGTTAAATCTGTGGTAAGTTTGCTGAAATGTAGCCAATATTTTGTTATTTTTTTTTCCAGAAGCTCATTGATATTGGCTGCTATATTCGCCTCCATCTTATGAATGAGGAAACAGAGTTATGGAGACAGTGAGAGCAGTTGCCAAGCCACGAGTCATGATGCCTCTGCATCAGTGCAGGGCAGTGATATCTAGAGCTGTTTGGGCCAAGCTCAAACAGCACCCACCTGCTGGCTGCAGCACAACAAGACCGACATGCTGTGATGTAGCCAGCAGTACCAAAGCAAGATTCTTCAGAGCAGAGCCAAGAACCTCAGCACAGAACTGCATTATCTGGTGGGGGTAGTGTCAGTGTCACAGCTGTCCTCCCCATGAGTTCTATGTCCTGGGACATCCTTAAACCAGGCAACTTGCTTGAGCTCCTGATGATGTTGGTTCTCAGATTGTCACAGCACCTTTTCCTTGCCCATTCACAGTTTCCCAGTGTGCTCACTCTCTTCTGACACAAAGAACTTTACTGCTTTATCAGTCTACTCTTTCTGTGGAAGAAAGCACTTGACCATCACAACATGCTTGCCAGTTCCCCAACGGCACCTCAAATGTTTATTCAGGTGTTTCTGTCACTGGCTTCCCCAGTTCTAGTCACACAACAGCCACCCCAGAGCTGCCTTGAAGCAGTTCAGGCTCCGTTGCCGGCTTGTACCTGGTTTTGCATGCCATTATCTGTACTAGACAATATTTTTAAACCTATGGGACTAGCCTCTGCTGCTTATCTTCCTCACCACTAATAGCTGCTTTCATAATTACCTGATGTGGAGTTAGGCGACTTGGGAATTCATGTTTGTGTTGCAAAGGGATAGAAGTGCATTTAGATCATTATCACCAGATGTCCTGGCTCCTCATTTGCAGTAGCAAAATGAGTAAGTTCATCCAGTCCGTGGCCTTCAATCCCGTCTGCATATGTGAGCTGCCCCTAACTCTACCAGCCTTACTAGCATAACACAGTAAACATCCCTTGTGGGGTCAAGAACATCCATCATCTGTGCCTGTGGGCAGAAGCAGGCAGAGAATACACAGGAGAGGGAACTTGGCTTGCCTGTTTAACATGCTGGACAGCCTTCGTGATGTTAAGTATTGAGCCAGCACATCCCACTAGACACAGAGAAAGCTGGGAGGCAGGTTGGGGCTTGAATTTACAACTGTGGCAGCTTACTGTTTTCAGAGCACCTGCGTGGAGCAAGGTAAGATACTCACTCTCGTAGACAGGAACTTCTCTTCCTCCGCTGTGTAACTTCAGAACTGTAGTTTCATGATCTGCCCATTCACTTACAAACATATCTGTTAAAATGTTAAAGATAAATGTATATCCAAAGAATGGGATGATCTAGAGGAGGGAATTTCTAATTCAGTTCCTTCAACTCTTGTTCTTGGGACTGGTCCAGCTATGTCAGATTTTGTCTGTTGTTCGTAGGCAAGGCCTTTTTCAGACCATCTTACAAGTGCTGGTCCTCCTTGTGATGCAAGTGACAGCAGGATCAGTGCTCTTGGAGCCAGTGCACCATTCATACGAGTTAGAAGTGCAAATGAGGGCTAAGCACTTACTTGTCTCAGGCCACCCTGAGATACTGTTTCTAAATGCCTTACAAGGGGTTAATACATTATTAATAGAGGGCATAAAGCATGTTTAGACTGTATGCATGATAGGCAGTTATGAACACAATAGAAGATGTCTTACATGGCTACAAGCCATGTTTCTACACAACCTATTGACCTCTTCTGCGACTAATTAAAATGCATTTAAATATCTATTAATCATTCATTAACCCTTTGTAAACTATGAGTCTTAGTAAGAAGTAGGACTGAATTACTAATACCCTGCTGTGAGATACGGGGTGGAATTTAGCTCTGAAGTGGGCAGGTGCTGCCCCTGACCCGTGCTGGCCTTATTTACCGCAGCGAGTTTCCCGCTAATGAGAAGGAGCTACCTGGGCAGCGCTCCCTGGGCAGGCAGCAAGCTGAGCAGGTCTCTCCTGCTTGCTGCTTCCCGGCAGCAGTTTGGCAGCTCACGCTAGCGTTGGGGGAGAATTAGGTGAAAGGTTGAGCAGCATTACTTTGGCGGGGGGGGCTTGTCACACGGGTCGAAGAGACGTGGCAGTGCCCGAGGCACAGCACAGCGGTTGGCCACGAAGAGATTTCTGTGCCGAGCGAAGAGCAGGGACCCTGAATCCCTCCCCTTGGTGTGCATATTTATTCAAACGGTAGCGACTGTGGGCAGGAGAACTTTAATTATTCATCGCTGCCCAGTAAATGCTAGCATAGGGAAACAAACAGTGCTGCAGATAGGCAGCCCGGAGTTTGCCCTCTGCTTTATTTAGCTGGGAACATGGGAAGGTGCTGGAGAAGCAGGTTTTGTTCCAGTCCCTCAACCCCCAAACTTCACAAGTGCAGTATTTACTGTGCCAGACTCCTTAATATGTCTAAATTTAATTTGATTCCAGTAATGTTCCATAACCACTATAATAAAAAATAAGCACTAGAATGATTCTCCATCTAAATCACATAATGGAGGAGCCTAGGGGAACAGCCTTTATGGGAGATTAGTCAAAATAAATAACTATTAAGCTAGTCCACTGTCAGGAGAGGATGGTGTGGAGATACAAACTCATTAGCTCAGCTGGAATACAGTAATTGCTACGCAGTTCTGCACTGCCGCAAGCAGCACCTCTTTTATTCCAGTGGAGGGATTGCAACTTATGTAAATGAGGAAGAAGAGGCAGAAAATGAGCCTAGGGTAAGTGTATGTATATGTATTTTTTGGTAGAATCAGATTTTCACAGCTAGTATGAGCTAGACCTCAGTATCACTGTCACCTATCTTGGAAAACAGCTGCAAACACTGACTTGAGACTCCTGTGTGCCAACTTCACCACCTAGGTGAAAATTTCATTTCTACTTGATATTAGAGAGTAAATAACAGGACTGGATCGAGCAGCTGTAGTCCCACACATGATGCTAAACTCATTCCAGAGTAGCAGGGAAGCAGTACATTTATCTTCTCTGCTATAAACCACTGTTGGAGAGAGATGGCAAAACAGTTCAGAGAAAGGCAGTTCCACATCAAGTGCCATTAGCTGGTGGAATCATAAGACATTTTAAGTGATGCACGCTGCTAATAGCAGACCTGTTAAACACTTTATTACTTGCACGCCGTGGCTGTCCCTTTCCTTTCCACATTGGCTGATGTCACATGGGTTTACAGAGAAGATGGCATCCTAATTAAAAGCATAGAATCATAGAACCTTTTAGTTGGAGAAGGCTTTTACGATCATCGAGTCCAACCATTAACCCAGCAATGCCAAGTCCACTACCAAGACGTATCCCTAAGTGCTACATTTACACATCTTTAAATACCTCCAGGGGTGGCGATTCCACCACTTCCCTGGGCAGCCCCTTCCAATGCTTGAAAAACATTTTAAGTGAAGACATTTTTCCCAATTTAAACATTTCCTGGCACAACTTAAGGTTATTTCCTCTTGTCCTAGCACCTGTTACCGGGGGGAAGAGACCAGCTCCCACTTTTCTACAACCTCCTTTCAGGGAATTGTCAAGTGTCTCTTCTCAGCCTCTTTTTCTCCAGGCTAAACACCAATTGCCTTAGTCACTCCTCATAAGACTTGCCCTTCACCAGCTTTGTTGCCCTTCTCTGGACTTGCTCCAGCAACTCAATGTCCTTCTTGTAGTGAGGGGCTCAAAACAACACAATATTCAAGGTGCAGCCTCACCAGTGGCAGGTACAGGGAGGCAATCACTTTCTTGGTCCTGCTGGCCACACTATCACTGACACAGGTCAGGATGTGTCAAATTAAAAAAAAAAAAAACAAAACACAAACAACTCTGGATTTGAATTCGTTCATTCAAGTCAGTTGGACCAATGTCTATAACCTGAAACTAGAGCCACAACCTTCAGCCCCCCTGAACCAGACCACAGGATCTGTATTTTCCCAGCTGCAAGCCAGTAAACATGTGCCTCTGCAAGCTGACAGTGACAGCAGATGCCACATCCCCAGCGAACAGCCATGCTTGCTTTCATTATTTGCACCAGAAAAATATATTCATGCTACTCAGAAGCAGTTAAAAAGAAAGGGATGCCAGCCTAGCTGCCACTTCACAAGCCTTTAACGCTGCATACCTGAAGGACTGCTCACCACCCTGGTGGGTGAGGCACACTAATGAGGTGCTCCTGCCGCACACATGCTCAGGTTAATAGCTGTCAGCCTGCGCGGCTGTCAGGCTTTACTTCTACTTAAAGGCAAAGGAAATAAAACTCGTCAAGAGGAACGCTGTACAGTCAGACCACAAAAGCTGGCTTAAAATCCATATTTAGTGCCGTAAACACAGCAGTGTGTTTCATCCGTTAATAAGAAGTTGCTTGAGTACTATGCATTGAGTCCTTCTGAGTGGTCATACTACAGCTGATGTTCTCACTCCGTGCAAAGCTATCAACTGATGGACAAACTCAACCACTGTGAACATTTCTGAGTGTCTTGATGAATGCTGGAATGCTGCTGACAAATGAAGGCATTCACAACACTAGGCTGCTGGAGCCAAGTGTCAGACACAAGCAGAAACCAATCCAAACCAAGCACAAGTTATTTCTTCAGGGCACTTATGATGACTGCAAGAACGTGTATTTGTCCATTAGAGGTACAACACAGAGGTCTCAGAGGTTTGTACCATCTAACCATAGACATCAAGCTCCTGATGCGTTTGCCTCAGGTAAGTCAAGTTAGAATCTCCCATATCCTGATCAAAACACAGGCCATTAAGAGACAAGAAGAGCCCTCAGTGTTCTTAATTGCCTTCCAGTCTTTCACAGCAGATATAAAGCACTAAGCACCTGCATCTCCCTGTGGAAGCGGCTGTGCTCCTCCTCACGCTGCAGGTACCCTGAGGTCAGCTAATGTCTTAGTGCAGACACTCCAGAGAAGTGCCTAAACTTCAGCTGAATCTATCTCCTTTCCTCCTTCACGGCCTCGACCAAGCTTCTCACTCGAGGATGTCTCAGCAAGTTAAGTCTTACAAGCTGTGTTTACCGACACAGCTGAACACTGAGCAGCATTCATTGCAGACTTCAGAGCAAGTTTTCTCCTGATCAAGCTTCAATATATTTTGGAGTCCACCCATCTTTTAAGAGAGGCTGTGCTCTCCATTGCTGCTCTCAGTTGGCCAAGCCAACTTCCCTCTAGAGACTCTAGCTGCAATTTTGCTTCTTATGACCCCGGGAATGCTGTTATGGCCATTTAGGTCAATGATTGTGCAGAGAGATGTACAAAGCATGGTACATCTGAGTAAAATTAAGGTGCAATGATGTCCTTAGTAGGTCAGCTTTCATGCTACAGGATCAAGACTAAGTTCTAAGCAAACCCCAGCTGAGGCTGGGGAGCTGGGGACAAATCTATAGTATGGAGGAACTTGTTTGCAGCCCCTTATAGACATTGGCTAAGGCTTTCCATTGCAGCAGTGATTTTGGCTTATTTTTGTGTGTTTTTGAGAAGCATTCATTCTTGAATGTTCACAGCAGCCCTTTAGTGTTCAGCAGGCAAAAAACTCAGAGACTACAGCTGTGCCTTCAGCTTGTTCCAAAAACCCCACTCAGTTGAAACTAAATTATAATGTTCTGTAAAATTGGAATATCCTCTCTTGGTCGCATCCCTCACAAAAACCGAAGTGACATGCCAAGAAGCCTAAAAGACTAAAACCAAACAAGCACATTCTAAAATAACTCTATCTGCTACTAAAGCAGCAGCAGCAGCACATACTGTTCTGTGCATATCTTGAAGCTGCTGAGCAGCTGTAATTGTGAAAGAGCAGAGTCGAGCCACCCTCTCCAAGTTCCAATATGACAGTAATAACCCTCTCTCAACTCATCTCTTCACCCCCCAAAGAGAGCAGAACAGGCAAGAGCTCTTTCCAGCATGCAGGGATGATGGGGCAAGGAGAGAGGCCAGGCTGATAGCCTCTTTCAGTTCAGCATATGGACTCCACCCTTCTTTCTCTTGCTGATGGTAGAAGTTATGAAAATGTTGAAAGCCCTTTTTCTTTCATAACTTCTAAGTCACATTAAGAAGGCTGCCTTTAAGGCACAGCTTCCTCTCAACTTCTCAAAGATGTGGCTACATCTGATGCACAGTTGACAGAACCTTATTTTGGCTCCCTTGTTAATAGACATCACAACAAGGTCTAACAGCACAATCACATATAATTGCTTGGCAGTATAAAAAAGCACAGACAGGGGGTGAGAATTCAGGTTGCACAGGTAACTGCAAAACTGGCATTTTCTAACTTTGACTTGTTGTTTTCCAATCTAAGTAATGCTTTTACTGCAGGGGAGTTTGATGCATAATTATCTAGACTGCAATAATACAGTCAGGAATCAGGACCCCATTGAGCTGGCATTATGCAAACATACAAAAGATGGCAGTCTTCAAATCCACAAGGGGCACTTTCAACCTCTCCCAGAGCTACCACTCTTTATACATGACTCAGTGACAGGACGTGGTGGTATTGTACAAGGGGTTTTTATGGCACTGAAGCCAGCTTATTCAGAAAATCTCATACTGACACGTTAGTCACCTGGAATGAAATGGTTTCATTTGCCAGTGCAGATCATCAGCCTTTTGACATTTGTCCTCACTAACTTTATCTTTTTCTCAGCAATGTTATGGAAAATCCTAAATTTGATGGCACAACATTAGCTATGGAAAGAGTGATGGGTCATAATCATAACTGCTGCGAGGTCATGGAACTTCCAGCAGAGACGACACAAGAGAGAGCTGCCATGCAGCTGTTTTCAGGAATCAGCTTCCTCAAACAGCAGTAAAAGCAGGGAGGGGAAGGTGAGTTATGAGCCAGCCGATGAAAATCATCATTGTGAAAAAACAGCAGCTTTAAAGTTAGCTATACATAGAATCAACCACTTTGGAAGAGACCTCCAAGATCATTCAGCCCTATCCAATCAACCAGGCCATGGCACTAAGTGCCTCATCCAGTCTTTTCTTGAACACCTCCGGGGACAGCAACTCCACCACCTCCCTGGGCAGCTCATTCCAATGCCAATCACTCTGTGGCAACAACTTCCTCCTAACATCCAGCCTATACCTCCCCCTGCACAACTTGAGACTGTGTCCCCTTGTTCTGTTGCTGTTTGCCTGGGGACAGAGCAAGGCGACAAGTAAAAGTCAGGCTGAGGGAGCTGGGTTTGTTTAGCCTGGAGAAGAGGAGGCTCAGGGCTGACCTCATTGCTGTCTACAACTACCTGAAGGGAGGCTGTAGCCAGGCAGGGGTTGGTCTCTTCTCCCAGGCAAGCAGTAATAGAACAAGGGGACACAGTCTCAAGTTGTGCTGGGGGAGGTATAGGCTGGATGTTAGGAGGAAGTTCTTGCCACAGAGAGTGATTGGCATTGGAATGAGCTGCCCAGGGAGGTGGTGGAGTTGCCATCCCAGGAGGTGTTCAAGCAAAGCTTGAATGAGGCACTTAGTGCCATGGTCTGGTTGACTGGATAGGGCTGGGTGTTAGGTTGGACTGGATGATCTTGGAGGTCTCTTCCAACCTGGTTGATTCTATGAGAGGAATTGTTTAAGTTGATATGAGAAAATAAATATCATTACATCACCTGGTGACACCGTGTGGCCATTCCTGGGCAACAGCGAGCCTCACATGGCCTTCATTAGTGGTGGAGAATGCATCTATATTACTGCATTCTCCTAGAAAGGAAATTGGGGTAGCAGCTGTATGTAGCAAAAGAGTTTAGGTGTGCATGTTTTGAGGCCCTTGGCATTTGTGTTGAAAAATTAAGGTTAGCACTACTGGTGATTTATATGGACCTATGCACAGTCGGAAGATGAACTAAAAGATGACAGGTAGCCACGGGGCTAGGATTATTTAACATCACCAGATATGGAATTCTAGTCCTTCTGCATCACAGTTCCCTACCCAGAGTACCCATTAAGCACATGGATTTTCAACACTGATTATGAAAAGCATGTAAGTAAATAGGCAGTGCCAGATAGCTTGGCTGAGGACAAGTGGGGAGTGCCTTAATCTTCAATAAATATGCCCAAGTTCTTCGTGTCCATAGTGTACTATGCTGCCAGTCTCAGTAGTTCTGGATGTAAATCCAGAATAATTCTGCTGAAATTGTGGCTTATACAGGTTTATCACAGATTGGAAACATCCTGACATTTCCATGCTTTGTTAAGGCAAAAACAGCAAAAGGGCAAACAGAAAGCAATTCATATTGACATTAGGAGTCAACAGTCCAAAGGGCAGAATCATCTCTGTGGTTACAGGGCATGCCAGTGCCACCTGATGGGGTTGGGCAGCCATCAGGTCAGCCTGTGTAAAGTAGAAACTATTTCAGCGGTATTCAACTCATTTTAGTACCTGCTCCACGAAATCCTCCACAGAGGTACAGTTTCCCATCCACGGAGCCTGCACTGCTACAGTTTGTTCGTAAGGAGAGGAGGGGAGAAGGCATAGCAGGTCCATCCCTCCAAAAATCTCCATCAGGGTTATAGATCTCCACTGCATCAAGACATTTCCGTGTCTGTCCTCTGTCTTGACCGAGGCATCCAATTCCTCCTGCAAGAGACAGGTAGGTAAAGCATGGCAGTCCCGGGTTCTGCTGAAAAACACACTGCTAGCTGCAGCATTTTTTCCTCCTGCATGTTCTCATCACCTCTCTTTTTTTTTTCCCTTTTGCAGCTCCAGAAGTTTATTAGAAAGTAAATTCAAAGCAGAAGTTTCTGGACATTCTCTACTGGCATCCAAGCAAGGTCCTTTCTGAAGTCTTATATCCAAGGAAGGACAAGTAGCATGCCTTCAAAAAGCAAAGGTATTGTCTCTTGTTTTCTGCCTACATAGTAGAAATTGTCATAACTACTTTTTCCTCTGTGATGGACACATTGCTTTATCATTAGGTTACAATGGGTCAAAAACTCCTTTCCAATTACTGTTAGTGGATTTGACTCTTAGGTTAACTATCAGACTTGTGGATTTGCCGGTTAGCTGTCTTCAACAAAAGAAACAGATGACAGCCATTTCTAAAGGAAATCAAATTCGAGGAACAAACCTGTTCAACGTGCAGGAGTGCCAGCCCAGTTATTTGTGACAGGCCCTGCTGCTAAGGGCTTAGTTAGGATCCTTGGAGCCAGTAGGATTGAAACAGATACACGCCGTTTGCTGGGACATACTGCAACAGGCTGCAGACACACCTGCGATCTCCGTGGATGCTGGAAACACTGTCCACTGAAATTGCAGTGTAAACGTTGCCTTTCCAAACCCTTGCCAGCGATTAAAACAAAGATTTTGAATTCACAACCTTCGGTTCTCAAGAATTAATATGCTGATGTACCCCCCCCCAGGTTTTCCATCTGTGCCAGTGGACACAATACCCTGTAACGAGCACTAATGGCGTGCTGAAGGGCTCCTTTTGTGCATGTGGCCACTTGTAAATATCAAATGACTGCAATACGCAAGCGGTTTCCACACGAAGGCTGGCTTTCCAGATACACGTGTGGGACTGCTCAGTTGTGCATTGTAGGCATGTAATTATGCTTTTGCATATGCAAAGGGCTGCAAGTGTAACCTGCGCAAGGCTGCCGCAGCTGCTGCTAAACTACATTGCCCCTAGCGCTGTTAAGCCTCTCTGTCAGAGAAACGAGCCCCCAGCACTCCAAGCTTTACTTGCACGTGGTTTCCCATCTACCTCTTACTATGGGCTGTATTATTTTTTGTGCCTTCTCTAAAGGTATTTAAGAGGCAACTACACATCAGTGGGGACCACAATGTTCCAAATTGTCTGCCATTGCGTTCCTGATTTGTACTTTAATCAGTTAAAGATAAGATGAGTTATCCCTGCATCAGAGCAGCAAAATTAGAAGCAAATTCATAGTCCTCTGTCACCAGCAGGAAGTTTCCTCCAGCTGAATTTAGCAGCATTTGATTTGGTTCCATGTTTCAATTTGAAAACCTTTGCTGGGTTTGCTTTTTAGCTCCTTTCCCATGCACAGGGAATCTTTACTTGCCCTAATACCTAACAGCAAGGTCCTAGAATTGTGTTTCATGAGGCTACCACATGAATGTTTTTATTACCCATTTAACAACCCCAGCTAAGGGGCACTTGCTCTTCCTCTGAAGCTTGATTCACCTAAGAGAGCTGTGGGAGAGAGTGATGGTGGTCACAGAATTTTGCTGATCATTTCCATGCCAAAAGGGGAGTCGTATGCATCACCACACTGAGCCTTTGTCATTAGTCTCCTGAGCTACTCCTTAAGGCTCTATGTAAAGAAAAAAATCAATTTCAGAATTCAAACATGTACTCACTGCCTTGTTCTTTATGCCAGGAGTATTGCCCTCTCCTAGGCAGTATTATCCACTGCTCCTTGCTGGCTTGTAAGGAAGGTGCCACTCCAGGGACAGAGCACCATTCTTCTAAATTTATTAAGAAATCATTTTAAGAGCTAATCAGGTTTGTTTTGTAATTTTCTCGACTGATAAGGCTATTTCATTGATGACTTTTCACATAGTCTTTCTATCATCTTTTGGCAGAATCCCAGAGACAATTTGCTGCCTGGGTATGTGCAGTCTACAGACAGCAATGTAATGTAGAAAGAGAGATTCAAAGCAGTTTTAACTGAGAACTAATAACATTAAAGCTACTCACAGACTAATCTGATCTGTTTGAAAGATGCTTATGCTTTATGGTGCCAAAGACAGACTGCTGTTGGTTGTCAAGATAGCTTTGTTTAAAGTTAGCCCAGGTGTTGCTGCACACCACTGAAGAACATGTATTCACCCATAAGTCTCCACATGGAGAAGAAAAGAGCATCTTGTTCAGAGGAATGAATGGTACCAGTTAGGGAATGCATGCGGCACGTCAGAGCCAAACAATAGCTTAGCTGATTGCCTCAGTGTGTCAGGGAGGAGGCAATGGACAAAACGCCTCAGAATTGCTCTAGAAGTACAATTGCTGTTTATTTAGTGCATTTTCATTGTAATTTTCTAAATCGAGCAACACTGGGACATGGTAATGTCAGAAAGAGCAGAAGTGACCAGGTATAAAAACTGATACAGCAGTCAGCACAAAACCATCACAACCATAACCAGTAAGTGATGGCATTCAGCTGCCAACTCAGGAACTGCACCACCAAATGTTCTTCCTGGACAGCTATTAGGCAAGTATTTTTGTGACCTGTTGGAGCATCTTTTCCAAAGGTTCAGAGCTATCATGTATTTCCAAGCATTCATGAAACCTTCATTGAATAGCTCAAGCAACTGAAACTTAACTGCTTTTAATTCTGCCATTATCAGAGGTAGTCCTGAAGGCACAAAAGATCTCCATTTTATTTACACTCTGCACAGCCCTTTCAGCTAAATCCAATTTCATGTTCAATTTACAACAAGTGCAAAGCTAAGTTCTCAGCAAATAGAAGTTAAGAAAGACAAATCAGAGGGGAATAAAGTTTCATTTTCAAGCTTAGCAAAACAGTATTCTGAAAAACAAGAAATCAAGATTTGCAATCTCCTCTTCTAAAGCAGTGCTAACACTGGAATATTTTTAACAAAGGATATTAGACTCTCCCAGCACTGCTTTACTGCTCCCCAGATGCAGTAGCTGAGAAACATTCCTGTGAGACAAGAGACTGATGTCTCAAACCTGTTCCCAAAGAACTGAATGTACAAATCAGTTTAAACAAAAACATAATCAAAATTCCCAAATTTAAGTCAATTCACATCTGCAACAGAGTGGAAGCATCTCACATTCACCAGATTATACTTAACCTACAATGTATTTATCATGCAAAACTTCAAATTGACAGAAAAAATGAACTTGCCATGTCAGGTAACTCAGGCTGTGTTGTGCTTTGTCATGCCTGACTCCAGATTATCTTGTCCCACTGCCTTCCTCATTCAGATTTATGAGACCATTAGGATTGGAAGTGGAGACTCAGAGAATCACAGTTAAGATTGTGAAGACTGTCTTTATTTCATATTCTCTGGGCAGAGCAGCTGAACAACTGAATTCATGCTCTGTTCCTACAGGGGAGACTACATAAAATGAGGGTGACCTCTAAGAAGCTAAGGCAGAGTGCAGTGAAGAGGGCAGAAGGATTTGGGTAATTTCAGGGAGACTCTTGGTCCAAGTGACCCTCCAGGAGTGCATGGTTCTGTGCTTGCAATTTTACTTAAACCACTAAGAATTATAGATGGGATCACTAAAATATGAGCTGTGGTGGGAGCCTCCTGGGACTCTCAGCAGGTGTGCAACAAGCAGCAACTGCTGTGTCCTTGCCCATGGTCTAGAATAGGTGCTGTAGAGAGTCCTTTGCTGAGCTACATTTGTCTATCTCATCATAGAATCAACCAGGTCAGATGATCAACCAGGTCATCCACTCCAACCTATCACCCAGCACTATCCAGTCAACTAGACCATGGCATTAAGTGCCTCATCCATCCTTTTCTTGAACACCTCCAAGGACAGCAACTCCACCACCTCCCTGGGCAGCCCATTCCAATGCCAATCACTCTCTCTGGCAAGAACTTCCTCCTAACATCCAGCATAGACCTCCCCCAACACAACTCGAGACTCTGTCCCCTCGTTCTGTTGCTGGTTGCCAGACAGAAGAGACCAACCCCCACTTGGCTACAACCTCATGAGCAGAGCAAGCGAATTCAAGACTACCTGGCTTAGATCTCTGCATAAAATCCAATTATTCATCCTTTGTGCTGAAAGAGATGCAGTTCTCACTGGCAATTTTGAGTATTTCTGTCATTTTCGCATTCATTACGTGAGAGGATTTAATCCCAGAACTCAGTCTCACCCCCAGTCCCTACCCCTTACAAATGCACATTTCTAACACCTTAAGCATTTTACATGACATGCCTTCCCTAGGAGGTATTTCATATGCCACTGAAGGACTAAAACAAAGCCAGCAAAGGCACCTTTGTGTTCCCAAACCCATTAATGCTTGAGAGCTTTCCGTATCACGCTTGGATGATTCTGCAATCAAACACACTTTCAAGGGCACTCTGTAAGCAGTGGTTCTAATGGACTTTAAATTTAGCATGAAGCTCCATTAGTAAAATAAATATATAAGTAAAATACAGGATCAAGTAATCAGGATAGAAAAGACAAGCTTTTGATGCAAGAAGGCAAAGCAGGGTAGGTGATGCGATTAGCATGAGTTCAGAATTTCAATGAGGGACAGTTCTCTGCCGTGCTGCACTCACATGCTGCTCAGAGCTGGCTGAAGGCAAAACATGTCGCTGCTGCCTCCCCATTACCCCATGCTCATTTGGAAAGATTGAATGCAATTTCAATCATATCAGTTCTCATAACAGAGCACCCTTCCAGCACTTGAAAGGGAAACATCTGCAATGGCTGTGAAGTGGTCAAGAGTCACCGGCAATCATTAGTTCAGTGGGTGCAGAGGAATTAAGTACCTTAGGTAAATCTACATATGGCTACAGCACTCACACTTTGATGAGTTTCAAGAGATAGGCAGCATTCCTACCTGCACATACCTGTGCCACTGATACACATCCAGAGGGGTTTCGAATGCAGGCAATGGTGCTGAGTAATTGCACTTTCAAGTCTTATCTACGCCGAGCTCTTACGCAGCTAAATCTGCCAGGCAGCTAAGTCCAGGAGGAGCATTTCCCCACCTCCCCCCAGACCAAGTTTGTATTGCTCATTACACAGACAAGGTAGCAGACCAAAATGACACCTACAAAGTGGTTGATGGCCCAGATAGGACTGAAAATAGTTTAGGCGCTCCACTAAAAGAAGCAGGTGATGGTGACACCTGAATGTCAAGCTTCATACCTTTTAATTTGGTTGCCCCCCTAAGAAACAGCTGAAATTAGACATGAGCTAGCGTCTCTTAGCCAGGGCAGTGTGTCAGGGAGCAACAAGGGCATAGCAGCTTCCAAGAGGAAGTGGACCTAGGTTATCAGCTTACCATCAGGGCACAGCTCAGAAGAACCAGAGGCAGGCAGCTGCAGAGGATCCTACCAGCAGTTCTCAGGCAAAAGGAAAGAAACAAGAGCAAGCTGATGCTGCTGGGCCTGTGTTTAAATGGTGCTCCTGGGCCTATGGGCAGAGGGTGTGGGTGGGAGTCCCAGGTGATGCTGATCAGGATCATCAAGACCTATCAACGCCTTCAAGGCATTAACACTTTATCATACAATGAAGCCCTCTGATCACAATACTGAGCAAGATGTATTCTTACTGGGGCCTCTTTGAATTCTTATCAAAGGAATCTGGGAAATGAAAAACAAAAATAAAAAAAGGCATAGTTACCAACAAGCAGGTGAGTTCTAAGCTTTGCCTCTGGTAAAATAAGTCACTATTAAATTGATCTCTGGAATGCACAGTGGCTTTACTAGTGCTAATCTCTCCTGTAACATTTCCCTTTATTACTCTTTAACAGCACTCAAGCTGAGAGTCTCAGCACTGAGGTTGCTCTCACTCTCTGCAAGGCAGGGCTGCATAGTTGCTTTCTTGGACATAAAGCCAAAAACAAAATAGAGCAATAAAGCTAGCCCTGGCAGGCACTCCCAAAGATCATAGAATCATAGAATCAGTCAGGGTTGGAAGGGACCACAAGGATCATCTAGTTCCAGCCTCCCTGCCATGGGCAGGGATACCCTACCCTAGAGCAGGCTCACCACAGCCTCATCCAGCCTGGCCTTAAACACCTCCAGGGATGGGGCCTCAACCACCTCCATGGGCAACCCATTCCAGGCTCTCACCACTCTCATGCTGAAGAACTTCTTCCTCACATCCAGTCTGAACCTACCCATCTCCAGCTCCGCTCCATTCCCCCTAGATGAAACTGAGAAGCATTGCCATTCTTTATTAACACAGAGGAGGCAATGCAGCTTGCTTGTAGAAGACTGGTCAGGCCACACCTTGAGTACTGTGTCCAGTTCTGGGCCCCTCAATTCAAGAGAGATGTTGAGATACTGGAACATGTCCAGAGAAGGGCAACGAAGCTGGTGAGGGGCCTGGAGCACAGCCCTGTGAGGAGAGGCTGAGGGAGCTGGGGGTGTGCAGCCTGGAGAAGAGGAGGCTCAGGGCAGACCTCATTGCTGGCTACAACTACCTGAAGGGAGGCTGTAGCCAGGTGGGGTTGGTCTCTTCTCCCAGGCAAGCAGCAACAGAACAAGGGGACACAGTCTCAAGTTGTGCTGGGGAGGTCTAGGCTGGATGCTAGGAGGAAGTTGTTGGCAGAGAGAGTGATTGGCATTGGAATGGGCTGCCCAGGGAGGTGATGGAGTCATTTCCCCTTGAGGTGTTCAAGAAAAGCCTGGCTGAGGCATTTAGTGTCATGGTCTGGTTGATTGGACAGGGCTGGGTGCTAGGTTGGACTGGATGATGCTGGAGGTCTCTTCCAACCTGGTTGAGTCTATTCTATTGTATTCCATTCTATTGTATTCTATTCCAAGACATGAGGGTAAAAGAGTAATTAGTGGCAGGGCTGAAAACACAGGTGATTGACTTTCTAAACACAATTGGCACTTCAGTTTCATCTCCTTCTTTTTTCCTTTAATGCCTTATTCTCATTTCCCTTCATAACCATTGAGTAGGGAGCATTTCTGACGCCATTTATCAGACCATATTTTTGCCTTTTTTGTTCCTCCCTGCACACAAGCACCCTGGAGGCTGCTGCACAGGTATAACAGAGCACAGTCTCTCTGCCCATAATCTGTTACTTGTTAGAAGTCCAAAGTATGTTTATAAATAGACATGTTTATTTTAGAAGAAGGTTTTATTCAAATACACAGCTAACACTCAGCCATGAAAGCTACACTGTCTCCTTCCAGCCCCTCCTACACAAGAGAGACCCCAAAGTACGTATTCAGATAAGTATTTTATGATCACAGAATCACAGAATCAAACAGGCTGGAAGAGACCTCCAAGATCATCCAGTCCAACCTAGCACCCAGCCCTAGCCAATCAACTAGACCATGGCACTAAGTGCCTCAGCCAGGCTTTGCTTGAACACCTCCAGGGATTTCATTGCACCTCATTTAACTGTTTCAAACTTCTAAAAGAAGGTCTCAGCAAAAATTCAGGTGAAAGAAAAACAAAACACAAGTTGTAAGAGGTAGGATGCCAGGCTAAGGAGGATAAACAAAAATTCTTTGATTCCTAAATCTCCCCTAATAGGATTTCTCATCTAAGTCCTTCTGTACATTCTTGTAAAGCAGGAGTTGTATAACACAAAAGCAATGCATGGTTAAAGCTGTCATGGTGATATGATGCTTTTTTACCTGTGTTTCATGGACACTGAATGTGTTTTGCCATAAGCTAATGAATATGGCATTCAAATGGATGGGTTCATTTGGATAAATTTTCCTGTTGGCTGTAATGAGTTTTCAGAGACTTAGCTGGAAAGGATATTTTTTAAAGCAAGAGATTAAAATGCATGCCCTTAAATAAAGCCCTTCCCTCTGGTTTTCTTCCAGAAGTGTCTCAATTGCCTCTGTCATTAAGAACACAATGCTGCTCTTTCTTGGGCTTTCCAACCAATATAGTTATGTTCCTGGGAAAATATGGAGAGAAAGAGCTAGGACCAGTCAAATGGGATGAATAGGAGAAAGGATTTGGAGCCTTAGGAAATGCTGTTCATTTACTCGTGAGGATTATGTACACTGTATAAATAGCCTGAGATTCTCTAGGAACATTATACAACAAACAGACAATTAGATGGCAGGATTGCTGATTAAGACCACGATGCAGGTTCCTGAACAATGCTATTACTCAGACCCAAAACTCTAATCTATTTCTCATTTCCCTTTCATCAGTGTAACTCTAGAATAATTCCATAGAAGTCATTAGGGTTTTACACGCTGGAGCTTGCAATTAGGCTGGAAAGAGGTTTTGGACAGTGACTCTGTGCTCTGTTCTGTGCCAGTAGGACCTCTCAGAAATTAACACTTCAAAGGCTAAGCATCACATTGTGATCTGGGTTAGAATAGAACGAGTCTGACACAACACAACTGAGATCAACAGACTGCTCACTACAGATTTACACCTACATGGAGGAGAGCAAGAATTAGACTTGTATATCCAAGAGCCTGCATCATATCAAAAGCTAGAAGTGCCTTTTGCTTTGTATTTATGACAGAAATTTTGTTTGCACATCAGAGATAGTAGAGAGGATCAGCTTTCCCTGCTGTGATTTTTCATTTGTGCTCTGGAGTCCCACCTAATCCCGAACGTGCTGACACCTGTATGAGCAGCACAGGGAGACAGAGGTGGTGCCTGAAAAATCTGACAAACTTACTTAAGGATTCTGTCTTCAAGAAATGCTTGAAAGAGCTCTCATCCCTCTGCAGCACTCCTTGATGTATCCAGCCAGAGACACTTACTTCTTTATACCATGTGTTTATTTCTGGGAAGCAGGGCTTGGTCCTTACAGCACACAGAAGGTATCTTGCCTCTACCTGCTTCCACCTTGCCTCCCTCCTCCTTCCTCTGCACCAGTGGATCTTCTCAGAGAAGTGCAGACTGCAGGAAGCCCATGGAGATAGTGCATCACATAGGGAGTAAGTATGATATGAAAAGCAGGTGGTGGTTGTGGGAATTCAAGGACTGCCACCGAGCATGCTCCTGAATTGCCCCTTCCCTGTGTGTCCTCTGACTGAGGCTTCATGGGATCCTGTTAGATGCTCAGGTTCTGTGCACACACACTTGACTGTGGGGAGACCCCCTTTGGAGTGAGGAGGGGTAAAAATGGCAATGGTAGAGACTCCACAAAGTCTCTCTCATCTGTAGCACACAAGCTTGGTCATTATGCCTGAGCATAGATGTTTCAGACATCACAACATGAGGGCGACCTATACTGTGATACTCTTCAAAATGTGTCTTTTTGCACAAATCACTCTTGACAGCATCTTTCTGGACTCCCACAGTGTTCCATATTCCTTGTAAAACAGGGTGATGTCTGAGGGATCCAGAGCTTTGAACAGTCTGCAGTGGTTTTACCATCCTCATGACAGTTGCTATTCTTTCGTCTGTCGGCATCAACCTCCATTCCTTTCATTCCTATTCCCTCCTGAATGCCATCTGCATGATCAAGTACAACATCAGCCAGATTAAAAAGGCTTTCACTGTCTTCCTTTCAGTGCCATGCTTTGCCTGTTTCCTGGCTGGGGTTACTATCACAATTGTTTCTAAAGGAAAACTGTACCCATCTCACAGCCCAGCAGCCTGAGAACTCACAAGGTAACAAGAACTTGTCACAGTGAATAAACTGTGGAACGTAGCTTTTCTCTGTGAGGTTTTAATTACAGTTGGCAAGTGTGAGTTGTGGCCACATGTGTTATCAGCAGCATAAGATACCAATACCAGTGGCTGTGTCAATCTTTCCAAACAGAATTCATTTGGAAATTACTTCAACATTTTAAGAGGACTTGGAAAATGTTTTAATCTTCTCCACCAAATTTTCAGACCATAATGGTTAACACTTACCAACCAAGTCATCTCTCCATTTCAACAGATAAATCTTTATTTCCACCCATGTTGTTAAAGGTGGATTTGAATCAGCACATTTAAAGGCAGAAATTGTTTGTGATGGTTTGGATGTTACCTGCCCTCCACACTCTTATGAAATCACCCAGACTAGACTCAGCCAAGCTGGAAGGTAAGGAAATGAAGCTGTATTTACAGCTTAGCACAATATACAAGCAGATATACACAAATATATACAGTTATATACAGATTAAAAGTAATACAGAAGCACAACACCCCTTCCAGAAACCAGAGTCCCCAGGAGGGGCTCCCAACCACCCTTCCACCCCTCTACCTTATCCCAGAGTTTGCCTTATGTGCAAGTTGAGTTTGGAGGATCGGCCAGGGGGGGTTAGAAATCAGAAGGATTAGTTACACAGAAGCAGGAGAGGGAGAAAAGTACAGGCATCAGCTGCAACAGAGACCCACTGTGTTATCTATGTTTTGTGTTCCTGTTTTTATCCATCTCAGCAAGCCTATGAGTGAAGTAGCCATCACCATTGTTTCCTTTTCACAGCCTGTCATCTAATTTCTCTCACGGAAATATTCCAGCTAGCCTCAAACTAGCACATTGTTGATGAATCATTTTTGGCTGAGAGTCAGGTTTTGTCTTTCAATTAAGAAATTACTACTAATATTATTTGATTTCCCAAGGAAACAAGACTTATGCAATTCCCTTCACTACATGTGTGTTCTGCGTCTCTGGTCACGTTATTTCGCCTGTGCCTCACAGCTTCTGCACCTGTATGCCAGATTTGATCAGACTTTACAGATTTATGGATGTTAAAGCCATCACAAGGTTTGTGAAAACAGGCAATTGGAAGTTTGGGAAAACAGTCCAGACCTAGGTCAAAATGTCTGCCCTGCAATAGATACTCATGCTCGCTGATAGTAACTCATTCATGTCTGCAGTTGATGCAGTTACGCCTTGAGTAGATGGAGCAGCAGAGCAGAGGCAGGCTCAGGAACACAGCAGTGAACACGGCACAACCTTTAGCCAAAATCTGCTCCCGAGCAGCATATGATCTTAGCTGACCCTTGGTGTAAATCACAAGCTAGTTTGTTCATTACAGTGGCATTACCTCTGACTTACACTGTCACAACTGAGAACAAATGCTGCCTTTAAGCCCATTTAGTTGCACTTAGTGGCAAGAGCGAAGGGTCCATTTCAGCTAATTGCTTATCTCAGGATTCAAGTGCATTTGGTTTCCTTAGGACTGGCTGAACAAGGACTGCCACAGGAAGGTGTGTGAACCAGCAAAGTGATGGAGACAGAACAAGAGGCTGTTCAGACTTGTGCATGGATCCAATTGTTAGCAAGGATTTTCTCTCCAAAAGATATTGGCACTGGCTAGCATGTAAGAAACCAAATCAGTGCTCAGCTTCCTGAATCCTGCAGCACTGGTGGCTATACACAATAAAATGATGCCTTTGGGTTTTTTAATGCTAGAATAATGTTTGTTTAGGTCTGTAAAACCATGAACTTTCTTCAGTGCCATTTAAAAAGGTGCTTTTCAGATTTCATACCATGCTTTGTGTTCAACCTGTACAGTTCACCACTGTAATCACTCAGATACATCTCTTCCTTTGTGAGAATTTGAGGGAAGAAAATGGACACAGTTTTCCTTATGAGCCACAGCTTTTCCTTGTCTCAGTGTCAGATTTGCTGTGAAGAAGACTGTCAGTTTGTTTTATCATATGCATCTCAAGGCAAGCCCTTTCTTTTCCTTCCCTGACTCTCGTTTCATCAGAGCATCCATGGTCTTGATCTCAGAGCACTTCTTACTGAAACACATGAATAGAGCCTTTCTCTTCCCAGCTATTGCAGCTGCCCCACTACAGCATCAGTGTCAGTTGAAATGACTACATATATTTAACCTGTGACAAGGGATGGAGTTTCCACATTTTGAAAGCACCTTTGAACCTGGGCAGCCGACACTCTCATTATTTAACTGTGCACTGATGTTCTCTATCGCTAACCTATGACAATAATGAAATGATTTTCTGTTTGCAAAACTCTCTTTGCCATACTGGCTTCTTCCACCTTTTTTCCTGGTTGTGCCTGTAGGCTCATCTCAAGCCAGTTAAGAGAAAGAAGATTCCCTAGAAGAAGACAAATGCAGCTTAAAGCCATTTTCCTCTTCTACTCCAAAGACACCATCCTTAGATACACCTCCTGCAAAATGCTTTCTCTATTACATGCCAGGAACAAACTCTCCTTTATCCATGGTGCATAACAAAATATAAGATAAAAACAGAACACTCTTTGCACAGGAGATGTATTAAGTTGATAAGATCATATTTACAGTGTTCACAGGAGCAGTTTGAAGCAGAAGGGACTGAGAGGTCCTGAGGTTCTGATTTGACTGCTCCCCACAAGGCCATGAGAGCATTGGATTGATTGTATGAACCTTTTTTCCCACTTCTTCAAGAACTTTCCTACCAGACCCCTACGTATAATCCTTCTCTTTATCACATAGATACCTTTCTAGCTCCTATTGCCCTTCCAAGATGTCCCTTTCAGCTCTTCCCCCACATCGTTCCCAGAGCTCGCAAAACTTTTCTTCTCCATGTGCTTTTCCCTGCCATAGATCATCATCTTCTGTACAGAAACGAAAAGAAACCTTTTGCTTCAGAAACATCTCTTGCTTGCCACTTTCTGAGCTGCTTGCTAGCGTTTAGAGACAAGTGATGTTCTTTCTGTTGGCCTGGACAGAGATTGAGATGGGGCCACAGGGGATAGTCTTTGTGAAGAGTCATGGTATGGACAAACTGCAGAACTGGGGATATGGATGAGGATCATTTGTGGACAAAAGATTTTGGGATAGGAGGCAACTGAAGTCTTTCAGACAAATATTAAAACTTTTGGTCAATATACTGTTTTGAAACAAAAAAAACCTATTTGAAAGAGTACAACCAAAAAATGACAAAACCAAACTTCTAGGATTTGGAAAAATTAGACTGTGTCAAGGTGAAGGGAAGAGAATGATTCACTGAATTTGAATCATAGAATCATAGAATGGTTTAGGTTGGAAGGGACCTCAAGGATCATCCAGCTCCAAGCCCTGCCATAGGCAGGGACACCTCCCACTAGAGCAGGCTGCTCAAGGCCTCATCCAGCCTGGCTTTAAATGCCTCCAGGGAGGAAGCATCCACATCCTCCCTGGGCAACCTGTTCCAGTGTCTTACCACCCTCACTGTAAAGAACCTCCTCCTAACATCCAGTCGGAATCTCCCCTGTTCCAGCTTAAACCCATTCCCCCTGGTCCTAACATTACTAGACTGTAAATAGTCCCTCCCCAGCTTTCCTGTAGGCTCCCTTCAGATACTGGAAAGCCACTCTAAGGTCTCCTCGAAGCCTTCTCTTCTGCAGGCTGAAGAGCCCCAACTCTCTCAGCCTGTCCTCATAGCAGAGGTGCTCCAGCCCTCTGATCATCTTCGTGGCTCTCCTCTGGACCCGCTCCAGCAGTTCCATGTCCTTCTTGTATTGGGGGAAAAAACACAACTTGATGAAAAAAAATCCACCCATTTAGTCCAACATACTTTGTCCTATAGGACGTAACAAAGGGTGAGAGATTTCCCTTCACAGAAGCAAATTGCTGGAAAGAGGAAGAAGTCATGGTGCTATCTGTTAAAAATCTGTTTCCTCTTACCCAAGACATAAATCTCGCTGTTGACTACGGCAGTGCTGAAGCGGTATTTGGAGTACCTCATTGGTGCTCCTTCTGTCCATTTGTCTTGGCCTGGGTCGTACCGAAACGTTCTGTTACTTAATCGATCCGGCTCATCGTCGGGCAGATCCATCTGCATGAAATATGACAGCCATGTAATAATACAACATTTGGAGCCCTCTGCACATGCCTGCGTGCAATTAATCACCGCAGACAACTGAGCAGATAAATAACACAAACACATCAATTACAGGCTGCGAAGTGATTCATACTCGCTAGAGTTTAACAGACTTGTGGCTGGGAGTACGGTCTGGGAGGCAGATAAATAAGAGGGCATTTATATTCTGCAGCAATAAAGCTGAGGGTCTGAGTAATAACAATCCGTTCATGGGCCTGGCATTGTCAGAACCTAACTCTTTCACTAGGCTACTGTAAAGTCTTCACCATTAGGGAGGGAAAGCCAATCTCTCTGACACTTTTTCTTCCTGCTAACGGTTGAAAACGATTCCCTCTGTTTCTCAGACTGTACCATGAGTCTCAAGCCTACATATAAACATATCTTATTTTCAAGTGATTTGCACATTTAGCCTAACCAGACTAATTCAGCTCCTGTAACTTCTCCCTCAAGAGTTTTCCTAATAAATTCCTAATCCTCTGCCATACCTTTGCTGCCATAATACTCTTGTTATACACACTCCCACACCTCTTGGTCCCTCTAATCTTCCCTCCCACACCCCCTTTCTCTGTATGATGCAGGCAATTTAGATTATGTTTTCTGGGTATGACACCCTTGTCTGTAAAGAGTAGGCTGTGGAGGAAGGATCCTGAAATATTTTGGGGTGAAAAGTTTCACAAAGAGAGAGCAAGAACTACTTTATTTATCTGTGATAAAAAGCTTTGATTGTTATTTTGCTTTCCCAAAAGACCTTTCCAGCAGTAATGTTGCAGACAAGATAGTAGGAGGCAAACCAGGAATAAAAAATCTACTCCCTTGGTGACTCCCTGTAAGTGCCATGGGTCGCTTTCTCTGTGGTTAGCATGAAACATGAATTCATTCACTGAAAGAGGAGTAAGCTTTGCATTTTTAACACAGGCTAAGCATGTACTTAGGAGCAGGCCCCATGTGACATGCTGTAAATTCACATCCTACCTCACTTGGGTGGTAACCTTTACCTCAGAGGGCAACCTGTGCTATTTCTGTACAGAAAACAATATCCAGCAGCCTTTCCCTCTGTCTCAAGAGTCTGAAATCTTTCCCTCAGCCTCATCAAATGTTTTGTTCCATTTTAAGAGACCCAAGTTACCAAGGCTGGAGTCATAGTATCATAGTAGTATCATAGTATCATCAGGGTTGGAAGAGACCTCACAGATCATCAAGTCCAACCCTTCACCACAGAGCTCAAGGCTAGACCATGGCACCAAGTGCCACGTCCAATCCTGCCTTGAACAGCTCCAGGGACGGCGACTCCACCGCCTCCCTGGGCAGCCCATTCCAGTAGCCAATGACTCTCTCAGTGAAGAACTTTCTCCTCACCTCGAGCCTAAACTTCCCCTGGCGCAGCCTGAGGCTGTGTCCTCTCGTTCTGGCGCTGGCCATCTGAGAGAAGAGAGCAACCTCCTCCTGGCTACAACCACCCCTCAGGTAGCTGTAGACAGCAATAAGGTCACCCCTGAGCCTCCTCTTCTCCAGGCTAAACAACCCCAGCTCCCTCAGCCTCTCCTCATAGAGTCACCTTGGTCTTTAACTCTACTGGCATCAGTGAGGCTAAGCCAATACTGAGCCGGAGCAATGCTGCTGGGAGTCAAGCCCTTGCCCTCCTAAGCTGTCATTTTATGTCCTGGCTTGACTTCGTCTTGTCTTGTTTCAATTGCAAAGCCCGAGTGGGCAGGGAACATGTATTTATCTCTGTCCTGTAATGGCCACATGCATTTAGGGCACTCTATCAATGCTGCATCATTAGTATTTGTTTGGGATTGACAGAACATTCAGTGCTACTTGAGCACAGGGACAACTCCTGGCATGACAAAGTCGTTTGCTTTCAGAGTGCAGCTGTGGTAGCCCCACACATACAATCAACACATCTGACAGGTGAGTGTGGGAGATGTGTGTTACCAGAATTATCCAGCACTCTGTAGTGATGGTCTCAGAGCTGAGGTTTTTGAGAGCTTTAGTGATTTTGTCCTGATCTGTTCAGGTAAGCCCTAATCTTACAAAGCTGTGGGGTTTAAGCAATTCCTCTTAATCTGCTTATCTCAAACCTGTATATATAAGATGTCAGACTCCCATGTATTGTTAGTGACAGCACTGGTCAGTTTCTGGAAGGTACCTGCTTCAGGTGTTTAAGGTACCTCTATTCCTTTAAAAACTATTCTTAGCTCAGTATTCCGATTCCTGCCTTGTACTTCTCAGCCATTTCCCCCTTACAATCAGTTCTAGAGAGCTATTAAGAAACACAACGCTGGTTGTCTGACTTCAACATCTGTCTTTGTGATGTATCTTTCACGTCAGGCTTTTTAACAGACAGATTGCTTCTGCATTAAGTGTTTTCCTATTTTACCTCTCTAAACAGCAAGGTATCCTTGCTCACTTGTTTCAGCACCAGAAATCCTCTCTGAGATTTCTGCTGTCTCCTTAGGGAACTCAAAATACCTAGAGAGGTGAAAATCGCGTTTGCTGAATGCATCTCACCTTTAAATACTTTAAAGAGTGGTTTGCTTCAAGAGAACACCAGCCAAGGAGACGTGATGACAGTCTGAACACACTGCTGTCACCAATAAGGATTACAGATGCTCTATTTCATTGTCAAGTTAATGCTGACACTTAGACTGCAACGAGCAGTAAGTAACAATGGGTTATGCTCTTTAAAAAGATCTTTCACACTGGGAAAAAATGGAGGGAGGGAGCAGACACTCTTCCTGACATCCATCTTCCTTGTGGCGTAGTCCTGTATATTCCCTGTCCTACTGAATGTGGTAACTAATGTGACCTTGCTGAAAATTCCTGTTAAAGCTTTACATGGCCAAGCAATGCAACTGAAGTAAATAATGGACCAGAGAATGCTTTGACTTTCACTTAAAACATAATTTAACAAGTTTAACATAGTTTAACAAGGCCAAGTGTACGGTCCTGCACCTGGGTCGGTGCAATCCCAGGCACAGATACAGGCTGGGTGATGAATGGCTGAGAGCAGCCCTGAGGAGAAGGACCTGGGGGTCTGGGTCGACGAGAAGCTCAACATGAGCCGGCAGTGTGCACATGCAGCCCAGACAGCAACCCTGTGCTGGGCTGCATCAAGAGCAGTGTGGGCAGCAGGGCAAGGGAGGTGATTCTCCCCCTTTACTCTGCTCTCGTCAGACCCCACCTGGAGTACTGTGTGCAGTTCTGGAGCCCCCAACACAAGAAGGACATGGAACTGCTGGAGCGGGTCCAGAGGAGAGCCACGAGGATGATCAGAGGGCTGCAGCAGCTCTGCTATGAGGACAGGCTGAGAGAGTTGGGGCTCTTCAGCCTGCAGAAGAGAAGGCTTCGAGGAGACCTTATAGTGGCTTTCCAGTATCTGAAGGGAGCCTACAGGAAAGCTGGGGAGGGACTATTTACACGGTCTGGTAATATCAGGACGAGGGGGAATGGGTTTAAGCTGGAAGAGGGGAGATTCCGACTGGATGTTAGGAGGAAGTTCTTTACAGTGAGGGTGGTAAGGCACTGGAACAGGTTGCCCAGGGAGGTTGTGGATGCTTCCTCCCTGGAGGTGTTTAAGGCCAGGCTGGATGAGGCCTTGAGCAGCCTGCTCTAGTAGGAGGTGTCCCTGCCTATGGCAGGGGGTTGGAGCTGGATGATCCTTGAGGTCCCTTCCAACCTAAACCATTCTATGATTCTATAATAATAATTAAAAAACCAAAGCCCACAAATACATGGCTTTTACTTAGCTAAGAAATTAGTTTCCTGAGCCACTGAAGTGAATTCTAAATTTCAGATACAGACCTGCCCCTGAAGTTTACCTGTGGACATGCTTTGTGCAGACGGGGCTCAGTTAAAGGTTCAGTTAAATACTATGATTTACTGACACCTAGAAAGAGTCTGATACATAGAGAAAGGCTGAAGTTAGTCAGTTTTCCACAGCCTGTCCTGACAAAGCAGTGCCAAATCTGTTCTTAGTATCATCCTACTTATTTCAATTATTTTTTTGGCAAAAATAAGTTAACTCAGTAGCTACTTAAAATGGAAGCCGCGTTGGCACAGGAGATGTTTTTAGAGGTCGTGCTCCCCATGCAGAGGTGTCTGTGAAATAGCAGCCCTTCCTGCAGTTGGCATTTACAGTTAGGGTGGCATCAGGTGGCTACGACTCCTCCTCACCCTGTTACAGTATCACAGTCTCACAGTATCATCAGGGTTGGAAGAGACCTCACAGATCATCAAGTCCACCCCTTTACCACAGAGCTCAAGGCTAGACCATGGCACCAAGTGCCACATCCAATCCTGCCTTGAACAGCTCCAGGGATGGCGACTCCACCACCTCCCTGAGCAGCTGGGTCATGAAGCTGTCCTCCATGCATTCTAGAAATCTCCTGGACTGCTTCCTCTCTGCTGAATTAAGTTCCCAGCAGATATCTGGCAGGTTAAAGTCACCCACAAGAACAAGATCTGATGATCTTGAGACAGCCTCCAACTGTTTGTAAAATATCTCATCTGTTTCCTCATCCTGTTACGGGCTACTACAAAAGATGTTGGCTTCCTTGTGGCCAAGAAGGCCAATGGGATCCTGGGGTGTATTAGGAAGAGTGTGTCCAGCAGATCAAGGGAACTTCTCCTTCCCCTCTACTCTGCCCTGCTGAGNGACAAGGAGCAATGGGTGTAAATTACAGCAAAAGAGGTTCTGCCTCAACACAAGGGGAACTTCTTTACTGTAAGGATCACAGAGCACTGGAATAGGCTCCCCAGAGAAGTTGTGGAGTCTCCTTCCCTGGAGACTTTCAAGGCCTGTCTGGATGTGTTCCTCTGTGCTCTGTGTTAGATAGTATTGTCCTGCTCTGGCAGGGGGGTTGGACTGGATGATCTCCTTGGGTCCCTTCCAACCCCTAACATCCTGTGATCCTGTGATGTTTAATCCGAGGAACGCCAACAATTTATTCTTCTGCTGTCACTGATGTGCTTTCCCTATGCAAGAAGAACCACAGAATGACACCTTATATAAACCAAGCAGAGCTCCGTTAGCGAACAGACAGACATTAACAAGCACGTTTCTTAACCTGCGGCGTCCAGCCACCCAGCACGTAGAGCTTATTCTTCACCGTCACCACCACATGGCAGGCTAAGGGCAGTGGAAGAGGTGCTGTGCTTCTCCAGGTGCCTTGCTCCATGGAATACTTCTCCACACAGTTTGTGACCAGATACTGATTTTTCACTTTCATTTGCCCTCCTATTACATAGAGATCGTCACGGATGGTGCCCAGCGCGTAGAGCTCGCGGAACTCAGCAGTGCACAGGCTGTGCCAAAACTGATTTCCTCGCTGGTGGTACCTGTAGGAAAACCCAAAGTCATATATGCCCTGGTTCACTGAGGTCCCATTGCCTTGGTTTGAAATGTTAGCCCCTTCATCATCAACGCTTAGTCGGACTACAGCACAACGACAAGAGCAGCTTTCTCCTTCACACAGGAGCTATAAAGTGGAGTCCAATGTTTTTAAGATCAAGCGTTTTTAGTATGAGGAGTCCCAGGCTTCCTTTCAAAGATATCTGGCCTTAATAAAGGCTTCAAGATCTCCCTTATTTCTGCATCTGCTGCTCACACTTTCCACCAAAGTTAGAGGGAAAAATGAGACCTCAACACCACTGAAAATAAGGCCACTTTGTCTGCCTCAGCATGGATTTACATTTAGATAGCTGCAGTTGAAAATGCTGTTGCCAAGTGTTAATTTTATCTTTAACGGAGCAAATGTCTTGGTTTTCTTTAAAGTGAGTGAATCTGGAAAAGGCATGAGTGAAATAAAAGAGGGTTTAAAGCTATCAATCATTAGCCTGTAATTTCTGAGGCATTATCATGAACAATGAAGAGTGCTTTCTCTGTCTTACTGGACCTCCTTGGGTTTGACTCATTTTCCCCTGCTAATGACCAAGAAAAGAGCATCCCAGGAAAACGCTGAGGATATAAAACCCATGTACACTGTGTAGGATCTAATTAAGCTCATATAGGCAGAAACACCACTAGAGTAAATCCTCCTCTCAGGAGGCATCAAGATTTGGTAGTGTGTATATATTTCACTGCCAGGAAGATAAACTGGGACAAACTGATTAATCAAAACCTTTGGGAAAAACTTTCAAGTAAAGAATTCTTTGTCTAATGGTCTCTCTCTCTCTTTTTTTGTGGTCCCCAGCAAGATTATTCAGACTTAAATTTCTTGAATCATTAGGGATGTTCTGACAGAAGGTACACACCTATAAATTTCGATGTTCCTGGTCTTTTGTCTAGACATTTTGACGGCACTTGCCTCACCTGCCACAATAATGTCATTTTTCTCAGTGACAACACCAGCACAAACACATCCTAAACCCTCTCCATACTTTGGAGAGGAAATGAAGTAAGTTTTCCGCGTCGCGGGGGCGTAGCAGAAGCTGGCATCCGCGTAGCTGCCGTGTCTTGACCTTATGCCGAGAGAATTGTTGCCGATGCAGAGTAAGAGGTCAGTAGTCTCCATGCCGTATCGCAGGCTGAGAGAAGGGGGCTTGGATTGTTCAATGGTTTTCAGTGCTTCCTCAAACATATCGTTGCATTCTGAGCTGCACAGGATCATTGTGTTCCTTTTCCGGGCTTCCACAAGGAAAGAAGGGCTAACGAGAACCAATCTCACTTGCTTCAGGAGCTCAATAAGGTGCTCTGCACGTGACTTTCTGCTGTGCTTGACCCACCTGATGACCAGGTCCAGAATGCTCTCCTCCCTGGAAATATTCAGATCGTCTGATTTTATGAGCGTCAACAGCTGCTGGAATTCAATCTCTAATATTTCTTCCTGTAAGCTCACTTCAGCGAAATGCTGATATAAGTATTTCCTTGCTTGATCACATAAATCTTCTGCCCCGATGTGGTTTGCAAAGTAGTAGATGCCCACACAGTTGGAGGCATCCATATGGTCCATCATGTACTTCTGACACATCCTGCAAACATCTTCCATCTGCATGAAATATGCAGAGAGGGCAACAGTCTGCACATTCTGATTAGTGAGGTGCAGGTCTGCACTGTACATGTAACTGAGTATTACAGACACACTCTCTGCGGAGATGTCATACAGCACCACTTCTCTTTGTGTGCATTCAACCAAGCCACAGGTGAACATGGCTCTGAAATAGGGACTGAAGGCTGCCAGCACCACCTTATGGCAGGGAAATTTCTCACCTTCTGCAACTAGGACAACATCAATTATCTCCGTCGATTCTTTCATTCTCTTCACTTGTTCCAATAAAGCCAGGCTATGGCGCTGCCTTCTTTTCTCCTCAGCTTTGTGATCCATGGTTTATCTTCAAACTTCTCGGGTTTAAATCTCTTTAGAATTCAAGGTCTTCATCAGGAATGTTTCTAGAGGTAGAAGTGTAACATTGTCCAGTAAGAACAAATTATTGGGGAAATGACTATTGCTGTCAATATCTAAAGCTACTCATTCTATAGACTGTGATATAAAGCAATAATGGGGGGGGGGGAGGGGGGAAATATGCGAAACTATGGTGAGGTCTCAGACTCAAGATGTCTCAGAGATAAACATTTTAAATTTATACTCAAGAGGGAACTTCTTTACTGTAAGGGTCACAGAGCACTGGAACAGGCTCCCCAGGGAGGCTGTGGAGTCTCCTTCTCTGGAGACTTTCAAGGCCTGTCTGGATGTGTTCCTCTGTGAGCTGTGTTAGATAGGATTGTCCTGCTCTGGCAGGGGGGTTGGACTTGATGATCTGTTTGGGTCCCTTCCAACCCCTAACACCCTATGATCTTATGAAGTAATCTCACTCCAAAGTTCAGTGATTGTTTAAGGAAGATTACAGATTTCCTTTCAAAACAGTCTTTTCCATTTGCTTTCTCCCTCTTTTCTCTGATCCTGATTCAGAGCCTACTAAAATTGAGGGAAAGATTTCCACTGACATATCAAACTCTAGGTCAGGCCTTTAGTCCCTTGGCCATTCCAGTTTTGTCTCTCACATGCACCTGAAAGATGTTAGTCCTTGCTAAGACACTGAAAGCACCTCATGCTTTCAACAGCCCCTTAGGTTAGACCACCACAGTGGAGCCTTGCTTGTGTTCACAGCTCCTCTCAAACTGGGAGTTATGCCTGAGCAGAGACTGCAGAAAAAAAGGTTTTAGAAGACAGGAAAAAAAAAAATAGAAAAAGGAGGAAAAAACATCATCCCTGCTTCTCTCTTTAGTTTTCAGGGTGATCCACATCTCTCCAAATGGATGGGAAACAGACACAGGTACAGCTCAGTCCAGTGGCAATTTACAGACTTGGCTACCCATTTGCTGAAGTTTTGGTTCAGAAGCCCTGAGCAGAGCAGTTAGGAAGCTGCTGGCTCACTTCTCTGCCAGTGGATTGGTCTCTCCTCATCCCACCCCACCTTCCCAGTAGCTTCAAGATGAGAGTCAAGACTGTTGTGGTAAGAGACAGATTCCACCCATGAAGTATGGTGGCAAACTGGCAGGAAGCAACTTGGTCTAATTGGCCAGGTTCTTTAGCACACCAAAGAGTCGGCCACTAGTTTTTACAGAGTTGCTACTGGTTTGCTTTGGGATAAATGGAGGATAAATAAAGAGAAGCCATCTTCAAGCTGTCATCTCACTTCTCAGCAGGATCCACAGTTTTGGTTCCACTTACTGTAACCTCAAATGGGATTTTCAATTAAACTGTAATTATTGACATACTCCTAGTTTCTCTTATACGGAATTTGGGAGGAACTTCACAGTCCCATTTTACCAGCAACAGAGCACAGGGACACAGTTTCAAGTCGTGCCGGGGGTTAGTATAAGCTGGATGTTAGGAGGAAGTTCTTCACAGAGAGAGTGATTGGCATTGGAATGGGCTGCCCAGGGAGGTGGTGGAGTCACCGTCCCTGGAGGTGTTCAAGAAAAGCCTGGATGAGGCACTTAGTGCCATGGTCTAATTGATTGGCTAGGGCTGGGTGCTAGGTTGGACTGGATGATCTTGAAGGTCTCTTCCAGCCTGCTTGATTCTATGATTTCTGGGTTATGGGGTAGGTCTTTACTGAACCTCTCAGGATTTCAGACCAGCAAGCTGCAGAACCGTGAGATACAGAGATAGAGCCATAAAGAAGAGAATGATGTTTACCCATCATTGGTGGGATGCCAGTCCTTAACACAGCTTTTGTTTCTAATGAAGTGCTGAGACACTTCTGTTGTGGAGATGCACTAAGGACTCACGCCATGAATCACCAATACACAGACAAGCCCTAAAGCTGTGGTATAAACATGCTTGAAACACAGTATCACAGTCTCACAGTATTACCAAGGTTGGAAGAGACCTCACAGATCATCAAGTCCAAACTGTTACCACAGAGCTCAAGGCTAGACCATGGCACCAAGTGCCACGTCCAATCCTGCCTTGAACAGCTCCAGGGACGGCGACTCCACCACCTCCCTGGGCAGCCCATTCCAGTAGCCAATGACTCTCTCAGTGAAGAACTTTCTCCTCACCTCAAGCCTAAATTTCCCCTGGTGTAGCTTGAGGCTGTGTCCTCTCATTCTGGTGCTGGCTGCCGGAGAGAAGAGAGCAACCTCCTCCTGGCTACAACCACCCTTCAGGTAGTTGTAGACAGCAATAAGGTCTCCACTGAGCCTTCTCTTCTCCAAGCTAAACAATCCCAGCTCCATCAGCCTCTCCTCATAGGGCTTGTAAAAACACTATGAATTGCTTAATGAGACCATCCAAATGAGTAACATTCCTCTCCAGCTTAAGTATTTGCAGGAGCAGTTTCTTGTATGGCAGATTGAACTGGTTTTCCCAGATCATGAAAGCACAGAGTAGTCTTAGTTTCATTTGATAAATAAATATGTACATATATATATACACACACACACACATATATACATATATATATAATACATATATTAAAAAGGAGTCTATTAAATTCCCTGAAATTCACCTAAAGGTATTTTGACCAACAGTCCAGGTTTCCCTACAGATCTGGATAGATGGATTTTCTTCTTATTCTTTTATTTTATTTTTAAAACAAAAAGAAAAGGTTATTTCCCAGGTGAAAGGGATTCTTTCAGCTTTATCATCAATCTACACTTGTAGCTGGTCAGTTATTTTTTTGCATGCAGTCATTGGTGTATTTTAGCAGATTACAGAGGTGCCCCGCTTTGATTGCTGAATTAAAATCCTTCAAGTCTAGCATTTCTTTGATTTGACCAATTCTTTCCATATCCCAATTCTGGAACTGGAAGCAAAACATTTGATAAGTTAATCTGGGTTGTTACCAGGTTTTAAAACTTGATTTGGAAGACAAAAATAATTTCACAGTCTGAATGTGGCCTAAGCTCTGACCTCCTCTTGTAATACTCTTAAACATCAATCAAAGGCAGTAAGTTCACTACAAGAAATCAAGCAAATCTCCAAAATCCAGGAAACTATTTTTTAGAATCAGAGAATCAAGCGGGTTGGAAGAGACCTCCAAGATCATCCAGTCCAACCTAGCACCCAGCCTTGTCCAGTCAACCAGACCATGGCACTAAGTGCCTCATCCAGGCTTTGCTTGAACACCTCCAGCGACAGTGACTCCACCACCTCCCTGGGCAGCCCATTCCAATGCCAATCACTCTCTCTGGCAACAGCTTCCTCCTAACATCCAGCCTAGACCTCCCCTGGCACAACTTTAGACTGTGTCCCCTTGTTCTGTTGCTGGTTGTCTGGGAGAAGAGACCAATCCCCACCTCGCCACAGCCTCCCTCTAGGTAGTTGTAGACAGCAATGAGGTCTGCCCTGAGCCTTCTCTTCTCCGGGCTAACTGGCTTCACTGAAGTGAACACCTAGATCTTAATCCTGCATGGACTGGAACAGTCTTTACAGGAGAAACCTTTTATGAGAAATTTGGGGGTTAATCCCACATGATAATTAGATGCCCAGTTTATTGTTTTCCCTTCATGCTGCTTTATCACCTTGCAATATTCAATCTCCACTGCCTTTTGCCAAAGGAACCACACCATAACTCAAAGATTACATATTATGAACACGTATCTCTCAAAACAGATGAGCTGTAGTGTCTTTACCCATGTTTTTCATTCCCCAGCTGGATGAAAGTGTTAATAACTACCCACAGGACCCCAATCCTGCTTAGAAATCTGACTAACCAAGGCTTTTCCTTCAAAATGATCGATTTCTCTCCTTTCTCTTTTGTGATGTCAGAGCCTCACACATCCTCTGCTTTTCCATAATGGACAGAGTATGCATTTTTAATGTGAAGAACAAGTGAGATGATTAAGCATTACCATCATCTTTACCAGACTTTTCTACAGCTCAGGAAAAAGCAGTGTGTGGAACTGTGTTATGCTTTCACTTCCTTTGCTGGTCATCTCCAAGTTTTCTTTCCCTGTTAATTGAGCCTTCTTAAGAACAACACTTTGGCTTTGATTACACCGTTCAGCAGACTGCCTGACTTTATCTGTTTGCTTGGCAGTGATTATGATATCTGGCACACGCTCACAGCTGCTTCCTCCTCTCTTCAACAAGAAGTCAACAATAGGAATCTTACAGCTCAGGGTAGTTTGTGCCACTTACGTATTACTTAGGCATGAATTGTCTCATGGATAAGTTCTGCACCCACTGTTCAGATGATGAAGGGCAACTGCACCCAGTGTGGGGTGGTCTTCTCTGCTGCCTACAAAGATGGTGGCTTGGGGCTGGGCATCCTTTACAGAAGCAGCAGCAGTGCCAAATACAGCCTGTGAGTGGCAGAAGCTGTGGCCTTCCTTCATCTGGAGCTGGTCCATACACAAAGATCACTTCATACTTGGGCTGAATTGTTCTAGGAGTCTCCACCTCACAGGCAGGATCCCCTGAAACCCTCCAACCTGCTCTTCACCCACCTCGCTGAGCTCTGCAGAACAATGCTACTTTGCCAGCCAGAGTTACAGGCAGTGCTTGGTTACCACCTTAGACTTTCAAGAAGCCAATATTTGTCTGCTCCTGGAAGAACAAGCTTTGTCTGACAGCACACCAAGCCCCTGACTGTACTTAATGAAACCAAGCTGTTGACTTGTGTGTAGGGTCTACTTTCTCCATCTTACAGCTGAGGAGACTGAAAGTAAAAGAAAACAGGATTAAAACCCAGGGGTGAAATCCTTTCATTAATGTCAGAAATTCACCCTCGTGCATTAGCTCCAAACTTGTTGCTCCCCTCCTGGCTTTTAGCAGTGCTTGGGTGAGGTCATTGGAAGGATATTAATATTCTCCTTTATATCTACTGGGAAGACTATTAAAGGGTAATAATGAAGTGGTGCTGCTTTGCCTTCCCCTCTGGGTTACAGGTAGGAAAAAAAAGGATGGAACATGAGTATTAAAAAGAAAGGATAAATGTGATACAAATATAATTTGCAGGGAGACACTACCGAGATTGTGCCAGAGGCTGGATTGTCATTATAAAAGCTCCAGTGCAAGGCTTGAATTCTTTGTAGTGTTACCAGGAGCTGAAATAAGAGTTATTTCATTGCCTTACTCCGAGTTTCTAGGTTTCTTTTTTACTTCTATTGTGAAAAACGGATTCAGGTGCAAATCTTCACTTGAGGTTACTTTATTTCAGAGCCAGACTGTTCATTTCCCTCCAATTCTGGCTGCTACTTTAATTTTTCAGTCAGCTGTTTTGTTATTCTAATTTCACTTTTTTCCCCTTGCCTTTGTGTCATGGACCTTATGAAGAGTCATTTATAATTCCACGCAGGAGCTACTGCATACGTTTTGCAAGGCAGTAGGGTGCTGCAGGAGCAGTCTGAAACATAAATAAGTGCGCTGCTGTGAGCTCAGCTCCACAGCTTTTATGAGGTTATCAAACTATAAATAAATGCTGTCCTCAATTCTCAGTTACACTGCAGCCTCTTTGAACTGCCCCAGTGCAAGAGGACTGCAAACCAGATGGAAGGATCTGATCAGGAATTTCCCCTAACCTCTGGGTTAAAAAAAAGAATCTACCTTGCAATCAGACACATTATTTTGTCTGTATTTTCGCCTGGGACATAGATTTTGCTTGTCTTTCCCTGCCCCAGTCCCAAGGAATCTCCTCTTTCCTGTGCCGTGGTGGGAGGGTGGGAGCAGTGAGACCTGACCCAGAAGAGGTCACAGCACCCAGCATGGGGCAGTAGGCTGCGGCGCAGGGGGCACCTCCTGCATCCTCCTCTTCCTCCTCTGCTTGGTTTTATTTTTTTCTTCTCTGCCTTAATGAGGCTGCCCTGTCTTCAGCCTGCCTCCCTTCAGGTGCTGAAAGGATCAGAGTTCAGCCACATCAAAGAGCCAGTGCCTCTGCCTATGAATTATTTGCGCTTCCTTTGTTATCAGTAAGCTGAGAAGCAAATCCGTTAATTGTATGCATTATGACATTTGGCTGACAGCCACAGCCGGGCAGAAATCAGTACCCAGAAGATAATAATGTGATAATCTTGAGGTTTAATTATGAAGGCTGTGCTGGCATTTAAAGACTAAGATTTTAAATCGTGCTAAAGATCCTGCAGTGCTTGAGAAGGGCGAATAATAATGCTAATCTTGATAGAAGCAAAAAGATGTCAGAAGAAAAAGATACAGACAGAAAGGAAGCTTCCAGGGAATTAGAGATGTTCCTATATCCATAGGATAATAGGAACTAGTCTCTTAATTCTGATGCCTGGAAAGATGCTGGAAGAAATTATTACAGGATTAAATTATAAGAATGTAGAGGGTTAATAAGCTGATAAAAGCAATTAAAGCCTCTCTTTATCTAGAACAAATTGTGACAGTCTCACTTTCTCACTACAGCCTCTCTTTATCTAGAACAGATTGTGGCAGTCTCATTTTCTTCANCTCTTTATCTAGAACAAATTTTAGCAGCCTCATTTAGCAATTAAAGCCTCTCTTTATCTAGAACAAATTGTGGCAGTCTCACTTTCTTACTACAGCCTCTCTTTACCTAGAACAGATTGTGGCAGTCTCATTTTCTTCATCTTCTTACTACAGCCTCTCTTTATCTAGAACAAATTGTGGCAGTCTCACTTTCTTACTACAGCCTCTCTTTACCTAGAACAGATTGTGGCAGTCTCATTTTCTTCATCTTCTTACTACAGCCTCTCTTTATCTAGAACAGATTGTGGCAGTCTCATATTCTTCATCTTCTCACTACAGCCTCTCTTTATCTAGAACAGATTGTGGCAGTCTCATTTTCTTCATCTTCTTACTACAGCCTCTCTTTATCTAGAACAAATTGTGGCAGTCTCATATTCTTCATCTTCTCACTACAGCCTCTCTTTATCTAGAACAGATTGTGGCAGTCTCATTTTCTTACTACAGCCTCTATCTAGAACAAATTATGGTAGTCTCATTTTCTTTGTTTTCTTACTACAGTCACTCTTTATCTAGAACAAATTATGGCAGTCTCATTTTCTTCATTTTCTTAGGGTTAGTAGAGGAAGCATTAAATATTTGTTCCTGAGTGAAATTACTTGGTCCTGCATGGTATCAGCAGGAACAAATTATGGTGAATCCAACTAACTAAATCAGCATAAGTTAAATGCTCAACTGGCTGAAAAAAGCAAATTCAGATAGTTACTGGTGGTCAAACTGGGAAGCATTTCTAGTCTGTGGTTAGAGATCTGTGCTGAAAAGGTCACTCAGTTTCAGGGAACATTTTATTCTTTCGCTTAAGCATGATTTCTTAGAATCAATTTGATCTGTTTTGCCCAGGTAAATACAGAAACCTGTGGAAGAGCATTACAAAGGGGAACATCCAACTCTTTTTAGGAAGTTTTTTCGCTGTTCCAGTGACAGAGCACTGGAACTGCCCAGAGAGGTTGTGGAGCCTCTTGCACTGGAGACATTAATTTCATCTGTTTTGCCCATATAAATACAGAAACCTGTGGAAGAGCATTACAAAGGGGAACATCCAACTCTTTTTAGGAAGTTTGTCACTGTTGCGATGACAGAGCACTGGAACTGCCCAGAGAGGTTGTGGAGCCTCTTGCACTGGAGACATTCAAAACCTGCCTGGATACATCCCTGTGTGATCTACTCTAGGTGATCCTGCTCTGGCAGAGGGGCTGGACTAGATGATCTTTTGAGGTCCCTTGCAGCCCCTAACATTCTGTGTAATTTATGTGTATATGTTCTGTGGAGGGCATAGAGGTAAGTGCCTGTAATAAACAATTCCCTGTGACAATTAGTCATTTAGTGTTTGGATGAGTCTCAAGTGTCACCATAACTACTGGGGCATATTTTCTGAAGTTTTCTGTGCTCTGGCAGTTCCTAGTTATTTAGAGATTTAGGATCTTCAGATTTGCAAAGGCAAGCCCAAAACTAAGTTAAAAGTCCAAGTCCTACTTGTGCCCACCATGAAATGTAATTCCAAGAGACACTGTGGCTATTTTTCTCCCTCGGTCCCTGTGGCTCCCTGTTTATTTTCACATGCCACCTGATACTGAAGAGCCTGAGTCAAGGCAGTCTGAGGTCTCATGACACCCAAGCGTGGACCAGCTCCTGCAGGAACATGTGCTGCCAGGCATGTTCATGGGAGCTTTCTTAGCCAGTTACACTCTGCAAGTGGTGCAAAAAGAGGCAGTTGGTGCAGAAAGACAGGCTGCTGTCACACAAGCTGCTCCTAGAGACATAGACAGTTGTGGCAGTGTTGGGTTCCCCATGTGTATCGCTGCATTCCTGCTGTTCTAAGCGTCCCATCACCAGCAGAGACTGCAGTCAGCACCACTCAGATGGCTCCAGACACAGCCTGTCCTCTCTGCAGTAGCTATTTTGCTTTTTTTCTCATTTCTTTGCTCTTGAAGTAAAAATAAAATTAGACTTAACAGGGCTCTTCAGGCCAGGAGAAGGTTAACATCTAAGAGTGAGATTTTAAGCAGTCGGCAAAGCTTCTGGAACTGTGTCTGGGAGCACAATTGACCATTGGAGACCTGAAGATGCTTTGATCAGTTTTCAAAGCCTTTGGGTAGTTTCTGATTCTGGAAAGATTTGACAGTTTGAGCTCCGTTTACTGCCAAGACATAGGCCTAGATGTGGGATTGGATTAATATTGATCCTATCTCAGCAAATACCAAGCTTGCCTTCTTTCCCCCCACCCCTTCCTTTTCTTTTCTTTAAACTGTTATAGATTCAGGGAAATGAAAAAAAAAATCAAAGCAGCTGAAAATGAAATACCCTGTGGGCCATCTTTTCAAATATGCCTTCACCTGACCTTAATCTTACTCCAATTCAAAGCTCAGTGAAGTCAGTCAAAAGAATCCCACGATTTAAGTAGGAAATGGATGTGGCTCTGTTCACAAACAAATGCCTATAAACAAATCCCAGCCTGAGCCAATTGTGTGCAGTAATTGCATGAGAAGAATAGAAGCTAAATATATACAGCCAGAGCCCATTCCTTCTACAGTTCACATGTGCAGATCATTTTTCTTACATATCAAAACCTAACTGAAATGGCAAAGTGTTCACCCACAGAAGAGGCACAAAATTTACGTATCTAATGGCAGATGCCAGCAGAAGGAGAATGTATTTCTAAGACATATTTCAGTAGCTCTTCAAGCAGCCCAGTAAAGGTCTTAGAGACTTTTTGCATTTCTCTAAGCATGCTGGCAAGTATAGGAGAGACTTTGTGGAACAACGATGTCGTACGGTGTAAAGTGGACTGTACGACAGTTAAAAGAAACTCAATGGCTTGGTGCAAACTAGATTCTCTTTGTGTTTTCACAGCAGCAAAGATTGTGAGCTCTAATTGCTACTACTGACATAAAACTCAGAAGCATCTATCTGTTTGGTGGGCAAATGCTAGTATGTAGAAGCTTTAACATCTCTGTCACACAGCAGTGAGTGAAAATTAACTGCAAGTCGTAAACCCGTAGTAGTTGATGTCAGCACTCCATTGATTACTGTTCAAACCTAGCCTTTCCCATACACTTCTCCAGTTTTGATTTCAGTCATTACCAAGCAAATATCTGGATACGTCCCTACGAAAGCAAATCCACAGCAAACCATGGCAACAATACAGCAAACACCTCCAAAATGGCCCCTGCACTAACACTGTATTTGACACCTACTAAATCTGCAATCCCTGCTGAACACTCGTATGAAAAATATTCTTCTTCTTGATGATGGTAAGGATCAGCCCAGACACGTACAGATACCTTGATGGCAGAAGCAAGAATTTCTCTGAGCTTCCCTACTGGAAGCAAGTCTAGATGCTTGCAGGCTTGTGCAGCATGCCAAGCTCTCACCACACAGAGACTTCAGACACCAGAATTTCTCTACTCACAGGCTGATCCTGTTTCCATGCTGCTGCCCAAACCCAGATAGCTGCAAGCAGCCCCCAGTTTGGTACTGTTTGGGCATCCTCATGCTTTATGAACTGGGCAGTGGCCGAAGTAAGGAAACGAAAAGGCTTCAGGTTTGTCACCAACAATTTGTCCTGCAGCCTCCTCCCTTATATATCTCCCTTGCAGCTGCCCCTCCATCACTACCTGTAGTCCCTCTCTCCAGCATCTTTACGGGTTCCCCAAGACTTACATTCACATTCCTTTACCCACAAATTTCCCATGCACACACCAACCCGAAGCGTCCTGGCCCTAGCACCTTGCCCATCTGTCTCAGCACCAAAATCCTTGCTCTCTCCTGTTCTGAGTGAGGAAAGAAATTAAATGTACCTTTTCAATGCCAGGCGTGGTGGGTGTCTGTGAGAGTGTGTGGGAGAGGGAAACAGAAATCTCATACAGCAGCACAGGGCTTCTGGTGAGCAGTGAAGCGCCAGCACTATAAATAGCCCATGCTGTGCTCCTGGCTGGGGCAAAGAGCTGCTTTAATGTCATGCACAGGGGCACATTAGGACACAACTGAGTGGCACTGGTGCTGCTCTCCTTCCCCCTGCCCACATGCTCCTGGCCTGCACCTGCCAGACTCACCAGTAAAAAGCAGCAGGCTCCTCTGTGGGATGGCACAGCCACCACTTGTGTTGGTGGCCCACCTAAAGAATACATGTGCCCCACAGACCTTGGCATGGGCACATCTCTGTGTCACAGTTTTCTGGATGGTTTGAGCAGTTTCAGCACAGGCAATGAAGACGACTCCCAACTACCACTGGGGTCTTGATACCAAACCAAAGGGGATGCTGTTGTTAGTTGACCCTACTCAAGTCTGTCTCCAAACCAAGGGCACTACCTCTACAGGAATCTCCCCAGACTGTTTCTCCTGCCCTTGCTAGACTGCCAAGATCTGAAGCTGTGCATAAAATAAGGTTTCCTGACAGAATATAGGTGCTATCTGTGTATTTTAAGCAAGCATAAGGCCTGACTATCTCCTTGTTTGCGTCGATGTAAATCAGAAACAGACCCACTAAATTGGTCCAGAAGAGTGGGGCTGCTCTGATTTACATCAGCTGCAGATCTTCTACTCTGTAAATTAAAGGGCACTAAAAAAGGCCATGATACACTATTTGTATCTCCATATGTTTAAGCAAAGATGGAAAAAAAAGATTAAGCAAAATTTAGGGTTATAAAATTGATTGATGCTGAGCCTATACTTTGAGTTGAGAAAGACATTAAGGAGTTTTCAGAATGTTCCTTTCCAAACGGCATTGATTTATTTATTCACTGTACTAATTGGTTGATTGATCGTAATAGCTTCTGAGAAAATTGAAAATGAAATGTATTTCCTTATCTAGATTCTTAGTCTGATGGTTTTATTACAGAGTTTTCATAAAAGCCATAGAGGGAATGCTCAGGAATGCTCAACTTCTCATAGCAGTTTGGTTTTAGTGGGAAGATTAAGATGTATCGTTTTTTTAAAGCACATTTCCTATCATTTGTGAACAACTAAATTGACTTAGCATAAAATTCAACAAAATACAACAAAATATGTATTGTCTAAACTCCCAGATTGTTCTTACTAAAAGGTCAGCTTTACCTTAGAAATAAAAACATCCACAGAAACCAAGACAGAACAGCAGAACAGTGAACTAATGGAATGCCACTGCTGTGATAAAATAATGGACCACATCCCCTAAATTAGAATCATAGAATCAACCAGGTTGGAAGAGGCCTCCAAGATCATCCAGTCCAAGCTATCATCCAGCCCTATCCAGTCAACTAGACCATGGCACTAAATGCCTTGGGGTTTTTTTGTTACATGGAACAATTTATAGTATGGTGATGGCTCACAAGGGGTCTTCATGTAATGATTTTTATTTTGGTGAAACCACTCCTCCGCCAGAATAAAGTTACGTTTGTGGGTGCATTGCTTCAGCTCATTTGGAACAAGTCCAGAGGAGGTGACCTGTTCTAGTGGGAGGTGTCCCTGCCTATGGCAGGGGGTTGGAACTGGATGATCTTGGAGGTCACTTCCAACCTAAACCATTCTATGATTCTATGCTCAGAGGGCTGGAGCACCTCTGCTATGAGGACAGGCTACAAGAGCTGTGGCTCTTCAGCCTGGAGACAAGAAGGCTTTGAGAAGACCTTTTATTGGCCTTCCAGTATCTGAAGGAGGCCTACAGGAAGGCTGGGGAGGGACTATTTACAAGGGCTTGTAATGACAGCACAAGGGGGAATGGGTTAAAACTGGCAGAGGGAAGATTTAAACTAGATGTTAGGAAAGGATTGTTGACAGTGAGGGTGGTGAGACGCTGGCACAGGTTGCCCAGGGAGGTTGTGGCTGCTCCCTCCCTGAAGGCGTTCGAAACCAGGTTGAGGATAAGGATGAGGCCTTGAGCGACCTGTTCTAGAGGGAGGTGTCCCTGCCTATGGCGAGGGTTTGGAACTGAATGAGCTTTGAGGTCCCTTCCAACCCAAACCATTCTATGGTTTTGGGATCCACAATCCTTTCTTTAATTCTTGGGGAGGTAAACCTGAAGCTTACTTATAGCAACCTCTCTCTCTCTCTAAAGCCTGCAAACATACAGAAAAGAATAGTGAAAGGCACAAATAAATGCAGAGTTATCTGGGGGAGGCAGGTAGTGTAGGGAAGGACTTGAGCGACCTGCTCTAGTGGGAGGTGTCCCTGCCTATGGCAGGGGGTTGGAACTGGCTGATCTTGGAGGTCCCTTCCAACCTACACCACTCTATGATTCTATGACAACTCTGTTTGACAAAAAAACACTAGCTAATGCTTTTAAGGCAAATTCCTTTTTGTAATTCACGAAATGGTAGCTCTTTCCCTTGCATGTCCCCAGATGAAGCGGGACACCCCACCCAGCAGCAAGGCAACCACTGGGCAGCTTTGTAATTACAGAAGCGGAGTAACCATGGTGAATCAGGCCCCTGATATTTTTTGCCAGACTTCAAAGCTTTCTCTGCCAATCCTGCTTTCACCTTCCTCTTGTAATTAAGTCACAATCTTTTCGCTCTGATATCATTACCTGCTGTCATGGTAATTTCAATGATAAAAACGAATGGCTGAGAAGTGGGCGAAGACAAAAGTTTTAGCTGAACTGGCTGAAGAGTATCTGTGGTAGCACAGCCAATGGGTGATCGTATAACACGGTTCATTTTAAAACAATGATAAGAAGTAGGCGTGGGAGACAGAAGAGACACATTTTATGTGAACATATAGCACTTCCTGAAGTGTGCTGAATTTAATGTTTCAGAACCATTTCTGTATGGCACATTCTGGTGTTGGGTGAGGAGAGATATTCCCTTCTAAATCTCAGCTGCTAGCAACACTCTCTTCTTAGGAAGAAGACTGAACAGTTTCCAAAGGTGTCTTTTTTTTCTGAAAGTAGACTTTGGGAAGAGCTACACAACACTTAAAATGATAGAAGTGATTAGTTTGGAAAAGACCTTTAAGATTATCAAGACCAACTGTTAACCCGGCACTGCCAAGTCATCGCTGAACTGCGTCACCAAGCACAACAGCTACACATTTCAAACACCTCCAGAGACAGTGACTCCACCACTTCCCTAGACCACCTGTTCCAATGCTTAACAACCCTTTCAGTGAAACAAATTTCTCCTAATGTAAACCTTATAACTTAAGGGCATTTCCTCTTCTCCTACCACTTGTTACTTGAGAGAAGAGACCAACACTCACCTTGCTACAAACTACTTTCAGGGAGCTGTGAAGAGTAACAAGGTCTCCCCAGTGCCTCCTTTTTCCAGGCTGTTCACTCCCAGTTCCCTTAGCTGCTCCTTATAAGATTTGTGCTCTAGAGCTTCCACCTGCTTTGTTGCTCTTCTTTGAACACCCTCCAGCACCTCAATCTCTTTCTTGTAATGAAGGACTGTCTATATTCAGCTCATAACCAAGGCTAAACTACAGCAATTGTTCTATTGACTGATGATCCCCCCCCTGCAGATAAAGGGACTTGGGGAAAGGAGAGGATGTCCCTGGACTGAATTGAAAGTAGATTAATGAAACAGCTAAACCAACAGCAATTCTAATATAAAGCATACAAAGTTACAGTCAGCCCAGTGAGCATCCTGACAAATAGGAAAGCAGTCCTCAAGCACAGAATGGCAACCAAACTCCTGCAGGGATGGTAAGAAGGAAGAAGAAGAAAAGAGGAACAGACCCAAGCTTCCTCCTTTGTACTGAGTATGATGTTTATGGTCTGAGATGCACCTGAGAGCCAACTCACCTCAGCTGCTCCAGCTGACTCCAAACTGCTAACAGGCTGCAGACAATCACTGGTCTAGGATTCTGTGTCCCACAAAACCAGGTCAAGGACCCAGAACTGAGTATTTGAGGTGTGGCCTCACCAGTGCTGAGTACAGGAGAATGATGACTTCCCTGGTCCTGCTGGCCACAGTTTCTGATACAAGCCAGGATGCTGTTGGCCCACATTCAGCAGGCTATTGACCAGCACCCCCAGTTTATCTGAAAGCAGAAAACCTGTTCTGACGAGCAGGTGTATGACAATTGCCCATAGGTGAAGCTGCATCATGGTCTGCAATAAGCAGATCCACAAGCCACAGGCAGTTGCAGCTCAACTTTAGAAGAGACTTGCATCAGCTCAGTCTACCCTGGGTGATATCAGGATCTGTTTTTTTCTTTGATACCACTGAAATACTGTATTCTATGTGCTGACCTAAACTCATGTCTTCCATCACTACTGCTGTAGTTCTGCAGCTGTGCTGGCTCACTCTCTGATGAAACATACAGAGTTTTACACAGATGTGTCACTAAACGTTGGCACAAGACTGTAATGGGGGAAAGCACAGCCTCACACTTGCCTCAGTGTCTATGGGCGACTCCCAGTGTGGCTACTGCTCTTCACTCCTCCTAGCTCAGCAGTTCCTCAGGGCTCCTCAGTCTCTTCTCCTGGAGAGAGAGGCAGGATCTGATGTGGGAACTAGGACCTCACATCCACTTTGTTTCCCACAAAGGAGTAGTTCTAGGATGCACATTCATCCACCTGGCATCAGCCAGCTGTGTGAAATCGGCTCCAGGCTGGCCACAGCGGTGGTAGTGTGGGCAAGGCTCCCTGCCACAGCTGCTCCCTTCTCCCGGTGCTTCCCATGGGTTGCTCTGGCACTCTCCTGCTGGGGCAGCGAGCTGGAGCACATTCAGGCTCTGATGGTGGGTTAAGACCAGATGACAGTAGGTGTTCTGCACACGGAGATTATTCTATTTGCGTTATGTTAGGGCCACTAATGATATTTGGGTTATCATATCTGTACGTGCAGTGCCAGTTTGGATACAGAGAGCGAGAGAAAAAACAGAAACAGAGATTTCCAGTTTAATCCTATTACTTATTCTCTTATGTCAGTCCAAATACAACATCGATTTCATTCCCCCCCCCGCTTAGGGTAAGTGTTGACCTTTAGAGCAGAGCCCGGGCAATTGTGAGCTTGCCTGTGACCATGAGTCCAGCACCCCTGCCTGCCCTCTGAATTGAAATCTCTATCTGGCCCTGCCGACCTGATTCCCAGGTTGCCTGGCAGATAATGTGGCATGCCAGCCACCCGCGGCTTCTTCATTTAACTAAATGAGAAAGTTGGGGCTAAATTAACACTCCAGCGGAGGTAATAAGGACCCACTCAGCAGCTGCCATGATGTATGCAAATTGCAGTTTCACACATTAGGAGCTAGATGTTGCTTAATTTGTAGGTCTTCCTGCCTTTGAAATGAAAGAGCCTCCATTGAATTCAGGAGATCTTAAAGGGGGGAAAAAGGGCAAACAAAAGCCCCCAAAGTCAACTGCTCACCAGGGCTTCGATCGGCACCTACAGCCTTTCTGCTGGGGTTTCCCTCCTGACCCCCTGAGAAGCAGTTATTACTGAATTACACTGCACTGCCAGATGCTTTTAGGCAAAATATCTGCTGATTTCTAATGAACAGACAGCCTGATTAAGGAGGTACTGCCAGCCCTTTGGTATTAAAGGAAACCTGAGGGGTTTTGCAGTAGTGCCACAATCCAGGAGCTCAGCATCCATCAGTTTGGCTTTTTTCCCTCTGGAAGTGAAACTGTAATAGCACAAAGGAAGCTGCCAGTTAATCAGACAGAAGGAATGGGCTGATAGGAGAGGGTTTTTTTCCTCCTTTTAGATCAGTAGAGATGGGAATGGAGATGCAAAGAAGCATTTAACTGGATGGGGTCTGCAGAAACCTATGCGGAAACCTCTCCTATGAGGAGAGGCTGAGGGAGCTGGGGGTGTTTAGCCTGGAGAAGAGGAGGCTCAGGGCTGACCTCATTGCTGTCTGCAGCTACCTGAAGGGAGGCTGTAGCCAGGTGGGGGTCAATCTCTACTCCCAGGCAACCAGCAACAGAACAAGGGGACACAGACTCAAGTTGTGCAGGGGGAGGTCTAGGCTGGATGTTAGGAGGAAATTGTTGGCAGAGAGAGTGATTGGCATTGGAATGGGCTGCCCAGGGAGGTGGTGGAGTCACCGTCCCTGGAGGTGTTCAAGCAAAGCCTGGATGAGGCACTTAGTGCCATGGTCTAGATGTCTGGATAGGGCTGGGTGCTAGGTTGGACTGGATGATCTTGGAGGTCTCTTCCAACCTTCTTCATTCTCTGATTCTATGATGAAAGGTTGTTCCGAAAGTTTCAGTACTTTTTAATCTCTCTAAGTAAATTATTAATAGAATAGAACTGTGTTGGAGTCAAAAAGATTTCTAAATGGACACCACACTTGAAACTCAGGAAGGGAAGTGCATGCTCTGAATAGCAGAACCTGGGGCTACCACGGCCACAGAAAGCAGAAATAACTCTAACACTTCGTATTGCATTTCTCAGGGTATGCCCTGTGAGGAGAAGCACATTTTTTAAAGTCTGGATCAGATTTTAGCTTGATCAGAAGTGCTGCAGCCACAGGATACAAGGCTAAGAAAAAAAAACCCAAATGCTCTTATTTCTCTTAGTGTTTTTCAGGGTTTATCCAGAAAGGCAGAAGTTTCATTCTAAAATCAATTCCATTCAAATTATTTGGGGTTTGCCTATCTTTTTTACTCTCCTGACTTAGCTGGTCAGTCCTCAAGAGCTACTATTGCCAGTCTTTGGAGGAGGTGCTCTTTCCATCACTCTGGTCACCAATTTCTCCATGCTCAATTCTTCTTCCTGGATGTCATCTTCTTAGCCTTAAGAGATGCCTTAGTGACCCTTGGCATGCAAAGAAATAACAGAAGCTTGCGCTCTCTAGTCATTATTTGTCTGCATGTGTTGGAACAGCCACATGAAAATGCAAGATAAAAGGCCACAATGAATTTGTGAGCAGAACACTCAGGCTATGACCAAAACACAATGCCTGAGAGTGCTTCCCATTTCCCAGAAGTGAATGCATACTCAGGCTGGTTTCCATCTCCCTGATGAAAGCAGGGCTGGCATACACCTTTCACCCATCACTCTTATTCCTGAGACTTCAGGTGGGATTTGAGCTGCAGCCTGCCCTGAACTGAGCTATTAGGGACAGAAATCGAGGGAAAAGCCCCAGATTGCCTACATGCTGCTGTTCAGATGCAGTCTTGGCAAACTTGGGTGATTTACTATTCAGGGCACCAAAGAAGACTGTAATTCTGGTTGCTGTGATTTTATCTGTCGCTCAGTACAAGCTCCTGTCACTCTCTTTGGTCTCTGTCCCTCATCGTTTTCCTACCAGTCAAAGAGACTAATTAATATTCACTAAGCTGCAGAGCCCATGTGCCAATTGTGCAAATTAAGAAGGGTATCTGTGTTTGTATATTCCAAGAAATCCTGCATTTGCTGCCATCCCCTAACTTGGCACTACCACACTACCACAAAAGATGCATTAAATACCCCTTTCTTATGCAGCAGTTTCGGTGAATGAGTTATCAAATAGGATGCAAACCATGCATTGCTTTTCTGACAGAGGGAATAATTCTGAGAAACACAAATTTCTCCCATTGTGGGCATGAGACATCTGTCCCTAAAGTGGTATGAAGACTGGGCGTGAGGAGGAAGTCCTTCACCATGAGAGTGGTGAAAGCCTGGAATGGGTAGCCCAGGGAGGGGGTTGAGGCCCCATCCCTGGAGGTGTTTAAGGCCAGGCTGGATGAGGCTGTGTGCAGCCTGCTCTAGGGTAGGGTGTCCCTGCCCATGGCAGGGGGGTTGGCACTAGATGATCCTTGTGGTCCCTTCCAACCCTGACTGATTCTATGATTCTATGAAGACATTACTGGTTTGTATCAGCATCAAGCTGGAGGTGGCTCCGCTCTCTCATGCTCTGCTGCCCCAAATGTGATTGGCATTTGCAACATAGTGCTGGAGCTCAAAGCCACCTGATGAAACTATCTACCAGAGGCAACCGATCAGCCTGAATTGCCTCTCCTTCCATGGGTGTCAAGGTGATAGGAGGAAAAATGGTCACAGCAGAAGCAAGAATGAACCACCTGGCAAGGCCTTATCCTGAAAGACCTCAGTAAATGGTGCACATACTACCTCAGGCCAGGAACCAGGCCAGGTCTTTCCCCCCCATGATCTAATTGACCAGGCAGTAGTTTTGTGTGTTCATCTGTGAGTGATCTCATGGTAAAAACGTGGAAAGAGATGCAGTACTGCCACCTTTCTAATTGCCCACTTACAGTTGCCCATAAACATGCAGCTGATTATGATTAAACCTTGCAACAGAGCAAAGTGGTTTATTCTAGAGTAGCAGCATCTGATAGAAAATGAACAGGAATTAGGATCCTCCAAAAAAGTAAAATTTCTTCTACCTCTGTCAACTAAAAAAGGATGAAGGAATGTAGCATCTTCCAAGTTACAGCCCATGTGGCAATCCTCCAAACCTCTTTCCATATGTTCCTAAGTGTCAAAAGCCCAAACGTTCCATATCTCCCTGCCAAATTCTCTGGCTTAATCCCAGTGGCTCTTACAATACTGTTAGGTATTGTCTAGTGGTGGGGGTGTGGGTGGAAATCACCTCAGATCAATAATTAAAGATATATTGGATCATCAGATGGATATGAACAGCCAAAGGGTGTTGTGCTGATTGAATGGTTCACATTCACATATTTCAGAGCAGCAGCAGAAGGGGATCTTTCTCCTGTGACTGAACTTGCACCAGAAATCCATGTTTGTTGCAGAATATATTGCTGAAGAGACTCGGAATGGGGCAGAGGTGGAGGCAGATGGGCCGTGGCAGAGAGCTATACTGCTGAGGTGCAGTCTGGGGTCCATGTCTGAACTGGACTGCAGAGGGAAGTTCTGGACTCAGGCAGGCATTGCTGGATTAGCTGCACCTCTGCCTTGTTTCAGACTAAGCTGCACAATATCAAAGGCTAGGAGTTTGTCCATGTTTCAAACTGAAGTGCAGATGCCGCTGTAATCCCACCCCTGCAGGAGGCACAGATCTCAGGACACACACGTTGCTCAGCATGTCTCATACACATTTCACAGCACATGCTTTGTGCTTTCTGCCTCAGGTGCTGAATGTTGCAGTCTTCCCTCTGCTGTCCTCTTCCTCAAAACTTCCCAAGGTCTGGGAATGACGGAGTTACATGCAGATATCTACATTCAGGAGCTGACTGTTTCCTATTGTGCCTAAAAGTGTAGCATCTCCAAGTGTTAGAATTCCATTTTAAAACTTACTGTAACTCCAGAGAAGATTCAGTAATGTACTACAGAAAGTCCTCAAGTTAAAATAATAAACACATGCTGGCATCAAAGCACACTACTGCAAACTGGAAGGTTCCTATGTGCAGGTGTTCAGGAAGCCCCATTGACAGGTCTGTAACAGGAATCTGAACTGACATTCCCAGCCCACAGTAACTGCAGATGCTCATGATTCCAAAGCACAAACAAAACCACAGGTACCTTTGCTTCATGAGAATCAAAGACTGTAGCCAAGATATAATGGATACCTTGTGTTGGAGGGAACAGGAGGAGGACTGGGGGGGCTGAAATCTCAGATACTGTAGCTTTTGATGTTATTAACAGCAGATGCTGCTAATTTACAATATGATCAAATACAAAGGCTGTCAAAAGCCTTGAGGATTGGAGATGTCCATCTCTAGAGCACATAAGGAACTAGCAACAATCTTTCTTCTGTCCTGAGATATAGGAAATACTTCGTCTAGAGATGCTTTGTCCCCCTTTTCACAGAATCACAGAAGTACAGAAACACTCAAGCTGGCAAAGACCCTCAGGATCACCAAGTCCAACTGATAACCCTGCTCTACAAGGTTCACCCTAAACCATACCCCCAAGCACCACATCCAAACGACTTTCAAACACATCCAGGGTTGGTGAATCAACCACCTCTCTGGGCAGCCCATTCCAATGCCTGACCACTCTTGCTGGGAACAAAAAAATCCTAATGTCCAGTCTAAACCCACCCAGTCACAGCTTGAGGCCATTCCCTCTTGTTCTATCACTTATTACCTCTGAGAAGAGATTAGCACAGACCTCTCCACAATGTCCTTCAGGTAGCTGTAGACAGCCATGAGGTCTTCTCTCAGCCTCCTCTCTTTCACACAAAACAGCCCCAGCTGCCTCAGTCGCTCTTCATAAGACTTATTCTTCAGACTCTGCAAAGATCCTCATTTGACATCCCCCTTCTCAAAGTGTACTTCTGGGTTAATTATTACATGCATTAATTCAGCCTGGGAGGAAAACCAGTGAGTGTATTTCCCTGCACTAGAAGGTATAAAGTAAATCATAGCAGGTACTGTAAAACTTAACTGAAAGGAAATAACTACAAAACAAATGCAAACAGGACAAATGTGCTTAGTACAGAGCATATCCTGTGTGAATTCATGGTATTAGGGTGCAACACTGAACACAACTGGGCCTTAATTTTGTTTGCCTCTTGCCACTGCTACTGTCTCTATACAGGAGAATGCTCGATGGAGTGAGCAGTGTATATGGTATAAGGTGTCTGTAAGACATAAAGATCCTACCCAAGACCTCAGCCAGGATGGCAGAGTACCTTCTAGAATTCTCTTGTTGTTCCATACCATCATGTTTACCTTTCCTTCAGCATGTGTTTTGCACTTAGGGATAGTCTTTATTTTCTCTGGTACTACTCCTGATTTACACCAGTGTGACTGAGAGCAGAATCAGTCCCCCGCTTAAATAACCAATGCAGCTGTTTTGCTGAACCAGCTTCCTGGCTGGGAATTAATCCAGTCAGCTGTGGATAACAAACCCCAGTAATAGAGATTTCAAAGATTTCATACACTGGGTTTTTTTTTTCCTTAATATTTGCAGAGTTACTTTTCTTACAAAATCTCTTAGGCAGATGTTAGGAAGTAATTACTGTACATGAATCAGAAAGAAAATGCACGTCTTGTGCTGCACTTGTGTAAAGAAGCCAAATGAAAGCCAGGAAAAAAAAAATCTACAATATATCTCAGCAGAATCTGCCAGAATTTGCCATGAGGTTATAAAGAAGAAGCAGCACAAGGCAAGCTCTATTCACGAGCCATATGTTCATTGTATAGCCAAACCAGTAAGCCTGCTACCTTCTCTAGGAACAGCAGAATTACACTCACCATTCATGGATAGAAGATGAAGTACAGGTGCAGTTTCCATCAACATCTAAGGGCTTTTCAGGCAATTACATCAGTAACCAATGTGGAGGGCAGAACTAAAATGTTACTACATACATTCTCATCCTCACACATCCCAAAGTACCACAGGATCACAGGATTACAGGATGTCAGGGGTTGGAAGGGACCCAAGGAGATCATTGAGTCCAGCCTCCCTGCCAGAGCAGGACCACACAATCTAGCACAGATCACAGAGGAACACACCCAGACAGGCCTTGAAAGTCTCCAGAGAAGGAGACCCCAAAACCTCTCTGAGGAACCTGTGCCATTGCTCTGTGACCCTTCCAGTAAAGAAGCTCCCCCTTGTGTTGAGGTGGAACCTCCTGTGCTGCAAGTACCCTTTGAACACAGTACAGAGCACACACAGGACTGATCAAATGAGCTGGAAGTCTTGCCTCTATTTACAGAGTTATTGTTATTTTTATATCTAAGTACAACTAGTCTTCAAATGATGGAGGCAGCAGTAATGACATCTAGGATATTAGCACAGGAAGCAAAATCTTGCAGTGAAGAATGTGGTTATCCAGGCTGTGGGGCTGTCCAGAACATGACATTCCCCATACTTGCAAATCCAGGCAAACTTTAATGACTGAAAGAGTTACTGCTTTGGTTGTTCACAGTGCCCTGATGGATAGACTTCAGGACGAGATGGGAGGTAGTAATGGTGTAATTGGGTAAACAAAATCAGTAGCACTAAGAATGGATTCTGCTCTCAGCTTGCCTCCAGCATTGAGCCAAACCTTCTCTGCCCTGATCTCCCTCTTGTAAATGTCTGTCCTTCCTTTCCAGTGTACTTTGAACTGGGATTGTTTTGTACAGAGAAAAGGAAGCTGAGGGGAGAACTTATCATTCTATAACTCCCTGAGACGAGGCTGCAGCAAGGTGTGGGTTAGTTTCTTCTCCCCAGTAACAAGTGACAGGACAAGAGGAAATGGCCTCATTTCACCAGAGGAGGTTTAGGTTGGATATTTAAAGAAACTTCTTCACTGAAAGGGTTATCAAACATTGGAACAGACTCTCCAGTGAGGTGGCTGAATCCCCAGCCGTGGAGGTGTTGAAAAGACATAAAGATGTGGTGCTAAGGGACATGGTGTAGCACCAGACTTGGTAAAGGTAGAGAATGGGTGGACTCAGTGATCTTTAAGGTCTTTTATGAATGATTTTATGAAAACTCAGGTTCAGATTACTAAATGAGAGTGAAAGAAAATGTCTCAGTAAATAATAACAATATACTACATGTATATTGTGGTATTTTCCTAGCAGTTAACACACACAATAGATGGGGTTGGTATCATTACCTTTATGTTGCAGTGTGGCTGGACCATCCGAGGCCAAGTAAGGAAATTACTCACCTGTACCATGAAAGGTCCCTTAAGATGCCTTTTAGGGGCATAAAGCAGACCTCCAGCTCACACATAAGATCAACTGCACATCAGTAACTCTGGCCCTCTCTAATTCCACCTCGGTGCTTACGAACACACAAACCCTATAAAAAACAATGTTACAAAAGAAGCCATTAGAATTACAAACCTGCCAGGATGTTTAATATTTCAAGTCTAAATTGCAATATAAACCCTCACATTGAGAAATGCTATGAAAGCATCAGGGTTGAGTGCATTTTAGAACAACATTTATCATAAAAAAAGAGCTTGAACATTTGGGTTGCCAAGGCAGAAACGAGCACCACAGACACATTTTACTCTTATGGGGATTCATCAAGGTTGTGCAGTGCAGCTGTTGTCTTAGTAAAAGAAAGTATCAGCCCCTGGCTGGAAGAAGCAGAAACATAATTATGTTATGATGAGCTGGAAAACATGCAAAGAAAAATTGGAATGCAAAGCATGATAAATGATGCTTTGTCAATTGCAAAGCAGCAAGAAAACCAGGCAGCACAATAATAACTCTTCTCCAGTCAGTGCTTCCAGTTTGGCTACCAAAATAAAGCACCCCTCTAACCACGGCTGTATCTTTTGGCTGTATTATGTGCTCCTGATACAATGCTGCTGGGTTTGCAAAGTGACTGAAATGAGAAAAGGAATGGTCAGGTACCTTTCAAAATGGAGGCCAGCATTCCACTTGGAGAAAATCCAGAATGCTGTCTTATCTCTATTTTTATGCATATTAAAATTCAAAGCTTAGAACCTTTTCCTTTAAGACATCTTTTAATTACATTTTCTGCCATTTCCATGACAGTGACCAACATTTTGTCAGCACTAATACGGCTACACACAGTCACATCACAGTAAAATAGGAAATGCCACCCTGTAACAGACTTGTCCATCTGCCTGTCCTCGCAGTGACAAGGACAGGATTTCCCTTCCAGTGCTGCAGCAGCGTGCTTGTCCAAGGTACAAACCACTCGAGATTATTCCTGTGATGGGAGTGAACCCAGAGGGAAAATTTGACTAATTGTATATCAGCACAGGAAACTTTTATTTAGAAACCAATACTGGGCCACAGAGATAAAAAGGGATGAACGTTTAAAGAAAACCTTCTCATCATAAAGGGGAAAATTCTTTTAAACCAAAGATAATTCAGGAGGAAGGGATGTTTGGTAGGGTTGACACGTACCCACGCTCCCGGCACACAAAGGAGTTGTGGCTGTGCCCTCTAGTGCAAGACCTGCAATACTGAACTGCCACTTCTACAAACCAGGGGGGCTTGTGCACCCGAGAAAACCTCTGCAGCCCCCATTCCAGATCTGCTCCCTTGCTAGGACACTGCTAAGGTTACACAACTCCAGACTTCAATAAAAACCATACTCATTCCCGAGGCTGAGTTCCTCTAAAGCAAGAAGAGGTTTGCTAGAATAACACTTATCGACTTCCCCGCAACAAACAAAACTGTAGGGCAGAATTTCATAGAATCATAGAATCAACCAGATTGGAAGGGACCTCCAAGATCATCCAGTCCAACCTAGCACCCAGAATAATGTATGTATGCTGAGAAGCAACTGTGTCATCCTCTTTCATTCAAACCTGTTTGAATGGGGTTTTGTTTTAAGGAAGAGATGTCAAATGTTAACAAGAGGAATTCAAGATTTGCACAGCACATGCTGTATGAAATTAATTCTTGTAATACAGAAAAGGTTTTCAAAGAGGGGGAAACAAGCATACAGAACAGCAGGTAAACAAACTCTAGAGGAAATGTAAGCAGCCTGAGAAAGTTAATTTGCCAGATTTTCTTTCTTTGTTTTTCAGAATCTCAAAACTCATGACAGTGCTGAGAAACTTCAGGAATAGCTCAGTGAAAGGAAGGTGCCAAATCAGCAGCTACAGGCTCAGTTCACAATTTGAACAGTAAATATGGCAATCCTTTCCTCTTGAATTTCCTGCTTTTGGAGGATGCCTTTTACAGATTTCATACTGAGAATGTGTCAGAATCAGGTATCACTAGTCTAGTAGTGATACCTCAACCAAACCAAGAAGCCACAAATGGACCACCAAACAAAATGTGTATTGCTCCTGTAATTAAACCCACCCAGCTCTCAAACTAGCATCTGTGTAGGATGGGTTGTTCTCTGCACATTAGTTGATAGGACTGAAACCTCTATTCAAAGAGTGTATTTTTAAGGGTGTGTTTTTTGGTCCTGTCAAATAAGGAGCGCAGGCAAGATACTAATCACTTCACTCATACAGCTACAGTTTGCAGTCACAGCTTTGTAAGTGACTTCTAATGGCAGCAGGATTTGCAGAATTTTTATTACCTGCCAAAAAAAAAAAACCCAACCAAAAGAACAACAACCAATCCAGGACTATTTTTACCACTAATTATTCTCATTTACGTGGTAAAAATACTTTATTACTTGACTGTAGTTTGCATTTAGGGGTATTAAGCTGCTTGGAGCCTAATCTAATAATTCTGTTTCCACCAATTATGGAAAGTGAAATTACTGATAGGCAACAAGTGAGAAGAAGCCTGCAAACAGTTTCTGTGATACTCAGATATCCCTGCACTACCCCTTTGACCTTCCTCCATTTCACTCAGCACTAATTTGTGAAGAAGGTACATGAGACTGCAGAATTGCAGACCAATGCCAGGACAGTTACTATTTCTTCTGGTACTTTAAAGCTTATTCTGATCAGTCAAATATTGTCCTTTAACATTTTCTTCCTCAATCGTGTTTGCCTGACATCAAGTTTATTTTTTTAGCTGCAAGACATAACAATAGGTATTTTACAGGAAAATGAAAGCAGTTTATCCCAGCCCTGTCTCATTCAGGAATACCAACAGGCATGCAAAAACAGATTATACCAATTAGTAAAGAAGAATGATTAGGGTCTGGCTAGGGATAAATAAATTCTTAAAATCAAAGAGAGGGGCAAATCCAAAAAGATGCTGCTGCTGAACTGACAGCTTCAGCAGTGTTGGCTTCTTTGCTTTTCATGTGATTTTAATTCTTCCTCTTCATGCTTCATCTCCCATTGTTTCCCATGTGTTTTCTTGCTTGCACTGTCTATTGCTCTCTCCAGCTGCTCCCTGACTGCTGTAACTTCCAGCATTTGTCTGTTGGAGTAGATTCTTCCATAACTACATACTTCTTAGACATTTTGTTACTGTGTCCTCCTCTTCTATGATTTTTTTTCCCTTCTCTTTTTGAGCAGAATGCCAAATGGTTTAGCACCCACATGCCATGAAATCCACTTCTCAATCACAAATATACCTTAGCAATCTAAGAGCGTGGTATTGTCACCCAGAGCAGAAGGATCTCATACAGTCTATAGGCCTTTGCATGTGATCCATTAAAAACTCACGTTGTGAGGCAAAGCTTAATGACAAAGAAAATCCTCTCTCATGCCCTTACTCCACCGTCAGGACTACATGCCAGCCTGCTATGCTGTCTTCCATCCATCCTGCTCTGCTGTCTTCCATCCATCCTACTCTCTTCTCTCTCTCTAGGCCATTCTCTCTCCCCTTGCTGTGACAAGTTTTCATTATGTCTGTTTTCTCTGTCATCCTGGCAATTGACCCTTTTCCTAAAGTTTGCCTTATTTGAAGGCATGATCCTTTTTTTTTCTATACTCCTTCCAGTATCTTGGGAGTCAGTGGAGATGCATAAACTAAGCAAGGCTCAGCCTTTAATAAACCATCTTAAGGCTTAAGCAATCACTGAGTTAGTGTAAAGATTCACCAAGTGTATTTCTATTTTTTATTAAGAAGTTGATTTAGCTTAAACTCGTTTTCTAAACCCTATTTCATTCCACTGAGACAAGAGAAGATGTTACAGTCTCATAAATACTGCACACTCAGACCTCTCTTTGATTCCTCGCAGGGAGCTAGTGAGCAGTAATTTCTCTGCTAAAGCCCTGTATCCTGTTTGGGTATCAGCTAGGTGAATTCTTCAGACCCAGACCAGTTTTCTCAGGTGGCTTTTCATTCACAGTTTAAACTCCACAGAATAATAAGGTAACCAGTTAGTAGTGCTTCTCATCTGTTTTTATGATGTTATCATGAGATGATGGAGGGTGTGCTACACCTGAGGAGAAATGTCCTCAGATCTCTGGGGCCTCAGGAAAGCTGGGGCTAAGCGAAATAAAGGTCGGCTGATCCTCTGCTGCCAGGAAATGCTGAGAACCTGGGCCTGGCAGAGAGTGTAGTTTGGACAGTCCTGCTCCCTCCAGCATTATCTACATGGAGGTTAACAGGCCATCAAGGGAATCGTATATCTGGACTGACCAGGTAGATTCTCAAAGACAGGATCTCACCTTCATGTCCCAGTGAAGGTAAATTTCTTTGAGATGCTATTTTTATCCTGAATTTTAGAAAGAGATGTTTTTGTTGTATCTCTCCCAGCTCCCTGTGGCCCTGGGAGCTTGGACAGTCTCAGTGGGAGAGGAGCCTGTTCTTGGCATCAGGTTACATGGATGGCTGTAGGGAAGCAGTGAAGTGTTCCTGGAAAATAAAACAAGCAGGGGAAGAGGCTTAATTCCTTCTTTCTTCTGTTCTTAATTCAGTTGTTATCTGATCAGTATCATTTAAATAAATATATATACCCTTGTTTGTTCAGCTCTGGAGCTGGCTTGTGACAGCTCTTTAATTCCACCAATCCATGCTTGGACAGGAACTGGCCTAGCCAACTGTACACATCCAAGCACAGCTCCCAGGGCTCTGGGTAAGACCCATCTGGCCTAAATCTCACTCATTTTATGCTTTATAACAACCGTAAGTGCTGAGTTTGTCGTTGGTTTGGTGTTCTGATTGATGTTGTTGGTTTTTAACCCCTCAAACAATTGAAGTTGCAGGATTATGTGATTTTGGTTTTGCCACTTATAACTAACCCCCTCCCCCCCTCAGGCATTTAATATAAATTGCACTGGAAGAGGAACAAATCTGGGGCTCACCTCCTTCCTGGTTTTATATGGATCATCTCTGAGGTTTTGCATTTATTCTTCTTATTGTTAGCACATATCTCTTTTTCTTTCCTCAGCCTTGGGTCCCAGGTTTGGACTCCTTGACTGTCTTTAAAATGCAGCGATGATAGCTGCCTGTTCTTAGAAAGGCCTGAGACTTCCATATAGCCATGCATGTAAAAAATGAAGTTTAGATCATCCTAAATGAAATGAAAAAGGCCTGGATATGTGCCCTTCATAGAAACAGCTTTGAAGTGTTCAATAAATGCAAAGCATTTATCAGCATTAACCAGTAATAATCAGTGTTGGGATCAGGCTGCAGAGATAGTGCCACTTGGCCATTTTGGGGAGCCTTGCTGTGACTATGTTGATAACCAAGTATCAAATAGCATCAAAGGGATGTCAAGTTACAAAGCTGCGATGTGTGCGCTGCTTATACTCTATGGCAACTGGGTGCACTATAGATCATGTGCATATCAATCATGTACTGTGCTCATAAATTGCCACTGCCCTGAACGAAGGGGGCAGAGGGGCTCGGGGGGCTTCTCTGAAGGACTCAATCTTTCTGGCATGGCTTTCAAGTCTCAAGAGCCAAACGTGCAAATGCAAACGCTTTAGTTTGGATTCGAGGCTACAAAGCGCGGTTTGGACCGGGAAAGCCCGAAAGGAAGCACTTCTTCAGCGTTCCCCTCTCTGAATCTGGGGCAGAGAAGCCACTCGCACTCCCGGACTGTCACTCGCACCACTCCAGCACTTTGGTGGCTACAGTGCGGCCGCTCCCACGGCAGAAGTGCGGTGTCCGGGCTCTGTGTGCCTGCCCGGGTTGTGGCCCCAGCGCCGCTCCCCGCTCCCGTGCGAAGCCCGCGGGGAGGTAGCCGGAGGCTTTGCCGGTGAGGACCCACCGGGGACCGGGTAGCCCCACACCACCATGGGGATGGGAAGGCGACTTCTCCCCTTACCCCGCGGCTCAGGTGGCTCCGCGGCGCCGCCGGGCTCTCCTCCCTGCCTGCCGCTCCCCCCTCCGGGCGAGCACCGCTCCTCGCTCGGTCGGCGCCCAGCCCAGCCAGGGGGGGCAGCAGCGGCTGCGTCCCAGGCGCATCCCCGCCCGCCCACCCACCAGCCTGCCGCAGCTGCCGCCAGGAGCAGCCGGTGTGCACCGTGCAGGGCCGCCTGGCCTTGGCTCGGCGGGGGAAAGCGGGGCGGCTGCCCGCCTCGCCGCCGCGGGAGGATGCGTGTGCGGAGCTGGCGACCCGGGATAGCGTCGGTGCTTGGATCTCTTCTCCTCCCCTCCCTCCCGCTTCTCGCCTGGCAGCGAGGGGCCGGGGCAGTGGCGCTTACACGCGAGATGGCTTCGCAGCGGGGATCGCCTTGAGAAAAAGGTCTCCCCCTTCCTCGCCTCCCCCCCCTCGCCGTGGCCTCCGAACAGTAAGTGGTAGGAAGGAAGGAAAGTTGCAAACAACCTGCAGCGGCAGGAACTTTCTGAGCTGCTCCAGCTGCATGTGTTCAAGGTGCCTTTGATGTGTGTGCAGCAGCTTCTGTAAAGTGGACTGCAGCTTTCCCACTCGTCAGCCCTCCCTCTCCCCCACCCTTCCCAACCTCCCCTCCCACCGCCGCCACTTCAGCCCACACACGCAATTTGTTTGAGAAGGGGAAAGGGGAAAAAAAAAAAGTGATGAAATGAACAAGAAGTGGTGAATTACCCAAGCGACTTTCTCAAAGGGCGAGCGCGCCGAGAAGAGGAGCTGCGGCCAGCCCCGCGCAGCCCGCCCGCCGCTCCGGAGCCGCTCGGGAGGGACCCGCTGGGCACCCACCGGGGACTGTGGGGGCTGCGCGGCTGGCGGGGCGTGAACGCCGCTCCGCAGCGCGATGCAAAAAGCCTTGCCTGCTGCCGTGTGACTTGCGATTCCGGCTCCTCACTAGAATGCAAACCCTTGCACAGGATGAAAACAGGTTTGTGGCAAATTCTCCTGGAAATACTTCGTTCCTCGCCGCCGCCACCTTTCTGCCGGAGATGTCAGAGAGGAGCTTGGTGATACGGTGCTACATACCGCTGCTGCGTTACCCTCCACTGTTCTTCGGAGATGTTAAGGCGGAGATAAATCCTTTCTGCAGCTGTGTTTTCATATCTGTAGCAGTTGCTGCACAGTCTGCACTTGATTGCAGCTAAAATATTCTCTTTAGGAGCCGTTTCACAAAATGATGCAAAATAAACACAGATGGGAGAAGTAAAGGCGAGAAAGCTGTAATGAAGTGCTGGTGTTAGATTGATCTTCCCTTCTTCCCTCTTCCCCCCCCTCCCCCAATGCCCTTGCCCAAAATGTGAGTCTTTTCTGAACATAAAACCCTATGTTTCTGTTTTAAAGCAGGAAATATTTTATATATATATATATATATTTTTTTTTTTATTTTTTTTTTGGCTGGGGCTTTGGAAGGAGACTTCCATTAGTGGTGCTTGCCTTACTGACTGACTTTAATGAATGTCTGTCGCTACCAAGCTGAGCAGTCTTGCTTTCACCTGTTTTAAAGTATGTCTTGTTTCTTCCAATACCTTGCAGGTCATTCTTCCAGAATGCCAGAGGAAAGTTCGCCAAAGCGGAGTCCTCAAAACATCCCATACAAGGACCTGCCCCATATCATCAATGCTGATGGGCAGCATCTCTTCTGCAGGTATTGGAAACCAGCAGCAACTCCCAGGTGAGCACGTTCAAGTAAATTACTTTTTTGCTATCAGTAAATAAGACTCTGTTTGTGTGATTATTATTTATAGCATGACTGACATTACAGGGGTGTGTGCAGGGAGCTTTAGAGAGCCACTAAGATTTGTCTCATCTGAGAGAGCCCCTGCTGTAAAGTCTGTCTTCTCCTAGCTTTTACTCCCTCAAGTGAGCTTCACAGATGTAAAATGTGGAGTTACTGTCATTTCATGCACAGCTGGCTTGCTTGACAGTCCAGTGTTGCTGCCGAGTGGCACATGCAGGTGGCTGATGCCTATCGACAACAAACAACTGTCTTCAAACTGCTGGAAGCACAGGCAGTCAGGGAGGGACAGGATACATGTTTAGGGATTCTAGTTTTCAGCTTCTGACTTCAGTTTCAACAGTAGTAGCTGAAATCTCAGGGCAACGGGCGGAGTATGGTTTGACTGCCCTGCTTTTTAACTCTTGGGGGGGGGGGCATTTAATTATTTATAGTTAGTGAATGATCTAGGGAGCTCTTCTATGATTTCAAAACTGACCTCAGTCATAAGCACAGACAAGGAACCTGATAGAGACATTTCTCTAATGCTTTTGTCATAATTTAAGCAATGCCTTTACTGCAATAGCTTTTTGTGCTGATTGTGTGCTGATTATGATCTGCTGTAGAAAGCTGTCTCTGTTCCTCCCATAATTATGATCTTTCTTCCTCCTAGTATCTTGGCATATATTTATGCAACCACTAGTTATATATGTAGCTACTTCATACACATCAGGACATTGCTTTATTGTTTTCTTTTTCTGCAAGACAACAGGAAAAACTATGTTGATTTTATATGGTTAAAACACAGTCACAGGAAAAAGTTGTTCAAGTTGTACCAGGGAGTTAAACTTTTTCCTTGACCACCCAACAGGTTAGACATCATCCTGTGTCCAGATGAGCCTGCAGCTGCACTGAGAGATGAATACAAGTCCCAGTTAGTTGACTTTGTGTTTTATTCCTGCCAAACTAAGGGGCAATGGCAGGTGGGAGATGGGCAAGCACCAGAATACACTGTCCACAGAGGTGAGGGCAGTGCAGCCACCCCACTATAGCTCCATTGCACTAGTTGGGCTGTTAGGCATGGGTTGTGATTTAATATCACTTGGTCCACAAAAGATGTTAATTATTTACTTCTACTCACTGCCTTTCAGATACAAGGGGGGTTTGGCACTGATGCTGTACAGAGTTTTTGCACCAACCTGATGATTTCCTCTACCAAAAAACCTAAAAAGCCCTGTCAAAACAAGTTTTTTCTGTGAAACCAGATTGTCTTGTGTTATAATGCTACTTAATCATTAACTGTCCACAAAGTTCTTCACCCAGTTGTGGAATCCCTTTCTTTGTTTGTGTGTTTAATTTCTCAGCAAAGTAGAGGTGAGTAGGCAGATCTTTGATCCAGGACAGAAAAGGATGACAAAGAGCTAAGAGTCAAAACTTGATGTCTAAGTCTTCTGGGTAGTTAACATTTTGGGGCTTTTTAAGGCTCTCTGTGCCAAGCAGTTGATTGAGAGTGAGCTTGCCCTAGTTTTGTGACAAAGAAAGGTGGATGCGATCAGTGTTGCTCGTTTACAAGCGGTTCCTAAGTGCGCGTGTGCTTGTTTGCATGTTTGTGTATAAGCAGGGGGCATGGGGGCGTACTGTTTATTATTAGCTCCTTTTGCATTGTTAAGTATGAGAGAGATGGTAAGTGACAGCATAACAACTTAGTGCCTGAATCCCACAGTCGAGAATGCTCTTGAAGTGCTTTGATAGGCAAACCAAAAATACATTTCCCCCTCCCCTCCTCATTTTTCGTAAGTAGCTCAGCTTTTTCTGCCCTGTACGTAGAAGCTCAGCAACTTTCATCTAATTTTAAATGTTCAGCAGAAGTGATCTCTCTGTATATGTATAGGGAGAGAAAGAGACACCTCAGGGGACTTTTACAGGCCTGTTACAATTCATTCTATTTCAGCTACTGAAGGCGATTCTTTAAATCTTCCAACTCAATTGTTGATTCAGGTTCAAATCTTAGCGCTAATGAATGGCACTATAACTGTCAAGTGGTCGGATCCTTCATTGATCCATTATGCATCTAATCCCAGCTAGGGCTATAGAAATACCTCTTTACTGCAGATGCCCAAAGGTTATCATTGACTTGTCTGCTATTAGAACAGAACTTATCACCCTTGATCCCTCCCCCAGGGAGGGGAATAAACGGGATCTCTGCCAAAGGAAAAAATAAAAAGTAGCCCTAGCCTGGGGTTGAAGAGCAAACAATGCTGTGGCAGTCCAGAGAGTGGACTCAGAGCTGGTGCTTCTCTTTGATTGCCTCAGACCCCTAAAGGTGGACAAAAGCTGTGACAAACGAATGTGCTGTAGAGTACTTTTTAAAAAAAGATTAGTCAGGAAGATGGGGAAATTTTGTGAGGCTGCTTTGCATCAGCCTTACAAATACCCGGACTCTGATCCTGTGTGGTGTTGATTTGCCTGATCAGCCCATGCTGGTGCACATATGGAAGCTTTGTTGTAAGTGCCACCGAGGCCAAGGTTGTCCTGGGAGTGAAAGGCACCTATTGTGAGTTCCTCAGCAGGGTCCGCTTTGTTTTGAAGGGGGATTTAGGTGATTACTTCACAGGAAGCTGACATACAAAGGCACTCAGATGTCATAATGATTAGATGGGGTAGATCGAGTAGGTAGTAATGGGACTAAGGAAGGAGAGCACAGAGTTTTCCACTTGTTCATTGGATGGGAAATCACTCTCAACAGCAGAGCTCTTGTCTTCTGTCCCTGTCTGCTGACAGCAATGCAGGTGAAACTTCCCAGCCAGCAGCCCTGCAAGCTGCCCAACTTGTTGATCCAGTTTAATCTTAAGATGTAATTAAGTGGTCTCATTGAATGCAGCAGGGAGGAAAAAGCATCATGTTTTGGTGTTGTTTTCAGGTATCCTGCCAAGAGCAGGATTTACAGAGCATGAAAACAGGTAGCTCTTTGGCACTGAGTGCTCACTAGTGAGCGCAAAACTTGAGATCAGGGAAAGGCAGGGATTTTCAGGACCATGTAATGTTGTTTGGAGAAGTAAATCATTGGTACCAAAACAGGTTGATCTCATGCCTATAGCATGTCCCAGTAGCCAAGGAAATCCTACTTAATGGGAAAGCAGTCCTTGTGTAAACAAAAACAATGGTTCCATGCAAGGTTAAAACCTCTGCCACCACCCTGGGCGGTCTGAGTCAAAATATGAGGTAATAGGAGGTGAGGAATTAAGAAACCATGCTCTGTTCCCAGCTGTCAGACAAAGCTGCTAAGAATAGAGGTGGGATGAGGAAGGGGAAGGAAAGTTGGGAGGAGAAGTCAAGACATTTCCTTTGAGGCCCCTAAAGGGCCTGGAGAAGTTCAGAGGCCGCTTTCTTTTCCTCTCTGTTCTGCATCCCCTTAGTCTTTTCTGGATACTTCAGCTGTTCCTGACACTGCCTAAATAAGCACAGACAGCTTGAGTTCTGGGGCACTTTCATCCCCTCTGCTTGACCACAAACAAAACTTGTAAGATTTATTGACCCAGACTATTTTTTTCAAGGGTGATAACAGCCTGCAGCTACCACTGACTTCAGATTGAGAAAGTGATGCTCAGCTCCCTCCCTGTGTAGATCATCCACTCGAGGTTACACACTTGAAGCTTGAGAGACTTGTTGTTAGAGGTTGCTTTTGAAAATGTGTTTTCCAGCCAGTCTTGTATCTGAGCTTCCTCATCTATTAAACAGAAATCGTTATCTGTCTGGCTAGCATGATGCTTCTGTGTCTCTACACATACTGTTGTCGTGGTGCGCTTAGGTGATTGGCAGCAACTGAAGTGGTCAGCCTGAAGAGGCTGCCTGAAGCTGTGACATGTGTGGGTCACAGATGTGCTCCTGGTCAGTTGTTAAGGTACACTAAAATAGGTTGGCTCAATTTAGATGTCGTGACCATGGTGCAAGGGAATAGAGTTGCAATTGTCTAAGTAAACACTGTATTTGTAGGAGTTAAAGAATCATAGAGTCAGTTGGGGTTGGAAGGGACCACAAGGATCATTTAGTTCCAACCTCACTGCCATGAGCAGGGACACCCTACCCTAGAGCAGGCTGCACACAGCCTCATCTAGCCTGGCCTTAAACACCTCCAGGGATGAGGCCTCAACCACCTCCGTGGGCTCTCACCACTCTCATGCTGAAGAACTTCCTCCTTACATCCAGCCTGAACCTACCCATCTCCAGCTTCGCTCCATTCTCCCTAGTCCTGTCACTCCCTGACATCCTGAAAAGTCCTTCCCCAGCTTTTTTTGTAGTCCCCCTTCAGATACTGAAAGGCCACAATAAGGTCACCTGGGAGCCTCCTCCAGACTGAACAGCCCCAACTCTTTCAGTCTGTCCTCGTAGAAGAGTTCTTTCAGTTCTACACCTGACATGCAATTAAAACTCCCAAATTAAAGAAACAAAACCCACCTGCTTTTCTATTTACTGTTAAAATTTCTTTTACCCTTTGAAAAAATGCCTGTCGTTCATTCTGACTTGTTAGCAGCGAAAGGCCAAACCAATAAGGAGAAAATATATTTCTGTCTTCCCCAAGGACTTTGCAGAAGTGCAGAAATACAAATGGCCTTTTTATTTGAACTGGCCCTTAAACTGGGGATATTGCTTGCTGATTTTGGCACCTCATTACCAGCATTTCCAGAAGAACAGCACAGGTCCCAGCATGAGCAGATGACAAAGCTGAATTTGACTTTCAGACCCTTCCAAAAGGAATAAATAAATAAACAAATGACCCAAAGCGAAGTCAAAGCAAAGGGAATCAAGTCCTTAATTATACTGTGTGGTGTTAGTCTCTAGAAGTATTTACAGCAGTTTCTAATTCCGTGTCTAATTCAGTTCCTGAAGAACTGCTTTGCTTGTACTAATGAGGATGACTTTGAACTAATGCACGATGGCCAGATAGGTGTGGTGCAAAGGGACTTGTGTTGGCACTCTTTGTCGCAGGATGAATTCAAGTGTCCGAGCGCATCGGACGTGGCGCAAAGGCGAAAGAACAAAAAATGCTGCCAAATCAACATTCCAGGCTTCCCCTGCTGTGCTGCTAGTGCCTGGGTTTCTGAAGCCTTTTTCTCATTCATCAGCCATGCCTGTGTTCTCTTTGCTCCATGTGACTGGCTTCTTCACCGTGAGAAGGGCATCCTTGTATGATTTCTTACCTGTTTCCAGCACTGGGCGTGTTTGCAAACCAGGTTCACGTAAGAGGGGCTCCAACAGACAAGAGGGCAGCTTTGGCTCTTCCTGTATATGCTTCCAGCAGGCTTTTTCACAGAATGACAGCATGTTAGGGGCTGGAAGAGACCTTGAAAGATCATCTAGTTCAGCCCCTCAGGGCAGGTCACACAGGAGTGTATTTTGGTGTATTTTGAATGTCTCCAGAGAAGGAGACTCCACAGCCTCTCTGGGCAGCCTGTTTAGTGCTCTGTCACCCTCACAGTGAAAATGGTTTTCCTTATGTTTACCTGGAACCTCCTGTGATTCAGCTTGCAGCCACTGCCCCTTGTCCTATCATTGGACATTACTGAGAAGAGCCTGGTCCATCCTCCTGACACTTGTTTTTCATGTATTTATAAACATTTATGGGTTTACCACCCAGTCTCCTCTAAGCTGAAGAGACCCAGCTCCCTCATCCTTTCCTCAGAGGGAGATGTTCCACTCCCTGAATCATCTTTGTGGTTCTCTAGTGGACTCTTTCAAGCAGTTCCCATAGGTCCTTTTTGAACTGAGGGGCGCAGACCAGAACTGGACACAATATTCCAGATGCAGCCTCACCAAGGCAGAGTATAGGGAGAGAAGAACTTCTCCTGACCTACTAACCACACTCCTTCTGGGTGTACTCCAGTATGCTACTTGCCTTTTTGGCTTTTTTTCATTCTCCACAGCAGTGTTCAACAGAAGCAAATCTACCTTTTATTCCACAGAACCCAAGGGAAAAGGCAAATAACACAGGGAACAGCAATTGTAATTCATCTCTCCCACTTACTCCTTGCCCTCTTAGTATCAGCTTCTGAGCACAAAGCCTGCAACTTCGTAACCCTGGTGCGTGTGAGCAGGGTGACTTTGGAAGTTCCTTGTTGTCAATCTCAAAGCAGTAACGTTTTCCTTAAACAGCAGCCAGGGAAGCAAAATCTGTGCTGGTTCTCAGTGTACCTGATGAACTCTTGGAAATGGTGCTGTCCAGCTGTACAGTAAGAGTTGGCCAGTAGAGCTGTACTGCCTAGAGTCTAATTATTTTCTAGATTCCTGTTGCAGAGGAGTTGGCTTTGCAAGTTCCCCTTAAGGTGCTGTAGCTTTGTGCTTTTCAGAGGCAAGGCAAACATCTGATCTCTTTGTTCTTCTAGGGAAATTGTATTGTTCTAAGAGCTGTCCCTGCAGACACATTTGGCTGAGCTGCCTTCCTGGGTTCAGGCATGCCATTGTCCTAATGTACTTCCACTTGAATGGAAGCCATCAGTGTTTTAAACCTTCTATTGTCCCTTATCCAAGAGATGTGACACATACTTGATAGCAAATGGCTGATTCTCCTAAGCATCCAAGGAGATAGTATTGCATCTTGCCCATGAGATTCCTTAAGATTTGCTTAGGCGTGTCACTTAGCTCATCTCATCCCAGATACATCCTTAACTGTACTTCTCTGCTCTGTACTGTGCCAGTACAGACATACTAACGCTCAATCAGTATGGTTTGATATCCTATAGGAAGGATTAGCAGCACCAAGGTAAATGAAGCTTTTCAATATCACTGAAACTGCAGCCCTCCTGGGGTTTCCTCTTGCAGAGCAGTAAAATTTCACTTTTGTTTACTGGAAGAGAAATACTGGTAGAACGATCCCAAATACCAGCATTGGATTAGTCCCAACTGTAAACATCTTCTAAGGCAACCAGCCCTGGGAGAGTCACGGGCTTGAGGTGTCAGGAAGGCATCTCAAAGCTGACCAGACTCGCTCTCCAGACAGTGGTACCAAGATGTGGCCTTGGGGAGGAGCAAGGAATGTCCTGTGGAAGAAGTGCTGGTGGCAGAGTGCTCAGGTCAGATTTGCCTTCCTCCAAGCACATTCCTATGGGCTGTCCTCATCAGCAGGAGGCTGGAGAGGGGATAAGACCTGGAGTGTGCTCTTCTTGGGGATGTGTTTGTTTCTCCTAAGTTGCAGTATGTTTGTGTCCAAGAGATTAATTATTGTTACAGTAGCAGCCATGTAGCTGTTTTCAGTGTCCTGAGACATTGACTAACACTGAACTTGATGAGTACTTCCACTGGAGTGGAAGAGGTTCACCTTCTGCATGTCAGACATACGCTTTCCAGACAGGAGCTATCTTCTTATTTGTTTGGCAGATGCTCACTGGATCATGGGAGCCTCTGGATCCTTTCATACTAAGTTATGGCAAAGGCAACTTGCTAGACCTAGACAGTTTAGTGTCAGAAAGCAGAACAATGAAGTCAGTGAGAAACAGAGAACAGGCAAAACACATGATCAAGACAGTCAGTAGGCACTGACACAGTGAGCAGTGATTTACAGACTGAGACTCATCATTTCTCTGTGCGGTTGGTTCCTCATTTAAAGTTGGGTGCAGTCATCCAGACAAGTGATACAACTTTGGTCTGAAGCCCCTAGATCCCAGCAAAAGTAAGTCATCCCTTGAAGTTTTGGTGGTTGAGGAGTGCTGGACATTCAAAGAGAGGTTTTGAAAACATCTACTAAGTGACGCATTAGTTGTTTGGTGCTATTCAGCTACCAGCAAGTTGTCTGAGCAGCAACCTGTTAAAGGAAAGGAGGATGGGGGGGGAAAGGAAACAAAATAATGACAGCTGGGCTAAACCCAAACATTCAGTGGTAGCAGTGTAGTAAGCATTTGCTCCAGTATGTGGAAGGTAAGGAGGAAACGTACAAGCTGCTCTAGGAAGATTAATGATCTTTTTCAGCCTGACCTATAATAAAAGATGTCCTGTTCTGTGTGTTTTCTTTCTTGCTTGGTACTGGAAGAGTGAGGGAATCAGACCTTTGGCTTTTATTTTTTTTTCAGCCCCAGAAGTTGGTTTGGTATGCTGTGGGTGTCAGCAGGTTAGCTCATTCACCAGCTGGCAAGATGAGCTTATTTGTATAATTTTTCAATAACCATTACTTTTTCAAGTATCTCAGTCAGGTTTCAAATTCAACTGTCAAATGCCAGAAATCCACCTTGGCTTAATTTGCAGAGCTAAAGACAGGAGGAGTGATGAGAAAGCAGGAAGTAATGAAATTGCCGTGGAGATGACATCTAGCTGACTTAGTGGTTAAGCTTTTTCCTCATTTCTCCTTTTTTTTTTTGGTGAGAGTTAGTCTACAATATTTGTATTACTAAAACCTGTATTCTGAGCAGCATTCATGACTTCATTGTATGAAAAGGATGTTCAAACGATCACCATCCAGTCGTTCTCTGGCCTTCCACCAGTGATTCCACCAGAGCTGGTGGCCAGTCACTAGTGGTGTCCCTCAAGGGTCAGTGCTGGGCCCCATCCTCTTTAACATCTTCATAGATGATCTGGACATGGGCATTGAGTCAGTCATCAGCAAGTTTGCAGATGACACCAAGCTGGGGGCTGATGTGGCTGGGTTGGAGGGCAGAAGGGCTCTGCAGCGGGACCTTGACCGCCTGGACAGATGGGCAGAGTCCAATGGGATGGCATTCAATGGCTCCAAGTGCAGGGTGCTGCACTTTGGCCACAACAACCCCATGCAGAGATACAGGCTGGGGTCGGAGTGGCTGGAGAGCAGCCAGACAGAGAGGGATCTGGGGGTGCTGATTGATACCCGCCTGAACATGAGCCAGCAGTGTGCCCAGGTGGCCAAGAGAGCCAATGGCATCCTGGCCTGCATCAGGAATGGTGTGGCCAGCAGGAGCAGGGAGGTCATTCTGCCCCTGTACTCTGCACTGGTTAGACCACACCTTGAGTACTGTGTTCAGTTCTGGGCCCCCCAGTTTAGAAGGGACATTGAGATGCTTGAGTGTGTCCAGAGAAGGGCGACGAGGCTGGTGAGAGGCCTTGAGCACAGCCCTACGAGGAGAGGCTGAGGGAGCTGGGGTTGTTTAGCCTGGAGAAGAGGAGGCTCAGGGGTGACCTTATTGCTGTCTACAACTACCTGAGGGGTGGTTGTGGCCAGGGGGAGGTTGCTCTCTTCTCTCAGGTGGCCAGCGCCAGAACGAGAGGACACAGCCTCAGGCTGTGCCAGGGGAAGTTTAGGCTTGAGGTGAGGAGAAAGTTCTTCACTGAGAGAGTCATTGGCTACTGGAATGGGCTGCCCAGGGAGGTGGTGGAGTCGCCGTCCCTGGAGCTGTTCAAGGCAAGGTTGGACGTGGCACTTGGTGCCATGGTCTAGCCTTGAGCTCTGTGGTGAAGGGTTGGACTTGATGATCTGTGAGGTCTCTTCCAACCCTGATGATACTATGATACTATGATGATGATGATGATTTTAGCAAGGAGCGCCAAGCATCTCAACCCAGATTGTCCTGAGAACACACAGATCATCTCTCTGAAGTTACTAACTGCCCACAACTGGAAGCTTTCTAACAATTTACTTTCTTCCCAGCTTCACTGTGGCCCCAAGTATATAGCACAGGGTTAGAGCTCAGGGAACCCATGGTGCGGTTTTGACTGTGCTATTAAACTCCTGTTTGCTGTAGGGTCGAGTTTTGCCTCACACTGTGTGTCCATCTTTGCATCTGGCAGACTGTGTTGCCATAGGCAAGGGGTTTTGCCTCTTGTGTTTCAGTTTACATGACAGTGGGGAAGGGTTGATCATTGCTTGGAACAGGATAACGGATCAGAGGACTTCTCCAGGTCCCATTCCTCGTTGCGTATGTGACTGCAGCAAGCCTGGTTGCACTCCGTGCAGTATTTGGGGGTTTGTGAATGAGGAGTGTTGTACAGAGCCAGCTGTTGTTATTGTTTGTGCTGTTTATTTACTGGTCACATTTCTCAGAGCTGGGGGATGGAAAAAAAACCAATCAGCGGATTCACTTTGTTTATGTTTAATTTTGCTTCCAGTGTTTGGGGAATGCTGATTTGTTAAACACCACTCCCTCGTCTAACCCCTCCTAGTTTAGTGTAGTTGGTGGAAACATTACCTCATTCTTATATACTTGTGTATTTCTGTCTTTTGAAGCATCATTTAAGGGTTCTGACCATCAAAGGTTTCCTTCCTGCTGTGCATGTTCCTCTGTTGCTTTGGCAGAGAAGGTCAGATCCCTCAGCACTGCTAATGGTAACATCAAAACTTGTTGACATTTTGCTAAGCCCAGGATATTTTCAGCCATGCTCCTGTTCAAGTCACCCCACAGCTCTGCAGGCACTTGGCAAACCTCTACTGCCCCATACACTTCTGCCAGCTCTCGGTGCACAAGCTTGGGTGCTTCAGTGCTCCTGAGCCCATCCCTGTCTCACAACTGCACAACTGCAGAACTGAGCTCTCCCTTCCTCCCCATGTTGCACATGGCACATGCAGTGGTTCAACCCATATCTGGGAGCTCTGTGACTCTGATGCCATAAACAGCCCTGGCATTGTGCTGGTGCAGTATACCAAATGAAGCTCTTCCCGTTCCCGTTGCAGGCTGTGGCAGATGCACACCTCACATGTGATCCAGCAAATGGTGCCTTGTAAGGTGGCAGAAGAGAAGCTCAGAAGGAAAGGCAAAACATCTTCGCAGCTGCTAGGTTGGACATCACCTCTGAGTCTTTGATGGCAGTCGGAGGCATGGTTGGAGCCAGCCTGGCAGTGGCAGGGTTAATAACTGTGGTATTGAAAGTATTTGCTCTTCCTATTGCTGAGGCTTTTTAAAAGTGGTCAGAAATATGTGGTACTTCTCAGTTCCTGGTGAGCACTCCACATAAAACACAGCGTTCCTGCAGCAGAATAACAGCTTGTGGTTTAAATAAATGTTGTTATTTCTGCTCTGCTGTAGGTGTACATGTATGTTTTGGTTCAGTGACTGCCAGATACAGTAAATGAGTATTGATTTCCTTTTCTATTTTAAGCTTTTCTGCAGAAAAGGCATCCCACATGCCTTCAGCTTTCTTTGCCTGTACCTACATTGATAGCAGCCAAGGATTTATATAACAGAATAGTCTTATTTTATTGTTACCACTCATCCTTTTTTAATAGTAATTGCACTCCTGGCTGGACAGGTCCCCTTTCACCTTTTGGAGTTTAAAGCTATTACATCTAACCCTTTTTAAGAGCAATTCAACACAACAGTGTTGAAAACTCATGGCAAGTAGTTCCTTATTTACATTAGTGTGGCAGCCCTCGCTGCAATAGGTAAGTCTGCCTTGGTGTTAGAAATGAAAGAACGTTTTAGGAAGCAAATCTGCCTCAGCTTTAAGTCTTTGGACAGCTAGATTAACTCAGTGGGGCCAGGAAATAACACAGGCCTGGATTTGGCAAACGTAGGCTGAAGTCTCCATCCGTTTGTTAACTTTTAAGCGATCTGTAGGTAAACCACTGCAACCTCAGCCACAGGTCAAATTTACTTTAGTACAAACCTAGAATAAACATTTCAGCCTTTAAATCACATGTAGCAGTGATCGCTGTCTTAGAACTCCTCCTGTACTGTGTCCAGTTCTGGGGCCCTCAATTCAAGAGAGATGTTGAGATACTGGAATGTATCCAGAGAAGGGCAACAAAGCTGGTGAGAGACCTGAAACACAAACCCTATGAGCAGAGGCTGAGGAAGCTGGGTTTGTTTAGCCTGGAGAAGAGGAGGCTCAGGAGTGACCTCATTGCTGTCTACAACTACCTGAAGGGAGGCTGTAGCCAGGTGGGGGTCGGTCTCCTCTCCCAGGCAACCAGCAACAGAACAAGGGGACACAGACTCAAGTTGTGCAGGGGGAGGTCTAGGCTGGATGTTAGGAGGAAGTTCTTGCCAGAGAGAGTGATTGGCATTGGAATGGCCTGCCCAGGGAGGTGGTGGAGTTGCCATCCCTGGAGGTGTTCAAGCAAAGCCTGGATGAGGCACTTAGTGCCATGGTCTAGATGTCTGGATAGGGCTGGGTGCTAGGTTGGACTGGATGATCTTGGAGGTCTCTTCCAACCTGGTTGATTCTATGATTCTGTGATTCTGTGGCTCATGTTTAACTGCTTACATCCAACTTTCTTTCCTACCTCAGGTCTACAGCAAACATGAAATAGTGAATTAATTGGAACATGCTCAAAGCCTTGGCAAGCACTTTGCTTGTGACATTATTGATTTCCCAGAGGAGTAGCTGCTGGTATTGATTTTGACAGAGCGTGTAAAGCCTCTCACTGCAGAGATTCCTGTCATAGCTGGGCAGGGCTGAAATGCAGCTCTAGGATATGCCAAGATAGGATTATTCATAGGAAATTAATGTGCTTAATCTCAAAGTATTCTCAAATATACCTAAGTGCTTTATGATTAAGAAATCAATCCTTGAATTTCTGTCTCAGAGTTTATGGGATAATTCCATCTTGGCTTTTGGAAGATCAGGCAGAAAAAAAGATTGGCCATTTGGAGACTCATGTTATCTCTTGTAACTTTTTATGAGTTTGTCAGTTTGTTAAGGATAACCAATTAAGGTCTCTGCCAACACAGAAGAGCACAGACAAAATTGGATCAGAAAGGTAAAAGTGAGGACAAGTAATTGACTCTGTGCAGGAAGTAATCAAGAGTTCCATATTACGTGTGGAATTGCCTGGTTACAAACCCCACTATCAGCTCTAAGTATTTCAGGGAATTGAAGTTTTATGGTTTGTTTTAAACCATTGCCATACAGTTGGGAATTGGACAGTCAGTGCTTTATTAAAAAGTAATAATATCATACTATCTTGAGTTCATAGAACAGGTAAAGAGTCATCCCCTTTCTTGCTTTGTGCTTATTCACAGCTCTCTTCCAATCTACTGAAGATTTGCCCATGTAAGCCCAAAATGCCTGATCAGTGTACTTCAGATGTGCAGTTTTTATTGCAAGGAATGGCTCGAAAATGCTCTCAGCCCTTATGCCACTTGTGTGCTTTTCTGCTTCTTTCCTGCACAGCTGCTAGAGTGATGAGCTGAATACTTCCTCTAATAACTTCTTCACTGTTGCCTGTCATGAGTTGTCTCTACCATCCACTCCCTGATATAACAGCTTGAGACAGGAGGTGATCATAGCCATGGCTGGAACCTAATATGGGCCAATCCCATGTTTAAGAACCATTGATTTTGTGGGCAGACTGAGCGTGAAGAACCTCTGATGAGCCAACGTTCAGACTACCAGTGATGTCCTGCTCCTGTGTGAAAAGCACCTTATGAAGAGTCAGAAAAAGTCTGCAGGCCTGCCTGAGGTGACTTTCAAGAAACACTGCTTAACATTCAGCTGTAGTGTCCTCTGCACCACTTTATGATTTGTCTCGAACTACAAACACCTCTAAACAAACATTTGAAAGTAACTGAGCAAGTAAGGATGTTACTAGGGACTTAAAAGTCACCAAGTGCTTGTATGAACCCGACCAGAGGGATGTCTTTCCTAACTAATTTCCATCATCTGAAACCTAAAGAGGCTCAACTAGAACTTGTCACCCCAATACAGAGATATTGCTGTCCAATTCCATCTTCTCTACTATGCAGAAAGGTGAACTAAAATGATCAAAATGTGGCTAAGGTGCCATGTAGGGAGCATTCACGTGTGGCTCGAGCTGATCCCTTAATAAGCACACCTAGCTCCTTTCTAGGAAGCCTGCTCAGTCTTCTAGGGTTGAGTTGGGTTTGTCAGGCTGTGAGCTTGTAGCAGCAATAATGACTTGTCACTGGAACAGGTAGCAGTGTTCTGAGTATGCTGAGACTGGGTGAACTTGGTAAGAAGGAACTGGTTTTGAAACAGGAACATAATTCTATGTAAGAACACCTCCTTTGTTCAGTGAACAGGTTTAGCCCTGCACTAGTGAGTAGTGCTGAGTTTAAGCGATAGTGACTGTGCAGAAGAAAGCTTCTGTCCCTTTAATTGCCACTTTCTCGTGCTGTGAAAGGACAGTCTGTCTAATTACACAAGCCTTTCTTTTCCCAAGGCTTTGGCTCAGCACGCAGTGCCTGCATTTAGATTTCAAGAGGAAGCTGCGACATGACTGGCTAACTGGTAATTTTTGTCCCTTTGGAAATCATTAGAGGTTCAGTGCAAGTCCATGAAAGAGGAGGGGGAGGTCTGCAAAAACTGGTCTTGCTCTTGCCCTCGATTTGTTGGCTCTCTGTGGAGAATCATGGTCCTGAAGCCATCTTCCATCAGCAGTGGCTTTGCTTCCAAGTGAGAGTTAATTTTTAATACAACAAACAAGAAATACCTTATCCAAGGGGACACAGGATATATGCCAGAAACTCTTTTGTTGCCTTGATTTCTTCCTCTACACCTTAAAGCTAATTAAAAATTTTGGATGTGATTTCAGATCACCTTAAATTTTGCAGCTGATGTTTTCTACTTCAATAATGCCTTGCACAATTTTCTTAGGAAGACACTGACTGCTTTGTTCGTTCGTGCTTGTAGCTTGCCTTGGGAGATAGAGTCTTCATTTTATCTCTCTTGTCACTCTTGTACTGAGGAAGGGATGAAGCAGAGCCAAGCGTAGAACCAGGATGTCTCATTCCAGCTTTACTGCCAGCCAAGTATGGGGGCAGTCAGCCCTTCTTCAGTCCTCTGTGTGTGTGTGGCAATGTCTACAACTTGCCTCTTTGGAAAAAGAAGCCATAATTCTTCTGTCAAGGATTCCTGTGCTCTGTAGAAGGGCAGCAGTAAGAGGGAAGCACAGCTCCAAATCCTGAGCTGCCCCTGTCTCTGGACTGCTTGTCTGCCTTGCACATTCAGAGCAGGCAGTCAGTTCTGCCAGGGAAAATCCCATCTCTGATATCAAAGTGGAGGAGTGTCTCCCTGAGGCTGTCCATGTAACTGTAGAATCCTTCATCCTCAGTTTTATCCAACAAAAGGGTGGGAAGATCTGGCCCATGCATTTTAAGCGACACACCACGCATTTCACCTCTGATCTCAGCCTTGTATCCCCTAAAATACTACATCAAAGCTTCCTTGAAACAAAATGCAGCTGGTCTCAGATGGTAACTTTGCAGAGATTTGTATCCAGAGCTATGCAGTTGCATGGTTCCAATAATACCTTCCCTCCCACCCCCACCTGAAGTTTCCTTCATCTCTTTTCCCTATATTAGACCACTGATGAGTTATTCTCATTGAGGGTTTGCTTTTCGAAGAGCTACAATAAATCAGCACAAACTGTTTCTCCACATTGTTTTGTCCTGGCTCTAGCTAGATCCTGTTGAACCTTTTGTTCTGGAATATATCTGTACAACCCAGTTCTGTCCCTGCCCTGTTGATTTATGGTGTCTGCGCTTTTGGTGCTGTTGAATAACTTAACCCGTGCTGCTCTGCCTGGACATCATGGCAGTTCTCAAATGTCTTCTTAATGCTATATTGATGAGGAATTGTGATTTTGAGATGTGTGATGAGACCATGCTTGCAGACATGTTTCCAGGGAATTGCTTATGGAAGTACAGGTTTTAAGGCTGAGCCCCAAGTCTGTATAATATTAGACAGTAGGATGGTGCTTAAACTAAAGGCAGTCCCTTTGGACAGGCTTGCATGGGAACTTCCAAGCTTGAAAAACTGGGTAAAGAAAAGTAGGAAGTAGAGTTTGCTAAAGAGGTATTTACCAGTTTAGGAACTGAACAGGAATGAAGCTATTGATTCCACTGGACTAGAACGAAGCACATCAAACACCAACATGCAGAATCCAGTGGAAATGTTGTAGGATGAGCATTGTGTGTGGTCCCTTGACAGAGCTTTCTCACAGGTTAAACTACATTCTTGAACTACTAGTTACTCCAGCCTATCTGGAAAAGCTGAATTCCTCCAGATCTGGAGCTGTGTGAGATATCTCTGCTGATGCTGCATGGTCTGTGATAGCAAGAAAAGGTCCGTTGAGACCGAACTTCAGGCTATTGTCAGTCTGACTTGCTTTTTTCTTCTGACTTGGGAGAAATAGCTGTAGAATTGCTAGTTTCAGATCATATTGTTTGGTTTCAATGACAGGTGACAAAAGAAGAGGCTACCCAGATATGGGCCTACATGGCAAAGCTGTGGGCCAGCAGAATAGAGGCTAGAAGTGCATTCCTAAAAATAAAACAAAGCAAAGAGAGTGCAAGCAAAGCTCGTGGGTGTAACACGCCCTTGAAACAGGGCTTGGGACTGGGAGCACAGTCATTGCTTCTGGCACCTTCAGAGGGGCATAGCCCTATGTGTTTCCTAGAGATAGAAGGACAGCGTGAAGGGACACACCTGCCTCCACCATAAATACTCCTGTCTAACTGGAGTCACCAGACTGACCTCTTGGCTCTGAGCATGCACAACATGAGAGAAATCGCCAGAACTATTTGTAATCCATGCTCATGACCCAGGCTTTTTCTGGATTGCTTGGGAACACAAATCACATCAGGGCTAAAAAAAAAAAAAAGAGGTGCAAAAGCTGACTGGAAGACCAGACATCCTTCTTCCAAACTTCAGGTTTTGCACTAAAAGCAAGAGGCTCAAGAACCCTCTAGAGAAAAGGTCACCAACAGTGAACAAAAAAATAACGTTCTTCATTTTGTGTTCTTGGAAATTATTAGCTGGAATTAAATTATTTTTTTAAGGTAATCTTTAACCAAGTACCAAGGGTAGAAAATTGGAATGACAGTTGAAGCTCAGCAAAGTTACAAGCTGTTTAATGTACAATCTTCTTCTGTGAAAGATAACTAATCTTTGTGATCAGCCAGTTGTACTGGGCCAGCTAAAAGGATAATGCAAACCTTTAACTGATTTTCCATTATAATATACTTTGGGAGCAAAACACACATATGTGATGTTACATTTTCAACTCATTAAAAAGGTCTGTGAGAAGCTGTCCAGTTGCTTGTCAAAGAATGTCTCTAGTGAAATGGTTTTGATAAATAGAGGTTAATTGTTCACTGTGGTTCTAAGGCTCGGGCCGATGCCAGCTATATAAAGGAACTAAGAAATGAGCTCAAACAGCACAACAAAATGTAGTGCTTAATTTTAGTAAGTCAGGCACTTTTTTTTCTGGCAACCTACTTAACTCAGAGCTTTCCTGTCCATTAAAAAAATTACTTTAGGAATTTAAAGTCAAATACTCAAAACTGCTCAGGTCAGATGTTCTTTGTTAAAGCTGATCTGGTTCTGGTAACAACGTACATAATAACAAATGAAAAGCACAGTTGCCTCATATAGAATAACACAGTATTAGACTAAGTTGCAAGGGACTGATTCAGGAAATCACTTCTGTGTGTGATTATATCAGTCCTTATTCAAGACAGCATTTGTAAACCCTTTTTAACTTTCATCTTGTTCTTTGTGAGCCTTACCAACTTTCATGCATTGAAGAAAATTTCCTGAGGTTAAGCAAGTACTTAAATATAGCTCTGAAGAGAGATGCTTTCAAATGGGGTGGAAAAGATTGCATTTTTCATATATGTAGTCATAGAAAGCTTGTCTTCAGTTCTTTGGTTTAGTCTCAGTATTTTAGGTTATATTCTATCAATAAAAGAGCATGCACAGGGTCCCACAGAAGTGGCTCTGTTCCCAGAGGACACAAGATACTAAAAAACCCACATCCTGCTCACAACCTTCCTCATCTAGTTTGGTTTCAGCATGATTTTGTTGAAAAGAAAGCAAGAATATGAGTCTTACATTGAACAGGATGCAAGTCCTAAGTCGTGTTTCTGGCCTGCCAGATTTCATAGCCCAGCAGCTTTCTGAGTGTGGTTTCAAGGCATTTCTTCTGGTGACAGAGCTCAGGTTTAAGAGAACTCTTGCTCACTGGCATAAGTCTGCTGACAGAGCCCAGCTTTAAGAGAACTCTTGCTCACTGGCATAAGTCTGGTGCTGCAATTTATTTTCCCTGCAGTTGATTGTGGAGTTGCTTCTCTAAACAGTTGTCTTGGCACGGCAGATGCATACAACATGTATCCAGCAATAAAGAAAGTGAGAACCTCTAAAACTCATTCTGCTTTTGCACCTAAAGCTGAATTCCTGCCCTGCGAAGCTGCTTGCCACACAAGAAGTGCGGTAGTAGAGGACGCGATGTTAGCAGTGAGAAAGATGGAAGGACTGCAAACAGCTGAAGCTCAGATCAGCCTCTACCACTTCTAGCCTCCCTGATTCAGGAAAGGGTGTTTGCAGGTGCTTTGTACCAGCTGCAGGTGTGGCATCTCTGTGTGTCACCTGTTGTATATCATCTACTTAGCAAGCTGCAGCTGCAATGAAGGAGCGCCCAATGCCACTCATGGGTGACCAGCACAGTGGGGATGTGGGAATGAGAAATGGTCAGTGGTGTATGTCATCACCTCCCCTAATGGGAGATAAGTAAACACAGCCAGTAGTTGATTCGAGCAATGAAGACAAATATTGTCCTGCCTTCTTGGTGTGATAAGGACCTACATCTGTTTGCCAGCTGCACAGTACTAGGAGGCAGAAACCACCAGTGGGGAGAGAGTTGGGAGTTGGTGAAGGCTATGTGAAGGGCAGAGATCTGTGAAAACTGTCTGTTGCTTTTGCAAACAGCAGTCAGCAAACTGGTTTCCTTTAATAACCATAATTATAGTTGCACTAGTTAGGTGAGAGCAAGCACGTGGATGTTTGCTCATGTCCAGCTCACACCTTAGCCTCATGTGGGGACACACCTGCTGAGTGTGGGGAAACCATGCTGTTGTCTGGTAAGTGCTTTCTTGAGCAAATGCCAAAGGAATGCTGTTTCAAGATACTCAGCAATTACAGTTCCACCAGCCAAAGCCAGACAAGCCACCCAAAGATACATCAAGCTTCCATGCTTGCCATTAGAGACCAGAGTTAGCATGGATTCAGGTACAGGTCAGTGTCCACCAGAAAACTTTGCATCTTGTGCATGATGTCTTCTACCTGAGATGTGCAAGCTTCCAAGGGGTTCACCAATCAGTCTCAAGAGCTGGAGGTGATGAAATTTCTCCTCAGGATAGATTTGATACATGGCGATATTCAAACCTTGTTCAAACTGCGTTTGCATTGAGGTCATGCACAATGGCACTGCAGTCCTGCAGAATCTGAAAGCCTGCAGGGTTTCTGTATTACTTTTAAGCAAATTTGTTGAAAGTAATCTCTGATACTGTGTTATTTTGTGGTAGGAAAGAGCAGGCTGCAATTCCAGAGCAGAGGTGTTGGGGAAAAAGGGAGTACAGATCACAGGATCACAGGATATTAGGGGTTGGAAGGGACCCAAGGAGATCATTGAATCCAACCCTCTGTCAAAGCAGGACCACACAATCTAACACAGATCACAGAGGAACACATCCAGACAGGCCTTGAAAGCATCCAGAGAAGGAGACTCCACAGCCTCCCTGGGGAGCCTGTTCCAGTGCTCTGTGACTCTTACAGTAAAGAAGTTCCCCCTTGTGTTGAGGTGGAACTTCTTATGCTGCAATTTACACCCATTGCTCCTTGTTCTATCACAAAGAGGAAGTGAGCAGAGCCTATCCCCCCACTCCTGACCAGCCCTCTGATGTTTATAAACATTTATTAAATCCCCTCTCAGTCTTCTCTTCTCCAGACTAAACAGCCCCAGGTCCCTCAGCCTCTCCTCATAAGCCATGCCCTCCTGTCCCCTAATCATCCTTGTAGCTGTCCGCTGGACCCTTTCCATCAGATCCCTGACCCTTTTCAACTGGGGAGCCCAAAACTGAATGCAGTATTCAAGATGAGGTCTATTCAGGACAGAGAAGAGGGGAAGCAGAACCTCCCTTGATCTGCTGGACACACTCTTCCACATACACCCCAAGATCCTATTGGCCTTCTTGGCTACAAAGGCACATTGCTGACCCATGTATAACTTGTTATCCACCAGCACTCCCAGGTCCCTCTCCACAGGGCTGCTCTCCAGCAGATCACCTCCCAGCCTGTCCTGGTGCAGTTTATTACTCCTTCCCAGGTGCAGGACTCTGCACTTGTCCTTGTTGAACCTCATTTGGTTCCTCTGTGCCCAGCTCTCCAGTCTGTCCAGGTCTCACTGAATGGCCGCACAACCTTCAGCTATATCAGCCAAGCCCCCCAGCTTGGTGTCATCAGCAAACGTGCTGAGCAGACTGTCCTCTCATCAGTGTCATTGGTGGTGAAGAATATGGTAAAGAAGTGCTGTCAGTCAATCTAATGACTCACATTTTCATGCCAACTTGCTAGTGAAAATATGTGTGCTAGTTTGAGCCTAGGTAGCATGTTTTGGTGAGAAGAACTAGATGATAGGCTGAGAAATGAAAACAATGGTGAGGTCTACTTCGCTCACAGTCTTGCTGAGATGTGTAAAGAAGAAAAGCAAAACAAAAGATAAGGTTACTTCTGCTCTGCACTTCGTGCTGGTCTGTTCTCTTCTGCTTTGCCTGCTGGGGAGCTGAGGCTGCTGGCTGAACTCCATCTTGCTTTCTAACCTCACCCTCCATTTGCTTTTGTGGCTGATTCACCTTTGCTTCTTAATCCCTCTGGCCGAACCTCCATTCTTCCTTGGGACTGGGGTAAGGTTGAGAGGGGTAGGGGAAAGGTGAGGGGGTGGTTGAGAGCCCCTCCTGGGGACTCAGGTTTCTGGGAGGGGAGTTGTGTTTCTGTATTACCTTTTTACCTTGTATATTTCTGTCTATAACTGTATATACTGTAACTATCTGCTTGTAAACTGTGCCGGCTGTAAATATAAGCTTCATTCAAATTTCCAGAGCCGACTGAGTCTAGTCTGGGTGATTTCCAAAGTGTGGGGGGGCAGGGGACACCCCAAACCATCACAATATGTTGAACCATCTTTTTGTTGTACTGCCTTCAGGTATTGTTTGCCAGACCTAAACTTGTTTTGCAATGGAAAGTGAGAGATTAGGTGAAAGAGTCAAATCCTTCAATCCTTGCTCAGATGAAACTCGTACTAATTTCAGTTTTTCAGGCTGTTGCAGTTCATGTGTGGCCCTTGTGCTCAGATCCTAAGGCTGGAGCTAAAGAGCTGCATATACATGACCTAGTTTTCCATCAGTAAAGCCACTCACGCTTTACTGAACAACAAAATGAGCTCTTTCTGTTTTGGGATAACAGTTTGGGAATTTTGGTCCATGGTTATGACCGTTGATAGGACAAAACTTTGTAAAGTCTTCTTGACAGCTACTGCCATTAGGGTGCTTAAGGCACAAGCAGTTCTCAGGAATTTCAGTCAGTGTTTTGCAAACAAATAATAACCCAGGTCTCTTCCCTGTGGTGACTAAAGGCTCAGTTCTGCAATGTCTGGCAGCTGTTGTGCTAGATGAGAGGAGAGGTTGCAGGGACACCTTGCCTCTCTGAAGCATTGAGGGGTTTTCTTTTCTCACTGGTTTCACAGAAGATGAGGGGTCTGAGCATCTAGCAGGACACTGTCAGGCAAAGTCGTGGTGCTGCATCAATGTGAATGAAAGCAAACTTAAGGCTTTGCTATTAGGGGAATGAATAGCAGCACAAATTTCCTGGCAGAGATCTCTTTGCCAGCTTCCATTAGGATTCATTAGGATTCACTTGATGCATTTCAGTGCATGCACTCAAACAATATTTCTCTGTGAAAATAAGGGCTGTATGCAGTCAGTGTACTTTCACTTGAATCTCTGTGCCTAGTCAGCAGAAAAAAATACAGATCCTCTACAGAGTAAGTGAGGGCTTAAGTAAGACACTGAGCAGGGAAGCTGTCTACAGCCAGGTAATGGGAGGTATCCAGCAGACAGGCTTAGCCTGGCTGGGTCTGTTGGATATCAAGGTGATAGGTACACAGGGATTTTTCTCTCCCATTTCCTTAGTTTCTGCGCTGGTGTCCTGTGCAAGCAGTACCGCAGCTGGGCCGCAGAGTGCAGAGCCTGTGGGTTACAGCCTGGGTTTGATTCACCGCCCACCTCTCTCCTGCATTTCTGAATGCTTGGCAGATCTGCAAGCCCCAGACATAGAAACTTGTGATGTCTCTTTTGGTGACCCAGGACCAGGATGACTAGGGATGAGATGCCAGATCAGTGAATCAAAGAATCATAGAATCATAGAATGTCAGGGGCTGGAAGGGACCTTGTGAAGTGTAAGTGAAGGCAGAAGCAATTGGATTGTGCCTCCAATTTTCACAGGCATGTATGGAGTAAAAGCTATGACAGTGTTTTTGCTGGGCTGACTGCACCTGGGAGAGGTGGGACACTTAAAGTCATGCTGCCTCTGTTGCAGGAAGTTAATATTCTATGCTGTGGAATAAGCAATGTCTCCATTTCATCAGTATTTGGAGCTATAATAATAGACCCTGCAGTCTGAAAATTAGGCAGTCTGGCAAGTGCATTGATAACTTGACAAATCTATTGACTGGGGAAGATGACAGAGGAAGAAATGACTGCTCCATACTGACTGTTTGGAAACCTTCAGTGATACTAAAGAACGTTTGGAAGGCACAGCAAGTTAAATATACTACATGACCTAACCTCAGCCTTCCTAATCAGTGTTAGACAGATAGCAGAGCATCTTAGCATTGCCGCTTTGTGCGTGCAGTGTGCTCTGTAAAATCCTTCTGGTTTTGATGGATGTTTTTTTAGGTTGTCTGGCATGAGCAAATACTTTGAAGAAGGTCCTAATAAAAGAGCTAGAGCAGGAGTTTCTACACCAGCCAACATCTTTTTTAGAGTTTAAATATAGTATGCTCAAACCAGTTTGTTATAGTGAATACAGTGTCTGAAAAGGTATTCAAACCCTCCATCAAAATAAAGTTGAAGAATTCACTAGCTGTAAACTGCTGCTCAAACCAGTTTGTTATGGTGAATACAGTGTCTGAAAAGGTATTCAAACTCTCCATCAAAATAAAGTTGAAGAATTCACTAGCTGTAAACTGCTGCTGTCATTACTTTATGTTGCCAGTTCCTTTACTATGTCAATGTACTGGAAATGTCTAACTGGTGGCCTTCAGGCTGTTTTGTGGTTGTTGATGGTGCAATGACAGATGGTATTTTTAACTGAGCAAGTTATGTTTATGTTGCTAAAGTCTGCTTTTTTAAATAGTCACCTGTCAAATGCAGCAAAACTTTTGTAATTTCATTGCTACTTCTGCTGTGGCTCAAGCCTTGACTCCATACAAACTTTGCCCAGTGAAAACACTGGGAAGGCTCATTCAGTTTCAGTCACTTTCACTTGATGCCACTCTAGTAAAAGTAAAAGATCATTGGTAAATCTGGAATCTCCAAAGACAAGTATTTGTGTGTGTCTCACAAATGTGTGTCTGTTAGACTGGGGGTTTTATGATCCCTGTCTGTAGTGGTACACTGGCTATGTAAGAGGCACCACCAAAGTGGACCAGCTGTTTGGGGGCAGAAACTGGAATAGTAAAACTACCAGAACTGGATTCCAAAGATAAAATTCCAAACTCCAGCCAAAGTTCTAGACTCTGTTTAAGACCTGTTATTCAGCCAAAACATCTTTCAGGATGCTCTACAGCATCAGACGACATTGCAAAATATAAGGACAGTATTTGTATTTGAAACACCAATCCCAAAAGGAATCAGTAGTAACACACTGTAAGAACAGTGTAGACAGCCCAAATCCAGAGCAAGAGTTATCCAAGCCAAGGTTGATGCTGCTGTCCATCTGCATCTACAGCTTGCAGCAGACCATGGTGGCAGACACATGGGAAAAGGCAGTATCTGAGCAGCTGTCTGCCATGTTGTCTGTCCTAATTCCCCCTGGTGAAGACCAGGTCGATGGTAGGCCACCGTTTCCCCTCTGTTGAATCCCACCTCAGACGTTATGTACTTGTCTTGTATTTGCTGATGCTGTTGTTAATTGAATATACTGAGTTTGCTTGCAGCTCTGAAGCCTTTGTGGGTTGATTGCCAAGTTAATGATTTATACCTTAATGCTCCATTTAGGGCCCTCGTGTTTATCGCTCATGGTGCTGGGGAACACTGCGGCCGCTATGATGACTTGGCCCAGAGGCTGACAGAACTTAACTTGTTTGTTTTTGCCCATGACCATGGTGAGTAGCCTGAAACAGTACTTGATTTACAGCAGCTCAGGACTTTATTGAAGTAAATACCATTAAAGCTACTGAGCATTTAGAAAAGAGTCAATTTGGGAAGATCTGCATATTGAATCTATAAAGAGATATCCCTGTTTACCTTCAGTAAAGCCTTGACATTACTGCTAGTGCTGTTTTAACCACTCTGTAAGGGATTCTCTTTCACCTAATGCCTGGAACTAGGAACCATTTTGGCTGGATTCATGGTCGATAACCTAAATGATCCTAGAAGAGAGGCTGAAATGATGGCATAGCTTTCATATGCTGATACAATTAGACAGCTATACTCTTGCCTTGGGACATAGAGAGACGTGGAGACATCACAGACCATTCTTTGAACACATCTTCACTGTCCAGCAGGGACACCAGAGCTGTCTGTACACACCTCACATTCAGCTGTCAGCAAAATAGTTGCTTTCTGCTCACCATCTGTTAGTGTGACTCTTAGTCTTACGAGCTTGGCATAGATTTCCTGATTTGGACATTTGTTCTGGTATTCCCATAGATAAAATTCCCAATATGAGTGCATTATCCATGAGATTATTAATGCAGTTCCACAGTGTGGCTAGCATGATTCCTCAAATGAGATGGGAAGATCCTGGGGCTGTAGCATGCGTGACTTGCCTGATTCATAGCGTGTCTACTTTTCAGTCAAAAGAAGAACAACCATTTCCATATATATTGCAAAGTCTGTAGCAGCTCACATGTTGGCTCTAAATCTTGCCTAGGGCTGCTCTGCACCACAGCTTCCTGTTATGCAAGGCTTCAGCACTTCACAGAGTACCAGTATTCACCCAACTTTGTGTCTTTGAATTGCCCTGTAAAAGGTATGGCTGGCTCAGTATTAGTACGTCAGGATCCGCACAATTACTCTTTGGGGTGTTTCACAGTAAACCCAAGAGTGATGGACTTCACAGAAGCTTTTCGTGGTGGTGGTGAAAATTTTAATTGCAGAAGACCTTGTTAACCCTCCCTTACATCTAATGTTATTAAATAGCTTTGGTTAAGATCAATTCCATGAAAGAGTAAGATGATGTTTCTTTGTAATACAGCATTTTGTTCTATGGTCTCTTACATGATGTTTTTCATAGGCAGGTAACCATTTCCCATGATTTCTAGATTTACTTGGTTTGCACCTTCATGAAGCCAGAGATAAGGCTGTTTGGATGACCTTGCTATGCATTTCTGCAAGCTTTAGGTGTACTGAAATGACATCTCCATTTCTTTTCTATGTTACTAGTATTTTATTACAGCGACATTCTGATGACAGAAAAAAATAGAGAAACATACCAGGTTATTGGCAATCAGTTTAGGAAAGCCCTCTTTGAAGGAATACCCGTGGGAGAGTCATCAAACTGGTATGGTGCTGTAATTCTTCAGACAGACACAGGCAGATTGCAGCCCTTTAGTTATGCAGTATTTTTAGGGACCTGTAAAGCTGAGAGCCAAGGGAAATGAGAATAAAGGAGAATGTGGCTTTGCTTTCTCCTACCAAGTGTTTTCGGTTGGTGAAGCACATGATGTTCCAGCTATCCTCCTCTCTTCCTATAACATCTCATTTGCTGAGTTCTTGTTCTCTGTGGTTGCATTACATGGCCAGAGCCCAGAACAGCCACAATTTCACCTTCAAAAGACCATGGCAACTCACAGCAGTTATAAAAGCATTTCCGAGACTCCAGAGCTACACAAAGCTGCTCACTTCTCTCCTTAAACTTCTAACAGTAGTGGCATTGGCCCTCTTTTGCACTTGCACTTGCTCGTGCTTCTTAGTGGCAATGTGGGTGTCTTGCATGAAGATGATGGAGGTGAAGTACTTAGTCCTAACCTGGCAGCAGTTCCTAGCCTTTAGATTTGCTTGAGGACAGCCCCTCCAATGTCCCTCTCTCTCCAGGTGCAATAAACACTCTGTCTGTCCTGGTATATGGAGACCTGTGGCTGTGACCCTTTTTGCAGCTGTTGAATTTCCCACTCTCAAGTTATGTGTAACATCAGATCAAAGCAGAGGGAAAGGTCGCAGCTCTAACAGCTTATTCATATTCCTTAGATGTTTCTAGCTGAAGTTCAGCTTTCTTTTTGAGCCCTGCTGCTACATTGCATGTGGTGAACATTTCTGATGGGTTAGCAGGTTCCTCTCAGACACCTACTGCTGGTTGTGCTCACCATTAAATTTCTCACTGTTATCTCTATTTAACAAAGCACTTATTTTCCCCAAAATAAAGTACAAAATAGCTGGAGCAGAGATTTTTAAATGTGTAAATACTAGCTGGTTTTGTTTTGGTTTGTTTTTCTTCCTAATGATTGCCATGTTGTTCTTGCAACTGTTAAAAGACCATTTTGTGGATGAGAACAGAAGGCTTTTATTTATACACAGCACTGGGATGGATTGGTCTACACAGAAAGGTTAAAAAGGATTAAACATGGTCAGACTGGGAGGGGAGAAATGACTAAGAAGCATGTCAGCATTAATAAGAGCAACAATTAGGGTAGCACTGCAAGTAAGAAGTAACAGCTCATGCACACCAGCGTGAGGGAATGTTCCTGGAGAGCATCCCTGATGATGCAATCAGGCAGGCGTCAGGGTCATCTCCAGGGATGGAGTCAGGAAAGCCTTGGCAGGCAATACTCAGAGCTGGTTTGCTGGCAGAGAGGCACAGTTGGTCCTTGGTGACTGGTAGCAAGGCTGGGGCTGGGCCCATGTACCCACAGCAGTCTGTTATCTTTCTGCTCCTCTGACTGAGTCTACTTCACTATAGCAGAAGTTCGTGCTGCTTCTCTGCACAGACATAAGAAGGAATGGCACTTGTTGTTTGCAGTTCCTTTGACAGGGCTTACAATAGGCTGTGGGCACTTTTACTTCTTTTTCTGTTTTTCCCAGAGAAGGACTCCTGACCTTCAGCATAACACCTGAACATCACCAGGAAATAGAGTCTTCTGTGTGCACTACTCGAAATAACCAGGGATATGGACACTGCATTTGCAGGAATGCAAAAGGACTGTTCTCTCCATGAATCCTGTTCTCATTCAGGCCCCCCTCCCACAGCAGGCAGAATTGCTTCCATGCTAAGTTGCACTACCTGACCCATCCTAGTAGCCATGCTCTGAGCTCCTGGACTGCTGCTGATGTGCTCATCCTCAGATAGATGCTCTGCTTGATTAGCAAAGAGAGTACAGCAGCAGCTGTGCATCCTCTCTGGGCCTTTTTCAGAAGTGATGGAAGTTGTTCTCCAAGGGGAAGTGTATTTTGTCTGCATAAACGTTCACTCTTCAAGAGTCAGGAACTCATTCTTTTAGTAGGTTTACTAATGGTTCCAGTCTGAAGATTCCTAGCCTGTCGCGTGCGTTCCGTGCGAGCGGGACAGGACGACACATCAATATGATGCAAATCCAAATCCAACTTTAATAGGGAAGTTATGCACCTTATATACTATTCAGAGTCCCGTACATACGACCACCTACCCAGCATGCATACAATGATTGGTTAATTTGTCTTGATCATACGACTTAAGCAGAGTAATAATTGGTAGGAGCAACAGTCACTCTTTCTACGTGTAGCTACTGTTATCAGACACCTGCTTCTGTTTTTGCCACAAGTATGCTGTTGTTTTCTGGGAACATCCTCTTGTTTTGTGAGAAAGTATCCTGCCTCTGCAGGCACTGTGTAACATTCACATGTTGTTTTGTGAGAACATCCTGCCTCTGCAGGCACTTGTGTAACTTTCACAGTGCCTTTACTCTTTAACTGATCTATCTTACTTCTTCATGATCATGCAGCACAGCCTGGTCCCCGACACTAGCCCATTTGTATTTGTCAGGTGAGGACTACTGCAGGAGCATTTGCCACTGATAATTTGTTAGAAGAGGGAAGTTCATCAGAGCTTCAGATTAAACTTTGCAAGTACATTCCTTATGGGGAAAATAGCCCTTTTGTTCTTCAAATTATCTCAACTTGTCAGTCTTTCAGTCTCTTATGACAATTTATTTGGAATGGAGAGAGGGCTGCTAAGGGGAGATCGATCTGCCCCACCATGACACAAGTGTATGGACATAAATCTTTGTGCATATTGCTCTGAAAACTGCTAGATTGAAAGCTTGTGGTAAAGTAAAAACAATGGGAAAATAAGGGATCACTTAAACGAGTCTTTGACCCTTGATCCATGTTAAGTATCATATGGACCCTTGAGCCCTGTCTGGAATTCATCTGTTTTCCTCTTTTAACCCAGGGGAAGATTGAGTCGTAAACATGGCTGTGATGTTAAAAGCAGACTGTGATGTCTGCTGCACAGCATGTGGGCAGAAGCAGGAACTGAAGGGATTTACCAGACAGTCATACTAGTCCATCCCATCTCTCAGGTTCTACCTTGTAAGCATCTGCTATGGCTTCCCCATAGCAAGGGGATCCCAGAGGAGGCAGCTCTTTGGCACTGCCAGTGCCATTTTATCCCTTTTTTGACTCCATATTTGGTACAATCCCAAGCCAGCCTAGCTCTCCCTAGCTCTCCTTCTCCAGATGTTGAAGGAAGGTAGCAGTCAGGCTTATCTGCCTTCTAGGGCAGTGGTGAGGAATGCTTAGCATGTGCAGGGCACATAGGAGGTGAAACCACAGTGCGTAATTGCAGGGTGAGAGTTCAGATACTGCAGTACACCATGTAATTCCTTCAGCAGAGAGAAAACTCTAAGAACCTGAGCAAGGTCCTCATATAACACATATAGCTGATGACTAAACTTACTTCTGCCACCCTTTTCTGACTCTGTTTTGGCTGTGGAGATCCTCATGTAAAGTGAGGCTACAGCATGCACTTCTCCCAGCACAGATGTGAATTGTGAACTTGAAGAGCAAAAAGCTGCTCAAGGCAAACTGGGAGACCAGCATGCCCACCACCACCAAGCTGCAGCCAAAGTGAAACCAGTCACTTCTCACTTCTGGCTCTTCTGGACTGGTAAATGGTCTTGTAGCACTGAACCTGAGAGCAGCAGTGACAGCTCACTGAGGAAAACAGGTCGTTCAGTTTGAAATTATAGGCAAAATAATTCATATGGCTAAGATGCAGCTTTCTCCATGTACTGGACAATTGTCTGGACACACTCTTTGAACTGATAGTGTATTTTATCTGGATTTCTCCAGATTGCTGCATGGAGTTGGACTCAGTTGGTAATCATGAGATAGTGCCTCCAAGAGGGGGCACAGCTTGTGTAGGAAAAAGTGATCTGGACACAACTCTTACAACAGAAGGAAGCTGAAAGTGTGCCTATAATTGTTTCAGAAATTGTCAGTCCTTTGAGATGGGCTTTATTAAATGGAGATCTGCACATTATTAGTGTTATTTTTGAGAAGCTCATTACAGACCTCTGCAGCCCAGTCTTGCTCTGGCACAGTCCTCTCAGCAGTGATTCTGTCACTTTAGCTCTCGCCCGTCACTCACACTGGGATCATACAGTCCCTGATCTTTGTGCGCAACACATGACATCTTTCAGGGCAGTAACCATTCTTGCCATCTGAGGAGAGCAGCTACACAACAGCAAGAAAACACTAGCTGAATCATGAAAGAAAATACCTACAGAGTCTCACACTCCAGAAGAAGCTACAAACTGGGACTTGGAAATGCAAGTGCAGCTTTTATGTTGTCTTGTGAAGGCAGATGAAACAACACTATCGAGCCAGGAAGCAGCTAGACCACAGCAAACTAAAAATAGAGACAGGGAGACTGCCTGCAGCTGATGTATCTGGCAGTGCACACATACACTGCAGAGGAGTGCTCTGCTTAAAGCATTTGGGTTAGGAAAGGAGCAGGAGATCACAGTATCACAGTATCACCAAGGTTGATACTCAGATGTTTCCACTCTACTCAGGGGATGAGGCTTTATTTGTTTCATGGACTTTGCAAGAGTAATCCTGAATCTATGCTGATGTAAAAGTGAGGAAAACATGGTCCTGCTCCTATCTTTTAGACAAGGAGGGTTGGAAATTGTGAGGATTGGAACACCTTTAGCAGACACATCAAAGCAAGAACACCTGAAATCAGACACACGGCATCATCTATTGTGTGCTATATAAACAAGACCAAACCTGGGGTGGTCAAAGCCATCGATTTGTTTAACAGTCCAATTTCTTTGTTTTTTTAAAGACAGATTTAATTGTGGTGTAATGGTGATATGACAGACAGATGTGTTCTGTGCTGTAACTCAGAGCTGGATGCAGATGTTGTTTGGATGGAGGAGGAGGCAGTGCAGATGCTACATCATGGCTCCTATAGGTGGGCATCATTAGATGATAGTGTTGGACTGCAGTAAGGACTGAAGAATGGTTAAGGTTTTCTCAGTTCCCTCAATTACTCTGCTCCTTCCAACCACTCAGCTGTTTCTTGAGTGCTGTAGATCCACCTTATGACAACAAATGATTGAACAAGCACCAATATATGATCTGGCTGAACAGGATCTTTTGCTCAGATCCTGGCTGAGCTGAGTTGAGCTTTTGAGCTAGGACACCTTTTACTCCAGCCTTGCCCAATCCACCTTTTGTCATGAGCTGTTCTCTTCCCTTGCTCCATCATACAGTAAGAAATTGGTGCAAAGCAAGATCTCCTGGCTTTGCTGCAAACCCACTTTATGAGGGGATCCCTTTTGGGACACACAGGGATGTAAGGAGCTGGTTTTTTACTCCGAAAGAAATGGGCTGTGCAATCTGCCCTACTTCTCTTGATTGTTCACTGCTTACTAATGAGCAGAGGGAGAAATGTCAGTGGGTCATTCCATGAGATAGTACATCCTCTCAGCAGCTGCTTCTTGAACAAAGCCTCGCTGTTGGCCTTCACAAAAGGAGGCGTGAGGCTGAAACAACGGGCCCCAGTGAGAGGGGACACAGTGGTAGAAGGAACAGAGTGCTCCCTTTTGAGCACAACTTTTAACATGGAGTTGTCAGCACTGGCCACTTTCCAGATGTGCTCCTCAACCTGTCAGTGTTAACTGTTAACAAGCAGGCTGCGTGACAGAGGAAAGACTTGTCATTCATTCGGGAAACTTAAAAGGCTTCCTCTTCCCATGAGAGTTGAGTTCTTTTGGCTTCCCTTCCATCATTCTGCCTCTTAGATAATCCTCTGTGCTAAAGAGGAGTGAGCCACTCAACTTGTGTGGAGTCCCACTTGGGTGGGACTAAGTAGTAGGAATATTGGCTGAGTGGTCCTGATAATCAGGAATAAGACATCTTTTATTTGTTCAAAGAATTTGCTTTGGTGTATAAGAAAAACTAGAGAGGAAATAGCCTCGGCTGAACTGAGCTCATTTTGGTTTTACAACCTGTTGGTTTGTTTCTTTTGTCCCAAACATCAGTGCAATTGTCAGCTATACTCAGTTTGTACATATACAAATTAGTCCCCACATCAAGGGTTAAATTCTGCTGTCACAGCTGTTTGGGTAAACCCAAGGTAACTCTGTCACCGGGTCAGAAAACAGGTTCAGGCATGTAAGTCATAACTGCATTTCCTGTTAGGGAAGGAGGGATGACAACCTGGTGTAATGTTGTCAACAGCTTGCTCGCTCTCCCATAACCAGCTCTGCTAGCTGTAGGTGTATGTCTGCATGCAAGATGGTTGAGGCTGGAGGGACATGGATCAGATGGTTGTTAAAGACCTAAGATTGAGAGAACAGATCATTTCATGTTGCTGCCTACATCTGTTACCTGGGACTACTGGAGAGACTTCAAACTTTGTTCTAGGGATCATTTCCTTTTACCGGCTTCCATTGCAGGACATGAGTCCACGTCAGTAAGGATTTTCACCTCAGGAAACATCAGAGGAAGCTGTATTCTTCAAGGGAAAAAAAATGCTAAATAGATGTTGTGTATACTATCAGTGGACCTTTCTCATTTATGGTATTAATGGTCTGGATGATGGTGATGGGGAGCACTTGCAGCTGTTTTTCAGGGCTACCAAACTGTGGAAAGCAAGCGTACACTGGCAGGCTGCTATTCATAGGCACCTTGACAGGATGAAAAACAGATTGGCAGGAACCTCATAAAGTTTCCACAAAGGCACTTGGGAAGCTCTGCATCTGAGGTGGAGTAACCCCATTCAGCATTAAAGGGTGGGCACTGAATCAATAGAAAGTAACTTTGTGGAAAGGAACCTGGGGATCCTCGCAGACCAGCTGGACATGGGTCAACAGTGTGACCTTGTGGTGAAGAAGGTCACCACATACTGAGCTGTATTGGAAAGATCACAGCCAGCAAGCCAAGACAAGTGATTATTCCTTCCATTCAATATTTCTGAGACCACATCTGAAGTGCCAGGTCCAATTTGCTCCCCAGTAAAATGAAAACATTGACATACTGGACCAAGGCCAGAGGAGGGCTGTGAAAACAATTAGGGTACTGAAGAATAAAATGTACAAGGAGAGGCTGATAAAACTGAGTTAGTTTAGCCTGAGAAGGCTAAAAGGGAATCTTATTGCTGTCTACGGTTCCCCTCTGGGAGGATGTGGAGACAGCAGAGCCAGACTCTTCTTGAAGGTGCACAGTGGTGAGGGAGAACTGGCACAAGTCAGCGTGAGAAATCTCAGTTACCTCCATGTAACAATGTCTTTACCACGAAGGCAATCAAGTGCTGGATCAGAGTCCAGAAAGGTGGAGAAATCTCTAGGCTTGGAGATATATAAAGCTCAACTTGGCAAAGTTCTGAACAACCTGAATGAATGGGAAACACGTTGAGCAGGGGCTTGGACTAGATAATCTCTGCATATGCCTTCCAGTTTCAGTTATTCTTGGTGAGTTGAAGAGCGTCCTAGCTGCTAGCATTTGGGATGTTGCTTCCAAAATTACAGCACAGAAGGTTTTGAAACAGGTGAAGAAATGACCCTCTGAAAAGCAGACTTCAGTGGCATCTACAATTCATACAGCCTCTTCTTCAGGGAGGTGCTTTTGGTCCTTGCACAGTGAGGAAAAGGAAGCATGTTTATTTTCACCTTTACAGTGACAACTTCCCCATAGCAACAGCATTTCATTAATGTGACTACAAGTTTTTGATTTGTCAGATGTGTCTCATTTGGATGAGGTTATTTCGGAAGCTAATTACTGAGGATTCCTCAGCTGTGAATGTATCTTCATACAGATGTGGAGTTTGTCATCCTGTTGAGTTACAAATGACTGTTCCAAGTCGCCGAACACCTTCTCAGAAGAGAATACATTTTGTGCCTGTAACTCCTGGTGGGTTAAAACGTAGTCCTCATTTCCCTCAATACCTTTTTAGATAGACAATGAGGTTGAAAGGAGTGGAGTCCAAATCAGGTTAGTGTCTAGTTCAACAGTAACCTGGAGAAACACCCGTTAAGGGGTGCAGTATTCAATCAAAGAGACCTTGTTTGCACCAAACAAAGGCAAAGGACAGGCAGCTTTGCAGAAAGAAGTAAAATGTATAACCAGTCAATAGATGGCCTAAACCTGCCATTTTGTCTCATTTTTTTAATGCACTTGGGAAAGTACTGAATAAAATTGCTTTTGTTGAACCAAACACCTTTGGTATCAGGGGAAATTATTCACTAAAGCAAGCAAAATTTTCCCAAGCTTTCCTTATGTCATAAGTACTGGTCTGAAGTCGGAATCACAGCATCATAGAACGGTTTGGCTTGGGAGGGACCTTAAAAATCATCTCATCAAACAAAGGCTCACGTAAGCTACGCGTATGCGTGGGGTCTGATCAAAACTGTGGCAATCTCATTCAGTTGTTCACCAAAAGTTGTTGTCAGTGGGTTCCCTGAGCCTGCCCCAGGCAAACCAACTGCCCTGTGTCTGTTAGCACAGTGTAAAATGCTGTGAGCTGACGCAGGGCCTAAGCCAACCGCAGGCTCCTTGTGGGTGAGGCATCAGTTCCCCACAGCTTCTCAGTTCTTTCATGGCCCACACTCATAGATTAGGTTGAGGGCTGGGGCCATTCTGTCAAATGTGAGGCAGAAACATTCTATGTATTGCATTTTATACTTCGTAGTTCTGATGTTTGTTGTTTGATTGCTCACACATAAAGTGGTATTATAGAGCTAGTATGTCTGGTTCACACTGGTGGATTTCCTCCATAAATAACCAGCCCTGTTGATCTTCCTGGGGGCAGCTCTATTTGTTTCAGACCATAACCCCTTTCAAGGGACTGTTTTACATGTCCTAAAACTAGCAGACATCTTTCTTGTTACAGGAGATGTGGAGACATTTTTAAACCCTCGAATTTTCTCTAGCAGCAACTGCCAACAAGAGGTTGAATAGTGCAGCAATAAGCCTCACAAGCAAAATGGACAAGGAGTGAAGGGAAAATCCCTTCTTTTTTTGATGCATGTGTTTGTATCCTTCCCTCTTTAATCTGCTTGAGTGTTGCAGAGAAACATGTTTGGTTATACTGATGGTGTTTTCAGTTAATCACATTCTTCCTATTGCATATCCATTTTGAATATGAAACAGGGCATGTACTTGTTTATTAAAACACGCTCTTAATAGCAGCACAGACAGGAAGACACTCCCTAGGTTATCTAGGCTTTTGTTCCTGCAGAGGACATCCCTCTGTCACAAATGGTCAAAGCCCAGTCTGGTTGCTAGCAAACACTCTTCAAGCTGTGCAGGCTCTTCCAGGCTCTCGCTCCTTTGACTCTCAGAAGCTTCTCCGGTTTTGTCTCCATGTATTTCTGCCCACTTTAGGGCTACATATTTCAGTGCTGATGCTTTTTTTGTTCTCCAGCTAGTACTTACCCACAACATATTAGTTACCCAGAACATGTTAGTTAAGAGCATCTCTCTTTCATTTTCATACATTGTCTGCAGAGCCTGGCAGAGGTCAGCACTCATTGGTGTCTCTCACGTAGCACAGAGCCCTTGATTGTTTCCTGGTTCTGCCTCTCCTTTCCCCTTGGAGGCATCTGACTGATCCAGCATGTCCTGGACACCCTCATCTTTTTACCTCTTGCATGCCCCCTCGGGGATGGTGCCAGTGTATGTGCCTAGCTCAGCACTGCAGCTTCTCTTTAATTTCAGAATGCCTTTGATTTAAAATCATGTTTATAATCTGATTCTTACTTTGATGGGGGTTTTTCTTAGTTACTTGAACTCTGTATCTGGGCACACAGCATACAGGCATGCACCCTCTGAAAACATTCGGGGGGGGGCAGGATTTGACACATGGGGTTTAAGGTTGCTTTTCCTCTTTTAATAAGAAGCTAACATGTCTTGGACTACTATTTTAGGTAAGAAAAGATTCATTTTGCTCATAAAGGGGTGTACAGGGAACTATGGGGAATATGGCTGGTGATTCTGGCAGCATGATCCTCTTCTGAGCCCATTAGTAAAGTAAAGCAGAACATCTATTTAGCCTCTAGTTCATTCTCCAATCCAGATTAGATTTCCCAGCATCACAGTAACATTCCTTTCAGCCTTGAGTACCTTCCTTCTTTATGATATCAAAAAGGCATTGCAAAAGACATTACACAACCTAATGCTGTCTGGAAGAAGTATCACAGTATCACCAAGGTTGGAAGAGACCTCATAGATCATCAAGTCCAACCTGTTACCACAGAGCTCAAGGCTAGACCATGGCACCAAGTGCCACGTCCAATCCTGCCTTGAACAGCTCCAGGGACGGCGACTCCACCACCTCCCTGGGCAGCCCATTCCAGTAGCCAAAGTCCTACCTGAAGGTGTGTGTGGATCCCACTATGAAGTCTTCCACGTATTTTGGCAGTCAGGGAGCCAGTTGCAGCAGAGGTGTTTCTGTTTCATAATGCTCTAAGACATCCAGTGAGAACTCCTCCACCCATTTTCTTAAGCAACAGCCAGTCCTTAGATAACAGCATATCTTGGTCTGTGCCAGCCATGGCCAAATTTTAGTGACCTGAAATAGAAAAGTTCATTTCCTTAGTAATCTGAAAACTTCCCTGAATTTCACATAGCTTTAGGTCTGGCCTACAGTCTGTTGGGTTTCAGCAGAACAGCAATTTTAGTGGCCATGGATATCTCTTGCAGGTAGTCATACAACTGATCCTGTATGCTTTAGGTCAAGATGTGGTTCATTGTGTGTTGCAGTAGTAGACTATGCAAGAAAGGTGCTTGGAAGCTCCCAGCTTGGCTTTGCCCCAGGCTTATTGTGGATCTCAGGAAAAACACCTCACTGTCTCAGGTTACTCGTGGCAAAATCCAAGCACGATACCACCTCAGGCTTGCAGAAGAAAAGCCCTGAGCTCCAAGAATGCAGACCTGTGAATGGCTTTTCACAGGATAGGAGGCAGTTTCAGACAATGAAGAGAGCAGTTTAGGACAAGTATCTCACCAGTATTTAAAGGGATGAGGCAGAAAAATAAGAAAGATTCAAGTGCAACTGTGTAATGTTTTCTTATCTCTTAATGCTTTCCAAGCATTTGCTTTCCAAACTGCTAAGGAATGGGGTTGTGGATAGAAAACTAACAATTGTATGCGGCTAGAAAGTAACAATTGTATGTCAGATAATTGCATGCTGATTGATTAGTTTGGTAGTTACATGTCCTTTGACTGAATTGGTATTCAGGATTGTCTCTTTCATAAACAGTGCAGAAAAGGTGTTCTGTACCAGTTAAGCTAGTGCTTTACTCCACCCTCCACTGGTACTGCCCCACAAAAGGCAATAACCTGTGTTAACCATGAGGGCAGATTTCCTAGGGCGTTGAAACTGATGCCATAGAGCCTGTCCTGTGGCACTTGGGGGTTAATTTCTCTGAAAATACTGTCTGCAGATTCAGTTCATGGGGAAAGCTGTTACACCCACAGCATCTCTAATGCTGGGATTTATTCAGGGCCTGGCAGTACTCTCCAATTTGAGAATCCTTATTTAGCTTCAAAAATAAATTTCCAAAAGTGCTGAATTGTAGATGGTACAAAGGCTAATGCTGTCGGCCCAGATCACTTAAAATTGGCATTCTCCACACTGCACTTGTTTTCTGGTTCTGAATGTATGAAAGACAAAGCCTGCTGGGAGACCCTGGCAGTTTGTCTGATGGTAAGGAGAGGGCAGCGTGATCCGTAGTGGTGCCAAGTTCATTCTCGGCTAGGCGGATGGCTGCGGGAAGGGAGAGGAGCTTGGGGGCTTCTCTGAACTGAGGCTGCCTGATATAACCCACTCTTGATGACATTCCTCTGCCTTTTCATTAACCTTGCACTTGCAGAATCACAGAATCATAGAGTCATTAGGGTTGGAGAAGACTTGTAAGATCATCACCTCCAACCCTCTATGCAGCACCTGCATGACCACAGATTTTGAAGAGTGTTCTCTGAGCTCCAGGTATGCCCTCACTGAGTGACTGCTGAGTGGGGTTGCTGTCATAGCTCAAAAGCAGGATACAGGTCAGTAATCTTCAGCAGCTCAGTGCTTGTACCTCTGTATTGTTTACTGAGGTGCAGACCTGACAGTTAGTATTCATTGTCTGCTGTCAACCAGCCGTGGTTTGAAATGAGTAACAGAGCGCAGAAAGCAATAACCTGCATGTCTGATACTGCCTTGTTTGGTGAATGGGTATCTAGTGAGGGTTTCAGAGTTGCAGGGAGGAGAATTGTGAAGAAAAGGGTTAACAAGTGCTAAAAAGCATCTGAAACAATAACAATGTAATCAATCTCTACCAAGAAAGGACAACAGATTTGCTGCAAGACAAATTTAGTAGAGCTATTTTCTGCCGTGCTACTTTCCCCATGACTTTTCCCATGCGCCCAGCCCTGAGCCAACTGGCAGCCACGGGACTTTGTGCTGGCACACTGGGCAGGGTTGTCCCACTCAGGAATTCTCCCTGCCAGACCTGCTTAATTAGAAGGTTTTTTTCTTACTTGTGTTGCTTCCGGTCAGGTCGGGTTGGGTTTGGATGACCTCTGTATGGATGTACCCTATTCAAAAAACTAAATGAAAAAGCCCTACCCTTAGTTCAAATAATCCACCTGCTGCTCACCCACTGAGCTTGTGCTAAGTGGGTATCAAAACCCACCAGCTCTGGAAGAGAGGCATTTCTTTCATGCCTTGTCGTGAATGGAAGTAAAACCAGTTTAATGAGAGTGACACTGCCATGTGGCTATGGGAAGGAGAGAAGCAAAAAGCAAAAATCTCTTTAACTCTGTGGGAAAGTTCCCTTTGGAGAGGTCGATTGAGAACTGGAAGTGCAGCCCATGGGGAGAACCGACCCTGAATGCAGGAATTTGGAAGCTCTGGTTTGCTAATGACCTTTTGGCAGATTAATTGGTAAAACACCTTGCTGATGTCTTAGAATATGATTCCTGCCTTTTAGAAGCACTGTCCTTCATTTTCCAATTGCTGAAAAATGTGTAAAACCAAAAACTCTCATCCAAGATTGCTTTGGAGTAGAGGAATGCTGTACTCTGACGCCAAGAGTCTCACAGACTAAACAGAACCCACTGGGAGCCCTTGCTCTAGAAGGGAACTTGTGTTTATTTTAACATGTAAATAAATTGGGTGAAAAATAGGTCTTTTTGGATCTTCTTGTTGTTGATAATGATGTGGGTTCCCAGTGGGTGGTCTGCATGGAGGGGAACTTTTTGAAGATAGCTTGAAAGGAAGTTGTGCCTGTCCCCCAGGACATTCGTCAACAGCATGGAGGGAGTTCTTACATGATCCAGCTTTCATCTTCCTCTTGATGCCTAATCTGCTGCTAGCAGGGAGGAATTAGGACTGTCTTCTCTCAGATGAATTTGTTCAATTGTTTACTCAAGCATAGGAACATTCAAGGCACACGTATGGACTTTGCAATGTAAGTAGCTTACTGGATGCTGCTGCAATGTGCCGGGCAAAGCTTCCTGCTCAGAGATCAAGAGGTGGGTCATTAACTTGCAGCGCTATTTGGAAAGGAACAATCAGGAGGGTTGTGCAAACTCTCAGGCAGGGCAAATGAAACCGTCTTTAAGCAAATAGAAGAGCAAGAAATGAATGGCCTTTGTTAAGGGAAAAAATGGAAATGTTTTCTAGTTAAACAAGCTGTCATTTAGGACTTAATAGCGTGTGCGTGTTGGAGAACCAGCCCACATGCCAGCCGTGCTTTGGAATAAATGGGCAGGGAAGGCGAAGGGGAGTGTGCAGTTCCACTCCAGTGCTGCCTTTTTCACTGAAAACTCTGGCATTTTGCATTGATGTCCCAGCTGGCTTAAAGCTGGGGCTTGGAGCAGAAAGTTCATGCAAGTGGACATTTAGCCTTGTTTTCATCTGGGAAAAAAATGAAGTTTGTACCCTGGTTTGGGATTTTCTGGTCCTAAAACAAGAGGAGAAAATGATACCTATGTTTTAAAATGATAGCAAGATTTTCCTTGGCTGCTTTTCTCTTGCAGGGAATGTGAAGTTCACTAGCTATCTTAAGTCATGTGTGGACACCAGAAAAGAGGCCTATCTCTGTTCTTAAAAGATCAGCAGCATGTAGGTCAAGTGAGCTAGTGTGACCCTGGATTAACTCCAGCAAATCCATGCAATTTTTGTGTGCTCTGATACTGAGTTCTATGTCACACTAGAATAAATCGTTGAAGAGCAACTCAGATGCTAAGTAAAGTCATCTCAATGATACTTCAGGAAATTATCTGCTCCTCATCAAAGGGCAAAATCTCAGTGCAACGCTGGAAGAATAACAGCTAAAAATGTTACAGGGCCTTAAATAAAATCACTTAGACTAAGGCTCCTTAGAAGCACTGTAAGTTGTACTTCACTGGTTACTTATCTTAGATCTTCATCCCGTGGCAAAAGAAATTAGACAGGAATTGCTTCAGTGTCACCAAAAGAAACAGTATTGCAGAGGAACTCAACATCTGCTCAACCATCCATGATGGCTTTCTGCAGCATTTTCATATCACTGACCCCAGCAGCCTGGTTGGAGAAGGGCATTCCTTTTGGCTGTCTTTAGCTTTCATATTCTTGAGGGCTGACTTGGGAGGTGGCATTGCTGAAGGGGATGGGGAATACTCTTGTGTATGAGCTTTGTGGAAATGGAATTGTGCTCCATGTTCCTCTTTCATCAGCCTTAGCATTTACCAGCCATGCCACAGCAGTGTCCTGATTTTCATAGAATCAACCAGGTTGGAAGAGACCTCTAAGATCATCCAATCCAACCTATCACCCGATCCTGTCCAATCAACTAGACCATGGCACCAAGTGCCTCATCCAGGCTTTTCTTGAACACCTCCAGGGACAGCAACTCTACCATCTCCCTGGGCAGCCCATTCCAGTGGCAAATCACTCTCTCTGTGAAGGACTTCCTCCTAACATCCAGCCTATACCTCCCCTGGCACAACTTCAGACTGTGTCCCCTCGTTCTGATTTCGTGACAGGAATGACAAAGTTACCCTGCTCCAGGTGGCATGGGAAGTGCCTATGGTACGTGCAGGTTTTCGTACTGTCTTGCCCCCTCTTCATTGTATGACATCCCAGGAGACACTCACATTTCTAGTCTGGCCACAGCGCCTGTTGTTTGCAAATGCAGCCTATGAAGAGCCCATTATTTTGCAACACAAACACTCAGATGGGTTTTTTTTTCCATCATGTTTTTGTGAGCAACATGATGTTCCAGGAAGACTTTTAAGGAACTGCAATTCAGAGCCAAATTCAGCAACAGCATAAGAAATGGGCAAGTCTTCTAAAGCCAAAAGAGCCATGCTTGTATCTGTTAGGGATGAATTGGCTCTTAACATGGACAGAAACAGTTTTTCCTTGTCGGACAGAATTAACGACTGCTCTGATATGTACCAGGTCCCTTTGTTTGTCATCTCTGGAGTACAGAAAATATTTTCAATGGCTTCAGCAAGATGTTCTCTGCTCCTCAGCAACAAGGCACAAATAATTTTAGTATAGAAAATGGCCTGTTTCTTTTTTATTTTTTTTTTAACTAACCAAGACAACAAACAATATCACTCTGTGTGTGCACTATTCTAAAAATATCTAAGCTCTGCAAATGTGTCTCTGATGTGGGAGGAGAAGGCTTTCAGTTTGCTGCACTCTTTGTGTGAGGCAAGTGTATAAAAACTAACCAGCAAATGCTGAAAGAAAAATTATTTTCCTAACCTTAGGAGAGAAGAGAGAAGCTGATGACTTGTGCATTCAGGACAAGACTCCTTTTTGATAAGAGAGATGCAGAACCCCTCTGAAATTCTTAGTTACATGCTCCATACCTAAAACACCAAAGATGGAGAGATACTTCTGTTGGATACCATACCTAGAGGCTTTATAATGCATCTGTTGACATGGAAAACCCAATGTGCTGTGTCTGTACAAGTGGTGTGAAAGAAGGGGTACTAACGGAGAAGACAAGTCACAAGTTGCTAGGCACAAGCATGTGTTGACCTATATTTCAGATCATCAAGGAGCAGAAAGATGGAAGCAGTGCTGAGAGGGAACTCTCTTCTGTTAGTTCTCATCTGATGTGGAACTCCTCCTGCAAAAGCCTTAGATTATAAGCTTGTCAGTACTGCACAGCAAATGTACTGTGCACCATGCACCATAGCCGCATTCTCTGGTGGTCCAGATCATAGAATCATAGAATCAACCAGGTTGGAAGAGACCCTCAAGATCATCCAGTTCAGCCTATCACCCAGTCCTAGCCAGACATCTAGACCATGGCACTAAGTGCCCCATCCAGTCTTTTCTTGAACACCTCCAGGGACGGTTACTCCACCACCTCCCTGGGCAGCCCATTCCAATGCCAGTCACTCTCTCTGGCAACAAATTCCTCCAAACATCCAGCCTAGACCTCTCCCTGCACAACTTGAGACTGTGTCCCCGTGTTCTGTTGCTGGTTGCCTGGGAGAAGACACCAACCCCCACCTGGTGACATTCTCCCTTCAGGTAGCTGCAGCCAGCAATGAGGTCTGCCCTGAGCCTCCTCTTCTCCAGGCTAAACGCCCCCAGCTCCCTCAGCCTCTCCTCATAGGGTTTGTGTTCCAGGCCTCTCACCAGCTTTGTCACCCTTCTCTGGACACGTTCCAGCACCTCATGGGCTTAGCTGGAGCACTCCACAGCTGTTTTCCATCTTAAGCACTGCTTTTGCTTCTTGTGGAAATCACCTGTCAGAGAGGATGAGGGAGATGGTGCACAGCTAAAGTTCAGTCTGATGGATGTTGAAAAGCTCACCACCAAGGTTTAGCTACACAACACACTGCAGCACAGCAGCTAAACTAGGTGACAATTTAATTTGATTCAAGGTAGAATGGCAAATCCTAGGACAGCTTATCCTGGTTCTCCTAGCTAAAGGTCCTGCCTTTGCTCTCCAGCTGCAGGCAGTGTGAAGAGTGCCTACATATGGAAGGCATTGAATGCCCTCCATCCATCTGACTTGATTTGGCTGGGGAATGAAAAGAGATGGGGGAAATGAAACCAGAAGAGGCTCCCTTGCTGTGACCAGTCTGTCTGCAGGGCGAGCAAGCCACTTGGTTGAGTAGGAATCTGCAAGATGAGCTTGGAGGTGGTTCCTGTGTGTATTTGTTCAGTCAGTGGAACATTTGCTGTACATATCACTGACAGTACGGGCACAGGCTGTTGACTTTTCCAGATGTTGATTGTACTGCTTTGAAGCTTCTTCCTGTTGTTTGAGTTGTTTGTGTGTCTGAATGGTGGATTGGACGTACTGCCTGTTAAACAAATAATTAAACACTGAGAGCTTTGAAATCCGGTATGTTTAATTAATGAGCTTTGCTCACTTGATGAAAAGGATGTGTACTTGATTCATTACAAAACAAGTGTAGCTTTTTCAATACTGAGCTGTTATGACAATTTGAAGTGTTTAGTAGTTCATTTTTTTTCCCTTCTATTAAACCTTAAAAAACACCCAAGCAGAAAATCAAGGCTTCACACACCATTTGCTATGTAAACCCACGATTAGTGTTGTCTTGTGTATTGTCTCACCCACATTCTCCATCTATGTGCTTTCTTCCATATCCTCCTCTGCAAAACTGTGCTGCCTTACAGTTTGGCATTAGAGTTAATTATTATTTTGAGATCTTGCAGTACCTTGGACAAAGGTCTGTGATAAAGTGCTATGGTGCTGGGTGCTATACAAGTGCAAAAAATCCCAGTCCTTGCTCAGATGAGTTTCAGGATATTTAAGTCCAGGCATCAGCTGTAATACCTTGTGACAACTGCTGCACTGACTTCCAAAATTGAACCATTTCTGAAAACTGCATCTGCTTTGTCTTCTGCTTTCTAAGTTTCACCTCCAAGTCTGAATGCATTTTGCATACAACAGAGAAGAAAGCAAAGGTGGGCGAAGGCTGCTGTCACCCAGTCTGTGGAGTTTGGATATTAAAATAAGCTACTGAAGTGGTCCCTTCCCATAGCAGTGGGATTGCAGGGTAGGTTGTGAGCCACCACAGAGAGGTCCCCACCTGAGCAAGCTGTCACAAGCTCAGGAAGACAACAGGAAAGGGATTAGGTAGGCACATTTGCACTTTTCACACCAGAAGAGCCATCAAATTTCTGTCACTGACATCTTCTCCTGGCTCAAGACCCAGCATTGCTTTTCCGTGTGGGCCACAGAGTGAAAGCATCACGAAATCTTCAATTTTTTTTTTTCTCTAAGACAGTTTAGCAGCAGGGAGAACATACTGTTGTCATCTCTCTCTCCAGCAGCATCACCACCTGGTGAGGTGGGCTCACCTTCCTGCGTGCTGCGGTGTCCAACACCAGTGAGGAGCCCATCTCGTCTCTAATTTGGGGCACAAGGCTGAGGCAGAGGCCATCAGGAGCAGAATGAATCTTTGAAAAAGCTATTAAGCACATAATGCTAATGTAAATACCTCCTTTTCCGAAAGGCATTTAGGCATTTGCTTCAAATGGACTTGTCAGACTTCAGAGACAGTGAAAGAGGAGGATCTTCAGCCTGAGCTTGGTTGTGAGATCTAACCAGAATCCTTCCTTTGCACCCTACTGCCTTCACTGTAATGTGCTGCCCTGCCTGCTGCTGCTGCAGGGCCAGTGCCGAAATAGTAACCACCTTTTGTGGCTTTCAACACTTCCTCTGGGAAGTGAATTGTGCCCATGCTCCAGCTTATTTCTACCAGGTACTACAGCATGGAGCCTTGCCAATTGTCCCCTCTGATGTAATTAAGAAATGTCTTTTCAGTGTGGGACTCTGCAGTACAGAAGCGGTTGTGAATGGCTGTGGCTGTGAATGGCTTGGCTGTGACTGGTGAATCACTGACATCACAGTGGTGGCAGTTCTCACCTTTAACTACTGAAAACTCCTGGCACTCCTGTCTTAGGGCCATTGTGTTAGGGAGCAGTAAGCCTGAAGTGCCAGATTTTCTCATAACAGTGTTCTTGTTTTTCCCACTTGAACATCCTGGAGTTACATATCTAGAGAGGAAAACAGACACACAGTGTGATGTGTCCTGAGGCAGCAGTCAAGCCCTACATTATTCCTTGTTATTTCCACCACCAGTTGTCTAGGGAGAGCATTTCCCCCCAGAGATGCCTGTGATGGTGTTCTCACTACAATAGAAATGGATCCAAACCATCTCCTTTCCCCCGAAGTTGGAAACATCAAAATACATGTAAAGTCAAGATGCAGATCCTGCCTGGAGAATTACAGCTCCCTAGGCAGATTCTTCACGTCCTTTCTCTTTGCTTTATGGCTTTTCCATAATAAGTAGGAAGCAAAGGCTGAAAAGAAAGAACATAGCCCATAATTTCTGCTCTCCCATGACTGTATGCTTTAAGGAACAGCACTTGAATCGGTAAATCTACAGCAGCATAGCTGAAGTCAACACTTGACCCTGCACTTCCCCTGTCACTTCATCTTCCGTAGCAAAGCGTTCCTGCTGAAGCTCTGAGGAGTGATTCAGTCCACACCTGAACGTGCAGGGTCAGGTCATGCCTTTGTCAGGAGGTTTTGGCACTAGGAAAGAGGAAGAAATATGTATGATGCTGCCTATAAATGACCAGCATGGCATCTGTGGGTTTGTCTGGCTGACAGTGTGGCTGATGATACACATAGAGGTTGGCTCACGTACAAGTTGGTGCTTAGAACAAAAATTGTGCAAATACCCAAGGGTGGCCAAGGTGTGCTGCCATGCAAAGCCATCCCTTCAGGGCCTCAGAAGGCTGTGTGCTGATGTTCCATAGTGTACTGGGGAGACAGGTACTGCCAGGCTCTCCTCTTTGCTTAATGCTCTTAGTGGTCTTAGCTAGTGGATGTGAGGATGCATTACTTCAGCTGTGATGTGGCCCCACAGCCCCATCAAAAAGTCATGGTGCTGGAGACCCAGCACAGCTCCACTCATCTGAATGCCTCTGCCCAGCAAGCCCAGAACTGGAGCATTCATTGCTTCGGGCAGTTTCCAGCTGGCCTTTACTGAAAGGGAAGGAGTGTCAAGTTGCACTGTGCTTTTTATTTACAGTTTTCAAGCATATCTCCAATCTCACCAGAGTGTAACATTCTTTGAGGCACGTGAGGCAATGTCAGCTGGAGCCTGGCTGTTTTGGAGTGGGTTTCAAAAGCAAGTCCCACAGCACAGGAGAATATGGGCTTTGAGGAGTGGAGGAACTCGCAGAAGTATGCATTTGCAGGGCCACAGAATACATTGTAGATGACAAAGCACTTCCCAGAGTTCAACACCTCAACTATTCCATCAGTGAACTTTCAGCTTTGTCTTCCTGTGCAGCCAGTCTGTATTCTTCCATCCAGAGAGGTGTGTAGCTTTGAAGGGTCTATAATCATAGGTGAAATCATCCTTTCTGACAGAGTCGATTGATCATCAGTTACCATCCTTGTCTCTGCGGTGATAGCGCTCCAGTCTGAGCAAGCTCATGCAGAAAACACAGAGGGTAGAACTTAATAGCAATTACATATTGGGCCAGATCATTGCAGCCTTTATTCAGACATTGTTTGAGCAAAGTATGTTATCATTCTGGTTGGAAATGAAGGCTTAGACCTCCTAATTCTAGATTTGCAATCTGAGAAGCTGTGGTTTGGATTCTTGTTTTTAAAGGCTTGCCCACAGTTACCTCGGTACATACAACCTGAAATGGTCAATCACCGAGGCACTGCACAAGTACAGTACTAGCAGTGACCCACAGAAGCTGGATGTGAAGCCAAATAGATACGAAACCTATTTGGCAGTTCTTGAAAATCAAGTGTGTCAAATGGACGTGTACTGGCAGTCCAGTGCTCGTTGCAGATTAGCATCTTGTGGTTACAGCCTCGTGGTTACAACCTCACATGGCTTTGTTGAAACCAGGGGCCCCAGGGGATTGTTGTGATGAGGAAGCCGTGATTCTTGCGTCACTTCTCTGTCGCCTCCCCTGAGTGTTGTGTCACTTCGGTGTGGAGTAGCCTCTGGTTAGTTCCAGTTCCTGGGTGCAGGAGGTTCCTCTCCTCTTGCACCCACCATCATGCCACTGACACTGTGGAACCATTATGGCAGATTCATTCCCAGCAAAACCCAAGGCAAATATCTTTACGTGAAGGCTGAACATGACCTTTCATTCTTTACAGCTCTAAAAGCAGAAGATCAGAGAAAAGCATGTCAATATTCTTGACTGTATTGATGCTTGGTTGTGCATGTCTTTCATCTGATAGAAGAGGTGGGAAATTCAAACTTGCAGTAAAATCATTCTCTGCTTGTGTAAGTTTAGTTTCTTGGAAGAGGAAAGAGAAGAATGGAAAAATAAAAGAACACAGCCCAGCGGTGCCATCTGACTGGGCTTGTGCTAGGGGCAGGGATAGTATCAAAACAAGAATTTTATGTCCTTCCTTTACCCAGACAAACTGCTCTGCAAGCATTGCTGGGTGCTATCTGAGTGGGGAACAGCAGTTCAGTAGCTAAAATCAGGGTCAAAAGGTGGGTTCATTAACTTAGTAATAAAAAGGGCCCAAACCCTGCAGAAATACAATGTGTGACTTGTCACAGCTATCTCACAGGTAATTCTTGGCTTCCACAGTTGTAATTCTACTTGTTATGAGCAGTATCATTGTTATGTGGTAAAACCAGGGGATTTTCTCAATGCTGAGAACCAAAAAAAGCTTTCCAGACCTGCTCCTACTTCATCCAAAAACAGAGCAAAGCATCACAGCTCCACAATGGGAGTCATAGCCCAGACCTGGGCTACAGCGTTTGCTGTTTCTTCTTGCTCAGCTGTCTTACACAGGCACTGCAGAGAAGGAGGTACTAGAAGCAAGGGCAAGAGAAAAAAGATGTGGAAGTGCAGAGCTCTGCTAAGAGAAAATGTGCCTCTCTCAGGCACATTAAATTCCTATTAACCTGCTAGATTTTGAAGTTCAAATACCAGGGAGCTAGCTCATTTGAGATCCACAAAGTGAGTGGACTGGCCATGTACAAAAGTTGAGGAAAATTTGCTTTCCATCTGTAACAAAGATCAGTTTAACATTGACAGATCCACTGGCCACACACACAGCTTCATTTCTGTGGATTATTTCAACTTGTATTTTAATTGGCTCTTCAATTTGTTTCTGATCACTGATCCAGGACAGACGCTTGCTGTATCATATTTTGGCAAGAATTGGAATGTGTGCATGAGAGCAGAACCAGTAATATGTTCTCTATAAATGACCAGCATGACATCTCTGGGTTTGTCTGGCTGACAGTATGGCCAATGGCAGTGTCCACTGCAAAGAGACTCAGCTCTAGAGAGCAGCTGGCAGGGCAAAAGAAGAACAAGTCTGGGGCTCAGTTGTGCTTAGATGGAGTGTATTTAGTCCAGCTTTTTATTATCAGCTCTGTCTAATTTGCAAGGTGATTTTTTTGGATGACTTACAAGAAAAATAAGTTTAAACATATTGATTTCTTCTGGTATGACTATTGCCAGCAGATCTTTGGGCTGGGCAGGCACCACTGGGAGGGTACCATACAGCATGTAAACAATTGTCACATCCTATGACAAGATATTGCCCCTTTGTGCCATCAAGTATGCCTAAGTGCCCACTGGAGAAGGCTTACTGAGACACATAGCAGGAAGGAGATGTTGTTTGAGACTCTGTGCCCATCCCACAAGGATGGGATGTGTTTTTCTATTCACAATTTTCCTAACAACCTGCATGGAACAGAAACTGCAAGGAGTCTGTTTTTAAGGAAGAATCCTCTTTGTGGTAGGTAATAACATGTATGTGTAGTCAGGTAAACATGCAGAGTGCTTCCCTCAGAGGTATTACTTTCAAGCCTTTGCAAGCACAAATTGCCTGAGATTCCGCTTGTGGTGATGTTTGCTCCACCTCTGCCAGGGATGCCGCTGTTCCCATAGCAACTCACCATCTCCCATTTTAGTCTTTCCCTTCCCTTTGATCAGACAAAATAATTTCCAAATAGAGAATGAGCTACAGTGTCCATGTGCAGTACCATTTGCATTAACATTTGAGGAGGAGCAGGCCACCAGATACTTTCCCACTGCAGGTTGTCCCACCCACCGGCACTTGGCCTCCTCTGCTGAGACTGCTTCATCTCATAGCAGAAGAGAGTTCCAGCCCACCTAATGCTCCAAGGTATCAGTGAGAAAAGGCAGGATTCTGCAAAGCTCAGGCACACTCAGGCACTGGAAAAGGCTGTGTCCATGGCCCATTTTGTTTATAGCCACCGCATCTACTCTTCAGAACTTCTGTTTCTTGCCAAGACCTCACACAGCAGTTACTGCTCTACAATGAGCCATCAGACCCCAGTGCAATGATCCCTGAATTTTTGCCATCAGACTCCAGCATGATGATCTCTGGGGCAAAAACCTATTTCCCAGCATGCAGTGACCTGTCATCTCTACAGCAAGGCAAGTCAGCCCCTCTGCTCTGCTCACCCTAAAGCTGAAGGTGATCTAAGCTCTTAGATCAGTGCTCTCTGGTTTAGAAGAGCAGGTAGAAACACAGAATATAAGATTGATTTTTTAAAATCAGATCACTAATAGTATGGCTCTGTGCAGCTTCCTTGGTATTTTTGCACTACTCTTTCTGTTGAGAGATGACTGCAGGAGACGGTCGAGTTAGGACAGTAACAGTCCAACAGGCAAGTTTCTGTGACATTCTTTCTTGATTACAACCAGTGTTTCGAATGACTTAGCTGCATGCTCTGCTTTTCCCCTACAGTTGGCCATGGGCAGAGCGAGGGTGACCGTATGGTTGTCTCAGATTTCCACATCTTCATCAGGGACAGCTTGCAGCACATTGATCTCATGAAGAAAGAACACCCTGAGCTGCCCATTCTCATTCTGGGGCACTCCATGGTAAGCACCGTCCCCTACCCCTCCTGGCAGCTCCCGGGACACATGCCATGGCAGGTGGTACTCAGCCTACAGCAGGAAAAACAAAGCTACAGCAACCTTCCCTTCTGCTCCATTCACTGACTGATCTGCAGCATGCCTTACCCCACCAGAGCTGGCCTGAGTACAGTCAGCCCTTATCCTTTCTACCTGGATCACAGCCCTAATTAGTGCCATTTGCAACAACGGGACCATTCATTCACACTGGGTGCACGGCAAGTCCCACCACCTCCCTGCAGCATTGGGCTTCTCCTTTTGTTTTAGCCAGTAACCAAGAGGTTAAATCTCCCAGAGCTTTGTGAGAGGCTGCAGGATGAAGCAGAGAATTGCCCTGTAGCCTCTCATTCTGTTAAACAACCTAGCTGGAAAATGTACTAGGGATTAGGGCTGCAAAAAACAAAGGCAGTGATTTGGGGAACAGATCTGAAGCCTGATTCTGACAGCACGGGCCAAATCCCTTTATTCAAGCTTGCAATATTCTCCCTGATGTCATTGATCTGCTCTCCCTGCCTTCCTGGAAGAGAGAAAAATGAATGAGCACTTTGGGATTCAGCCCATGCTCGGATAAACAAGTGTTCCTGCATAAGAAGGCATGGCATGCTCTGAAGTGCTTGCTGGGCTCCAAAGCTGCGTAACAAGGAGCTAATTTCCCAGTGAGGTCTTTGAGATGCTTCTCGCTCATACTCCATTTAACAAGCCCATGGTTGTCCAGCAGTGTGGAAGGTCACCAAATATTTCCCTTGGCGACTAATCCTCTGCAAACTTTCCTGAGAAAGCCAGCCAGATCCTTTCTGTCCCCAACCCCTCACACCCCCAGCCCCTGTCCTCGTGCAGAAGGGCTCAGCCTGGCTGGCATTCAGTTCTAAACTGAATGTTTGCTGTCAGGCCCCAAGGACAGCACTGCAGGGCTGCAGGGGCTGGGGACCCTGGAGAGGAGAATATTTAACTTCCAGTAATTGGCGAAGGTTTTCACATGCCAGATGGCAGCATTGCTGCTGCCCAGGTTACAGTGCCGCAAGCACGAAGCAAGCCTGGCTTCACAGCATCTTCCTGAGGCAGCACCAGTTTGTCACACTGATAGAGCCTCAACTTATGTTTCAAGTCCCATCTGGACTACCACTTCAGACATTTTCTTCTTCACCTTTTAAACTGAGGAAGACACAAGGCATCCTAGGGAGCTGACAGACCGAGTGGAGTCTTAAGTGTGATGTGAGGTCTTCTACCTAGAAAACAGAAACCATATCTCTTCTCCCTCACAAACACCAGATACTTCTAGTGCCCCTGCCCCTCCAGCCTTCCTCACTGACCACACTGCATTTCCACTGAGGCAGAAATAATTTGCTTGTTAGGACATAAACCCTGGATTACTGTAGAAACAAGATGTTGACGCCTGTATTAAGCTGTGGGCTGTTATTTTGCATTGCAGGGGGGAGCCATCTCCATTCTGACAGCTAGTGAGAGACCCAGTGAGTTTTCAGGCATGCTGTTAATCTCTCCTTTAGTGGTAGCCAGCCCAGAAGTCGCCACTCCCATCAAGGTAAGAGCAAACTTGCTTTGTACCTAGTTACCTCACTCTTCTGCTGAAGGAAATGCGTAAAGACCTCTAGCCTTAAAATGCAGGCCCCTACTGAGATCAGTGCCACCTGGGTGACAGTCAATACTTCTCCTCTAAGTGCCTTCCCCACAGTCCCACTTAACTTTCAGAGGGGAAATGAACCTTGAACTCTTCCAGGAAAACTTATTTAAATGAGAGTCAGACAATGATGCTACCTCACGAGGTGGTAGCAGACTGAGCCTTCTTCACCACACCCCATGGCAGCCCACACTGTGCTATCCTTTCCCTTCCTCTACTACAGTTTTCTTCCTGACTCATACAGAGTCTGGTATAATTGCAACACTGGCTGCTGCCTAAGTCAGGGCAGGACTATTTTTGGTGTTTGGGGAACAACCAATTTCTAAATAAAACTGAGGTCCTTGAGTTCCAGGAATCCAGGAGGCTTCCAGCTAAAGCATCACCATCCCAGCAGCATCCCAGCTGGCTTGGTACTATAGCCGATTCTTGTCTAGACCATCTCCTTTGGTGTGCATTTAAGCTTTACCCCACCTCCGTTCACACCTCCCTTCCAGACCTGTTTCTGATCCAGATTTGCACTGCCCTGTTTGCCCTTCCTCAGGGAGGTTCTGCAAAGCAACTGAACCTCAGCTCCCCACTCCTAACTGGATTTTTAAAAGAACAAACAACGACCCTAAAAGAAGCTGGAAGCAAAGGGAGGGGTCAGCCTAGCTAGCAGGAAGAACAGACCATCACATTCCCACCAGTCTTGTTCTTTAACTTTTCTCTCTAGACTCTTCTCCTAGAGCCAGCTTCTTGTTTTAATCTACTTCTAAGCTATTTCTCCTGCTGTTATTTCTTCTGAGAGAAAGGAAGCAGATTGCCTCGGCTTTCAGTATAATCCTGTTGCACCTTCTGCTGTAGCCAGAGCCATCTACTGACTTCACAAAGCACCAAAGGGTGCTTTTTAATGACCTCACTCTTTCACTGAAGGAAACATGTTACCACCCCTAGCCTTAAAATGGAAAGCCCCAGGGATCTGCACCACCTGGATGCAGGTCAGTATATTCCCTCTATGTGCCTCCCCACAGTTCCACCTACTTCTCAGAGGGGAAGAGAATCCTGAAGTCATCCAGTCTGGGAAAAACTTATTTAAATAGGAGTCAGAGCACCAAGATGTGTTTTAGTTGACTCTTCATGGGGGAGGCTACAACTGACTCAGCATAAGGGTCCCATGAGCAGCAGTGTCCTTGTGCTTTCTTACTTTGAAAAGGGAAAAATAATGAATATTAAAAAGAAATTATAGAAGGTCTGAATCTTAGAGACACTGGTAGCCTCTGTTTCTAGTTGAGTCAAGGAAAGTAAGGAAAGACTGTCCTTCTTCTAGAGCTACTGCTTTTGCTAGATGCTAAACCTTTTCTGAAACAAGGGCTTACCAGTTCTGTGGGAACTAGCATTGCTGTGGGCTGGTTTCCTGCAGATCTACACCTGATTGTTGCTTCACCTCAGTGTAGGAAATCTCAGTCTCTGACTGAAGTATTCTGGAGGTGTTTATACAGTCTTTTTCCTAGAGACTCTCTCACCTGCAGTAATAGAGTGAGTCTCCTACTCTTTCAAATCTATTGTTGCATCTTGAACCCAATAAAAAGAAGTATTCCTAAAGTATCTCTGCTCTGTCAGATTCACATTAAATCAGTGCTAGAGCGGGAAAGGTGCTTGCAAGAAAAAGGAGTGAGAAGAGGCAGACTATTGCTGCATAAGACATGATTTTCCATAAAGCTGAGCTGAAAACGCTTCTGTGCTTTTTTTTCTCTCTGCGAACCAAAAACCTTTCATTGGCATTTGTGCCTCTGAGGCACAAAGGCTTTGCTTTTCCCTTGGAACTGGTAGATTCCTCGGCCCTGGGCCATTTCCCAAGGACCACTGCATTCATCCCTTTGCTGGGGAAGTTTCCATCTGAGCAAGAATTTACCTTGGCCTAAACAAACCAGGGATCAAGGCAACAGTAACAGGGACGCAGATTACACACTGTGTCCTTCAGTCTGTCCTAGAAATACCTTCCCTCGCTGGCCAGCTAGCCCTGGGAGCAGCAGAAACACAACACATTTGCAGGCTACATGCAGGAAAATCATATTCTAGTCTTTGCAGAAACAATTTCATCAATGTCCTATAAATCCTGTGTCCTAATAGAAGCGTCTAGTTGCAAACCTAGTGGAGAGGGAGCGATCTTATTGCCTTCCTGCCTTTCTTCTCAGTTAATCTGAACAAAATTTAGCTCTGAATATTTAACATTTCAAAGGATGCAGAGAGACAGGAGTCATATACACTGGCAAGGAGCAGAGTGAGGGTAAAAAAGTATCTCCCACTGCATTCCTGCTCCTGAATGCTTTGAAATCAGGTGGGCAGGACAATCCCTTAGGAAATATTCCCTAGAGATAAGCAGTCAGTCCTACAAACCAAGTTTAGTTCTGTCTGCGCATAAATGCGAGTGTTTATGCACACAAGGACTATATATATGCGTGTGAGTACACCTGACATACCTGTGTACAAGCCTTGGTGCTTCTCTTGCAGGGCTGAACACCAGCAATTATTTAACTGATACCTCCAAGCCAGGAGGGTGCATATTGCCACACTCATGGTCAGCTCCATCTCTGTGGCAATTTAGCAACCAGCTGGTGACTTGGTTTGGCAAAACTCCAGATACATGCAAAAACTTCCAGAACATTTCCAAAGCGTGTCAAACCAAAGAAAAGCCCATTCCTGCTGGTTTGCATCATAAGGTCATGCTTGCCCTGGTGTGGATATTTCGTTCTACTGTCTAACTCTGGAGATATCAGTAGAAATTAATTTTGCTGATGCAATGTCCTAGTCGTAGTCAGTGAAAGATTTAACCTACTGGTAGAAAGTGGCACTTCTTCCTATTCACATCCATCCCAAGGTGAATGTGTCCCCAGATGTGCTGTGATTCTTCACTGCTTTTCACTCCTGGGTGACTTTGACTTCAACCTTGCAACATTCTGCTAATATTGCAGTTACTCTGTCATGTATCATCTGTGATCTGAGATGTCAGGGAGCATTTCAGAAGTGATTACACATCAGCAGAAACAGAGAACATAGGTGACAGCCTACCTGCAAGTGCTAGCTCAGAGCAGCAAAGGGCCATAAAACAGAGCAACAAACACTTGTGTGTTTTCTGACAGAAGTGGTGATCACTTAAGTAAAGATGGTTATCAGTGGTGAGAGTAGAACCCTGGTATCAACGTGCTTGCACTGCTATTGAATTGGAAGATGTTACCCTTACTTCGGCCAGCGGTTTCAAGCCTGGGCTGCTGAATGCTTTTGTGTTTTGTTCCCAGGAGACAAGTGAGCAATGGATTCCTTAGCCAATGCATGCACAATTTGTTGTTGTTTATTTACAGGTTCCCTGGAGAATATGCTTCTCAAAAAGAGTGCAGCCTAGGCAACTACTGCAGATTGCACTGAGCATCGCGTGTATGCTGCAGCCTGAAATCAGAGCTGAGGCAGCAGGGAAAGAGTTGCAGAACACACAAACCCCATCCCTTTCAAGGGTGGAGATGGCTTTTTTTCCTATCAAAGTGCTTAACTGAGGCCTTCTTAGAAACTGAGAATGTAAGAAAGGCAAAGCACAGCAAGGTGGTGATATTTCCTGTGGATGGACAGCTGATGGCATTTTAGACTAGCACACCCACTCCCTGATGGAGCGGCTTAAACACTTTAAGAGAACTGTTTCAAGTACAGGACAGGTCTTTCTCCAATCTCTGCTAACATATCTCAACTATTTAACTTCCACGATGATTCCCATCACCTCAGGATTTGGCCCTTTGTGTTGTCTCCCTTGCTCTAACCAGGTCTTTATCTGCTTGCTTTCCTCTCCCACAGATTTTTGCAGCAAAAGTGCTCAACTTTGTTCTCCCAAACCTGTCCCTGGGGTCAATAGATCCAAGTGCAATTTCCCGGAACAAGAAGGAGGTGAGAAGCTTAATGCCATTTATAGTCAATGCGTTGTCCTCACACTGCCATTTCTCTTTAGAAACAGCACAAGTGTTTTGCTTAATCATGAGGGGAAGATGTACGCTGGTGTGAAAAGGTGAAACATCCTGAAAGTCAGAGGAACTGGCTGCACTTGGCAAAAAACTTTGGGGAATCAGCTGTACTTCCCCTCCTTGCACCTTGCATCTGCAGCCACTCTGGATAGAACCGTCCCAGGGTGAAGTTTTGTGGTGTCACCATAGCCTGGGGCTCTTCAGCCATTCATACCCACTCCTAGTGATATGTTGCAGCCTATTCATGCCATCACTGGCAAAAACAGCTGTCATTACAACTGCTGCAACAACACGTAACAAATGTTCTTAATTCTGTCTGCTGTGGAAGGAGCAAGAGGAGCTAAAACACAAACTGTGAGTGAATGAAGGTGCTTTGGCTGGACCCAGAACTCGGTGCATTTCAGAAATGAACTTGAATGATGGAAAATGGTGTCTCAAAAGCAGAAGAGCTTTGTGGTGTAGTGGTCAGTTGTGCCCATGCTCTCACATCAGCTCACATCTCACTGACAGGTGCTTCAGTTTTTCCTGCTGTTCATGCAATGGTTTGTGTCTTAAGCACAAGTTAGTAACTTGCTTTCCTCTGGAGAGGATGGTTGGCTGGCAGTAAAATTGAACCTGAAAGGATCAGGAGCAAAGATGATATCAATGGCTGTGTGAGTTCAATGCATTCAGCCTTGGCATATCCCCCCTTTTTGATTCATTGATCAGTAAACTGGAAATCAGTCTTCCATTATAGCCTCAAGGTGTTCAGAATTGTTTCTTGGTTCTAACAAACAGAGTTTTTTGGTCAAAGGACTTTTCAGTTCACTTATATGTGAACAGAGTGTTTTATCATTTCACTGGGCTGAAGGTGAAAAGATTCAAGGAGCTAAGAAAAGGAAGACAGAGTAGGTCCTAGGAAATTGTCAAGAGGGAGTTGATGTGCATCCACCATATGACATATGTTCTTAAGTACCATCTGAGGCTGCACAAAATACATCCTTGGGAAGAAGGCTGATCCCAGTCAGGCTGCAGGAACCTGTTCTTAATTACATTTGCCTGCCATAACTTGTTGCAGATAATTCAGAGAAATGGTTTAAATTAGGCAACCAGTTCCTTAAAATCACACAGAGGAAAGCTTTCACTTCTGCATTTGTGTTGAGAGGACAAAAGTAATCAGTGCTCTGGAGGAAGAGAGGAATTTGAGTGTTACTCCCTGCCTGGCTGGAACATGTGGCTCTTTGCATGTTTCTGCACTGATTTGTTCTGTAGCACTTGAACTCAGTGCCTCAGCTGATCTCTAATGGTAGCAGTTTTAAATACACCTCCAACAGTTGGTTCTTCTGCTGGAAGTTGTCAGTGCTCCTCTAGGTAGCATCACAAGAGGCATTTAGAGAAGTGTCAGGGAGCCCCCTTAATTTGGGGCACAGCACTGAAAGCATTTCCATGTTGGGGTGATGTTAGAAGTCAGAACAGCAACCACTGGACAGACCTTAAAATAAAAACTACCGTGTTGTCTTTCTACCTAAATATTTGCTGCTGCTCCCTGTGCTCTATAATGCTCCAAGTCTCAAGAGCTTCCTCTGAGTGTTGCTTTTCCTCTGCTCCTTCCCTTTCCACAGAACAAGAGAAAACCTTTTGCAGGGGATAAAAACGATAAGTCTGCTTCCATAGACATAGCAGCTATGGATTGTGATGTAAAACACTTTCCTGATCATCTTCAAACACCAAGATTTGAGGCTCCAGGCACTTACTGAAGACAACACAGCATCTCAGTCCTCTGGCTGCCTATAACACATGCTGCATCCTCCTCCTGGACTCAGGATGCACAGCTTCAAAGCACGCAGTGTGCTGGAAAGATCCATTATTTATGTGTTAAACACAGTCTCCTGCCAGACCAACTTTCTGTTCTCTAGAAATATTTTTGGGACATCATCCAAGAATTTCCTGACTAGTTTGTGTTCCCAGCAGGCTGTCCTCAGGGTATAGGGACTGAAACACAGGATGGCATGGAGATGTTTGCTTGATCTGTTTGCTGTGTCAAGTGCATGTGACACAAAAGAGAGCAAGCAGCAACCTTAAAAACCTAGTTGTGTTATTCCAAGGAGGAATAACATCACATGGCACCTCTTTACCCCATTAATCTTTGTTAGCTGCTGTTGATTTCAGTGGAATAGTCCCCTGACTTTAGTCTTGTTCCTGCAGAGTCCACATAGGAACAGTTACCTTATAATTAATTCATTGCTCTGTAAAACTCAAAGGGAAGATGCAGATCTTTAAGTAAGGGAATGTAGTGCAGTAGGAGCCCTGATGACTGCTTCTGTGTTAGAAGTACATAGAGAGGAAAAACTGTTGTGAGGGACTCTGCAGAGCCTTTGCTGGCCTGTGGCTGGAAGCAATTGCAGGCTCTCCCAGTGTCGCCCTCCCGCATTTTCCCCCACTGTCTCAGAACTCAGTGTGCCAACAAGAGCTCTGAGCTTGCAGGGTTTGCAGTTTATGACTTCCAGAATATAAAGCCCATTCTCTATTTCCCCCTCTTACTCCAGAAAGCTGCTGGTTTGCCCTCACCCCATGCACTGAACATTAACTCTGAGGATTTCTGTTCATTGACTGGGAAGAGGATCCTCTCCCTGGAGTCTTGATCATTCAGGGTTGGGATTGGGTTATTCTTTTTCTTCCTTTCCATCGTCTATGCAAAAATATTTGCTGGCTGCTCAGTAGCTAAAAACTCTGCTCTTTCAGAAAAGAACAAGAGAAAGAAAGAAACCCATCAGGTCATTCTCTTAGTGCTGATGGGGCTGGGGAGGGGGCCAGCTCACATGAATTCATCAATGCTGTTTTACTCTATGGGAATGGAACTTCTGCTAATCCATCCACCCACCTCTCCTCATTGTCCCTCTGCAAAGCTCCTCATTTGTTGCCTTCAAATAAAAAAAATATAATAATAATAAAAAGAAACCCATCTCAAAGCTGTGTTGCATTAGTGCAGTGCTGTGATATAAATCCAGACAACTCTCAAATTAGGCTGGAGCCAGTTGCTAAGTAGCCAGAGCAACACAGTAATTTTGCTTAAAATACTGATGAAAAGTCAACATGTTAGGCTGAAAATGTCAGTGTACACCCAGCTGTCAATGGGAGAGCTAACACCACCACACTGGCTGGCTGGCATTCTGGAAGTCAAAGGCAAGCTTTTCCTGTGAGGACATTCACCAGAGGATGCTTCTCAGCCTTTTGAAGCACTTTGCAGAGCAGGGAAGGTATGGCAGACAGACAGGCTGAGCCATGTAGAGGTTTGAGGACACAGACCAATTTGGACACTGGGAGCTAAAATGACCACATGCCCTTCAGTCTCTCGGTTTCCTCGGGCCTTTAGCAGGAGCAGAAAATATTCAGCCTATCTTAAACACGATTCATTTACCTTAATCACAGCCTCAGTGACCTCCTGCAAACAGTGCTTTCCAAAGCCCCAGCTTGCATGGGCACTCGCTTCTTTGAAAGGGACATACTGTGCATAAGATCCTAGTATTATGAGCTGTGATGAGAGACCTTGATCTTTGACTCCCTGCCAAAAACTACCATCACTTCAGAGCAGCCATGATCTTGCACAGAGGCCAAAACCCAGTGATGGCCTTAATCAAATAGCAGAAACATCTGCTGCATCCAAGGGTCCCTAGATAAGTGCTGCCACAATTTGAATTTCTTTGGTCCAACTCCAGCACAAATTAGAGTGGTACTACAACTGTCACTCCCGTGACCATCCCCAGAATGGTGGGCTGAGACTGAAGATTGCCAGCTGCCAATAGTCCCAAATTCCCCACCCACTCCTTCCCCTTGCACTCAGGGATAGGAACCATGAGTTCAAGTAGCAGGAAATGGTGGGGAGTGGAAGTAATATCGTGATAGGGAAGACTTGTGAGCATCCTCATACCTCATTGTCAATTCCATTTCCAGTGCTTTGTTCCAATGCACTTGAGATGAAAAGAGGGAAACTGGCTTTATGCCCTTTGGAAAATTAATGTCCCCCAGCCAGGAAAGCTCCACCTTGTATTGTCCTTCTGCCACTTTGATAATTTCATCTCACAGGTAGATGAATGCAGAATCCACCTCAAAGCATTTCTGGCTTCTCGACGGGGACCAGGCAAACCACTCTGTCCTGCTACAATACCTTTCTGTACCTACACCTAGCTACATGTCCCTGCTGTGGCATTGAGGATCACCTCCAGCCATGGCCCCCTCAGGGGCAGGCATTTGCGGCAAGAGCGCCTCTAGTTTCAGCAAAGTGAGGGAGAAATTGAACAGACTCCACTGCCTGTGAGATGAGGAGACTGTTTTCAGCTAACCTATTAATAACCATCATTTCTACAAACATCTGCCAGGGATGGGAGAAACTGGAGGCTGTGCCAGAGACCAACCCATAATCAAAGCATTCTGGCAAATAGTGAGATGGCAGTGGCTGTGTGGGCCGTCTCCATGTACAGTATACAAATATTTACTGTAGATTGGCCTGCTGCAGCAGCTACTCATTCCTAGCAACTTTCTGCACCAGCTCTTCTAAATCTTCATCCTCTTACAGGCTGGGAGAACGAGTTGTTGACTTTTTTTCTTTTGCCTGCCACCTAATACCATCATCTGCTGCCTCATCTGTGCACACTTTGTACTCAGAGAGGACCCTGCAGCATAAGGGTCAAGGGAAGGACAAAGGAAGGGCAATTGACATCATCTACCTGGACCTGAGTAAGGCATTTAACTGTCCCACATAACATCCTGGTCACCAAACTGGACAAACACAGACTTGATGGGTGGACCAGTTGCTGGATAAAGAATTGGCTGGATGGTGGCACACAGAGAGTGGTGATGAAGGGCACAATGTCCACCTGGAGACCAGTGACAAGCAGCGTCCCTCAGGGGTCAGTGGTATTTAACATCATGGTCAGCGACATGGACAGAGGAATTGAGTGCACCCTCAGCAAGTTTGCAGATGACACCAAGCTGTGCGGCACAGTCAACTTGCTAGAGGGCAGGGATCCATCCAAAGGGACCTGGACAGGTTGGAGAGGTGTGCCCAGGCCAACCTCAAGGCATTTGACAAGGCCAAGTGTAAGGTCCTGCACCTGGATCGGCACAATCCCAAGCACAGATACAGTCTGTGGGTGGCAAATAGCTGAGAGCTATTTGTGGGTGGCAAATAGCTGAGAGCAGCCCTGAGGAAAAGGCCCTGGCAGTCTGGGCTGATGAAAAACTCAACATGAGCCTGCAGTGTGAGTGCAGCCCAGACAGCAACCTTGTGCTGGGCTGCAGCAAGAGCAGTGTGGGCAGCAGGGCAAGAGAGGGGATTCTGCCCCTTGGCTCGGCTCTGCTCTCCTCAGACCCCACCTGGAGCACTGTGTGCAGTTTTGGAGCCCCCAACACAAGAAGGACATGGAACTGTAGAGTGAGTCTAGAGGAGGCCACAAAGATGCTCAGAGGGCTGCAGCAGTCCTGCTATGAGGACAGGCTACAAGAGTTGGGGCTCTTCAGCCTGGAGAACACTTTGAGGAGACCTTACGGTAGTCTTCCAGTGTCTGAAGGAGACCTACAGGAAGGCTGAGGAGGGACTATTGACAAGGTCTTGTAATGACAAGACAAGGGGCAATAAGTTTAAACTGGCAGAGGGGAGATGTTAGGAAAGGGTTCTTTACAGTGAGAGTGGTGAGACACTACCACAGGTTGCCCAGGGAGGCTGTCGATGCTCCCTCCCTGGAGGTGTTCAAGGCCAGGTTGGATGAGACCTTGAGCGACCTGTTGTAGTGGGAGGTGTCCCTGCCTATGGCAAGGGGTTGGAACTGAATGATCTTTGAGGTTTCTTCCAACCTAAACCAGTCTATGATTCTGTGATGAGTGGTTTGCTGTCACGTGTCAGTTGTCTATAGGTGTAGGTCTTCACCCCAGAGAGGAAAGGTAGAAAAGAAAAACAAGTGAGCCCTCAGCAGAAGGGATAAGGACCTGAAGAACCACATCTTAGAAGTAATAGAGTGTTAAGAATCCTGTGCAGATGAGATGTCATATTTGAGTGACAGAAGGACATGGCAGAGGGGAAAAAATGCAGGCAGGTGCTCCCACAGGACAGTCTTTATCCAACACTGTCTGCCTGCAGAAAGAGCTTTGGCTTGAATGTTTTCTAGTGCTGTAAAACAGAAACACACAGCAAGGAGCAAGCCAGGTTGTGTGAGCAGCTCTGGGTAGCCACACTAAAAAGCTTGACCTTGACTCTGATGGCAGGATGTCCTGATACAGTAGGAAATGACAGTGCAAGCCAAGGGAAGAGACTCCTCACTGCCAGGCTGATCTGCTTTGTCTTTTCTGCATGAAATATTGCTGACCTTAAATGACTTCTTTCTCCCTGCCAGATGGAGTCTTACACATCTGATCCCTTGGTCTACCATGGCGGCATGAAGGTGTCCTTCGTCATCCAGTTGATGAATGCCATTGCCAGAATTGAGCGAGCTCTGCCCAAGCTGACTTTGCCCATCTTGGTGCTACATGGCTCTTCTGACAAGCTCTGTGATATCAGAGGGTCCTATTTACTGATGGACACAGTGCGGAGCCAGGACAAAACGCTCAAGGTCACCTTGCTTGATTTTTAGGATATGGTTCTGTCAGTGCTTGGGCTGAGCATGAGTGACTGTGAGGGGCAGGGAGCCTGCTGAGCTCCAGAGAACTGTTGAGACAGCTCAGGTTACACTGCTTTTATCACCAGGAGATAGCCCAAGTGCAGCCCTCCCTGGGCCTTTCAGCAGCTACAACCAGGCTGTGGGCAAGGGGGTGGTGGGTGAGATCAGGCAACCTGCAACAGAACAAGGGGACACGGTCCCAAGTTGTGCTGGGGGAGGTATAGGCTGGATGTTAGGAGGAAGGTCTTCAAAGAGAGAGTGATTGGCATTGGAATGGGCTGCCCAGGGAGGTGGTGGAGTTGCCATCCCTGGAGGTGTTCAAGAAAAGCCTGCATGAGGCACTTAGTGCCATGGTCTGGTTGATTGGATAGGGATGGGTGATAGGTTGGACTGGATGATCTTGGAGATCTCTTCCAACCTGGTTGATTCTCTGATCTGACCCAGCAGTGGCTGTGTACATAGAGGGTGTCTTGGACATGAAGCAGCCTGGTGTAGAAGTGAGACTCATAAGCAGTAAAGTGGTGACCCCAGAATCTTTTCTAAACAATGCTAACAGTGTAAGCACCAACCTTACCCTATGTCCCAGTGCATAAAGGTACACGGGGCCTTTCCAAAGCACTGCACAACAAAAGCCACTTCACATCTGCTTATTTGAAGAGAGCCACAGCTGATTAACCAATTGTTAGCACATGAGTGAGCCTGAAAGAGAGATAGGGAAATCAAGGGAAAGCTTTTGTCATTGGAAAAATAACTGGGTAGTCTGGGCATAAAAGGGAGTAAAACAAGGCATGGCGGGAGCATCTCCCATTGTCCTTTAAACTCCAAGGGCATGATCAGGATTTCCTCCTCAGTGAGATATACAAGAAGTGAACGGGGCTGGGACCCACACTGCCTTGCAGCAGGGTGTCAAGTTGTAGATGCCAAAGCTGTCCTGCTCACAGAGGGCCAGCATCGCCAATGGCATCTCCCTTGATTTCATAACCTGCCATATCTAGGATAAAAACCTGACAAGGTGTGGGCAGGAAGTGTTGGACCCGTGGGTGTTGACAAGAGGGGACTGAATGCTGTTTTGCTCATGTGGATATTTTTTTCCTGTGCTAATCTCCACTCTCTCCCTGGTTGCAGGTGTATGAGGAAGCCTACCATGCCCTGCACAAAGAGCTGCCCGAGGTCTCTACCGCTGTCTTCACAGAAATACTAACGTGGATTGGCCAGAAGGTCTCAGCAGCTGAGGAATCCAGCCATACTTAAGAGCAATTGGTTTTGCAGCTTTCCCTGGGGTTTCATGGGAACAGATGCTTTTCTTAATAGAAGTTTCTCTGAAAAGGATGCAATGTGGAGGGACTCGGGATATTTTATCAGGCACAGCCTAAGGCAGGGTGAGGGGAGAGGCGCAGAGTGGGGCATTGCTTGCTGATGTAAATGATCATTGCCCTAATTGACAGCTTTCTAGGTCGAGTGACTTTACTGAAACGCCCCTCACCCACCACCCTTCCCTCACCACTTCCCCTTCTCTGCTTTCGCTGGGGTGACAGGGGTGTATTTATACTGCAATAATTTTTAGTATGTTAAAGAAGTCAATTATCTTCCACTTTATGGTTTTGATTCCAGGGGCATACAGTACCTTTCCTGTCCCCACCAGCCAGTACCTTAAAAGCCCTGGTCCTTGAGAGGAGAGCAGTAACAAAGGTGCTGGGTAACGAGGAGAAGCTAAAGATGGAGCTGACAGCTCCCTGAAGGTGAAAGGCTGGTTTCCAAGGTCAGACTCCTTTGGATACTGTCTTGATAAGCAGGCCAGGCCAAGGGAGAGCATCAAGACAGCCTCCCCCGCTGCTCTGCATGTCCTCTGTGAGGTTGCACTCAAGGAAAGCATGCTGAACAGCTCTTTAATTTTCATCATCAGAGCAAATCCCAGAAGGGAGAGGAAAAATGTGGAATCAAACCCACTTAGCACATTCAAAACCCATGCTTTTCCCCATGCCAAACCTCATCTCCTCTGCAAAATGAGCTATTCTGTAAATATTCCTAGGGGCTGCTTTTTTTCCTATTTTTTTTTCCCTTTCTTTTTCATTTTTTTTTCTTTTGGAATTAATCACTTGTGCTACTGAAACTGAAAATGCAAAGTCAAAGTTATAAGAGAATATAGTAATATAATATAAGATGTATATAAAGGTGGCTGGAAGTTGGAGAAAAAAATGGGAGTGTCTAAAGAAGGGGTTGATAGTTCCTTCTCTTGGCAAGGAATAATGTATTTCTGCTAGAATCCAGTCTTCTGAACGTAACTTTGCAGTCATAATCTGTTGTTTTCCTTCATCAGTTGGAAAATGTCCTGAAAATAACGCTAGAGAGAAGTGCAGAGCATCTGGTGGGTGGGGATTAGCAGTGGGTGTCCTTATGGTCCACCAGTTTAACAGGAGACCCACAGTGTGAACAGAGATCCTGTCCAAGCTCATCCCAGTCAGCACTGCCAAATCTGGGGCTAAGCAGAGGGGCTGAGCTCACCCCTTTAGATAACACAGGGAGCCAAACACAGAGTATAGTGTGCAATCATCCATCCAATGTCTGCTTTGGTGCACTGCAGGGCACCCAGGACAGTGGTGTACAGGCTGCCACAAGGGAGCTTGTAAACTGGTCCAGTGGTGCAGAGAAGCCAAATTCTAGAGCTGCTTGGGTCTCTGATAGCAGCAAGGTGAAAGGAGAGGCTTTTTAGAGGCGGTTATGAAGCAGAGGTACCATATCGACACACTAAAAGCTGCCTAATGATCACAGCATGGCTCTCTGGGTCAGTTTGTGCAGGGTAGTGGCTCTAAGAATACACTCAGCACTAGCCTCTGCAGTTTAACCTGTGCTTCTCCCTCCAGTTTTGCAAGAAGAAAATACCTGCAAGCATTGCATTGTGGGAGAATGGAACATCTCCCCCAGTGAGAAACCAGCCCCCTTTTTGCCTTTGCCTTGCCTGCAAGGAACCATTGCTGGGACTTGAGCCACCATGCCCAGGGCTGGATCCCACCTGCAGCAGTCACAAGGGGCCATCCACCTCTCCTCCCTTTGAAACCAGTTCTGGCAAAGTCCAGGAAAGGAGCTTCTGTGCAATAACAGTGAGAATTAAAACTTGGTCACGTTCAGTTCCAGCAGCAAGGGTGGATGAAAGACATGTGGATGCAGGTTTTGTCCTTGGAAAGTTACCCAGGTTGATCCAGCCACTTTTACACTTGTATCTTCTTGCCTTTAAAGAGAGGAATGAGCTGTAGTTCTCCCAGCAATGCCAGCTTTTGATTCAGATATTATTCCAGTGAAATCAGCTGTTCTCACTAACCCCTGCTAAACCTGTGGTGACACTTGCTCTGGGAAGGAGGCACTGCACAGGTCATCTGCTCTACATCCTCCGTCAGCCTGGCTTGCTGCAATTTCTTTTCCCATCACAAAATCCTTCCTTGCCAGATGCTGATAGGGAAAGACAGCAAGAAGTTAAACACTAGAGCAGTGATAAATCTCACCTGCTTCTTCAGCTGGAAGGAAAATCAAGTAGGCGTGATCCAGTGGTGACAGACGTTGTTGGGGCAGTAGCAAGATGATGACTTAAGGATGGGATTTTGAAAGCACTTTTCCCAAGGAAGTCAGGAGGAGTAAATCAATACCCACATTCTTTAAATCCCTTCCCAAATTGACAAGCACTTTGTGGGGGTGGAGGGAAGTGACCCCCCATCAGGAAGGTCAGAGCCTGTCTGCTCCCTCCAACCTGGCTTCAGGCAGAGGGAAGTCTGTGATCAGTGCCTTTGCTAAAATGTGTCCTTTCAAGAAACATCTGCAGCTCTGCAGAAATAAGAGGAAACCAATTACAGTGATCTAGGGAAGACTTGTTCCTCTGTCTAGCTAAGCTCAGCCATGGCACATGGCCTGGGGAAGCCACATTTGAAAAATCAAGCTAACAAACAGTTGAGAGATGAAGAGCAACACAAAAGCCAAATAAGCCCTAAGTGTGGGCACAGCATGGTTTATTGCCACACACAGCCAGTTTTTTGAAGAGTTACCATGGTCTGAGGCCATTGACATAGGGAAACTCTCCTCCAAAAAGCTTGGAAAGCTGTCTGCCCCTGGCAGCACACTCCTCCAGGCAGGCTGAATAGCAGAGAGGGAGCAGCAAGGGTGCATGAGTGCAGTGGGAGGGGGCCAGGGGCAAACCAGCCTGGGTCAGTTGAGACACCGATTTGTGGCAGCCGTGGCTCAGGCTGCACACTTCAGCTCTCACTGCTGTTGTTGATACCTTACTCTGCCTGTAAGCTACTTTATATTGACCCAGTTAGGTTTCACCATGCCCCAGAGGAATTCTTCCTTCCCTGACCAGATTAGCAAAGAGCAGAGCTACTGCCAAGGGAAATGTAATTAAACTATTTTCAGCTGGCAGATCCCCTTCGCAGAGAGCACAGCCGAGCACAGCCAGCCTTACGAATGTTGCTGTGCAGAGCCACATCAGAGACGGCTCTGCCTCTGAGAACAGGTGGCCCTCATGACTGAGCAATAGCAATGTGTAACTACTGTACAGATCATCACCTGTAGCACTGACAGGCCCTATCCCCACTGCCTAACCCCTCTCAGTTTCTAGTTAGCCTGTTCTTTTTGTACCGCTCACCTTAGCGCACTGCCAGCACAAGCCCATTGAGATCACATTTACTTTTCCAAGTAATTTCTGAGCTTGTCTCTCTTGTTCTGTTGTGTTCCAGTTCAATACAATACATTTATATATATATATAAATACATATATAAAAACATATATACATACACATGTATTTTCAGTGGGAAAAAAAAAACATAAACAAGTTTAGGATTCTTAAAGGAATGCAATGGATATTGCAACTAATAATAAAGTTATGTTTTCTGAATGGAGCGTGTCTGAGGGCATCATTGGTGACTGCCATTCCTCTGGAGGGTGAGAGGGAAGGCAGAGAGATATTAAATTGCCATTCAGCTCCTGGAGGAGGGGGCTGCAGCCAGCACCTGCTCCCCAACCACTGCAGACCAGGAGTCTGGGAACAGCCTAGTCTCACGGAGGCCTGAGATTCCCATTCTGCTTCAAGGACAGCTTTTCAAAGAGCCCTGAAACCCACAGTCTCACACCACTGTTTGCTATAGCCCACAGCAGCACAATAAAAGATGAGCTGGAGGCACTGCAGGTGTGAGGTGTCTTTACACCATACTGACCTAGCAGGGCTCTCTGGGTAATCCCAAGGAAAGCTAGCTTGGCCCTCCCCAGAGCCAGATCTTGCTTTGTTTTACATTGCAGCCGAGGTGCTGACTTTAGAAAAACACAAAATTCTCTGCCTCAAGTGCTTCCCCCAGCCCAGAAAAAACAGCAGTCCAGTGCTGGTGGAGGAGCCTGGGGCAGTCAGCAATCTCAACCTACTTTGAAACCTGGTTCCCACACTTTTATGAGTCTGTTCAAGTATTAAGTTGGTCCTAAACTGTACTCCACCCAAACAGGAAGCATCTGCACCAAGGCTAGGAGCAGCAGCCATTTAAATCCTACTTTTTGCCTCCAGCTGCAACTACAGAGGGGTCTGGGGAGTAGGTTTTGCTGCTCTCCCAGCTCCCAGGCAGTGCCCAGGTGCTGTAAGAGCCCCCACTTCACCCAGACACAAGGCTGGTGCTGTCATGGTGCCCTGTGCTACAGGTATGTCCCACCTACCCAGAGAACAGGGCTGGGGGAAAGCCCAGCCACAGGGTTCCCTCACACCTGCATCCTTGTGTGGACTTCAGGACAAGTTGTGTTTTGAGGGCTCCTCAGCCACTCATTTGCATTCCCAAACAGGTGACAGCTGCTGTGGCAAGGGACAGGCTGGATTATGACACATCATGTGCCCAACCTGCAACCTCCAGTAACTCATTTCAACCTCTTGAGTCAGTAAATCAAGAGAGCACTACAAGCTTTCTGTGTCCCCATATGGGCTGTAGGTCTGGTCACAGCTCATCTTACCAGGTCAGGAGCCAAGGGCTTTGATGCACATCAACACAGAGAGCAGAGACAGGCCTTCTTGCTGAGGCAGCAAGCACACCATGGTAGGAAGGAACATCATTAGTAAAAGGATTTACATTACTGCCAACAACTCCCTGGATCTTTCTCATGATATTTTAGTGTCTCAGCCCCCTGCAGTTTTGAGAGCAGGCAGAGGGTGAACAACACAGTGATGGGACAGGGATCAAGCCCAGGAAGAAGAGAAGAGTCCTGCACAAGTCTGAAGGGAGGGACAGACGCCACTGTGACACAGAACGAGAGGTGTCACTGTTCATCATGTTGCTGCAGGGACCATGCCTCTGTCAGACACCTGGGATGGCACAGTCAGGCTTAGGCAACAGGGAAGAGTACTGTAGCTTCAGTCAGCAAGGAGGAATTTTACTTCAGATCTGCTCAGCATACAAAGGCAGCATTTCAGCTTCATGTGCTGCTAGCAACGGCTCCAGCATGGCATCTACAGCCCACCAGAAAAGGGAGAAGAGGGGCTGCAGTTCATTCCAGAGCTGGCAGTGTGGGCAAGCAGGGATTTCACCAGCTGCCATTATCCCTGCCTAGCCTTGGGCAGATCTCCGTCACAGGGAAAGGAGAATGGAGCTGATGGGGTCGTGCAGGTGCCATTTTACTATCAGAGACCACACTGCCATCCACACTGTGCCAGCAGCCTGACTGCCTGCCACTGCTGCTCCTGCTCATGGCAGGCTCTCAAAAGTGGGGAGGCTTTGAGCAGTTGCTCACTCTTCTCTCCACATATGAGCATGAGTCTCCTCTGCACACAGAAGCTCTTCCAGCTTATCAATCTGTGATGCTCTCTTTCTCTATGATGGGGAAGCTGCTGATGTGGAGCTACCACTTAACTTTCTTACTGCTCTCCAAATAGCTGTGCTTTTAAACCAAACAACCACCTCTGTGAGTAAACACTGCAGAGCCCACACCTCCCAACAGGAGCAAACCAAACAACCATCCTTTCTGCGGTCACCACTCCTCAAGAGGGAGGGACACAGGATTAATTCCCCTTCCCTCCGGAGGAAACTCTTCAGTGTATGGAAACATTCCAGGAATTCAGATGAAAAACAATTCCTAAGAGATCAATTAAGAGTTTAGATGGATCGCAAGATATGCACTGATAACTAACCAGAGGAAACTTGGCAAAGAAAGCTGGTTGGCCTAGGGGGCAGCTGAAGGCAGGGCAAGATGTCTAGCATGGAAAATGTTTGTCTTGTAAGACAACACAGAGATGAGAACAGCTGAGGGGACACAGTGACAGCTCACGGGCAAAGGACAAGTAGTACTGTCCCTGCATCGTTCAGGAAGGGTCCATGAACAAAGGCAAGCGAGGCCCTGCCCAGGTCACAATAAACCCTGTCATAAAGGTAGAGCTCCAGGCAAATCAAGGCTTGCCTGCCTTCCCAAAACCAGTAGCTGTCATATGCAAGTCATGCCTTTATTTAGATGGAAAACCTTGCAATGGCAACACCAGCAAAGCTTTCCTCAGACCAACATGGTGAATCCTGGAGCAGGAGATACCTACACGCTAGAAACAAACAACTCTGGATCCCCACTTCAGAGTAAAAAATCCCACACTTTCCCTCACGCTGGACTGCCAGGTCAGTTTTGTGCTGCAGTGACAGCTACAAGCTGCCTGCCCACAGTACAGGGCAGCCCTTGTGTTTGTCACATTGAAAGCCCCAAGGGTCTAAGCTTTCAAGACTATCACCCTGTGCACTTTTAACATTTAGTCCTCTCATGCCGAGCTGTGGCTGCTCAGCACCAAAACCCAGCCTGGGGACAATGGAAACGCTGAACTTCACACACAAGACTGATCCGCCCTGTTATCGCAGCCAGCACTGCGAGCACTGCAGCCTCAGAACAAGAGCAGCACTGTCCCCTTGTGTACTTTCAGACCTGTTAGACTGTTCAGTTGCACACGACTGGAAAAGGCCACACAAAACCAGGAAACAAGAAACACCACCTCCCCTGGCCCTTGGAAAGGAAGGAGCAGTCACCTCAGGAGCAGCATAACTAGGGACAGCACCTTGCATGGCTTTCAAGAAGCCGTGCCCAAGAGGCACTCAGGCTGGAGAAGCAGCACAGCAGAAGCTGCTCCCTCGACATTTTACTTGAAACATTTTCAGCTTCTCAATGAGAGTCTTTGGAAATAGGAAAGAGATTGAACCTGACACCAATAAACTTGGTTTAAAACTCCTGGTTTGGTTTTAGATTCAGGAAGGAGGAGTGGTTGGAAGTTCTCAAGAGCAGATTGCTGGTTCCCATTATGGAAGCAAGCTTAATAAAATGCACAGAAATATTGGTGGTTCTGCTATGCTTTGGCAAGTATGTGTTAGAATAAAACCTTCTGAGCAGAAGAGAGAGATATAATGTCATCTTATCCTTGATATGAAGGATCAGCCTAAGCATATCTCAAGGAGCAGTAACCAACAGTTGCTTTCCCTTCAGAGCAGGTCTCAGCACAGCCTTGCCTGAACAGTTCATCACTGTCACAGCCTTGTACAAACAGTACTGGGATGACCCTGGCTTGTGAGGAAGCGATAAAAGAGTAAAGGGGGAGGCATGTATTCTTGCTGGGGTTTGAACGGCATCCCAGTACAACACAGATCAGATCAGTTTCCTCCACAGGAAAGCTACATCAAGGTATTTTGCATCTCTTTACAAAGTCCAACCCCACCCTACCCTGAGCCCAAGAACCAACCCATCTGGCCACATCGCAGCAGTCCCTTCACCTCCCCCTTTCCTAAGCCACCATGGCAAAGCAATGGTCTTGTGTTTTGCATACCACCAAGCAGAGCAGAGAGTAGAGCTGATCCACTGGCAGAGAGCCACAGTCAGGAGGATGCAGATCGCACCTTCCAATCCTGTTCTCTTTCCCCTCAATCTTGCTCTGCTGCTAACGGGAGGAGGGAGAGGAAAGCTCTCACGCTCATTTCTCAGAGCTTATTTTGGGAACTGAGCAGCCAGACCCTCGGGAGCAGAGCTAGCTCTTGGCATGGTACTGATGCACTTCCAAGGCCTTCTTTAGTTTCCTGAAATGTTCCTCAAACTGTGCCCTGAACTTGCAAACTTAGAAAGTTAACCACAGCTAGGAAAAGGTATGTGCATGCTTGCCCCCTCCCCCAGATCCTGACCACATACAGTTCAAAGCTTGGCTTTGGCCTCAAGGTCCTGCACGTCCATAGCTGCACCCAGTGTGGCTGCCACCCCTCAACAGTCAGCCTCCCTGCAGCCCTTCTTTTGGTTGTTGCCAGTAACCAACCTAAAGCCCCAGAAACCATTTGCAACCCTACAAAAAGAGTTCTCTGCCCTTCTCTCAGCACTTGCTCAAGGCACGCAGCAACTGCAGCAGAGCCAGTGCCTTTTATGTGAAACAGGCCCAACTCCAACAACTGGTTTGCAGTGTAGCCTCTCTTAATACACTTGCTATGCCAAATCTCTTTCGCCTTAGAAGGCCAAATGAAAACCTGTTCTGCCAGCACACCTGCTCCCTCTGAGCAGAGAACCAAGCCTTTGTTTCCCATCAGCAACTCCAGGTATGGTTCAGCCCTGAGAGCTGAGCACAGGCAGACACAATCCAGCTCCCCAGGCTGTGACCGGCTTCATGATACTATCCTAGCAAGAGAGAAAAACTCAGTGTCACCCTGAGCAAGCAGAAGGTCTGCCAGCTCACACCACCTGTGAGACGTTACACGGGGAGGTGTGATCCCCAGTCTGACCATGACTGTACCAACATTAACAGCTCAAACATCTTGGGTTCACAGTTTCCTCCAGACTGTCACAGTGCAGCAATATTCCTTGTAAGCACTGCTTGTCTCAAAACCCTGATAGTGCTTCAACCTTCCCAAGCCCAGGCCCTCCCTTCAACAGCATTAGCCACTCAGATGCCACTAGTATCCTCCCACAAAAAACTTGCATGCTCCTGGATCCTCATTCAGGGCATGACTGGCATTTAGGGAAGTTATTGCCACTTAAAACTGTTGCACCTAGCGAGGCATACAGGGCAGCAGAAAGAAAAGCATCTGCGACATAGAGAGGAGAGGAAGGACTGTAGAGGCATTTCAGCAGATTCAAGGTGCTTCAGAGGCTCTGTGAGTGCACTGAACAAGTCAGACCGGTTACGCACACAGGCTCAGAGGTCCCCAGCCACAGAGACAGCAGTATCAGAGGCACAAGAGACAACTTACCTGAGAGGCTGTCCAGAGCAATTCTCCAAGATCACCTCCCCGACACATCACCAACTGACCAAGCCTGTGCCACAGTGCTGCTGCTGCTGAAGAAATAATCCTGGGAGACAGCAGTCGGTGAAAACAAGCTGATGGTTTACACCTGTGTTCTGGCAAGAGAGCAGAGCATTCACTGCCTGGAAACTGGGTGGTGCCCAGCCAGCCCCTGGCCCAGGTGCAGTACAATTAAGCTGCAAGTCTTTTCAGAAATAAAGCCATATCGATGTCAGCTGGTAACAAAGAGGCCACAGCAAGAACAGCTATAGTGAAATAGACTATTTTATTGCTGCATACATGCTTACACTTTTCTTCTTAAATAAACGTTGCTCTGGTAAATTTTACAATCTTCTTAATTCAGCAAGTGGCTAGTAGTAATGAAAAAGGACAGAGGCAACAGAACACAAAAAGGACACTGGGAAAAATCAAACTCTTCTTTATTTTGCAATAAAACGATTTGCAGCAAGGATAAAGTGAATTCGATCTGGCTCGTCTTGGAGAGCTTGCCTGCATGCTGACCATCTGCTTATGCATGCTTTTGGATAGCCCTGTTTTGCCAAGAGGTGGTGGTTACAGGAACCCAAGTAACTGGACAATCTGACAGTAGTCACATCCATTGAGACCAAAAGGCCGCAGTGACCTTTCCTTCCACATACACAACCGCAGCCTCGGCTGCTCCACACTTGAGGACACAGAAATGGAATTATTCAAGAGCAGCCACACGAAAAACATTTCCCAGCACCGCTGTTCCTTCTCTGCCTCGCTCCTGCTTTGCCCACCGCCCCTTTGCTTTAGCAGGTGAGGTACCGCAGAGAACAGCATCGGCACACGCCCTGGGAACGCTGTTCCCGCCTCTCGTCTGCCTCGAGCGGCGCCACCGACGGGCAGGGGTGCACACGGCACTCCGCGCAGCTCCGGGGCACCAGGGGCAGCTGCGCCGCTCCCCTCCCGCGCTGCGCTCCGCTCCGCACTGCCTGCTGCGCCCAGACCCGCGCCGCTGCCCGCGCGCCTGGAGGGCTTCGCCAGCAGGCAGCCTGCGCTGCTGGCCCCGCTTCGTGCTGCCTGCGGCCCGCCGCTGCTGCTCGCGGCGTGTGCTCCTGCCGCCAAGAAACTCGGAATTGCTCCTGCGCCAATTCTACGCTTTCAAGCCAGGGAAACAGTGATATCTCTTCTACTGGATATATATATGTTTACCACCGCTTTTTCTTCCCGTTTTCCCTCTGCTCCAGTCCAATCTAAGAAACCCAGTTCACCAGCCAGTTGGAGGCATTTTGCTGCAGTTCACATCTCAAGCAGTAAAAGCACACAGGCCACGGATTATGTCAAGTTCTGGCCTCAAAGTGACCACAATGACAATATGCATCCCACTGCAGCAATGGCAGCCCACTGCCTGTGCAAGATCTCCTAAGTGATTCACACAATGCCTCTGGTTCCTCCCAGCTCACAGCATGACAGAGCATGCCTGGTCTATACCTTGGAGACCCGAGGCTCTCGTTCCATTGCAGAGATGAACAGCTCTGAGGACAGCCAGTTTAGCATGGCAAGCTTTCTGCAGGGTTATCAGCTGCTGATTAGTGCCAAGGAGAAAGAACATCATTACCCTCATTAGGAGTCTAGGGATACAACAGCAGATAACAGGACCTACTGCAGAACACAGATTCAAAAACATTCGTTAGTACGAACAGGGAATTTCCTGGAGAACAATGACACTATGAGGCTCAAGGCTGAGCAAAGTCAGAAGGTTGATGAGTGAGACAGCTGCCCTGCAAGAGACCCAGAAGGCCCCTTTTCCTTCCAAAAAGAAAACTTGCCTGTGACCCCTCTTATCTGAGTCAGTTTTACTCTACCACAATAGACAAAAAGAAAGGGAGAAATGCTGTTTCCAAGAAGAAAGTATATCATTCCCCGGTTAGGACAAAAAAGGAGTGGTTCTTTTTAATTCACTGAAAGCCACTGCTTTCTATGAACAGAAAGATTCTGGTTTCTACTGTATTCCCAAAGATGTTTGTTCAGAAAGCAAAGCTTTTAAATTCTGAGCACTTCAAAGCAATGAAAAGCTAGGGAAGATCTGGAAATCACTTAATTTTTTCATCTAAGCACTAGAACAGCAAAGAGTGCCTTCCACATAGCCAAGTACTCCTATGTCACATAGCCAAGTATGGCTCTTATGTCTCTCTTAGGGAAGCACTGTCCATCTTCTAATCCTGACAGTGAAAGAAAGGCCACCTCCTCTCCAATGTATTTGAGAAATTAATGTAGTTTTCTTCCTCTGCTGGTGGCAATTCAACAAACATCCTGGCACAAGATAGTTTCAGAAGCATGTTGTTGGGCAACAGAACTAATACCAGGCAGTAGCATGTCTATCTCTAACCACCCCCAACAGCTTCCAGTCTCCTATCTAAATCGCATTGTGCAAAGGAGCAGCTACTGATTCAGGTTCAGCTTTGGGAGCTGCTTCCAAAAGGAGAAATAAAACCAAACACAAACCAGACATGCAAATGTCCAGACAAATAAATTAAAAATACACCATGCTTGAAAGTGGATGGCAAAGAAGACAAACAAGGGGAAGAGAGACACTCAGAGACTCAGAAGTTCTTGCACTCCAAGCCAAACCAGGGGGGCTACGCAGGCTGCATAGGACAGGTAGGGTTTGCACACATCAGCACTCAAGCCCTATACTGGCCAAGAGGTTTTCCAGAGCTTCAAGTTTCTGATTGGCTTCCTCGATGGCACTGTAAGTCTGCACGTTGCTGGTGATGTGGAAGCGGATGTCATCCACCAGAGGAATGGAGTCAGTCTCCTGCCGTTCCTCCACAGCCTCTGCATTCTCCTTCACAGCAGCCACAAACTCCTCCAACTCCACCAGCTGGATGGGATGGACAAGAGAACCATTAGGAAGGTAATACAGGTAAAGGGATGTGAAAGGTTGGGACAATAGGCTCAAGCACTGTTGAGGGATCCTATGGAAGAAAAGGTAACATTAAGGGTACATGGAGACCCAAATCTTCCTGTGTCTCTTATAGACGCTGCTTGGAGATGCATCTTGCCATTCATCCAAGTGAGGCAGCAACACACCAACAATAAATGGTCAGAACAGCAAGCAATCTGCACCTCGAACAGTGCCCAGCAATACCCACTATCCATAGCTCTAGTACTGGGGCACGCAGATATACACAGCACTGCCTCCAGAAAAGCCTCCAAGCAGGAACCAAGAGATCCTGCCAGTCACTTTTGGAAAACGTCTTGCAACAGGCGAGACAGACAGCAGGTGCTAGTGCCCAGTTCACAACCAGGAGCCACAGATGACTCCAGCTCCATCACAGCTCTGAGCCCAACCACCACCACCAGTCGACCAGCAGATTGCAGCAAGGCAGCTGCTCTGTTCTGTGCCCAACCTGACAGAATCAGGTCACCCATCAATGATTTTGCAGCAAATTCCCCAGGAACATGTGGTGTGTGAAAGGGTGAGAGACAGCTTCTGTCTATACTGCTAAACTGTGCCTGAGTGTGGCAGGCTGCTGAGCTCTGCTCTGTGCTACACACACTGCCAAAATCTTTCCCCGTTGCCATCATCAGAGCATCTCCACAAGATGCTGGCAGCTGCTGATGTTTGAACAGCTGGGGTGGCTCCATTTGTGCCAACACTCTCAGGAAGGCAACCTTAGGACTGCCAGTGCTGGGTCTGAGGACTCTCACTCAGTCTATAACACCACAAGGGGAACACACAAGCAAAGGCTTATCTTGCCTGACTACTACTTGGGATATTCATCAACTTTCAAACAAATCTCCCCTTCTCAGAAGCCAGAATCTGGGTGCATGCTGATATATCCATCATCCCCCTATATACACTGAGCAAAATAACAGCCCCAGAATAATTTCCTTCGCTGTTTTCACATGTCAAAAAGAAATTTCAGACCTTTTGAAGTGCAGGTGAAAATGTTATGTTCCCATGTGAACTGCACAAGCCATTTACAAAAATCTGTCTCAGGATAAAAAACACATCATAAATTCTAGTTTAGTCTTTTGCATGGCAACTTTCTCCAAGAGTCCTGAAACTTCAAGCTATTATCACCCAGGACAGCACTTAAATGGAGCCCTACAAAAAAAACTTCAGTGTCAAATTCACTACTTCTGGCTGTTGAACAGATGAATTTCCCCTGGGGAAACCCTACTGTTAGGTCTGTCATCCTGAAGGAGATTAAAGATCACAGTGATTTCTCCTGTAGCATCATGTCACGAAGAACTTCCTTGCATACCCCACTGGGTTTTCGAGGCTGCACCTGGTGGATGCAGGCAACACAGTTGCTGCTTTGGACACAGTGGCTGAAAGGCTGGTGAAAGTCACCTACCCATGGCACTTTTGGGCTAAGTTTTCCAGCCCACAAGGCTATGCTGACAACCACCAGCTTCTGGCTTACTTCACTGATAATCAGGTACTGCCACACTCCTCATCCTCTGTCCTAACTCAGCATGTTACTGAGTTACTTAACCACTTGCTACTTAACCACTGCCCATTTTGAGAAAGCTCACTGACCCACCGAAGGCAACCATTTATAACAGACAAAAGTCTGACCATTAAGTCTGTTGTATCCACGGTTCACTGTGCAGTCAGATTTATGGGCACATGTGGGGGGTGTTTCTGCTACCTTCTCAATGATCTTTGCCATGTATTCCGTGCACTGGTCCTCCAAGCGGGTCAACTGGAACAGCTTTGCAATCCTCCAGATGCTGACAATGTTGTCCTCATCAAGGATCTGAGCCAAGGTCCTGCCACAAAGGCGCTTCAGCCCGGGCAGCAGGTACATGTCTGCCACACACAGTACGTCATAGGCGTTTTCTGGGGACAGCTGGCAATGGAAGAAGGAGAATTAGCGTCCAGTCCTACCCATTTCACCTGTCCCTGGCAAACTGCCTTCTTCTCTTGTGTTTTTAGCAGAGATTAAAGTGTTGTTTCATCCATTAACAACCAAGTGTAAACAGTACTATGAAGACTCAGGAGCTCTGTCTTTCAGGGATAGGTCTTCCTCACTCAGTTACTACAAAGGAGTTTAAGCTGCTGCAGTGGCAGATTGCTCAGCACAATGCAAGAAGTTTGCCATGCTGCAGCTAACCTCTCTAGCTAAGCACAAAGTGATGCTGAAACACTGAAGCACACCTGAAAGGTAGCTACTAAGGAATGTTCAGCGTTGCGGTGGAAGGAGGTAGCTTTTACCGGAGGTACTTCAAGGAGACAGAGAGCAGGCTGGCAGAACAGAGCACCTTGTGTCCTCAGCAAGACTTTTCCTCCCAAGTTGTACTGCTTGACTCACATCTTGTGAAAAATGTGCCAGATTCTCCCAAAGTTCTTCTTCAAACTGACTCTGCTAACTCAATCAGCACAACTTCCCTAACACAGGAATACACCCAAAGACAGAAAAATGCACTCCAAATAAACTGCAGGTGAGAGTCAAGTAGGTAAAGAACAGAGTGAACATCTAACACTACTGAAGCTTTAAGAAGCATTCAAAGTGAACTAAATTCATGCACCAGAAGCTCAAGCTCACACTGTTGTGAATGTTTAACATTTTCAGGGTCTTGAGCTAGAGAATCACCCTCTCACTTCCATCTTGGGTACTTTTGTTCCTTGCAAGCGACAGGAGGATAAAAAAAATGCTGTAGATAATGTTGGAGACACCACCTCCAGCTTCACTCAGTCTCTTCCCCTTAGCTGGGCAAGTCCTATTTTAGTCAGCCATCTGCGTCACTAACCTGGAGCCAGAGCCTCTCTCTGCACAGTTCTGTTCCTGCTACTGTGAGACGCAAAGAGCAGTTACCCACATCCAATTCAGCAGAGAATCTGCAGGATGCAGCACACCCTGGTTGTGGAGAAGGCAAGATCTCTTGCATTTAGAGAACCAGCCACACTGATGTAGACTAAAGAACGGTAACTTCACTGCCCCAATAATCAGTCAGTAGCAAAACCACTGCTGTCCACATCCACACATGCAATTGCTTACTCTGACAACTGCAAAAGGCTGATTATTTCTTCCACTGCAGCTGTCCACACTGGTGTTTGGAGAGACTACTCACAGTAAAAGTCTCAGCTGTATAACACTCTGCAACAGCTGTGCAGAAGGATGCAAGATGTACTAAAGGCATGCCATGAGTGCTGTAGTGCCACAGTGGTGTCACAAAGCTCTTGGAGATATTAATCAAGTACTGCTTTGTCCTTTCATAAGCTCCAGGAACCTCACAAGGGCAAGGAGAATACTCCATATTAAAGTGTGGAACTAGAGCTATGTCTCTGTTTTCCTGACTATTTTTCCTGGTAGTTCTTCATGACAAATGAACTCTCTCTGCAAGAGCTCACATCTTGGCTGCTCAGTCTGAAATCCAAGCAAGTTGCTGCAATGGCACCATTCTGCACAGAAAACTCATAAGCAAGATCCTTTCAAATCCTAATGTTGCTGCTGATCTGTCCACTTGCTCCAAGTCAACACAACGCAGCTGAGGTACCCCTCAGTGTCTGACAAACATCCTTCCGGAGCATCAGCATGAGGAGGGCAGGCAGAGAGGAGAGGTGCAGGGAAACAGTCACACTGCAGTGCAGTCACAAGGTCAGGAGGTTCCTCAAAACCCTAATGTGTTCCTTTCCCTCCCTGCCTGCCCTTTCAACACGTGGCTGATGGAAGAGTGCAGACAAGTGAAACATCTGCTCTCTGGCATACCAATGGCAACACTGCCCTTGCTGCCTGCTAAATACATCTCTCCCTACCACACGTTCCCTGCTGCTACCCGGAGGTGAACAGATCAGCAGAAACAAGGTCACAGCTGTGTGCTCTCTCTGTATGTGGCACCTAAGCCAGAGCATGAATATTGCTTGGGAGAAGTGACACTGGCAGGTGCAGCAGCATCTCTGATCACTGCCCTAATGCCAAAACACGTTCTGGCATCTTGCAGCTAGATCTGCTGAAAGCATTTGCCACAAAAACAAAGCTCCTTTAATGCCAAGAGTTGCTGCACCTTCCATTAGGCTGAAAATGAGGTGGATTAGAGCCATTTTGTTACTGCTTGTGATACCGAGCACAGCAAGGCGTTGGGCTCCCATTGGAACCTTTGCCTACCCCAGCAATAAACAACAGTGGAAATAATGACTTGCTAAAAAAGGAAAAGTGGGCTACAATGCCAAGAGCCAACAAGCACAATGCCTCAACCTTTCCAAATCTCCAAATGTGTTCAATCTGCCATCTACTGGCGGCTGCTCACCTTAGCCTTCCGCAGAGCCCAAGTGGGAAATCTGCGAAGCCCTACATTTATCACGCCAAGGTACAACATGCAATCTGATTTCCAATTTTTTATTATGGGATGAAATACCCCAGGGAATTGCTTCTCAAATGCCATGCATTTAAACTAGATCCCTGCGTGGCTAATAGCAAATCCCAGTATGTGGGTTGCCGACATAGAAGTGAGGTAGCAGAGAAGAGCAGTGGGATTTAAGAAGTCGCATACACAGACTCGCACTCCAGATGCTGTAGGAAAGCATCACTGTGAACACCTGCAGAATGAACTTGGTCAGGAGGAAAGGCTCCATGGCTGGCCTCACCTCTGTGTCATCACTGTAGATATAGTAGAGGACCCGGATGAAGATGTCTTCTGAGATGTTGTGGAGAGTCACCACAGGGATGCTGGGCTGCGTCTGCAGCTCCTCGCTCTCACTGAAGTGGTCTTCAAGAAGGGCTTTGAAATAATCACTGCGACCACAGAAAAATGCCTGGAGAGGGAAGAAAGGCCAAAACACTAGCATCTTTCTCACTGCACCAAACTGTTCGGGAAGTCCTCTAACTCTGATCTTCCCTTTATTTTGAAGATGCATTTTCCCATACTTTATACTTCTATCCATGGCTGCCCTTAAAACCAAAACAACATTTTGTGAACTTCAATTCAAAAGTAGCATGGCCATAGGGCAAGAGTTTAAGCTGAAGTTGCTTCTCCAAAAAACTGCTGTTTACTTGCAAATTAAACACTCCCTTCTCTAGATAACAAATTCACAAGCCAACAGTAGGATATTTTGCAGCTGTGAATGCTGTGGCTGGATACATAAATTTATCTCCTCACCTCTGCAAGAAAGGAAGGGTTTCCTGTTTTGTTAAATGTTTGAAATACAGTTGCCAGCTGTAATAAGACTTCTGTCTTTCAGCTGATGAGGCAATGGTGCTTCTGCAGAGCATATCTAACACTGGATGAGTGGGTGAGACAAGCAGACTAGACCCAGAGCAAAAAGGGAGAAGAATGAAGCACAGCACAAGCACGCACCTTATGGCACAAGAAGTTGTAATCTGCCACCCGGAAACACACGTCAGGACAACTGTCAAAGTTGTCAGTGCTGTCAAATGGCAACTCCCCAAAACCAACCTAAAAAGAGAAACCAGGAAACACTGCTTGTAACATCCATGCTTTAAATATTCTCAGGGTCTCAAGATTGGACTTCTTGGTTTTCCCAGAAGCAACCATCCATCTGTTCCGGAACAGAGTACAGTGTAGAGTACCAGAGATGCTCTAGACACAGATGTCAACGTGAGGAACTTAAGTCCTTGCACTCCTGATGGAGATATTTCCTAACTACGGGGGCCCTCCTTATCCATGTACTCCCTGACTCTCCATATGCCTCTGCAAAGTATTTCTGTGCCTCCAAAAAGACAGATAACCAAGTGGAGGCAAAGTTTATTGCATGTAGCAGGTATCATAAGCACACCAGAGCTTAGGACTAGCCCTTTTGTGTGTAGATGTACAGGTAGATGTAGTAACATAGATTAAATAATTTCAAACTAGGGTATGTATCTATTTGGCTACAATTATTCCCTCACTTGAATAATCCAGTATTTCTGAAGCACATTTTAAATTTCTGCTTTGTTTGTAGCCAAAGAGACCTGCTGCAGTATTAATACTCTAGTCAATTATTTTAACACCAACACACTTCCTTCCAGTCCTACAGCCCAACAAAAGACAGCACACACACACAATAATCACTTGTTTTCTTAATGTTGTTTTAAAGTGGCATTTCCAAATAGTTTTACTGTCACCTTACCCTATATACAGGGTAATTCAATCCTAAGAGGAGTTTTATAGTCACAGTAATGTAACCAAGGCAATCTCTGGAAACACATTTCCCCCATTTATGCTTTCCAAACACAGCCTGGACCGAGGAGTCAATTACTGGTGTCTCTCCTCCAGGAAAGCCACATCCCAAGTTGCACCTAGGAAAATCTTGGGGTGACCACAAAGATTGGTTCACTCACTATGGACTAGCCAACATGCCTGCTTCCATCCTGACTGAAAGCAACTGGCTTTCAGCTTTACTGAGGAGCCAGATGACTCCTTCCTCCCAGACTGAACAAAGACACAGCCTGCAACACCCTACATTGGTACTCTCAGCCAGGCTCGGTTTGTGTGCAGTGAGGTTTCTCTCACAAAACAGGTTCCAGGATGTGGCAAGTCACCAGGCTGGCAAAAGCTCATGCCACCACTGAACATGGCAGTCTGGACCCACTTGCCAAGCTCTTTGACTGTCCACAGCAGCATCTGGCAGTTTCTCATTCTTAATCACAGAAGAGTTAAACCCAAACTGTGCCCGCGGCTGTTGCAGTAACGCTGCCCCTCCATCGGGGAACTCCTCTCTGAGACTCAGAGATGCAGCTATTCAAGGTACAATCCCCACCTAACTTATTGCCTGCTTTTAATACAGACATAACACAAAGGCACCTCCAACACTGAGTACAAGATCAGACTGTTCCATTTGTAGATTTCCCAGGTTGCTATTTTGCTGTTACCTATGTCTTACGTTTCAAGGCAATAAACGAGCTGTGGTCTGGCTACCTGCAGCCATACTCTCTGTGGCATCACATTACAAACACGAGTAGCCACGATACAACTACCTGTTCTGTTTGCATTGCTGCTATCCCCACTCTGTGCCCACAGCTTCTGTGTCCTCTCCTACAAATTCTCATGTGACTTCAAAAGCTACAACTTTGCAGGCACATTACAGGTAAGACAAATTTAGAACCAGATTTTGGTAAGATGCCCTTCTTTGTAGCACAGGAACTGTAATTGAGGCATAAGTTCATTTTTAAAAGAAACTCATCCCTCCAGAAAGGACATGGAATTTTGTCTCAGAGCTGGGCTCCTGCATGACAAACTCCTCTGGGCTCAATTTCCTGCTTCTAGCTTTGCCTGCCCCCACCTCTAATGCTCAGGTTTACAAGGTCATTTCCAATCCCTGTTACAAAAGCAGGTTCATGTCTTTGTCTCTCCTATTCAGCACTGAAGTGGCTAAACAGAATTTTCTCTTTGAGACCTTTTTGAGACTACTACACTCCTCCCTTGTCATGCTTCAGGATTTTAATCTCTCTTTCAGAGTCTCCTTGCAGAAAACTGACTTATTTCTCCCACTACCCTATTCAGACAACCTCCTTAGCATACCTCTGCGCAGGCCAAAGTTAAGTATGCTGCACAGGAAACACAAAACAGTTTGGTCTACAAGGTGCAAACACATTCCCAATAAACTCCTTCACCATACAGAAATGTTCTTAACATCTTTATAGCAGTAAGATTCCTGAAAGTTCACAGGATCTCCCAGCTACCACACATGGAGGATTAATTCCTCAGTGCTACAAATTTGAATTAGCCCTTAAACAGAACTGTTGCTGGAGGCAAAAACATGCAAAAGAAATCACCAGCAGCAATTTGTACCTTGGCCAGAGTATCTCAGCAAGAAAACTGTAAATAAATTACAATAAAAAATAAAAGGGTTAGTGATCCAAGAGAAGATTACCAGCCCATAAACAGATATAAGTGGATTGGATTAAAAAAAAAACAAAACCAACACACAAAAAAAAAAATCCATGGAAACATGTTGTAAATAGTTCCATTAACCTCTCTCTGCCAAGTGGGCAAAGCAAAGCACAGGGATAACTGCCATGGACAGCCGCACTACACCAGTGCGGAGACAGACAAAAGGAATCTTACTGCATTCAGTTCTGGAGCCCCCATTACAAGAGGGATGTGGAGATGCTGGAGCGTGTCCAGAGAAGGGCCCCGAGGATGCTCAGAGGGCTGCAGCAGCTCTGCTATGAGGATAGACTGAAAGAGTTGGGGCTGTTCAGTCTGGAGAAGAGAAGGCTCCCAGGTGACCTTCTTGTGGCCTTCCAGGATCTGAAGAAGGCCTACAAAAAAACTGGGGAGGGACTTTTTAGGCTATCAGGGAGTGACAGGACGAGGGGGAATGGAGCAAAGCTGGAGGTGGGGAGATTCAGACTGGATGTGAGGAGGAAGTTCTTCAACATGAGAGAAGTGAGAGCCTGGAATGGGTAGCCCAGGGAGGTGGTTGAGGCCCCGTCCCTGGAGATGTTTAAGGCCAGGCTGGCTGAGGCTCTGGCCAGCCTGCTCTAGGGTAGGGTGTCCCTGCCCATGGAAGGGCAGTTGGAACTAGATGATCCTTGTGGTCCCTTCCAACCCCGACTGATTCTATGAATCTATCTACATGTTTCAAATTGTTCTTTCTATGTATGACAAGATTCAGCTTTACCTCAGAAGTGACACATGGTCCCTTTTTTGCAGCCACAGCAAATACCAATACAGGTGGAGAGAGAAGTATTTATTTCACAGCAAATTCTGGTCCCTTTAAGTCTGATTTAATTTTGGCTTGGAAAATAAGATTTACAAAGAAACAATGTGTTTGTGGCCCCATGTACTGGCAGCCCTGCAGTCTCTAACTGAGAGTTCACCTGGCAGACATGAAATGAAGAGCTAGGCAGGGAAAGCCACATGGTTCCTGACAGTTGTGATGGTATTTTCCTTAAATCTGTCACTGCCAAACTCTACTGCAACAAATCAAAGGAGCAGCTGTCATGGTCATGACTTGCTTAAAGCTCTGGTCATGACTAGTTTAAAACAAAACAGAGACAACAATCATACTTTTAAAGCCAAACACTAAGAGAGAAGAGGACTTTCAAGTATAAACAAGGATGTGAAACAAGACAAGAAGATTATAAACATGTTTTAAGAGCTCAAAGGATAGATAGTTCTCACTCTGAAAAAAACTAACGAATTACAATTGGATATCAAATGTTATTTAATCACAAAACATATTACTGAATGATGGAACTGGGATGTATAGAATTTTCTACACCATTAAAGCACAGAATCAGTCAGGGTTAGAAGGGACCACAAGGTTCATCTAGTTCTAACCCCACTGCCGTGGGCAGGGACACCCTACCCTAGATCAGGATTAAAGACACTACAAATTACATGTTTATAGTGAAACAGAAAGCTGTGTACATGCCCACTTGATGCAGTATGGCACGACATGATATGCAGCAGCTCAGAATGCCTCTTGCTGAAATCTGTGAATGCTGCCTTCAGAAACCAAATACCTATTTTGTTTTGCATAGGCTGAAAAAAAAAATCAAATCAAATCAATCTATGTTTCTCTTGAGAATATGGATGTTTGTACACAACTACTCTGACATTTTAGGTCACACAGTGTGCATACTCTTCCTTGTATGGCACCACATCGTGCAAGAATGAGGATGTGCAATTCCTCTGTCCCCAAACAGAGAATTTAACTGTTTGTAAACATTAGGATGAGATATAAATGGCAATAAGAGCTTCCTTCATTTATTCTTTTTAAATTAAGTAAAAAAAAAAAAAACAACCCCCCCCCAGAGATAAATCCAGGAACCTTTTAGATTAGGCTAAACCAAGGTGCCCACATTTGTGCACGGCATAGAAACTCTGTAGTGAATAGGTGTGTGTCCATTCCCTCCTCACTTGTACAACCATAACAAGTCTAATAGTACTGTAACTGGGGCGGTCCTCACCTATGAACTCAGTGAGAAGAAAAAAAAAAAAAAAAAAAAATCACAGCTCACAGAGGCACTCACAGTGCTGTCAGATGATTAAATTATTCCAGGTTTCCAGCTCCTATTCTGCATGAAAGAATTAAAAGGAAAGTGTTTCCAAATGTTGTGAAGAAAAGCTTAAACTGACAGGAGCATGCCATCCAAGTCTAGGAACAAGGAATCAAAGAGAAACTATTCTTTTTATTTGTGAAGTGATTCAAAATGTATGTAAATTTCAGTTTTGAGGGGATTCTGCCCCTTTACTCTGCTCTCCTGAGACCCCTCCTGGAGTACTGTGTACAGCTCTGGAGCCCCCAACACAAAAAGGACATGGAACTGTTGGAGCCAGTTCAGAGGAGGCCACAAAGATGATCAGAGGGCTGCAGCAGCTCTGCTATGAGGACAGGCTGAGAGAGTTGGAGCTTTTCAGCTTTAAAAGAAGGCTTTGAAGAGACCTTATAGTGGCCTTCCAGTATCTGAAGGGGGCCTACAGGACGGCTGGGGAGGGACTATTGGCAAGGTCTTGTAACGACAGTACAAGGAATAATGGGTTTAAACAGACAGAGGAGAGATTTAAACTAGATGTTAGGAAGAAGTTCTTTCCAGTGAGGGTGGTGAGACACTGGCACAGGTTGCCCAGGGAGGTTGTGGCTGCTCCCTCCCTGGAGGTGTTCAAGGCCAGGCTGGATGAGGCCTTGAGCAACCTGTTCTAGTGGGAGGTGTCCCTGCCTATGGCAAGGGGTTGGAACTGGATGATCTTTGAGGTCCCTTCCAACTTAAGCCATTCTATGGCTTTGAGACCCACAATCCTTTTTTTTTTTTAATTCTTGGGGAGCTAAATCTGAAGCTTACTTACAGCAACCTCTCCCTCTAAAGCCTGCAAACATACAGAAAAGTATACTGAAAGCCACAAATAAACACAGAGTTGTCTGGAGGAGGCAGGTAATGCAAGAAAGATTTCTGCATTGGTAGATGGAAATTTGATGGAGAAAAACTCTATAAAGTGCTCAGTACTCAGAAATGTATCTGCCAAAATCCAGCTTAAACCGTGCTGGCACGGAACAGGTAAAAAGCCTTATCCATGCTATAAACACACACACACTCTGCATCAGGCAGGTCTGTTTGACACGGGACAAAAAGATAAAAGGCAGTAAGTTTTACTACATCAGTCAGTCATACAATCTCTAGGCACAGCAGCCATGTAAATAGAGCTCATGTTATTAAATTCAGTGGTTGGTAAGACCAAAAAAGAAAAAAAAAGACAGACAAGAGCAAAGTGAATCTGCTGATACTACACAAAACAAAAGATGCACGGAGAAAAAAAAGTCCATAAATATTTATCCTGAGCTCCTGTAACTGAGAGCAGAGACTTAAGTAATGATGGTATTTTAACATAGCAGTCAACCACCTGTAGCCTGTGGGCTGTTTCTAACAGCCAGTTAGACTTAGTTACGAAAAGCAAATCTGTTATCAGTCAAGTTAAATTAGCTTCAGAGAGACTCACATTTCTGCTGGAAATACTTTCAGGGTTTGAAAGCACCTCTCTACTGCAGGGTGTCAGCTCCTAGCAAACAAGTTCAGCAAGCCATCTTCATCTACATGTCCCTTTGGGCACCAATGCCTGCCAATAAAACATTTCTGATACTTAAGCAGGATGGCAGAGAGAAGGGAAAACAGCCAAGGGTCAACTCTTGTTCCATTGTAGTCAGTGGGGAAATCCCTACCAACCACAAGGCAAGAGTTTTGTTTACCAAGATCCTCACTGGAAGAAAAATCCAGGGGAAAGGACCAGCACTGAGAGCCTCATTAAACAACTTTACGGCACTTTCAAGCAATAAAAGGCTTTCAGCATTTGGAGCACCAACAAAGAAGCAAGCACTAACTCAAATGGAGAGAATGAGACTGAACACATGGGAACACACACCCCAGCCCCACCGAGACCAGAAGTAGTATGAAGCTCCCTACCCGCAGTTCGGCTGGCAGGGCACAGTCTGCTAGCAGAGCCAAATCCTCCTGCAGCCGGCAGTTACCCGAGGGCTCAATCGTCAGCACTTTCACACAGGTCCCTGGCTTGGAAGAGACTGGAAGAAGCAAAAAACAAAAGAGCAGAGATGCCTGAATTCCTCTACAAACATTCCCATTTGGAGAAAAGAGAAAAGCCAGTATTATCGCTGTTTAGCTTTTACTGCCAAGCACACACCATTCTTCCATCTAAACAGCCACACAGCACTCCCCAGCACAGCTGATGAGCAGGGCTGGAAGGGGATGAAGATATTGTTGTCTCTCTTGAAATCCCCACTTAGTTTCTTGTGCTGGAATATCAACTGTGACAAAGAAGTTGTCACAGCCATATTCAAGCCAACTTGCTCTCTGCAATCCACATCATCAATTACAGTTGAGGACCGTTAATCAGGCTGCCCCTGATGCCTGTACAAGTCATTCATATGATGCCTCCCCCAGCCTACCACCCCTACACCTTAAGTGACACTGTCAGTGGAAGTCCATACGAGGGAATATCATAGGCGAAATAAAGCTGCTTTCATGCCTCTCTGCTCTGTCATCTGCTCTCATGGGTCTCCTTTCAGCTTTACCATCCTAACTTCAGTCCAGGGAACAAAGACATTTATTCTAGTTTAGGTAGCAAGAGCCTGTTCTCCACTTTCTACCTGCAGCTCTCCAATGCACAAAGACCCCCAGAACATCTGGACTATATTCTACACAACCACTAAATATGCATCATTACCATCAAAGAGACCAAATAAACCATACAGAAATGGCAACTTCATTTGCCCTTTTCAGATCTAGTTTCTTTGTGTCTTGCCCTAACAGCCTAATAAAGGGTGACACTTTTGTTGTCTTGCTATGACCAAAATTGCCATGGAGCTTACTGAGGCCAAATACTCTAACTTCAGGTGAGCGGCAGCTCAAAGTAGGCCCAGCTATTGTGTTACAGCACCACTGCTGGCACAGCCTCTGCTCTTTCTAGCCACCTCACTCCTACACTTTATAGAATCATAGAATCAGTCAGGGTTGGAAGGGACCACAATTTCCAACCCCCCTGCCCTTCCATAGGCAGGGACACCCTACCCTAGATTAGGCTGGCCACAGCCTCAGCCAGCCTGGCCTTAAACACCTCCAGGGATGGGACCTCAACCACCTCCCTGGGCAACACATTCCAGGGTCTCACTTCTCTCATGTTGAAGAACTTCCTCCTCATGTCCAGTCTGAATCTCCCCACCTCCAGCTTTGCTCCATTTCCCCGAGTCCTGTCACTACCTGAGAGCCTGAAAAGTCCCTCCTCAGCTTTTTTGTAGGCCCCCTTCAGATACTGGAAGGCCACAAGAAGGTCACCTGGGAGCCTCCTCTTCTCCCAACTGAACAGCCCCAACTCTTTCAGTCTGTCCTCATAGCAGAGCTGCTGCAGCCCTCTGAGCATCCTCGGGGCCCTTCTCTGGACATGCTCCAGCATCTCCACATCCCTCTTGTAATGGGGGCTCCAGAACTGAATGCAGTACTTTAGGTGGGGTCTCGCCAGAGCAGAGTAGAGGGGGAAAATCACCTCCCTTGACCTGCTGGCCACACTTCACTAACTCAGGTTTGTTTTCAGCTCAGCATGCCCCGGGATGAGAACTGGAGCACGTAAGACAGTCAAGAGTCCCTGGCATACAGGGAAGCACATAGAGAAAACAAGAGGCACCACTGGAAAATGCGAAGTCGTGGTAAGGAAGGCTTGCCATGCTGTTGGGAGCTGGAGAGAAACAGTTAACTCTCAAGGACAAAAGAGTTATGTGGCCCCAAGCTGAGGGATTCAGAAGAATTTCTGACAGGCTGATTCACCACATGAAAACCTCTCTCAGGTGAATCACACCACCTTGAGACCTCATTTTTCCTGACATTTTACACAGTATTACACGAGCTTCATCAGATGACTCCACTGAGTCGTGGGTGAAACAAGACCACGATGTGCCACAAAACAACTTCTCCACCCCCTCCTCCACATTACTGTGCACCCTCCAGATATGTCACTGCTGTACCTCAAATAGGCTGAATAACTCAGAAGGATCCTGGAAAGGGAAAGATAATCAGGGGTGTCAGGAGTGGGGGAGGCAGGCTCATCTCATTTGCTCCCTGGGACAGGATGAGGAGCAACGCATATAAGCTGCAGCACAGGACACAAGGGGAAACTTCTTTACTGTAAGGGTCACAGAGCACTGAAACAGGTTTCCCAGAGAGGTTGTGGAGTCTCCTTCTCTGGAGACTTTCAAGGCCTGTCTGGATGTGTTGCTCTGTGACCTGAGCTAGATTGTATGGTCCTACTCTGGCAAGGGCGCTGGACTCAACGATCTCTTTGGGTCCCTTCCAATCCCTAACATCCTGTGGTCTACCAATACAAGACAGCCAGGTACCATCACTGCTACACACAGAGTTACACCAGCAAGAAGAAAGGCTATTCCATTAGAATTAAATGCTAGCTTCACACAGATGACTAAGGGTAAAAAAGCCCAGAGGACACCTGTTGCTAGCACAAACAAGAATGAATGCATTTTGTTCAAAAGCCCTGCCACTTACAGCCCAGCGTGAGAGAAGGGAACTTCTCACTGTGCAATTAGAAATTCTTTATGGCAGAGAGAATCATTTGTATTTGTGTAATGCCTATTTAACAGCAACCAAGTCAGGCTCTGCAAGCACTAATGGACCTAGAAAGTTTTAAGCAGTAGTCAAATGGAAGAGTTCTTCTCTTGGGATCTACAAAGCATCTGCACACTTCCACAGCAACATGAAAGAGACATTTGTCTGAGAAGTGAATCCATCACAAAATATTTCAGACTCTATCTCTCAAATCCAAGAGAACAGCATTTGTTATCACAAGCAGCTCTCTCCTAACAGAAACAAAAATCACAGTGACAGAACAGGAATAAGCTTTTGGCTACAAGCTTTTGGCCACTGCTTTCTTGCAAGAAGGAGGAAGGAAGGGTTTTCTGAAAGAGTGACATAAACAATGCAAGGAGCTGGAAGGGAAAAACGTCACCACAGTTGAGAATGCATGATTTTGACTTCCCAGTTTAGCCCAGCTATATAGCACTGAATGCCACCTACCAATTCATCAGCTGCTTTTGTTTTCCTGCTCAATACTTCCTTGTAGTCTTTTGTTTCAACTGAGCCAAGGCACCACACAAAAGCACACAGAACTCCCAAACCTTTCCAAAATCATGCCACACTTGGACATTTGCCTTACACATCCCCTTCCCAAAGCCACAACTAGCTATAACCACACATTCTGTACATCCACTGTCACCAGTATAAAGACAAGCATCACAAACCTTCCTCTCAACCTTTTTGCTCTAAATCTTGCAGGACTAAGTGCAGAGTATTTATTTTCAAATACTTCCACTTCTAAAGGAAGAATGATGGCTTAATCTGAACCACCTCTGTCTGAGCTCTTCCAAACACTGCAACGTTTTTTTTTTTGCAGTTACAGCCACAACATACACGAAGGAGGGGGAAAATACAAAAGCACTGACATTGATTCTATCTCAGGTGCAAGAGAAGGCAGTAGGTCATCTTGTTCAGGGTTTTCCAAAACTACTGTCTGTCTGTGTATGCCAAGATACTAAGTGCTTCTGGAATGCTGCTTAACTCTAGATAATGAGATTGCAGAGACTGTGATTATTTGTATTAAGAAGAGCAGATCAAGGGAGCTTCTCCTTCCCCTCTACTCTGCCCTGGTGAGACCTCATCTTGAATACTGCGTTCAGTTTTGGGCTCCCCAGTTTAAGAGGGTCAGGAATCTGCTGGAGAGGGTCCAGCAGAGAGCTACAAGGATGATTAGGGGACTGGAGGGCATGGCTTGTGAGGAGAGGCTGAGGGACCTGGGGCTGTTTAGTCTGGAGACGACAGAGAGGGGATTTAATAAGTGTTTATAAACATCTGAAGGCTGGGGGTCAGGAGGAGGGGGACAGGCTCTGCTCACTTGCTCCCTGGGATAGGACAATGAGCAAGGGGTCTAAGTTGCAGCACAGGAGGTTCCACTTCAACACAAGGGGGAACTTCTTTACTGTAAGGGTCACAGAGCACTGGCACAGGCTCCCCAGAGAGGTTGTGGAGTCTCCTTCTCTGGAGACCTTCAAGGCCTGTCTGGATGTGTGCTGTTCCCCTGTGATCTGTGCTAGATTGTGTCATCCTGCTCTGGCAAGGCAGTTGGACTCCACAATCTCCTTGGGTCCTTTCCAACCCCTGATATCCTGTGATCCTGTGACCCACTGGAGCTGCACAAACCTGAGTTTATGTTGTTTTGTTAGGCACAGTTCAACATTAGAACACAGATGCAAGACATGACCCTGCTCTGCAGACCTGAATCAGATGTCTATTCCACAGAAAGTATTTGAACAAGCAGAGATTCTTAACATACTAGAAGCAACAGTAATGCTCTTTTCAAGTGCCAGGCATGATGCAATCTAAATTCTTTCTAAGTTTAAAAACTTCTGTTATTCTGGTATTACTTTCTGGAGAATGCAATTTTCCTGGTTTCCACATGAGATCTGATCTGAGAAACAAACTTGACAGACCTATCAGCAGTCCTGTCTATTCACTGAAATCCAACCTGACATAAATAAATATCAAGCCCAGTATTTGCATTAGTGCTCTACACCACCCATTGATGAGGCCTTTGTGAGGCCTTAAAGAACAACCCTTCTCTTCAAAGAATACAGAAATTAAATGATTTGTCTGGTGCCACCCAGGAAGTTTGCCTTGTAAGCTCCAAGGAGAGCTTGTATCTGAAACTCCCAAACAACCTGACACATTGCTTCACCATCTCCTATTTTTAAACCTCAAGAAGTAGTCAGCTTTTTTGCAGTTCTGTGATGGTCTGAGGCTAATTCACAGAATGACAGAACTTTAGAGGTTGGAAAGGACCTCCAGAGATCATCAAGTCCAACCTCCCTGCCAAGGCAGGATCCCCTAGGGTAGCTTGCACAGCAATTCATCCAGGTGGGTTTTGAAAGTCTCCAGAGAAGGAGACTCCACAACCTCTCTGGGCAGCCTGTAATTGGAATATTCTCATGAGAGAAATTAGATCATTGGTTGTAAAAAGAAAAATACTGATGAGGTCTGTATCACTCACTGGTTTGCTAAAAGGGATAAAAAGACAAAATATACACAATTTGTCCCACTTTGCTCTGGGATGCTACTCCCTTTCACATCCCCTTCACTCTGCTCTAATATCATCCGCTAACCTTGGCTAACAGAACACAGCGTAAGCTTTGCTGGTTGTTTCATTTGTCTGGCTGGGAAGGAAGAGGGGAAGAAAGAGGCTTTGAGCCCCTTCTGGGCAGTTTCTTGGTTCAGGAGTGAATTTGGATTTCTGTATTATTTCTAATTTGTGTATAATTGTAACTACTTGTTGTGTATATATGCTTGTAAACGTAGCTTTGCTGCAAATATAGCTTCCTCTTACTTCTAAGGCATCTGAGCCGGTCTAGTAAATTTCAGTAGGGGGGAGGTGGGGGACAAGTTCCTAACCCACCACAAGTTCTCAAATTTAACCACATTAAGTGGCCAGTGACATACTGTGCAGTGGCTTCAGACAGCTATCAAGCTGCTCACCCTATACTCTCCCCACAAACTAACGTGAGATTTTAAACTTGATGTATTAAGGCAGAATGGTTCCCCTCAGGGTCTCAGCTAGACCCTGTGAATAAGACATAAAGAAAAACACCCTAAAGGTTTAAATAAATAAATGATCTCCAGTATCTCTCACAGGATTACTGTGAAATCAAAAGGTGCCAGAAGGTAATTTTATCACCTGATTATCTGAGTGGTTTTTAATTTCTGTCCACGCTATTTGCCACCACTCACCTTTTTCACCACTTCTTTAATACACAAACTGATAGTTTATGCTATTTGTGGCAAGAAATACATCAATATTCTCTTCAGATGCATGTTTACATGGCTGAGGTAAGACACTTTCCATAAGCACTTGCACCCCAATCTACAGCAGTTGTATCATGGTAAACTTACAGTCTACAACCACCAAACAAGTGGGCATGCCTAAGAGGAAACATACACATGGTAATATGCTCCATGACATTATTTCTTCCACATGAGGAATTTCTCGAGCCAGAAGCATTGTCTCTTAACTGCTAAACCCTACAGGTTCAGAAGGATGAAAAACCAGAACTCATAATTCCAAAGGGAAAGGTGGAATAACTATACCTTTACCTCTTAGATCAAGGAAGATGCTATTGACTTAAAACTTACAGAATAAAGCTTCTCTTCTCAAACTAGAATTAACGTGGCTGAAGCAAAGGATTTAACTCAGAGCATGAAGTGAGAATCAGATGTTTTTCAGCCTGAGGGTTTTGTTACCAGGTGATTTTTAACGTAATGACTAACATTGCCTTGTCCTACTTGTGATGTTTTGATTACTCTTTATGTGCCCTTCAGCTTGAACCGAGAAGGTGAATGATAAACTCCAGCTGCTGGCTTTTTGTACAATAAGCTGATGTCATGATTGGATAACCAAAAACCCTTAAAAAGAAGATTGTGGCACTGAAGGTTTGGCACATACATCTGTTACAAAACCACACACCCTTTCAGAAATACCCTGCTTTTAAAACCAACAGTCTCTCTGCATCCATTTTGAGTGAATTTGGTTAGGGGGTAGATAAATGCAAGAGAGGATACTTCATTGTACATATTTCATCTCCCTCAGGCATTTAAACAAACTCCCTGCTGAAAGGCACTTCCCAGTATATCCCAGTGCTCCATGGAATGTTTGGCAACCACAGCAAAGTCCTGCTGCCACAGTTGCTCTACTGTAATAAAAACATTCAACAGAAATGATAACCATCTATGTGTCAGAAACCAACAGAGCTGCCCTGCAGAGAGCCCATGGCTAAAAACTATCACACAGACACGGGAATTCCACAGCATTTTCTCTAAGTCCCAAGGGCAACATGAAACATCTACCACCACATTTCCCTCTCTCCCCTAAAAGGGCACACAGGCACAGCAAAGACAACAGCAAACAAAATACTCACCAAATTCATAGACTTTTTTACATTTGGTCTCCAAATCATCTATGAGGTCCTGCAGCCGACACTGCTTGGCTAACCTCTTGCAATCATGTACATATTCTACATCGATATCAAGACGACCTGCAGAGAAGAAATGCAGCCAGGTACTTTAACCCATACCACCCCTAGGTGTTCAAATGGCAAAAATTAAGGACTGAAGACTTCATGGCACAGACATATTGCCTCACTTCTCAGCATCCAGTTACAACTCAGTCCAAGAAGCTAAGACTTACCCACTGCTTCACTGAATCTCAATTTGACATCTAATTCACGTTCCCACTTTCTAGTGTCTTCCCCAGTAACTTCATTCAAGGTGCCAACAACCAAACAGGCTTATACAACAGATGTGCAATTCCCTCAGAATAGAAAAATAGCAGCACGACAGCATTAAGTATGACTGTCATCGCTGGCTATCTGTTTGGGTAAGGAAAGACTTTAGGTTCACAAATTGTCATCCCAGAATCTTTAACCACTACTGAAAGCACGGCAAAGAACGTTTCTGAGAACGCTGGACTGACAAAGACAACCTTGAAGATCTGGCGCCACCTCCTGGCCTGAAATAGTTCAGCACTTCGCATGCCTACTCTACAGCATTTGGCATTTTCACAGAAGCTTTGGGATCAACTTCTCTTCAGAAAAAAAAAAAAGTAGAAATTAGTTAAGCTTTCAGCACAGACTGCTCAGATCTAACAGACTGAAAATGTGGTACATGGGAACCTGGCTTTTCACCATTTTAGGTGATTGTTACCCCAGATGACAGATTTTCCTTCCTTGAGTTAAAAACATTCTCCACATCCATCCAATCAAACAAGTTAAGATATTTTTTAAATATATAATTAATTGTGTAGTTATTGGCAGGACAACAACTGGTAAAAGGTACAAACAACTTGGAAGAGATGAAGATTGTTCACATTCTCCCCTCCTGCCAGCACAGAGGATGTGTTGGCAGCTCATGCACCCAAACTTGGCTGTCTGCAAGCATGTGCCACTCAAACAGTGATATGGCAGAAACACAGACAGCTGTCCCCCAACCATGTATACATACAGCAGACAGTAAGTCACTTACCTGTGTATAGATACTGAAGAAGAGAGCCAAAGGCTGCTGGATTAATCTAAAATAAAACATGAGAATTTTACCTATAGAATTATCAGGAACTTAATAACAAGAATGAAACTTGCTTGGATAGAAACATGACCCTAAACAAATCAAAAAACCCCCAAGCATTTAAATGATAACTCACACACACACTGCACTTCTTTTCCTTGTCCCTCATGTAACTAAGCCTTCCACTCCACCTGGCTTACACAGCTTCTACGTGTACCAGCTGATACTAATCTTTGTGCCTCGGGAGGCAGGAGCTGACTAATGGAGGGAAGTAGTTCCAAACATGCAGTTGTAACACAGGCTCTGTAAAATCCAGTCTTTCACTGGTTGTAAACTTTCCCAGCTCTTCACAGTTTGAGAGGAAAGACATATTCTTGTACAAAGAAAAAGGACAGACATTAAGCAAGGTCCTGAGAAAATGGAAGTATGTTTGTCCTGAGAGGTTTTGCACAGCCACAGACAAGCTATAGAAACATATGCCAGAGTACGGTGATTGCAGGATGGAAAGCACTTAGGGCCTATTTAGTTCTTCATGCAAAAGCAACAAAAGGGACTCAATTAGAGCCAATTATTGAGGTGATGTCTTCACTACAGACCACCTGTCCACCAGGAATTAGATGGACTCAACTCATTCCACAGAGGAGTCATGATGCAGCTGGCAGATGGTAACAGCTACCTACTGCTGCAATTAATTAAAATATATTGGAGCCCACGACAAGGGAACAAAGAAGAGAAGTACACAGTCTGCAGCCTTTTGCTATCTTAATAAGTTGCTATTTTACAGCATAAAGTGCCTCTTTGAGCCACTCTCCTTGATTATGGTCATTCTGAGCTTCAAGAGCTATTCACTGTGGAAGTTAGCCCTCAGACTGTCCTTCCCACCTGCTTTGGTCACAAAGGAAAAAACAAAAGAGAGAGCTGGAAGCACAGCCTTGCTCACCAGTGGATGTTTCAACACTATCATGTTCTTCCCTTTCCATTTGGTCTCAAACATTTCTGCAAAGTAGGCGCTGCGAGCAGTGAGAATGCAGCGGTGGGCACAGAAGGATTTGCCGTGAACGATGAAAACGATGTCACTTTGGTAGCCCTGCTCCAGCAAACTGTAAGGAGCAGAGAGGAGGAAGTCAGCAAAATGAGAAAGGACAGAATGCAGTAAAGGTAGCAAACCTGCACTTAGGTCTAAGTGAACAAATACCTCTGAACTTTGCAGTCTCTCCCTCCCCCATTAGGCAGCCAGCAGTGGGGCTTGCTAATTCACAAGAGTGGGATCCCTTACTGCCTCCAATGACTCAGAGTTCCATTAGTGTATGAGGGAGGACAGAGAATGAAACCTTCTGGCCTCAGGCAAACCACTGAACTCAGGGAATAGACTGTAAAGAGAAATTAGTGGCCCCAAACACATCTCTAAAGGTTTTCAATTGTCAGATGACAAGAAGCCCTACAGAAGCATACACTTCCAAAGAGAATTACTCCACTGCGTAGGTGCAGCTTTCCTGCTTTCTGGACGCTGTCAGCATGCACAATTTCACCACGCAGCAAATACAAGAGGACTTGATGTCACCCGCTCTCAGGAGGAAGAAGGATGTTACAGGCATGAAATAGAGGCAATTACCACATCAGAGATTTGTTTATGATTACATGCCCATACCCTCATTCTTTAAAAGGGAAAAAAAATAAGACTGCTACTTCTAGAGTTTATGGGAACTGTCACCAGCATTTCCTAATGCCTATCAGCCCTTACATATCCTCGCAAACATCCCCATGAGGTCAAATCGGGCAGACAGCAGATATCATATTCCTTCTAGAGAGCTGGACTGGTATGTAGAAGAGTGTGGGGCCACACAAGGAGATAATGCCAGAGCAGGGTCTTGAATTCTGATCTCGATCTCCTTCCTACTAGTGTCTTGCCCAAAACAAAATAGCAGCAGTTAGGTGTTTATTTTTTGCCTTTTAATGTTGTCCACTCAAATCCTACATCATCTGAGCCACAAACTCAGGGAGCGATAAATCACTCTGCAAAATTCTACTTCCCTGAAAGGCAGAATCTGATTTTACTCAGATATATGAATTTTCTTTCTCCCCTCTTTCCCCACAGCTTCAAAATTAGGACTCTGTAGTAATGGTAAGATTGTCAGATCTTTCCAGGACTTACTTGCTGTCCAACTTTGAAGGTACAGATGCTGAAACCTTACCGGCTTTGTTTAAATCAAACCAATGGGAAGACAAAAATAACACAAACAAAATCAAGCCTATGTAATTAACATCAGAGAAACAGCAAGAAGAAAAGATTCCTCTGCTCTTGGAGCATGTTAAGCTCTAGGTTAAGACTACAAGGTTTGACAGGCAACTTGCAGAAATATCTTTAAATTAACAGGTTTTATTCAACTAAAATACAGAGAACTGAGCACTGTCTCTGTGAGTCAGTTTGAGACTTTTTAAGGTGCTCTGTCTCAGAAATGAGATACCTATTATCACTGCTGGAAACCTCAACTCTATTTATTGGAAACCTCAGCTTGTGGGCTACAGTACTCTAGGTCTGAAACTCAATTTCAGTTGACAAATTATCCTAAATTACTCATGTGGTTTTAGTGATCTAGTTTTGACAATCAAGGATGGCAATCTAATGCTTCTGCACTGTAATGATCAGCTTTCTCTTGGTTCTGTAGTCTGTACTTAGGTCACTGGAAGCTGTATTTTAAGTGCATACACAGCTGAAGTTCTCCCTTAGGGCATGAAGAACATCCCTTAGAGGAAGCTCTACAGGCCCAGGAATAAGATAGGGTACTCAGCAGTTGCCTTTCAAATCTGGCCTTAACAGAGAGCTTGGATATCCAGGTTAACAGCTAAGAAAGAAGGATGACAGAATGGAGCTGTCTCATCGGCTTACCGCTGCAGAAAGACATCGTAGTAATCTCTCTTCATGCACTGTGCCGTGATCTGTTTGTACTCCTTCAGCAGACGTCGGATGGCATCACTCAAAGCTCCATACAAACAACGTTCTCCATCAAAAGTGTTTGCCTCACATTTTGCTCCTGCAAAATGATCACAGGTACATGACATCAAGGCAGAGTTACATCCTTCTCAAGTGTCCTCAGATGGTTGCCAAATGAGCCTGACTTCTGGCTGGCAGCACTTCCCTGTGATCCCCTATAGTTACAAAAACTAAGCTCCCTTTATATGTGTATAACCTAAAGCTGTTCTCTCACAGCAAAATCCCTTTCTGAACAAGTCACGACTCATTCTCACTGATTCTGGTGATGTGCCTCTCAGCATGGCTCCAGCAGTGTTCTGGGAAGAGGAATTTCACTGTACAAAGACTGAGACCATTTACTGGACTTTTAACAGCTCTTCCTCAAAAAAGCATTTCTGCTTTGCACAAGGCATGAGGTACTTCTCTAGGTTAGACTCTGCTAGAAAGCTGGAGGGTATTTGCATTTTGCTATTTTAGAATGAAGCAGCTGATTAAGAAGCTTTGTCTGCAGCAGAAGAGACAGGCCTTTTGAGATCCAGCTGCACTCCAATTCCTCTGCCAGAAGACAAACATCACAACTACTTCAGGGAGTTCAGGTGCTGGGAACCAACTGGCCAGATACTCTGCCTGGAGAGTTTGTCCTGAGTAAAAGTCCTTGCACTTCACCTGTAAGTCCTGCTTAGAAAGCAAGGCTATCAGAAGAATACAAGAACGTTTTAAACAGACAGCTCTTGAGATGAAGTACAGTTCTTAGAGCAGCATAGTCTCCACAGCAATGCACCCTCAGAGAACATCAGCTATGATTCCAGAAAGTCATGCTGCTCTGAGTCATCACAGAGAGATTCCCTATAGCAAATTCAAGCAGCAAATGGTAGGAAAAAGATCCGTGAAAGTGTATCCACTGCAGCCTAAGATCACTGATCAGATGGTTGATTGTAACAGAAGTTTCCACAAGGGATGACTAGCAGGATATACAATCCCTATGGACCGGTATGGAGAAAGATACAGCATCCATCACTCAAGACATTTTCACTCACCATTGGCTAGAAGATAACGCACAAGCTCCTCATGTCCACAGAGGCAAGCATAATACCTGACAATAGGAAGATAAATAAAATTCAGAGATACAGGAGGAAGCAAAGTTCAGTGTTTGGTCACATCACAGCACGAAGATCTCAGCATCGAGCCATCCCTGATAAGCTTAGAAGATGACTCCTCAAAGGAGTGAGGCATTGCTGTTGAACAGCATAGAAGTTTGACCCCAGCAAAGGACTAAGCAGGATCTGTGCCCAGCACTTCTCAGCACTGCTGTCCACAAGGAGATCTCAAGGTCCCAGTCTCAGTTCAGCATCTTCTGCTGCCTCACCAGCTGCCAAATCTATCCTCGTTTTAATGGAGTTTGTTTCATGTGCACTCAGCAATTCCACTGCATTCTCAAAAACATTCTTTGCTCCTTCTGCTTTCAGTGAGTACTGTACACTGTAACAAGGGAACTGCACCCACACTGATGTACAGCAAATCCACCCCTCAAAGTCCTACTTGCGATGAGCTTTGTTTTCTTCTTCACAATCTTTCAGGACTGTCTTTCACAAGGACCTCAAATAGCCCTACAAACTTGGAGAACCCTGTATGTGAATCGCAGGAAGCAAATGTTAGCCTACCTCTACTTTGGAAGGTTATTCCATACTCTGAATATACTGCAGATATCTATGTGGAATTAACTTCAGAATTAGTACCTGGGGAGGTAAAACGGTCACACCACCCTTCTCAGCACCAGCACAGCATTCCTCACTACCTACTGCACACTCACAGCCTCGCCAGAGAGACTGTGATCTAGCATTCACTTTGTATTTCACCAAGCCAAGCCTTCAGCTGAAAATAGATGCTAGAATGACATATACTTTGAGCAGGAAAAAGCCTAATCAGACCAAGAACAGACCACTTAATCCACATACTCTGGTCATAAAATTAGCCTCCCTTCTGAGCACTACTTCAACAAGTGTCAGTCAGATAGGAAACAAAGACATATGTAGCACAGCACCCAACAAATCAGAGAAGCAGAAATACGTAGTCAAATCTCCCAAAAAGCAGAACCTGAGACATTTTATAGCAGTGCTTCTAGCTGTTGAGGCAGAGAGAGCAGAAGAGCTCTGCAGGACTCACAGAGGTGTACTGTCCCATTTGTCACGGACATTAATTTCCACATCTCGCTGCTCAAGAAGGTATCTGGAAGAAAAGGGAGAGCAAAGTTGTAACTTCATGCAGCTACTCAGTTACATTCTCCTCTCACAGAAGAGGGAACTTTGTACAGTAACTTCCAAAGGTGTGACAGGATTTTTTGCACTTGGAGAGCTGTCAGCTATGGCTGGAGGAGCATCAGTCAAATCCTCAGCCTAAGGAATGGCATTCCACAGCGTGGCTTGGCAGCTCCTTTCAATCTTAAGTGGCAAAAGAAGCAAATCAAACCCACCTCCTGCTGACCCCTAACAGGGTAGCAATCACAAAAGAAGCCTGAGCACTTCAGCAGTACCTTTGTGTTCTTCAGCAGTGCTCACAGACTGGATGCTTACAAATAAGTGGCCAAGCTCACAAGTCTAAGGCTGGATGCTTATCCTGCTTGTGACTGTGTTTGCCACAAGCAACAACATCAGGTGGTCCTGTAAGTCTTGCTGCTTCTTTGTCCTGCATATTCATGCTGTATCACATGTTGGCAACACTCCTTTTACTTTAGGATCTACAGAAGACAGACTTTGCCTTGCACACAAATCTGCTATATAGCCTGGTTCTTGTTATATCCAGCCTGTCTCCAGCTACTGCACAACCATCTTTCCAGAAGTCCCTCTCAGCCTCCACAAAGATTCTCAAGACTGGGACTTTTTTTTCTCATCAACCTCTCCTTTCACTCCCTCCATACTTTCTGTGCCAAACTTTAGGTTCTTTTGACCTCATGCAAAGTCCCAAGCAGCTCACCTCCTTTCTACTCAGCTCAGTTTGTCCCCTCTACTTTGACAGCATTCTCAGACTGATCACTTCTCTACTTTCACTTCTGTGCCAGTCATCTCAAACCTCTGCAAGGCCACCTGCAGAACTCCTCCTCCTACAGTAAAGTTGCAATTCACTACTTGCAATGAATTTATCTGAGTATGAAACAGATAACAGCGCTCCCCAGATCTCACCTATGTGCCTATTTGCCCCTCCTTAGCAGACACTTTGAAACAGAAAATCTACATGTTGGGAGGTGAAAGAATCGAGTAAGACCAAAAGGTGAAGAAGACTCTTCCTGCAGACAAGCAGCCCACCTGACTCCTGACCTAGTATCATAGTATCATCAGGGTTGGAAGAGACCTCACAGATCATCAAGTCCAACCCTTCACCACAGAGCTCAAGGCTAGACCATGGCACCAAGTGCCACGTCCAATCCTGCCTTGAACAGCTCCAGGGACGGCGACTCCACCACCTCCCTGGGCAGCCCATTCCAGTAGCCAATGACTCTCTCAGTGAAGAACTTTCTCCTCACCTCGAGCCTAAACTTCCCTGGTGCAGCCTGAGGCTGTGTCCCCTCATTCTGGCGCTGACCACCTGAGAGAAGAGAGCAACCTCCCCCTGGCCACAACCACTCCTCAGGTAGTTGTAGACAGCAATAAGGTCACCCCTGAGCCTCCTCTTCTCCAGGCTAAACAATCCCAGCTCCCTCAGCCTCTCCTCGTAGGGCTGTGCTCGAGGCCTCTCACCAGCCTCGTCGCCCTTCTCTGGACACACTCAAGGATTTCAATGTCCCTTCTAAACTGGGGGGCCCAGAACTGAACACAGTACTCGAGGTGTGGTCTAACCAGTGCAGAGTACAGGGGCAGAATGACCTCCCTGCTCCTGCTGGCCACACCATTCCTGATGCAGGCCAGGATGCCATTGGCTCTCTTGGCCACCTGGGCACACTGCTGGCTCATGTTCAGGCGGGTATCAATCAGCGCCCCCAGATCCCTCTCTATCTGGCTGCTCTCCAGCCACTCCGACCCCAGCCTGTATCTCTGCATAGGGTTGTTGTGGCCAAAGTGCAGCACTCGGCACTTGGGGCCATTGAACGCCATCCCACTGCGGCTAAGCCACACTGCTCCAGTGTGAGCAAGGAGACTTGGCTTAAAATGTAGCAGCCTGGAGTTTTTCAGAGATACTACCAGAGCGTGCAGCCCAGGGTGTCCCGGGCGAGCCCTGACGATTACCTCCCAGAGCTCCAGCTTCCTGCTGACGCTAACACAGCCTCCGCTGTCAGACAGACACTGCAGCAGAGACAAGACTTCTGCAAAATCCCCAAACCCTTGGGGAAAAGCAAAGCGCGCTCATTTATAAAGCCATACTCTCTCCTTTTCACACCCCAGGTGTCTGCTGGCACCGCGGCTGCCCAGGGCAGCGAGAGCCGCTGTCTCCGCGGCCAGGGAAGGGGAGGGGCGGGCCGGGCTGCTGGTAAACACGAGCCGTGGCGCGTCCCGGCGCCGGAGCGGCCCCAACACCAGAACGCAACACGGTGACCCAAGTTGGCCTCGACAGGTCCAGCCCAGCTTCCCCCCGAGGGACTAAAACTGTTAAAAGCAGGGGCTCAGTGCATGGGGACACCGCAGTGTTCTGCTCCGCTCCCCCCACCCCAGCAGCTCGGCCCCGGCTCGGCTCACCGCACGCGGCTCACATCCCCCTTCTTGCAGCTGGTGAACAGGTCGCTGGTGTCCATGGCCGGGGCAGGCCGCTGAGCGGCGGAGTCGCATTGACACGGACAGCGAAGAGCAGCCGCAACTGACCGGAGGGGCAAGAGCACCACCGGTGGGACGGAAGCGACGGCGGATGTAAACATGGCGGCGGGCGGGGCAGCTGCGCAGGAGCAGCCCTGTTGCTCAGCGCAGCGCCCTCCTGTGGGGTGGAGGAGCTCCGCCTGGAGCTGGAGAGGGAGCTGAGCGGAGCGGGAATGGAGCTGGGACACGAGTGGGACTGGGGGTGCTGCAGCTCCGGGAGACACGCGAGAGGGGTGAAAAGAAGCGGCGACACACCTGATAATGTCCTGGTCCAAAACGTGGGTGAAAGCGGGCGTCTGGAGCACATCGAGTGACTGTGTAGACGTGCAGCTGCAGAGAGTCCAGCACTGGAGCAGAGGTGAGACGGGGGCAGGTGGCTGCAGGCATCAGCCCTGGGACAGATATGGCGCAGGGGTATGCAAGCATGCAGGGGCTCTACTCCGGAACAAAGGCTTGTGGTAACCTGCCCAGCCCTGTCCTGGGCTGATCCTGCAAGTCCTGCACAGGGCCAAGACTAACACCCCACGGGAGAATTCAGTTCCCCCAGGCACCAGCCTCGACTCAGCTACAGCAGCAACCTCTGATGAGAGAATCACGGTGCTAGGGGAATATGAGAGGGAGACTCGCTGCCCTGCTTCTCACCAGAGGTACCCTGGCCAACAACTCATCCACACACTCACAGACATGAACTCAGGCAAAGGACTCCTCCACTCAGGTCAGTGTTCAGACACCCAGGAGGTGCATTTTATTGCAAAGAAAACAAAACCACAACCCTGTTGCTTCCAGGGCCAGACGCAAGTGTTTCTAAGTGTTCTCCCACAGCAAGCCCGAGCAGTAGCCAGGTCTTGCAGACAGTCTAGGTCCAGCAGGAACAAAGGTGTTGAGGTGGACGGCTAGGAGCTTGGCTGTCAGCCACAGCAAGCCCACGAGGCTCTCTCAGACCAACACAGATTAAGTTGCTTGTTGATTGTTCAACCTGCCCCAAACCGCCAGTGAAGGAGAGAGGTGTTCCTGCAGGGCTGCAAAGGTGGATGGGAACAGATGAGCTGCCGAGAGCAGTGGTTGCTGCAATGCCCTAATGTCACACTGCAATAATCCATACAATTACTACCTCCATCTCAGACTGCATCCTTTGCCTGGGGCAATCCTTAAGGTGGTATCCTGAACTGTATTCTCAACTTGCATTATACTCCACACCACAGTTACCAGGTCACTTCTCTTAGTTTCTTTACACCCTACATACCGTGAGGCAGTCTGCAAGATGCAAAGTCCTAGTACCTGTTAGACTCCACATCATAGACATTGTTCTAGACATCTTGGAGTAAATTGCAGCTTGGCCATGCCAGACCACACTGTTGCACAGAGATGGAGAGCCACTCCAATCTTGACTTTTTATCCAGCTGATGACATTGCAGGTGTTCCCCTAGGCACAGAACTCCTTACACCAGCACCTGATGAATCTCCATTGCAAGGCAGAGCCTCTGCCTTCCTGCTGTGCTTCCTGGGAGGAGAAAGTGAGGAGATGGAGCTGCAACCCTGTATTGCTACCCAGGACCTCTAGACCGGTGACTCCAGGGAATGTCCAATCTCAATGCTTTGTGAACGAGGATGTACTCACACAAATCATCTCTTACATGCCTGGTGCAAGCCCCTCTGCTCACAGGCGAGTCCAGCAGACCCTCGTGAATACAGCAGGTGACTGGCCTAGGCAAGTCGCAGGAAATGAATACTCAGTGCTAAGAAGGGGGAAAGTTCTCATTTTTGCATTATTTTTCCTCTTCAGCTCCCTGCGGCCACCAGATGTCAGTGAGATCAAACGTTTGGCAGATGAGACTACAGTGATGTTCCAGTAGGTGGAAAAGTTTTCCAGGGATAAGTTTCCCTCCTTCATCTGCTCTGCCACTGGGCACACCACTCCAAGAAGTCCAACTTTGACAGTTTTTGTTAAAAATAAGTTTAACTACAGTAATGTGATAGAAAAGCTTCTTGTTACAAATGCTAAGACAAAGTTCTTCTTCCTCTTTGAGTCCTCCCTTTGCAGAGCTGGAAACCCAAGCACTGAACAGCAGAGTAGGTGGTCTAATCAACAGCCTCTCTACAGTTCTCCCCAGCCCACAGGCGCCCAGAGATGGCCCGTCTCTGCAAGGCTGGTGGGAGAGGGACAACAGTGCAATCGACTTAACAAGATCAGCCTAGTGCAAAAAACTGATACAGAGAAAAACAAATGGTAAAGGTATAAAAAGTATCACCAGACTAAAGTGAAATGCTATTACCCAGTAGATTTTTGAAGCTAAACTGCAATCACAGACAGGTGCATCCTGCCAGAGACAGCAGAAATTGTTCTCAGCCTCCATACAGCCACTCTTAGACACTCTCAAGCTCACCTGGATGCTCCAGGCACAGAAAAGCTCTACAGTCTGTGGAAAACCTTCATGCCATAAGAGCAAATCAGGAGAACTTGCTAGCTTACTACTAAGCCCACATAGCCCCCTTGGTTTCTTTAAAGTTTAACACAAGATTAGGAGCAGCTGAGCCTAGCCAGAAGCACTACTTTATCAGCACCTTGTTTCTCTGAATTAGTAGTGGAGAGAACACAGGGCAGCGAAGCAGCTCCCTGCAATGATGTACACCAAGGAACAGTTTTGTGGATAAACAGATTCTCATCTCATGGGTGACATTATGGTTAATAGCCACTGGGCATTAAAAACCTATTTAATGAGGATTGACTTAGAAATATTTCTATGGTGAAGCTGCCTGACAGCCACAGCCATGCCAGGCCTTATTATGCTAAGTGCTATACAAACTTAACTGTTCCCTTCGTGCTTTAATTTACTCACCATACTGTCACAACAACTTGCATTTCATCCTGTGAGCCCCAAAGTGCCATCACCACAGCCACCTAATTTGTGCAGTTTCACACAGACCCATCTAACTCAGCAGGAGCCATCAGCGAGGGGTAGGCAAAGAAGAGCCATGTGGGGCTGGCAGCATACATGGACTGTCCCCCATTATCAACTGCTGGGGAAGAAGGAGGAACTCTGCTGAGCATCTCTGCAACACTACCAAGAAGATACAAAAGATGCTGATGATCACTGCCTCCTATGTAACACAAGGAAAGGTATGGAAGCAGAATAAAAACACTGAAAACTGGAATCTGGATAGGAAACCAAAGTCTATCTCCTCTCTGGAATCCTTAACAGACTGATACCAATGTGGCCCTAGATCAAGGTGATCTGTGGTTCAGTTTGTATGCAAAACGCTATGCAAAATGAAACACTAGACCCTTGTACCTTGATTTTAGGCACTCACATCAGGGATGAACATGCTAAAAGTTTCTATACATAACAGGGATAGATTTACAGGCTCAGCATCAGACTGCATATCTGGGGTCTTCCTGTACAAAGGTTCACTTCAAGACCAAATGTGAAGCTGCATCTTGCAGTAAGCAAGCATGCAGATCACCGTAACAGAGGAGTACTGTTGCCTCCAACTGAACCAAGTCCCTCAACCCCTTGATGACAAGAAACAAATGTTCTGGGATTTCAGGCTTGACAGTAGTTCTGAATCTTGGTTTAGGCAGGGCTCAGAGAAAAATTATGCATATTCACGTGCCTTTTATCACATGTCTTCAGGGAGCTGGAGCTTCCAAATTGCCTGAGGCATGCCCGAAGAAACATTCATTGGGGAGCTCTTAGATCTGATTCTCATCTCATCTGAACTGCCTTTTACACACTTGCTAAAATGCAGTGATTTTAAAGACCTTACCCTGATTTACATCTGTGGACATTAAACACTTCCTCTCCTTAGGGCAGGATGCTGAAAAGGAAGCAATGGGACTAGAAAATTTTCCAAGCTTTCACTTTTCTCTCTGTTTAAAAAGTCACAGTCTTTACACTTACCTCAGGAAGACCAACTGAAACCAAACTATCCTGGAAAAATAGAAGTGGGGAGGCTTGTCAGTCTAAAACTTGAGATTTAGACCAGAGGTACTTCACTGCTGATTTCACAGGCTGTTGCATGAGAGAGGCACATAAATGTCTCTAAGCAACTCTCCAACCTAAAGCAAACTCCTAGCTAAGATGCTGCACTATGGCACTGAATTGTCTGCAGTCAGTCAAGCAAGGGTAAAGTGCTCAAAACTTTGCAAACAGTTTGGAGCTGTGGAGCTGAAAAACAGTGGGACTGTTTGTGGTGGGAGGAGGAAAATAGGATTACAGAGGGATGTTTTCCCAAAATGTAAACATCAGCCCATCTAACGAACAGCTGAATGCTAGAGCACTAGAAAACCTCTTTTCACATGTGGAATGCAAACGCTGTCCAAGACATAAACTGAGTCTTGATGCCCCTCTATCAAGGATGCAGTTTTTACTGCACCTGCAGGGACTGAATGTGATCTCACAGCCAGGATTCTGGCTGCCACAACTCCAGCTGGACTCCCAAAGTGAATTTACTCCCTAAAGCTGGATTCTTGGTGGCAGACTTAGCCTCACTGCCTTGCTTCTCAAGCCCAGCCACTACCAGAGAGCTACAGTAAGTGCATTTAAAGGTAATGAAAGCATCGGTGCTACTGATAGGAACACACACACAGAGACCTACAAACCCAACCCTCCCTGCTTCCCTCTGTTCAGTGGTCATCCTGGCTCCAAACCTCAGATGCAGACTCAGGACTTCTATTGGGAAAGCTTGCCCAAAGACTTGACCTGAGAAGCCACCTGATCCCATGGTCCAACAGTCAAGATAGGAGAGAAACTGTATTTAAGGGGGCAGCTCCCTCCTTTCTTTTCTAAAGATGTGTGTCTTCCTCAAACACATCCACATCCTCGCTCGCCTGCTTATTGATCAGAACATCCCAGCTGTCAGGACCATTGATAGTGTTTCCACCATTCACGCTTGGCTTCTTCTCCTGCATTTCTGACTGGCTGTCACTGGCCACATCCAAGGTGGGGTTGTCATGGCAGCCGTTCTCAACAAAGCGCAGCTCCTCACCATGCGACTGCAAAGGACAAGAAAAACAAATGGAGAGAAAACAGGACAGGTTTTAATGTTGCTGAGAAGCACAATCAGGCCAGTCTATGAGGGTCATTGAGGACTCTGCAGGGTCAGCAGGAAAAGACACATTTATTCCTAGCCCCAGTGCTTGCAGTGGATATGAGCTGTGGTGCACAAAGCAGCAGACAGGCTTGCATCTCTCTTACACCTGAACACTGCTGCAGCAGTGTAGCCAGCTATGTCCAATAAGTAGACAGGGGCAAACCACCTCCCACTTAACCTTCCAATTTCCCTTCTATCCCAAGGGCTAAGGGTACAGCCACATTCTCCACCTGTCCAGTGCTCACCATGTTCTTCATCTTGGGCAGGCGTCTCTGCCAGCAGTTGTATATGAGCCCCAATACAATGATGATGGCGCAGATGGAGCCGATGATCACCAGTACCACAAAGAGCTTCCCATAATCACTGCGTGTCTGGTTGGGGTGTGACTGGCAGCTTGTGGTTGTTGAGTAGTTCTGGATGCCAATCTGGAAGGAGAAATAGAGTACACTGAGTCCCCTGGCCTGCAGTTAGGTGGGATCCCATTAAAACTTTCCAGGCTCCAAGTACAGGACCACTGCTGTGAGTGGAAGAACTAAAAGCCAGGCTTTAAGGAGTCAGGATGGACACTAGACTAGATGGCACATAACTAAATATAACATCATATTCCATGGAAGCTGACATGTCACCAAATGACAGTAGGCACAATCTTATCTTGCTCACAAGCACCAAGATCACACCTATGTGCAACACAAGGAGGCATTCATGAGAGAAACTGCCCAAGATTAAGAGTTTCCAAGACAAACTATGGGCCATTGATGGGTGCTGAGGCTGTGGTGACTGTTTGATGGAGAATTTAACCATAATAATTAGGTCTGCATTAAAGCTCTGGTCCTAATAATTGGTCTTTCCAAGGTCTTGAAAATGGACAGCTGCCTGCTGATCCAAAAAGTCTAGGAATAACTGCCCTAGAAATGGGCTGCTCGTGATTGTTAGCAAACAAAGCCTAACATCAGTCCCAGTGACTTTGCAGATTCCAAACAGGTTATGTATCAATTTAATAACATGTATGATGGGTGTAAGAGAACATCCTTCCTCCTCCTTCCAATCTCATGCTAGCACAAGGTCAGTTGAATGAGCAGTGTTTCATTATTGATAGAGCTGGACAGTCAGAAGCATGTGGCAGGGCTGCTCTGGCAGGGTGCACCTTAACACAGGGTCATGGTTGCAAAGTCAAACCTTTCAGCAAGACAAATCCTTTTTTCTGGACAGTTCTAACTGCTGACATGTCAGTCACACGGTTTCTACAGGGTTAGCTTTTTGCACTTTCCCTGGTGTAAGCCAATCAATACAGCACTGAGAACTTAATTTGCTTTGTCTAACTGCACCAGTTTGTTCTTAGGTCAGAGGAAAACCTGACGGCAGACAGCTGGCAAGGCAGTGGCCAACTCCACTGCACAAATTGGTAAAGTTACTCCATCAGCGTAACAACAAAAAAAAAAGAAATCAAGCAGAATCAGGCTCTCTGTGCCTACATATCCTGTAGGCTAAAAGGGGCAAAGTCATGATTGTGGCATTAATTTGTCCTCATCTCTATCCTCTTCCAAGCTGCCCAGGGTTAGAAGAGAACAAGTGAGGGCAGCTGGCAGAGGAGTCTGGCATCTATCGCCTGTGGTCTTCTGTCTGCCCTTGTGCAGGCAGCTGTCTAAAGGAATGAAAACCAGACCCTGGCATTGCAGGAAGATGATGTGTGAACATGTCCCATCTAGCACAGGCATCTCTCCCACCTCCTTCAGCAAAGCCTGAGCTACTGAGAGCAGCCAGTGTACACGAATGAGCTGTAGGGTGAGCCAGGCAAAACCTGGAGCTCTGCTGCACCCACACTGCTGCAGGCAGTAGTGTAGAAGGGAAGGGATCAAGGATCTCAGCACAATGAATGTGCAAAAAGCAGCTTCACAACCAAGCAAGAAAAACAGAGAAGAGATAACCCACACTTCCACTCTTAATGGGAGCAGACATTTGATGGTCTGGCAACTACCAGAGAGAAGAGAAGGGAGTTTGCCAAATGTCTGACTCATCTGTTTGCTGCTGAGGGTTCAGCACTCAGACTGACCAAGATCTAGTCCCAGTTTTCAAGATGCTTATTTTAATTGTGTAGCTAGTCTTAACAAATGGATGAAGGCAGACAGGCTCTTACCTCAGCTAAGCTCCTCTTGACATCCCCTAGTGCCATGAGCACATCATTTGTAGGGATGATGCCTGCGAAGAAGAAGAGAGAGATCAGCGCTGCTCTCAGCTCAGGTTATCTCAGCCAGATGTACTCAGCCCTGTGAAATTCCCAACAGAATGGATGCAAGGAAGTGGAAATTTTTGCTTGTTGGTACTTTATGTTAGGAGGCTGAAAGAATGCAAGGACCAAAACTAGGGGTTCCTCTAAGTGTTGTTTAAAGTGGGGGGGAAATCCAGGGACAAACAGATACCAGAGGCCCCAAGGTGCCCTTCTCTCAGCTTCAAGATCTGTGTCTGCTCTGGTAGCAAGCAGCAATGTGCAAAAATTCGGAGCCAGGTGCCTATGCTGCCTGATCCAGCCTCCTCATTCAGCACAACATGACTCTGAGCTGCAGCACTCAAGATATTCCCACAGAGCTTCATGTTCACCTATCACAACCATTAGCAGGTGTGCTTTGCTCTGCAGAGCAGCCTAGCAAGGTGGTGTGCCTGGCACAGCAGCTTCACTCCCAGCACTGACAGTTTCAGCCGAGCCACCAGTCCACACTGAGCCACCTCCTCCTGGAACTCTCCTTCACTAACAGCTCCCAGGATGATCTCCCAGACAGGAGAGCAGGAGTAGTCAGAGAGGATTTAGAGACTGAGGTCCACTTCTCCCTTCACTTTCACAGCAGTAAAAAAGAGTAATTGAAAGCAACCACAGTTCTTCAGAGCAGAAAATACTTCTGCTCCTGAGCTTTCAAAACTCTCTCAGCCTGACTGTGCTGCTGGAGTTCAGATCTTTTTTCTTCTCCAGGATGTCCCTGTGCATGATGGCATGAAGATTTTAGTTTAGAAGACTAAATGGTCACCAGAGCCTTTTCATTGGCACATGGCCCAGCTCACGGGCTTGGACGAGATGCAATGACTTAAGGCATCAATATAGCAAACACCACTTAAGCATTTGCCTCATTTTCCCATCATTGTGGGCCACTTCAGGATACTGATGAGACCTCCATCACTAAGCAGGCACCAGAAGCAGTACAGAAAAATCACCAGAAGGGGATTAAAAAGATGTTAAAAATGTTCCAGCCCACCTTCCACTATCAGCTTTTCTTTCTTTGGGGATGCAGTGGAGGCACTATCATGACTGGCTCAGCTTAGACAAGACTTCAGACCTGTTAAGAAGCAAAGCAGGAGCAGGCTGTCCTGCCACTGCAGTGGCCTGCCCATGGAGGAGAGCATAAGCATTGAGAGAAAGCCAGTGGATGCTTGAGTGAAGGCAGTGAAGGGAAAGAGCAAAGGCAAAGTGCTGAAGACAGAGCTTTGTGCAAGTGACAGGGGACAAGCCAGGAAGTGGATGCAGAGAAAAAAGTCTTACGTCCTCAGTCCCCCTCCCAAGTTCTCAGGTCTAGTCAACACTGGGAACTAGTGGGATTGAAATGAGCTGGAGAGTAAAAGCTCCATTTGAGAGCTCCTTAAGTAAACCTCCCCCAATGACAGTGAGGCTCCTTCTCCCAGCACTTACCCTGTTCCCCTGCCAGCGTCATTAGCAAGTGCTTGTCATTCTCATTGGGTTTGCTCAGAGAGATCAGCCAGCGGTCCTGCAGTCCATCCGCCTGCCTGGAGAAAGCATCCTCCACCAGTGCCAACAGCTGGGGACCCCTCTCCAGACGAAACTCCTCCTGCCACAGAAAAGGGACCTTGGTGAGTACACGGTGGGAGCAGAGTAGGTGTAGACCTGCCCAGCTGGCAAAGCTGCGACCCCTGAACCAGGCACATCTAAAAGCCAGCAATGATAAACCTGGTGCAACATTCCTCTACACATCCCCAGTGCCTCAGGCTGGACCCACATACTTCCAACACACCAACACTTCATCTGGGCTCCTGCTGCTGCCATACACCCCACACCATGCCAAGCCACACTTCGGCCACAACAACCCCAAGCAGCGCTACAGGCTGGGCACAGAGTGGCTGGAGAGCAGCCATGAAGAAAGGGACCTGAGGGTACTGATAGAGAGTAGCTGAACATGAGCCAGCAGTGAGCCCAGGTGGGCAGGAGAGCCAATGGCATCCTGGCCTGTATCGGGATCAGTGTGGCCAGTAGGACAAGAGAGGTTATTCTTCCCCTATACTCAGCACTGGTCAGGCCACACCTTGAGTACTGTGTCCAGTTCTGGCATCCTCAATTCAAGAGATGTTGAAGTATTGGAATGTGTCCAGAGAAGGGTGACAAAGCTGATGAGAGCCCTGGAACACAGCCCTGTGAGGAGAGGCTGAGGGAGCTGGGCGTGTGCAGCCTGCAGAAGAGGAGGTTCAGGGGTGACCTCATTGCTGTCTACAACTACCTGAAGGGAGGCTGTAGCCAGGTGGGGGCTGGCCTCTTCTCCCAGGCAACCAGCAACAGGACAAGGGGACACAGTCTCAAGTTGTGCTGGGGGAGGCTTAGGCTGTATGTTAAGAGGAAGTTCTTTACAGATAGAGTGATTGGCATTGGAATGGGCTGCTGAGGGAGCTGGTGGAGTCACTGTCCCTGGAGGTGTTCAAGAAAAGCCTGGCTGAGGGGCTTAGTGCCATGGTCTAGCTGACTGGCTAGGGCTGGGTGATAGGTTGGACTGGATGATCTTGAAGGTCTCTTCCAACCTGGTTGGTTCTATAAGTCCAGTTACCCCAGCACACAGGGATCCTGGAGTGACACTATCAGGTAAGGCAAGAAGGAAGCAGCCAGGCTCTTCCCTGCAGCCAGCACTGGGTCAGCAGGTGCTGCTCAGCATGACATGCTCCAGCCATCCCTTGTCAGGTTCCTCTGCTGCTTTCTCACTCTTGTGTTTCTATTCTTATCTCTGGTTGCCATGCCAACCTGAAGGCCACACAGATGATTAATAAAATGGAGAGTTCTTGTTGCCATGGCAATTTGAAGCGCTCAGGGCAAGCACAGGCCTGTGCTGAAAATGGCCTAATTGGAAAAGACACCGATGACTGGGGCCTGAATCACAAGGGCCTTCCAGTGCCTTGTCTCATCAGGGTACGTGTTTGGGCATAGGGAGGCACGAGGAACAGTGTGAGGATGCAGTGCTATCCTGCTCAGCTGCCATCCAGCTCACAGCCCTGTGGCTCTGCTTTGGCGGGTGTAGAGGAAGGGGGAGCAGCTAAGACAAGAGCAGCAGGAGGGGAGAGAGAGAGAGGCGAGCTGTCTCCAGTGATGGGGAGAAGCAGAGGTTGCAGAGCAGTGATAAATTCTCTGTAGTGGAGAAGAGAGCTGTGAAAGAGCCTGAACACACATACGCCGAGGTGAAGGCCACCTCTTGGTAGCACTGTTGGGTCAGACCCTGCAGTCGTCACTTGGGCAGAATTCCCAGGTATAGAGTGGGAGATGGGCCCAGAGAGAGGCTGAAGTGACTCCCTTGCCCTAACTCTATTAGAAAGATAAATGGGCTGCCAGCTTAACCCAGCAACACAGACATCATTCCTCCATCAGGTAAAACCCTGGCACTATGAGAAATATTAAAGCTCAGATGTCACCCTCTGGAAGGAGCTAAGAATCCTTCTAGTCCCTCAGCTTCTCAGCAGAGTTCGGTGCTACAGGAGATCAGGGCTTTGGAACATAGGAAATAATGAGGAATCCTCACTCACACTAATTTGAAGTACAGCAACTGCAACGCAGGTTCTCCCTTGCAACCCTGGAAATCCAAACACCACAGGGCTCATATACAGAAACCAGAAAACAAAAGGGACAGGCAGAGGGTCAGTGAATTGCCCAAACTGAACAAATTACCATGAGTGAGAAACAAACTGCATTAAGATCAGTGTAAAGGAGAAGAGCTTTATTCCAGCTTCAGTCATGCAAAGTGGTAACGGGAAGCAGGCAATGAAGCGATGTTCATGTTAAATATGTATGTTGACAAGTGTCCCTTTGAATAAGGGGGAGGGCAGCACAAATCATTCACTAGGAAATATGCTTTGAAACATGAAATGAAGTAGAAAAACAGTTCAGTCCTGCCTATCCCAGGGCCCTGTCTTCTTTCAGCAAGGCAGAAAGGAGTATTCAACAGTGAAGACACCATTTGTTCAAGAGACAGCTCCACATCTGCCTTTCAGTTCTCTCCCTCCCCGTGGTTTAAAACAACACAAGTGCAGGTGACCAGAGGAAGCAAGCTATGATGTGCTACAAAATAAGCCAGCATTTAAACTCCACAGAGATGGGAGAAGGAGCAATGGAAAACTGTACATGGAGGAAAAGGGTCAGCAGAAAGTCTTAAAACCCTCCAAAGAGCAAACTGGTTTGCCTCATTCAAGAGGAAAGAGACTGACTTTTCTTCTGTCCTTTAAGCAATCAACATGCCTTACTGTGTATGGGAACTCTCCTCTTTTCCCTGTCCACAAAAGGTTTACCTTAAAAAGAAACCCACAAAAAATCTGACCCAACAACCCACCAGTAGTGGAAACAGAACAGTGCCACAGAGCTACTCTGCAGTAACAAATCAGCTAGCTCTGCCCAGAGCAGGAGTCTCAGAAAGCAAGAGTGCAGACACATGAGGCCAGAACACACTTCCCTGATGAAACATTTTGGTCTTATGCTGTCAAGCTCAGAACCATTTCTTAGAATTATGAAATGCACCTTGACCCCAGGCCTTTCACAACTGGTTTTAAAGTGCCTGATAAAAGGCTTAGCAGAAGGGAATGAGCCCTTTTACCAGGGATCCACAAGGGGCTCTGGGCTCATGAATTAACTGCAGCTTTACAGGGATGGATAGACAGGCACTGGATTAGCAGAGCATGGCTGGTTAACAGATCCAGATAACACACAAAGTAGCAGGGCTGGGAGAAGAGGCACTTAAGGAAGATTTAGTGACAGCTGCTTGACGATGAACCATTTGCACTGCAAATGTGGAGTCCCTATTCCTCTGAGCCATCTATAACCTGGAAGGAGAGGAGGAAAAGGAAGAGAGGGGAGGAGAATCACACTTCAGTCTTGCCACGTTTCCTCCAGTAAGAGGTGCAATGTTAAAAGCTCTCATGTCTGACAATCCAGGTACTGACTGGCACAGACCAGCAGCCAGAAGTTAGTCAAAATCCAGTATGGGACTGACATGTGCTAGACTTGCAGCAAATGATCTCTCTCCACCCACTCTTCTTCCCTTTTGGAGAAAGAGTATTTCTGTCCTCCTCCCATCCTCCCCACAGTTGAGATTTAGTGTTTTTAACATGTTTTGTAGCAGACAGCAAGAGCTATGCCTGCCTCCACTTCTCTAAGCACTATTCCCCCATGCCATCAAATCTCTTTAGGCTGACTTACGCAGTCAATGTTATCTGACATATTCAGGATGATGTAGTTTTTCCCTGCAAGGTTGCTCCAGTCTTTGCAGATTACCTGAAGAGAAAGAACAAAAAGACAGCTGAGTTCAGGCCATGAATGTAGCTCAGGGCACACAAGAGACAGGAGCAAGGGGCTGTGCCATACCCCTGAGAAGACTTCTCAAAGGATGTAACTGTCCTCTAACTTGCCATACTAAGGAGGAATCACCCACGTCAGTGCTAGCACATGAAGCAGGGACAAGGTTACTGCGCCAGTTTGCCACAGTTCAGCTTACCTTCCACCTCTCCCTAGACTCCAGGATGACTCAGGCACTCAGTGGAAACCTCTCTAGCCTTGCAGGCTTGTTCTGTACACGACCAGCACTTAACACAAAACCTAATGAGGAGCCTCTGTGGTTCTTAAACTGGTGAGGCAGGGCAGCACTTTTGCAGGCAGAAATTGGATGCACAGAGGGATTAAAGCACTTGCTGAGGCTGAAGTACCATGGAGTAGAAAGCAAAATTAGTACCAGGGAATGCTTCTTTCTCACCAGTCAGTTCCTGCTACCTATCTTCCCTTAACTAGATGCCAGTTTGCTGGATTCAAGAACTACAGTTCACCTCACACCTCCTCTCCCACAGGCTCTCCTAGACCAACATCCTCACAGAGATTGCTGTACCCCACTCCACCTGCTCTGCATCTGGTCTCTGCAGGCAGCAACAAAAATAGCACTTTCTTTTCACTCCCTTTCCAGAAATCCTTGGGGCTGTTTTTGTCCTGACATTTCCAATAATTCAGGCTGAGGTAACAAGGAGCTTTTGCTGCTGTGCATGCCCCAGAGGGCAGGTGTTTATTAGAAGCAGGATTCTGTACAGAAGTTCACTGGAGAAGATGTGAGGGGGCAGGACTTTCACCAAGGATGATGGATTCCATTAAGAAGCACTGTGAAATGCTCTCCCCAAAATTCAGTTTTGGCTGGGTGAACAAAAAAAAAGCTATTTCCAGCACAACTTTGGGATTTAGGTGAGGTTAAGGGGATAGAAGTGCCCAGATATCATCACTGCAACCTCCCCCACAGTCCCTGCTCCCAGTGCTACCTGTGCTGAGTCCCAGGGCAGCTCTGTCGGTAGCACAGCCATGCGGGCACCCCCAGCCTGTGGCGAGAAGCTCCTCTCTGCTGCCACAGTCTCAGTGGCTGCCTCCGTGTCATTCCAAATGGGATCCAGTGCGGAATCATCAGCCCTGTCCCATGGAGATGCAGAGGTGGTGTGCTGCTCACTCCCAGAAAGAATCTGGGTGTCTGGGGAGCTGCCTCCAGAAGAGGGTGTCCCCACAGGCATTTCTACTGTCTGCTCCATTTCACTTAGTGACGTGGGCTCCAGCATCTCCCACCCCACTGTGGCCTCCAAGACCTCCTCTCCAGCTGAATGCTCTTCCTCACCAGTCTCCACTGTGGGCTCTGCAAGCTCTGTTCTTGTAGTCACAGTTGGCTCCGAATCTGCTCCCTCAACAGCCCACGTGTCCCCAGCTGTCACCTCAAAGGGCTCTTCTGAAACACTGGGAGACCTTGCAGCAACAGTAGTAGAAAAAACAGAGGACAAAGGCAGAAGACCTGGTCCCATGCTACTCCCAAGGTCTAAGCCTGGAGGAACAGAGTCCTCTTCTTGCCCTCCTGTGGCTGCCTCGGTCACAAAACCTGGCCTGGCAGAGTCTGTGGAAAATAGAAGGGAGAAGGAGTCCTCTTGATCCGCTGGTTCAGAAGATGCAATCTCTGGCCCAGAGGTCTGGAAGTTTTCTACTCCTCCTCTTGAGTGGTCTATAGGGAGCAGCCCCTCCTCTTCCTCCAGTGTGCTGGAGAAAGGTGTGTGCAAGTCAGATTCAACAAATTCTGCTGGTGGCTGGGCTGTGGCTGTTTCCCAGGTGTCTTTCACTTGTGTCCCATTCCCTTTCAGCAGGGCCTTCTGAGACACAGCAGGAAAGCTGTAATCTAAAAAGAGATCCAAAAGACTTCATGTCACAACCCAAGCAACCACAAACTCAAAGAGGCAGAGAACTAACCCCACTGCATGTGTCTAGCCACAGATGGGATCAAAAGGCAGAGATCCTCTAAGAACTGGTACCCTGCCACCAAAAAGAGCAATCCTACAGTACAACCTCTGTATTTCTCTCCATCCCATCCCACTAAACTCACGTTACATTTTCTCCACTTCTTTCTGCCCTGAGGCATTTTCATCACCAATAATATACCATTTTGACACCATGTGACTCTGCAGTGATGTTTGAGAGTTAGGAATCAAGCAGACACCCAGAGATTTGTTTCAGATGGAATTCAGAAAGATAAGGAGCGGTTAGCAGCAGTCAGCCACAAGCTAAACAGAAAATATTAAGGAAGAGAAACAAAAGCACAGCAAACTAAATCCTACACACTCCAGCAGTATCACCAAAACATGAATCAACTCTGGCATCTTTGAAATGGAGAACTTAGGTTTGTACAGCACTTCTCAGCAGAAGTCATCTCACAAACATGCATTTTAAGACTCCTATGTCATTAAGGAATAGTTTTGCTGCAGGGAAACAGAAGCCAGAAACAGGAGCCTCTACCTCCAACTTCAGCTCCTGGTTGTTGTGTGGCTCTGACCATGACTGTATACAATATTGCTAGACAAATCTAGACGCTGAAGGAAAAGATGCACCTTACAGATGCAAAGTCAGAGCAGGCAGTGGTTTCTTCTGGAAGCCCAGCAAGGAGCTGGGATGCCAGGCTAAGGAGGACAGCTGTAAGATCAGATACGTTAAGCTCAGTGTGGTAGGCATAAATCCAGCAGGCATCTTTCTTGAGAAACTGCCTGCACCCGAGGAGCTCCGTTTCAGGAGTCAGCATCCCAATTAACCTGCTTTCTCCCCAAGAGGAGCACAGCACATGTTCTGACTGAAAAAGGGAAGGAAGATGATCCCTCTGCAGCCAGAAACGAGCACCAGTCTGTAGTTATTGTTATTAAGTGACTGCCTGAAACCCCCAAGGCTGCCATTTCTTCTCCTGTCTGCCACAGAGGATGCTCCACTGAGCACAGTGGACAGCAGCTGTCTGGATGCCTTATAGAAGAGATCTGCACAAGGAATCTCCATGTGTCCCTGACTCCAGTCCATTGCTTGCTGCTGTCAGAGTGGGTGTGACCTCCCAGGCAGACAGAGCCATGACAGTGAACACATCCATTGCCTTGGATACTCTCTAGCAAGGAGGACTGCCCATGCTCTCCTCCCTCCTATCCCTTCTGATCAGAGAACTGTGCTGGTCCATTAACTCAGGGCAGGAGGTGCAAAGATGCTCCTGTTCAGCTGGCAAGTAGTTTCCTTTCACTCAGAGCTTACTCCCTTCATGCTGTCAGCAGCTCCTTCCAGATGCTGGCCAAAGATGAATATGATCCAGCTACTGACCTTCAGGTTTGTGACACATCTGTCTCTTAGTTCTAGCTGCAAAAAAAGCCACTGAGGTCTACTGACCACTGCAGGCAACAGCAACACCTGCTTTGCCACTGCACTTCAACAGAGAGCACCCATCCTGACTGAGACTCTACCCAAGGATTCTCAAGATTGAAAGATTTTTGCAACCCAACAGCCTACCTGTTGATGCTCCCTCAGTGGCCAACAAGGTTGGAAAGGCCAACCAGCAGTAGCACAGTGAAACAAAATCCATATCCCCTCCACTGCCTGGCACTGGTCTTCCTAAAGGCCTTTATCAAGCTACACATCCCAGGGTCTGCAGACACTGCCTTGCTGGACAGACAGTGGTTAACAGCAGGAACAGACCATGGGATTGAGGACACTAGGTCGGGACCCTCTTCAGACAGATGGTGAAAGGCTTAGTGTATCTTTGGGGCACTGTTGCTCCTCCTGATGCAGGGAAACTCAAGATTGCATCAAAACCACTAACCTTTGCAGGAACCCTGCCTGCCCTGAAACACTATGGGTGAAAAGCAAGGGTTTCAACTCTTAAAACAAAGCCCTGTAAGGTGTATTTTCAAGGTTCAGTAATCCAATCTGCTATCTCCTTTGCCTAAAGACACTCCCAGCTACTCTCAACTCCTCTGCATCTCTTCCTTTCCCTGCCCCTCTTCCCACGTGGAAGAGAACAGATGGGCACAGCAGAAAAAAAGAGGGAAAAAAAAGCACAAGGTTTGTCCCACAGGAGCAAGAAATGCTCCTGGCCTGTCAGCTCACCTCTCAAGTAACACACTTGGACAGATTAGCTAATATGCATGGGGGTGCAGCCATGCTGCCTTTCCACCAAGATGTAAGGACAGGGACTGCTGCCTCTGCTATGTGTCCCAGGCAATGGAAGCTCAGGGAGTACCCATCCCATTCTTTTCCAGCAAGCTTCTGTCTTACAAGGCAGCCAAAGACTGAAACTGGGCCAACAAATCAACAAGGTAGAAGCAGACACAGGAATCCTCACACTCACTACTAAATGAGTCAACATCCCCACCTGCCACCAGACCTTCACTATTCTGCATGCTAAGCTTGGAGCATTCATCTCCCATCTGGTTTATAAGACTCCACTGACCTCAGCTCTCCACAAACATTGTGAGGCTTGTTACTCAGATTCATGCAGGGAACAGTGAAACTCGAGGCATCTTGGTCAGAGTTGTGCTGGTTTGTGTTCCTTAAAACAAGCAGTTCTCCATACAACCCAGTTCCCAAAGGAGTTCAATCATTTTCCAGGTTCAGAGGTTCACGGATGGTGAGTCAATCCTTCCTTCCAGACATTCCAGCTAGACACTTAATTCCTGTCTGGATTCACCTCCTACTGTCTCACTACCAAGAGTGTTTGTCCACTTCTCAAGATCTGGTCTCTTTAGGGCATTCATCATTTCCTCTACTTTACATTCCTCTTCCACAATTTGAAGGAGTTTTTGCACCCTGTCCATCTCCCTGGTATGATCCTAGTCACTTATGTTTGTCTCAGCATCTTCCAAAGCTTCTTTCCAGACAAGCTGGTTTCTATCTCTCATCTGTGCAATGCAGAGGTAAGAGCTTCCCTATTTGGAAAGTTATCTCAGCATTTGCTTCAACTTCCCTTCCTCCCAGCCCTAAAGGAACTCAAAGGCCATCTCCCATTTTCAGCAGCTCCTCCTAACATTCAGTTAACAGCTTGCCTCAGCAAGTGCTTTTCTAGACCTCACAACCCACTGTCCTACCTGGCTATCCTCTCCCTTCTGCAGATCCTTAACATTCACCTCTTGTGCTCTGGGTGTATGGAAGACCTTCCCATGCACTGACACCAGTGCTAATCGGTCCAATCCCACGAGGTTTTGCAGAGAGAAAACAAGCAATCATGAAACACCAGAGCCAGCCAGCCAGAGGTGATGTGTACTCCTGCTGCAGACATAGGGCAGAGCGTTCTATCAGAGACAGGTATCATGCAGGTGGCTGCAATGCCAGATTCAGCAGATTAGATGAGATAAGAAACAATTTCAGTAAGGAAGTAGAGCACTGCCAAAGAGACTAAGAGTGCCTGAGAAGGGAGGAGGAGGTGGTAACCATACACACCATCAGCTCCTTCCCTGTAAGAGTCTGCTCTTTGTCTTTCACCAAGATCAGCAGTAGGGTGGAGTACAAGAAGAACTTAAAGACACTCAGAGGTGGTGTGTGCCAAGTACTCCTTCCACCCTCAGACAGTTAAGCCACAACGAAGCCAGCCTGATCAGAGTGGGACAGCTCAAGAGAACTGCCTGCTGAAGCCACAGAACTGTCCCAGCATCTTTGGCCAAACAGTCTAGCAGGGATGGACCAGATGAGCATAGCAGGCAGTCACAGCTCCACATTCTGTAATCTCTGACATCAGTCACATGATCCTCTTGGGAGTCTGGCTCACCGATATGAAATTCCACACCTCCACCTCACCTCTTTGCCACCACATCCTTAGCTACACCCCTTAATGCTTTCCATCAGTAGTGGTATTACTCACACTGCAGCATTCAGTTGTCTTTCCCTGCCACCCCGCCCTCAGTTTTTCCCTTCTAAGCTCTCTTGCAAAGACCCTCAGGGCACCATTTTCTAAATAAACCATCTTGCATAGCCCTCCTGTGACTCCTAAGTCTGCTGGGAGATGCAAGGGGCAGTCCTTGGTCTGAGTTGCAGAGATTCATTTCCATTGCCTGGGGAGATGATTTGCCCTGGGAGAGGTGAACATGAGCTCCAAAGCTCTGCAAGAGTCTCCATTTAGGCGATGCTCTGCTTCCTCTGAAATCAATACCAAAACTTCCCTGACACCAGATGGGCCAAGAGTTGGCACTATGCCAAGGCATGATTCCCCAGCCAGACATTTAATTCATTACATCTCTGCTGCTTCTTCATTCAGGAGCGCTGGTCTCGGTTACTCCTCTGCAAGACTCCCTACCCTGTATTTGCCACTGTTAGCTGTTTAAAGCAACTGTGACAGCTCAGGAAAAGGGTGACTCTCATTGTTTTTAGTACACATAACCTGACCATAAGGTCTTTATTGGATTAAATTGGAAGATCATGTTAACTAGTGATTGAATTACTGATAGCTAGAAGGCACTGTAATACAAAGAGGAGAACATCAGGCCCCCACCATAACAACACAGCCTGACAGAAGCATTCATACTAAAGCACCTGCCAACCTTGGGAAATGCAAGGTGCACTCTACCCACTGCTTAAAAAGCAGCCAGGTCTGAAGTGGCATCTTCTCATCATTTTGCAGCATAGAGCAGTGAGGTTTACTGCAAAAAAAAAGGCATACATCATCTGATTAAAACTGCAGGGGGATTTGAAAGAGGCAAAATGCAATTACTGGGGCTGGAACTGAGCCAGTTGGGGCCAATATCCTAATCTTCCAGAAGAGCTAGAAGTTACTGTCTGTGACTCCAAGACAGGTCCACACACACAAAAGAGATCATAGTTAAAAGAAAGGTCCAGGGTAGTAACGTGGTTAGGTCTTACTATGTGTGGAATTTGCTTCAGGTGGAGACTGGGCACCACATGCTACAGCTGCTCCCAACTGCTCCATGCATGATCTGCAAAAAGGCCAGAAGAAGCCACCCTCACCCAAACACAGTGGGTCAGGGATAGCTGCACCAAAATAACATTCTGCTCAGAGAATCCTCTTTGTCACAGGTCAGCCTTTGCCAGCCACGTCTTGGTCGAGGTGGCTTGTCCTGAGACAGTTCACCAGTGTGTCAGCATGCACTAAACCAGGGCATAAACAAAAGGCATCCCAGGAGCTGAGCTCAGGCAGGGGGCTGCTCAGCGCTAAGCTTCTTATGCAGACAGTCTTTACCAGGTGCTTCATTTCATTAATGCCTGGGTTGAAGATGGTATTAAGAACTGCAGATTTGCTGTCAGTCTCTGTGAAGAAGCAGCAGATTTCAGCAAGGCTGAGAAAGACTGGGATCTCTGGCCAGAGGCAAGTGATTCATTATGGAAGGAAGTGAATCTTGCTATCAGAGAAGATTTTGGGATGGAATATACTTTATTTCATCAGCTGGTCAAAAAACTTAGGTTAGAAGAGATGTATTCAAATAAAAGTGTCTGTCCTGCTATCCCTCATCCCGACTCTTCTGTGAATCCCTTCTGCTAATTACTATGAACAATTAAAAGATTACAATTTCCACCTCCCCACCCCCTTCCAAGAGCAACATGCCATCCTAGGGAATCACTAGTCAACAAAACTAGATTGGATAGCTCCTAGCACAGTCATACCTTGGCCTTCAAACCTTGGAGCCAAAAAGAGCAGATTCTGGCTGTAACAAAGCAAGCTTCCTATCAGCCCACCATCACACCAGAGGATGTGATAATGCACTCCAATCCTTGGAGGCTCAGTCAATGGGCAAAGGAGAGAGACTTAAGTGCCTTCATTCAACAGATGTTCACAAGTCTTGCACCGGTTTTCAGGAGCCCTCTCTTCACAGCAATTAACAATTAGGCTGTCTCAACCCAGAGCCTTTACTGCATGGGGAACGCATGGGGTATGGTGTTGTGATGGAGCCAAAGGAGAACACTGAGAGATGCAAACCAGAGAGCATTCCAGGATGCATACACCACCACATAGCTCAGCTCACTAAAACCTGGAGACTGAAAGGGATCTGCAGCCCTAGTGATCACCTCTTCAAGCCCTACTCCTTGAAGGGATGTTGCACCCATTGCCTAGGAAATCCAACCTGTCAGTAGGAATTGGGGAATTGGAAGCCTCCCAGCAGAACAAGATGGGGAAGCTAGGAAGAAGCAAAAGGAGGACAAGGCCAGATTCCAGATCCAAGTCTCTGCAGGGCAAGTCTATCTTCAGGGTTGATCTGCTGCTCAGGCCAATTTAATACCAAAGGGGAAACAAAGCAGCCAAACACAAACTACAACTTGAGAAGCTTCTGGGTTCCCTGGAAGCCTGAAGACTGTAGGATGCAAAAGTAACAGGTTCACAGCTCCACTGACTTGCCTCTTGGCTATGAGTCACATGCTGCTTCTTTCCTAAGGGCATGGCATCCACATTCCCATCACAACTAATCCATGCCTCCCAGATGCAGCTCTGCCAGGTAGCGGCCGCACACATGCAAGCCTGCACTTCTCTGCACACCCAACAGAATGAGACAAAGCTCAGGCTGACACTCACTGATGTCAATTTAGACCGCTCTGTAGCACAAAATCATCAAACCCACATTGCTCAGGAGAATCAGAGCCCTGGGCTGAGCTGTGCTCTGCCAGAGGCAGATAGCTGTAAGACTAACAGGTGGCCCTAGATGCCACATGTTTTCCAGAAATATTTTTACAGGGTGTTCGAGTGCAATTAAAAGGAGAGCAGCAGCTGCAGGTTGTTATTACTTTTTAATCTCCTGCAGCCTCAAAGACACATGAAGGCAGAGGAGACTCCCCATACAGACTTTAGAGGGAGAAAATACCACAAAAAGAAAGGAGACATGGACTAACACAGCCTGGAAGACCAGGTCTTTCTGCAAGAAGACCGCCAATTCCAGACCCAGTATCTTTATACCAAATACAGTAGCCAAAACAGGTCTCCTTTTATAGCAGGAGTAACATAACAATCCTGGTTTATGCCCTGATTGATCCAGGGTCTCAAATCCATGCCTGGGAGAGAGCTACCAACTATGTTGGGCCACACTTAACTGTCATTCAGACAAAAATTCCACATAAGGAAAACTTATACCACAAACTTCTTGATTTTCTTAACCAGCAGCTGTTTGAATCTGTTTAATGGATTTACACATTGGAACAGATGTCATCACACAGTTCCACGAGGTACCACACGGCACCTGTCACACATAGAACATGCAAAATCCGTTGGTTGTGCGCATCTCATGCGCAGGCTTTGCATGACAGGAGAAGGCTGTCCAATTTAGGGATGCTATTACAACATCCTTTATTGTAAAATGACACACAGCAGGCTTCTAATTAATTTTTAAGTAGAAATGTGCTCCCAGCTCTTGAATAATTCAAACTGTTCTATTAACCAAGGTTCTGAAATGCCACTGAGGCATGAGCTCTGGACACAGCACTGGCCAGGGGGAAAAAACAGTGCTTGGGAAGCACAGAAGTGGTTAGCTGGGCAGCGGACAGGGTAGGGTATGTGTAAAGGACAACTGAAAGAGCACATCTGCTCACGGAGGAAAGCACTGCAGGCAAGAACGGAAGGAGAGAGGAGCGTGTTCTGCATACAAATGGGGCGAGGCACATGCAGGAGGCGAGGCTGGGTTCGGTACCCAGCGCATCCTGCTCTCAATGCACAAGCACATGCTGTTCTCCAAGTCACGTCCAGAGCTGTGAGCACATGCAGGTGCCTGCTGGCACACAAATAAAAGCACCGCTGAGTGTGCTGCCAGCGCGTGAGAGAGGCTAAGCCAGAGCATGTCCCAGGGATGCGCTGGTAGAAGATGCACCACCCGCCCCAGCATCGGCACAGCCTCCCCACAGCCAGGCCTGCAAGAGCCCCAGGGGGGCACAGGAGCCACAGGCAGCATGGGCACGGCCAGATGAGCTTAGCAGCAGTGTTACCGAGCAAAGGGCTTTGGCAACCCTAGCTGGGATGGCCCTTGCCCTGCAGAGCATGCACTGTGCTCCGGTGGGCAGCCTGAGCTGCAGCACTGTGGCAGCCCTCAGACCTGTGCCAGCACAGGTCTTTAAGGTCACAGAAACATCAGTGAAGATAAACCAAGATCTGTGCTTTCTAACTGCAGACCTCAGCCAGACCTGCTGGGAGGGAGGAGACGATACCGGATAAGGGTAGAGGGATCAGGCTGAAATGTGGCTCCTGGGTAACACTAATACATGCCCCATGTAACACTTAAGAGCAGGAGCACGTGAAATAATCTCCTAAGCTACTGGAAACCCTGCAACACTCCTCCCTCCTCCCACCCCTCTCTCTGAGAGCATCTCAAAGCCAGTGAGAGGCCAGAGTAGAAACCAATCAGTAGTCTCAAAAAGCACTCCTCAGAGGAAAGCAAGCTCAAATTTAACAAGACTCATTTTGGCCTTGACTCCCCAGGAAGTAGGCAGGACAGGGTGAGAAGCAGGACAGCTGCCCAAGAGTGAAAACCTGCTGTCTTCTCTCAGCACAAATCCCCACTGAAGTCACATACAAAATGTGGCCAAGAGAAACCAGCTCTAACTCAATCCCCAAGATGGCCTTGATCTGAGTCAGGGTCTTGAGACCTTCAGGTTGTGCATAACTGACAGAAATAGAAAGGAGGGAGAGGGAAGAGAGCAAAGAAGGGGGAAGAGGAGAGAAAGAAGGGCATAAGGCAATGGGAAACTAGGTGGAAGCAATACTTCTCCCAGCTCATAGCAGCTCAGGAATAAAGGCTCAGCTGTAACTTGGTTTCTAAAGCCTGTGCTTGCTCAGGGTTCACTGGGGACACATCAGGCACTGAGGTAAGAAAATAGAGCTGACGTTTAATCTCAGGCCCTCTTTAGCAAGAGTTGTGTCAAAGCAGGAGGCAAGATCCCTGCATCCTTCAACCTCCCCAGAGTCTCTGCAGAGTGGAGAGGAAGAACAGGGTAAAAATAACCTACCTGTTGCTGGTCCCAAGTCCAGGCTGGAGTCATTGAGCTCTCCCCCATCTTCCCAGAAGTACTGTGGGGGCTGTAAGATCTTGGACTCCTCATTCTCCTCGCTAGCAAAGCCTGATCCCGGGGCAGCGTGCAGAGAGCCAGGGGCAAGATCTGGCTCCGCAGCTTCTGGGCTGGTCTGCTCGTGGGAATTCACGGCCTCCAGGTGGGACATCATGGCAAACTCCAGAAGGGAAGTTGATGTGAGGCCATCAGCGGTTGGTTCCTCCGAGGAGGCAAGGCAGAGCCACAAGGTCCCTGTACAACGACAGTAAACCCATATCAGAGATAGGGCTGACACCCACTGGCCTTGTCTTCTCCTTTTTATCTGCTCCCACCAAATTAATCTAATGCTTACACCTGCCTTCGGGATGATCTGCCCCTCAGGTGGGCTGTGCTCTTAGCAGCTGAGGTAAATCAAGGCATTTTAGAAAATATCCACAAGTATGCAGAGGAGCATCCACATCCAGGAGCTGTTGGTGCCAAGCAGCCACCCAGCCTGGGGCACTTCTCTTCAACAGGGCAGTGATGATTCAGTCCCTCCATGGGGTTTTCTTTGCCTCTTTGAAAGAACAAGGTGCCTTGTTAATCGCCCATCCTGGAGAAAAGAATTTAAGCCACGAAATTCCGGCCCTGTGAAGTCAGTACCAGTTTCCTATCAGGCTATCACCCTGTGCTCCTGATCTGTAGCTGTATTATACACAGGAGGGACTGATTTAAACCAAAGTCATTTACTATGCCAATATTAATCATGTTTTAAACCAGTACACTGGAAATCTATTCTTAAGTAACTTTTTTGACCTTCATTTTGCATCCATATGTTTTCTTTTCTTAAGCAGGGGCCGATTGTCACAGGTAAGAATTAAAAGGCACCAACACCAAACACCTACCTAATGCTAAGCAGGGAGGCAGGCTGCATTTTACACTTCCCTTTCAACAATTACCCCCTTGTAATTTCCATTTTATCTATTAGAAGGTTTGACTGACACTTCTTGGTTCCTAGATGAGACTTTAATTGTGATTTGTGTCAAGGTACATTCACATGCATATTGAACTTCAATCAAAATGCAAGAAAACAGCACCTGGAACTTAGCTTTATTCAACCAATAAATGCCACGATAAACACGGAGACATAAGGGGAAAAATGAGATTACCACAACATGTTTTACATTTAAAATAGTTTTGTCAAGCAAGCAATGTAACTAATTTGAGTGAACTGAACCAATTGCTTCCTAGCCCTCTGTTCTGCAGCACATGGGGGAAAAAAAAAGAGATCTCATCCTCTCACAGCTGATTTTTATTCATAGATTAGATAAAAAAAGGACAAGTTCTGCTGCTTTCTCAGCCCATACTCAGTTTCTGAGTTCTTAATGAACTAGTCACTGAACTGAACTAATTGAATAAGCTAAAATAGAGACTGATTTGGTATTTTCCTTTGATAACCAATTTTCTGGACACCAAAATGCAGCAGATTTAATCCAACTGGACTTCAGCAGAACATGATACAGTGTCTCAAGCAGAATTACAGAAGAGGCAAGAGAGTAAAGCGGTTGGCAGGAAAACTGCAAGGCACTGGCTATAAGAAAAACGACAGAAGCCTGTATTAGAGGGAGGCTATTAGAGGAATTCCTCAAGGTCTGTCCTTGGATCTGCTGTTCTTTAACATTTTCCTGAGTGACCTTGGAACAAAAATTAGGAATATGATAATGAAATTACCTAGGGACACAAAGCAAGGAGACATTCTCACTGGACAAAGGCTGTAGGTACAGCTAGGTAATCTTGAGCATTGAAATTACAAATATTATCAAAAGAAATAGTAAAAAGTGGTGATGACCTTGAGAACTAGCACAAAGCATTTCTGATACAAGATAGGAAGCCTTCCGCTTCTATGTAAGAACCAGCTCTGAGATACCACTGGAATGCAGATGTGAAAATGCCTGCACAGTCCTGAAGCATGGAGAGATTTTACAAAGCGCTGCTGAGGCATCACCTGGATGCTACACACAGATCTGGATACACATGGCCCGAAATTATTTAAGCAGAGCTGAACTGCCTTCAGGCAAGGGCACAGACTAGGAAACCTCCCAAGGTTCCTTCCCACCACTGTGTCCTACGACTCCACATCCCAGAAGGACAAATTCAAATCAGGGCAAGTGCTAAGATGAACTGCAGAGCAATGGCAGGTGGGTGGGCCTCAGTGCTATCACTGGAAACAGAGGCTTGTTAGCTATAAAGTTGGGGAGCTGCCGCTCACCCTGACAGGCTGGTAGCAAAATCTGTCCTGGGAGCACTGGAAGCCAGAAATGCTTAAGCCTTCTGCCTGCTCTGGCCTTCTCCACTATTCTCAGAACTGAGCAAAATTCAATATTGGTTATTCTTTCCCATACACACTTGGGCCAGCATTTCTCAATCTCATTTACTTTGTTCTATCAATCCCACGCAAATTTGGCTGAGGCCTGTGCAGTACCAAAAAAGAGAGAGGCAGAGTATCAAAGGGTAAAGAAGCTACTGCAGCATCATGGAGCCAAACAGAGCTGCTCTGGGTGTCCCTGGGCTCTCTGGGAGCTGTGCACACACACTACATCCACAGCTGGACACACGTCTCTAGTGCACAAGCAGGAATCTGGAGAGACTTGGCCAGGCCAGCCTCCATGTCCACTTAGTGGTGCTCACCAGGCTCCAGCATGATGGTGCCTAGGCTGGGCCAGGCTGACAAGAGACCTGCATCGCTAACAGAGAGCACTGCTGAGGCCTGCACAGCCAGCGGAAAGAGCAATTGAGTTGAGGAGCTTACTGCTTAAGCAAACATGACAGACACCAGCAAGGGGGAGAATGGGAACATTATTCTCAAACCTAACCTGAAAAGGGGAGGCAGACAGATGGGGAGAGGCCACGTCAGGTCCATTGTCACATGGAAAATTTGGTGTAGCTGGAACTGCAATTGTCTGCCATCAGCTCTTTATCCACTCCAAAGCCTCAGTTTCTCCTGACTGTTATTAGAGAGATCTGGTTGGTGATGCACCTTCACTTTCCAGCAGTGCCACAATATACATTCCAGGTCTCCAAGTGAGCCAAGCAACGCCTCAAAGCTTAATTTTGCAGCAGCTCCAAACACTGGCTCAGGCCTCTGTTTCCATCAGCTACGGCCCATTTGGGCTGCTCAGCCACAGCCATCACACCACCTCTACAACTGACATCTTGCAGCAGGTGAACCTGGGCACCTGGAGAGCTAATCCCATCCATGCAGGAAGCTCAGATCCTGGGAGTTTGCTTACCCTCATTTAACTCTGAAGTGTTTACCCAGTTAAAATCCCCTAAGCTGCATTATCTGGTTTACTGGGATGCTCTGCTCTCATCAGACCAAGATAAACTCCATCACCTCACCCCTAAGAATGACTCATTAACAGACATAGCCTGAGCAGGGCAGGTTTCTCCTGGGGTGGATCTGGCATAAACAACACCTTGAGGCCTGATCCATAGGCATGGGATGCAGAGAATGGCCTGGGGGAACCCTCTGTGCCAACACCAGGCACCAGTATACAAATCAATACCTCTCCAGACAGCATCCTGACACCACTCTGTATCTTTTGCACCAGCAACAAAAACTCAGTGGCTTGGGGTGCCAAAAAGCAGACCCGAGATTTGCCACCTTCCCCCTTTCTTGCATGCATCTCATAAAGGAGCACAACGCAGCTGTCAGTGCCAAGGCAAAGAAAGAATCAAAGCACGAGCTGAGCTGGGAGGCAGGGGAGCACAGCTGAGAGAGGAAATTCAATGCTGAAGACATCAGTGGCTAGCCATTTTCCTCCTAGGATAGGCAATGGGGATTAGATGACTTCTACTAGGCATCAATCTCCCAATTCTGTATTCTAAAAGGCAGATCAAGCAATAGGGAGAAAGCAACACAAACGAATAAAGCCCTGTGACTGTGGATGGGAGGGAGCAGGGAACGGAGCCAGGGCTCGCCAGCTGCTTCAATGGGGTGTTTGTCTCTCATTTCTATTTTTGCGGCACCTCTGCGTAACCTGGAGGAGATGAGGCTCTGCATGCTAAAGAGGGCTGCCAGCCTTCGGGGAAATGGCAGGGCTGCGATCACAGCAGCAAAACCCCTCCCCAGATCAGACTGAGAAGGGGTGAGAAAGGAAAGAAAGTGGGAGAGGTAGGTGGAGGGGGAAAAGGGAACAAAGACAGAGAGAGAACTGAAAAAATAGGGGAGCTCCCATGCTGGCTGCAAGCTCTCCAGCTGCTAGCATCCACAAACGTGACATGTGGAGGCAACGCTGACCTCACAAAAGATGCTTCACCTCTGAAAGGAGCAGAATGGGCTGATCATGACAACAGGGAATAATACTGCAGTGTTACCTTTCCAAGGCCATTGGAAGAGAGCCAGCCAGGAGGACACACAGATGAAATGAACTTGCTAGTTGCTGAACCCACTGGCCCCTCGGAAAACGTTTCCAAGTCAAAAGTGGTAAAGCTTCCTCTGTTGAGCTCAGCGAAGGAGTCAATGCAACAGCATAAGACAAGGCAGATGGGGGAGTTTCACTCAACAGCAGAAAAAAAACCCCAACCAAATCTAAGGAAATAACATCTGCTATCTCTCTCCCAAACTGCTGTGAACAAGCAGTTTTACATTTCTGGGGCTCTTCTAGCATTGTTTAAAGTATTTTCTGCATTAGTCCACCAAGAAACACTGTTTCCCACAAGGCAAGCCACCTCTCCGTGGGACAGGGAAGCTGTTTAAAAGCTCCCAACTGATGCACTGAATAGTGCTAGAAGTGAAAGAGAAAATAAGCCATTTCTGTATCCAGCTAAAATGAGAGGAGGGATTTGGGGACATGAAATGGAATCTGGCTCTGACTGTGTCAAACAGCCTTTTAGCATTTTCTTGTTTTTTTTAATTAACAAGTAAATATTAACTTTCTCTCCAAGGAAACACACGAGCACCCCATAAGATGTCATCACATCAGCTTGACCTAGGCTAGCGTGCCCTTTGGTTTATTCAACAGGTCCTTCCTGGGTGCTGTGGCTACTCCACCGCACCAGAGAGGCAGGATCAGCCTACTGAAAAGCACTTGCCTGGAGCACACGCTATGACTTACCTGTCTCACAACCAACCAGCAGATGCTGTGCAGCACCATTCAAATGCAGTTACACAATTGGTACCAGGGAAAGAGGTCAGAGAATCTCAGTGCTGCCAATGCAGCAGCCACAACAATGTCCATCTGGCCCTGCTACAGTTGACCTTCCTTTCAAGCCCACCCCAAACACAGAAGTAACTCACCAATGTTATTTCCTAGGAGAGCTAGGTCACGAATGGGTCATTTGCTGATAATCGGTTAGGACAGAAACACAATGACCAGATGAGGGAAGCATCTGCCAGGGATATTCCCTCCCCCAGACCACCATGCCTGGAAAAGCTAGGGAGCAAGGCCCAAGGGCAGAGAGGACAGAGGCCCCAGGGCAGAACAGCCAACCCCACAAACACTTCCAGAACATAACAAAACACAGAGCAATTTAAATAACAAAAAAAGATCCTAACTACAGACAGTAGAGGAAGAGAAGAAAATGTTGTTCCATGAGGGATGTCCATGCTGATTCCCCCATGCTCACCTGCAGTCTGTGCTGACCACGTTATCCAGACAGCATACTTTTGGTGTTAATTTAGTTATGGACCATATCTTTGCTGCAACATTCCACCTAAGGCACCTCCTTCCAGTCCATTTTGCACTCCTACGTGGCCTTATTGCTGCTCTCTCACACTGCACCAGACCACTTACAAATCCAGCAAGGTCCCTAACCTCTGAGGCAATTTCCACTTAGGGCTTCAGAAAACAAGATCAGACTGCCACCTTCCTCTGGTACTGTCAGCAACCATGTCCCTTGCTCAGCACCCCTCTAAAGCCACCCACCTTCCCATCACCCCAGTATATTTTACAGGGATAGGAAAAGCAGTTGAGTCTGTGGCAAGCACATACGCTAACTAACCTGCACCAACGAAAGGAACAAAGCACAACTGAAGAAGCCCTTGCAGTGGGACAGCTCTTCAAAGGGAGATGCTACAGCACAGGGTAGCTACACCAGTATCTTTCAGCTTGTACAGGTCTTTACAGCTACCATAATCAGAGAGCTCAAACACTAGGCTACAGCCTGTGCACGTCTGCGTGTACTGAGTGGGAGCTACCTCGCGAAGGACTGCCAACGTTTGCTCTCTTGACATTTCAGCAGAGAACACGTACAGCATGCAGACCCAGATATATCCACAAAAAAACTGCCAGAAGGTGTACCTGCTTTAGCAGATAATTGCAGATGTGCCCTTTGTCACCACGTGTACCTAACCTCCTCAGCCCGGCACTGAGAAGAGTCACTTCTCCTGTCCCTACAATCAGCAATATCAGGACTGCTCTAAGCACCACCACCCATCTTCACAGAAGACACTCTATGCAAGCAGGCCAAGACAGCTCGGACAGGTCTATTTACCCTTCCCACTTTGCTCAGCCGTTCATGCCAGGAGTTACAATCTTGCTTGGTTTCAGTCTCCCAGACTGTTTGCCTTTGCTCCCTCCCCGGATCGTCTCATAGCCTTCACACCTCCCTCCTCTGCTGCTGCAGAGCATGCTCTCCTCCATGTTTCTAGTTATCGACAGTGGCAGTTCCCAGCTTGGGGTGGGGGAAGGTGATGAGTGGAGACATAGTCTCTGAGGAAATGGCATAGGGTAGACAGCAGTGTACAGCAGAAGTGAATGCTTTTATCTCAGTTACCTTTCACAGGCCTCCTCAAAGCAGCTTACAGACACCCAGGGGTTAACAGACCACAGGATGAAAGCCACTGATCTAAGGGAAAAAACAGAGTCTACCAATTCCTCCGTCCTCTCACAGGCCTAAAGCATTTCACCTGCCTGCTAAAATTCACCTTCCCAGGGCCGTGCTTCATCTTCTCACTGCGTCGCGACCTGGACCACATACTCCACAGTGCTCAGTCTGATTTCCAGCCCAACAAATAAAGGCTTGTGGCTGCTTCATCTTCAAAAGCCTCCCTGCCTGGACAGAGCAAGCACTAGCGCAGATGCAGGAGGTTTGGCATGGTTACCCAGAAATCTAACAGAAGCCTTTTACACCCCAAAAAGTTTTAAAAACTCACTGAGCACAACACTGAACACAAAATGGTCACACTCTGCTCCAGCCCTTGTAGCAAAGCAGCGATGACCACCCTGCCACACACTGCCGTGCATGCAGCAGTCTCACCCCAAGAGGCTCCAGTCTTCAAACTTCATGCATCCTTGACAAAAAAACTCATGCAAAGGTTTAGTGGTCCCAAGACACATGTATGGGTCCCAACTATCTTCACAACATAATCAGGCAGGATAGCAACTGCCAAGATGCTGCGGCTGTCAAACAGAGGAAGGGCAGCAAATCTGCCTTCCCAATAGTACAAAACTATCCCCCAAATAAGAATGTACATCCAAACCTTGGTAACCACATTGGAGCTCAACTAGGCACAGGGACAGCAGGGTGCTGACCCAAGCCCCGGCAAGACACATCTTCCTTGCCAGCATCCCTTGCCCTCTGAACAAACCAGCACACGTGTGTGCTCTGCCTCTGTGCGGGCTGCACTCGTGCGGCTGACAAATAGCCTCTCTTCATTCTTTCGGGATTACGTGTTTCAACAGCCAGCGAGGACGGGAAGCAAGCTCACCCGACTGCCAGCTAAGGGCCGCGATGCACCTTCCCCACAGCCCCCCTTCCCCTGGCCCTGCAGCAGGGCTGCTCCTGCTGCTGCTGCTCACTCAGGTACGCACAAAACGCTGGAGCTTCTTTCCACATCGAGCGAGTAGAAAAACTTTTGTGCTCTCTGATCTACAGCTCATTGCTGGCAGCTTCCCCTTGAGGGATTAATGTAGTTATTTCTACCTCTGATGCCTATAATTAAACGAACGTTTCTTTATGGCACTGAAGAGGCCAAGGAAAAGCTGTCTACAGGGAATTTTCATCCATCCTGATTTACACTCACTCATCTCGGGCTCGTTCACACAATGCTAACAAAGAACCTTCTAAGCAGGCAGAAGGGAAAAAAAAACCGTAATCCTCAAATAGCCCACATGCAGACAAGCACCTGGGGATAAAACAAGAGGGAAGAGACAAATTCCCTTCGTTCTCCTCCTGCTTTTAACCACATAATTTTCCTACTTGCAAAAGCAAAGGGTCTCAGATACCCTGGAGCCTGGAGAGACACTTCCACGCTCTGTCAGCAGATCTGTGCTGCCCAGCAGTTTGATGAGGCACATGTTCCCTTTCAGCCTATCCTGCAGGTCTGCAGAGGCTTCTGATCCTGGGAAGCACTCAGCCTCTCAGGTTTAACTATTCCTGTCCTGCGGTAACAGAGGAGCAAAGCCAGAGCACACGGAATTATTCCAAACTGGAACAGCTGAGCAAAGCTACCAACCAAAACAGGACTTGATTTACAAATTCCCAGCAGTCTGTATCTCCACTTCCGACCTCCCATCTAGGTAGGAGTCCAGGTGTCCAGAGATGCCCCCCAGCTGAGTCCAGCCTCACCAGAGATACCACAACCCACCAGGATTACCAGTTTCACTAGATTAGGAACTGAGCTGTCCTTCAGCCCTGCCACTTGTCTCCCACACCTACACTTCTCCCTGCTAGCACGGCAGAGGATCACAAGGAAAGCCCAGGACCCAAGTCACCCATACAATCATCAGTTGGACAGCAACTCTAGAAAGTTTCCAGCAGTCTCAGCAGAACAAGAAACACATCCTCCCCTCAGCACAGCAGCATCGGCTGTGGTCCTTTTGCATGCCAGGTTTTAAAACAAGGTCTGTCTCTGCAGAGCAAATGCAGCTTTCAAGGGATGGGGCCAACCCTTGTCAGCAGAATACAGCAGTTCCCCATCCATGCCCCTTGCCCTCTGGCTGAATTTGGGTACACGGGTCTCTTCCCGAGATCCAGCTAAAGGACCCTTACCTAGTGTGCCTGAGGTTTTCCCTAATGTGGACAACGTGCCTGGAGAAAGCCACAAAACTGGCTCCCTGCTCAGCCCTGGAAAAGCTTAATGCTTCTGTGCCACTGAGTATTGGCACAAAACCCCAACAGGTTTTCTGATCCATTTTGCTTTTTAAACTCACTATTGTTTGCAAACCTAAAAGGCTTTATCCCTTCTCCTTAGGGAGTCCCAAACAACAGGGGTGAGGCACTGTACATACAGCTCATGAACAGAACAGCTCCATAGATGACACACTCCCCTGTGAACGTTTTTGGGAGATGGGGGTAATAAGAGATGTGCCAGGGGCTGGATGTCACTGGCTTACAGCTCAGTTGTGCTGGAAGACAACGACTGGTTGGGAGATCAGCCCTTCCCTCCCTGCCAGAATGACTCAAGACAAAGACTCCCCCACTCTTTAAATGTCCCCGTTGAAAACTCCTGTTCCACACTAACCAGATTTCTGTACAAAAGGCATGGGGGTAGGGAGGCAGCGGACAACCTCAGCCTCAGTCTTTGGGGGCATCCCTTTGTTGGTAATTTTCCCCAGACTATTTAAAATTAGAAGCACAGCATTCATAGCTATTCCAAGTATAATTATTCTTGCACTTAATTGCCTTTCCCTGGCACCCTACCTCTCTTCCAAAATTCAAGAGGAGGCTCTTGGGGAAACGCGGAGCAGTTTGCGGTTCGCCCTTTCTTTGTGCCAGTTTCGCGGTAGTTAGCAAGAGTCGCCACGACGCCAGACGAAGCCATCGATACAGAAGAATGCGGCTCCGGGGCAGCGCGCCCCGTCCATCCTCCCCCGCACCGCAAGCCCCGACAATGCTGCCCACGGTGTGCGGGCTCCACGCAGAGACAGCGCTGCGTGTACCGGCTCTCAGCAGGAGACCCCGGGTGAGCCCCCATTCCCGTGGGGTAAAACCCATGTGCCAGTAGCTCGGCGGTTCCCCGTCAACCCTCAAAGGTCCTAGGGCAGCAGTCACCGACTCCAGAGGGCTCCAAAGCCCAGATGAAGGGCAGTGCCACGGGGAAAGATTCGGGGTGGGGACGGGGACCCGACACAGCCTCGGTACCCACCGCTACTTTAAAGGCGGGGAGTGATGGGGACTGGTCTTCCACAGAGGTTCCTGTGTGTCAGCGCACTGCACCCACGGCAAATGCAGTTCCCCGTGCCTGGGGCGCAAACCCACCCCCTTCCGAGGGTCCCTACGCTCGTGGCGCTCCGGTACCCAAGGAGGGGATCGACACCCATCCGCTACCCGGCACTGCCAAGCACCGCCACTGGGGCTCCCAGAGGTCGGTCCGCTCCAGCCCACAGGGATGGTGGCGACCCCCGCGCTACCAGCCTTCACTCACCGGCGGCCAGAAGCAGCAGCAGCAGGAACGCTGGGGCCCGGTGCAACGGCTGCATGGCGGCGGCCGCTGTCCTGCCGCGCCGCCTCTTCACGGGGAGCGGGGCCGCCCCGCCGCCCGCCGGGCTCTGCCCCTCGCCGCCGCGCCCGCCCGCCGCCCGGCCCCGCACTGCATCCCGGCGCCCGGCGCCGCCTCCCCCCGCCGCTGCTGCTCGCCGCTCCAGGGGCGGGGGAAGCGACGGGAAGGGGGGGTCTCCTAACTGCCCGCCGGGTGTGCAGAATGACCGGCCGGAGCAGAGGCGGGGCGCAGTCGGTAATCACACCTAGTTTCTGGGTGCTGAGCTGCCGCCGCCGCCCCTGGCCCGGCACGGCCGCCCGCGATTGCAGGGCCCCGCGCTCGCACAACGAGTGCCGGCGGTGCGGCTGCATGCGCCGCCGGTGGGTGATTAGCCGGCGGTGGGTGATTAGCCGCCGGAGCGGCAAGGCCACTGCCGCCGAAGGCCTCCGGCGCGCCCCCCTCCGCAGGGTTAGATAGGGACAGGGGTAAAAGCCAGGTCGGGAAGGCAGCTCTGTGTCTTCGAGGCCCTGGCAGGAATGGCCACCAGGCCAGACTGTTAGCATCCATCCTCTGACCTTTCTTCACCTGCCTATGGCACACAGGGCCACTGTATCTGCCTGGAACACTGTATGGAATACTGCCTGGAACAAATTCTCTCCCAGAGGAAGTTCATTTCCTCTCCTTTCACAGTCATCTGGTTCAACCTCCCTACTCAAGTGGTTTATCTATAGTCAGTCGCCCAGGGCCATGACCAAACGGCTTTTGAGCGTCTCTAAGGCTGGAGATTCCACAACCTCTCTGGGCAACCTGTGCCGGTGCTCTGTTATTCTCACAGTGAAAAAGTGTTTCCAGATGTTCAGAGGAAACCGCCTGTGTTTCATAGGATCATAGGATGTTAGGGGTTGGAAGGGACCCAAAGAGATTATCCAGTCCAACCCACCTGCTGGAGCAGGACAATCCTATCTAACACAGATCACAGAGGAACACATCCAGACAGGCCTTGAAAGTCTTCAGAGAAGGAGACTCCACGACCTCCCTGGGGAACCTGTTCCAGTGCTCTGTGACACTTACAGTACAGAAGTTCCCCCTTGTGTTGAGGCGAAACCTCTTTTGCCACGACTTGCACCCGTAAGTTTCAGCATGTGACCATTGCCTCTGGTCCTGTTGCTGAGCACCACATGAGCCTGGCTCCATCTTTGCACTCTCCTGTGTATTTATATGTACTGATAAGATCCCTTAAGTCTTCTCCAGGCTAAAAAACCATCCCAGCTCTCCCAGGCTTTTCTTGTATGTGAGATCCTCCAGTCCTTCAGCCATCTTTGTGGCCCTCTGATATATCCACATCTCTTATTTACTGGGGAGCCTGGCACCAATCACAATACCTCAAGTGTGGCCTCACCAGCACTGAGCTCAGGGGCAGGATCACCTCCCTTAATTTGTTGGCAGCAGCCCTCCACATGCAGCCTAGGATACCACTGGCCACCTTTGTGGCAAAGACGTGTCTGGCTCACATTTCATTTGGTGTGCACCACGATCTTATCTTAATATTAGGGACGGACACTTCCTGCTTCTCTGCTTCATCCGTGGTTGAGAGGTCTTCAAGTTGTTTTGCCTCATAGAAGATCCTGCCTATTTTCCTTCATCTTCTCTGATGCTGTGCTCATTTCCTCTTGTAACTCCTCCACTTGGTGGCACAGCTCATCCAAGAGTGCACAACTCCTAAGGACAGAGCACTGTTTCTCCTGGCACCACAAATAAGTCCCACAAACTTGCTGCAGCTTAGAGTTTGGAGGGCTGCATTCTTGCATTATCTGAAACTGGGACTCTGTTGGTGCCTGTCAGAGACTTGCTGGGGAAACCATTCAGTGGTCACCACCATATCTGAGATGCACAATGATACTAATTCAACTGATGCTCTTTCCTTTGTGCTTCTGTGAAAACTGCTGCATCTATGAAAACTAGCAAAAAAATCCCAACAAAAACAACCCCTCCCAGATTCTCCAGCATGGCAACTCTTGAGTTTGTCTAGGAGTGGTTCCTGTTGGAGTGTGTAGCAAGGCACAGAAACATGCTGAATATCATGTTGAAAAACACTATTGCAGCAGCAAGGCCACCTGCTCCAATTACATTCAATTTCAAATTAAACACATCTTTAGTGACCTCAGGGCACGATGTTACAGTAAATTATTTGAACGAGGTCTTTGTCAGACAGATGTCCAAGAAAAAAGACTCAACAGGTCTTGTAATAACACAGCAGTTGAGAGGGGATCTCTGCCAGCTCCCTGCACCTCAGCTCATCCAGCTCTTGCAGGCCTCCAGCATGTGCCACATCTGAAGAGCTGTGAAACTCCTGGTCCTGCCCCAGCCAAATATCCAAGGGACCTGGGCAGGCCTCAAGCATCACAAGGCTGTGATGACTCCAAGCCAAAGGACCCCAAAACATATCAGTCCCTTCCCATCAGGCATTCAGCTCACGTTCCCAAGCTTCCTCTAAAGGCAGCAGGTAGGAGCCTTTTACTTTGTTTTTCAAAACAGATCTCTCTTGTCACACATCTCTAGGAGGGCAGGAGATGCTGAAATCCAGCATCACAAGCTCTGAGTGAGGAAACAGCCACACTGTCATGGCCCAAGCAAGTGTCTACATGCTTGCAATGCTTGCATTGTGTGCTCAGTGCTCTAAGTCTCCCATTAGGGCATGTTGCTGAGATGACAGGGTGTACCTCTGAGGGTGATCAGGATTTTAAATTCACTCTTACTCCTCAAATAAGTGTCCATCAAAAACATTCCAGGGTGGAGGGGGTTTCTTTGGCTTTCTGTGTCTGTGTGAATTGAATCTGGTTGTTGAAGTCTGAACCTCCAGGGGAAAAAAATACTATCGGTGATGATTTTTTTCCTGACACTAACCTGATGGTTTTCAACAATTAAAGAAAGTTGTCATGTGCCAAAGCCCACTGAACCTTCTAGTGACCCAAACAGCCAGCTGAGGGTACCCACTGTTATCAATACTGGCCTCTACAGCTCTTTCCAACCCAGCGCTGGCATACGTCACTCCTTTGTGCAACTGCCTGCCTGTTTTTGCCAGCTCTTTCTTTCCCATGCAGCAGCTACCCCGATCACGACAAGGGCAGGTAACAGACTGGCTGCACCCAAAGCAGCAAGGCTGGCTTGAACCAAAGTACTCGCTTTTGGCTTCTTTTGAACCACATCCTTCCAGTGCTTTGAAAGTCCTTTTTATCCCAGAATCAATGCAGCCCCCAGCCCCCACTGAGCAGGAAATGCAGCAGGAACTACTGAGCTGTCGCTTACCCATTAGATGAGATAAAAACACTTCAGTGCGCTCAGATTCTAGTCCAAGCGTGGCATTTAATGAATGCTCTTGTCATTTTTCACTTTGTTGCTGGTAATTTGGCTGTCTTAGCATGCAGGTGGCTTACTATAAGTGGGTAACTAAAAGCCTTTCAGATCTCCTGACCCTGCCACATCCAGCTCCCAAAATCTTAGAAACTGAATCCAGTGTCTGAAGCAGCCTAATCACATCAAAGAAAGCACAAAAACACTGTCATGTATTACACAGTCTTGAATCAGAGGGAAGGAAACCATGCGGCCATGGCAGTAAGCACACTTTCTGTGAGGCTTGTGGTGCTCCCCGGATTTATTTGGACTTTATACATCAGTCTAAGACTGAGTAACAAAGTAGGGGATATGAAAGGAGAAGCTACATCTTAGGCAAGATGATTAAATAGAATTAGTGGCAACAGCAATCGGGCAGGTCAGGGCTGCCAGTGGAGCAAAAAACAGCCAGCAGAGATGGCTAACACCAGTTCTCTTTAGAAACAGCATGAACTCCAACCTAGCACTGCCCTTGTCTCTTCATTTTACGCTCCTTGGGATAGGTAGGGCCAGCTTGGCTCCCATCTCTGGTATTGACAGCTTTATAGTCAAAGGCTTGGCATTTCTCATTCAATCTCCTCCAGCTTCCCTACCTGGTGTATATTCTCCACTGATGCTCAGAGCACGGGTAAGAGGGGCTTTACAACTGCACTAAATGCTTTTTTCCAGCTGCTTCAAAGCCGCTCAGAAAATTTTCTTGGTATTACTATTATCTGTGCTTTTCTGTTCTGCCCCAGAACTGTTCAATTTCACAGTTAGCTCTGTTAGGCAGAATCAGAAAGCGATCGTGCATTTTAGGCTGGCCATGCTGAAAATCCTCCTGCTGGCTTCCCCTGTAAGTTACTGTAACAGCTTTTGCCTTCAGGAAATTCAGCCAGCTTTCCAATTTCAATTGAAGGGCCCCATTTTGTTCCAAGATACTTGCAAACAAATATTACTGAGGTAGAGGAATGAGGTGATAGCTAAGGGAAAGAATTTGGTGCCTAGGACTTAATTAAAAATAACCACAATGTCTAATCTCAACAGAAATGTAAATTATTTTGAAACTCCAGTTTAAAAAAAAAAAGAAAAAGGAATGCATTAACCTGAAATATGCTGGTGAGGTGTTTTATTCCTCTAAATACAGCAAAACCGAACTCACCTGCAAAGGTGAAGCTGATCTATCACCCTTGCTCAGCAGAGCAGAAAGTAAACAATAATCAACACAAACAGGCAGTCAGATGTTAAGTTCTTTTTCAGTGCTAGAAAATGCAAGATGTCACTGGAACCCTTCTTCCTTTGCATGCTGACAACAGTTCAGGCAACAGAAGGTGATCTCTGCTCATTGTTAAATCAGAGGGAAAAGGCTGCTCTCAGGCTCTGTCCCATTACCTGGATGGTTGGCTCTTTGGGACAGATTGGGTGACACAGCAGGCTAGTGGCACACCATGCAATTTAACTCTATCTCCTGTGAAGCTATGCAGCCTTTTGACATCTCATCCCCTCATAAGAGGAAAGCTTGAGAATTCCCTTGCCCAGCCCCTCCTGAGGCACAAGGAAAGATTTTGCCTCTCTCATGTCTCAGCATATGTGAATTTACTTCAGAGCTTCCAACAAGCTTTATATAAGCTTATTTGCTGACTTAGCCTTTACAGTGCTGGGACACGGTGAAACATTTTGACTGTACCAAGCAGGGCTGAGTACCCTCTCAACTCCCGCATAGCCCAGGCATGCAGCCATTCTCGGGGCAAAGTGCCGTTTCTCCTCTCATCCAAAGTCCTGCTGGGGAAAACATATAATAAACACTTTCAGAGGAGTGACCTGGAGCAATTCATTCCTTCCATGATAGCTGTAATCAGAAGGGATCAGAATCTGCTCTGTTTTAGAGCCCAGGACTAAGATTTTCTGTGTCACTTTGAGCCTTTCCTCATGTCCCTGCATCACCTTGCTCACTTTAGGGGAGGGCATGCAGCCTACCTGGGGCACAGTGCTGTTTCCAGCCCTGCCTGTTTCCCAGCCCCTGCTGTCAGATGCAGCCCAAGAGCAAGCACCAGTCATGCTTTACTTTTCCAGTTTTCACATGACCCTGCTGCCTCCCTTCCCTGAAGATTTACATTTCTCTCCTCACTAAAGTGGAGTTGATTGCTGCATTAGTAGCCATGCCATTCCTTTGCAGGAGGCTTTGACAGCAAACCTCAGTGGACTCTTAGAGGGCAGAGGAAAACAAAGCTATATTGAATTTGATTAAGGAGCCAGAATAACCTCTAACAGAGCCACCCAGAGCAAGGAAGCAGACAGCTCTCAGGCTGAAAGACCACGCAGGTTTCCTCACAGCCCAGACACACAGAGCTGTTCCAGAGGAACAGCAGCCCAGACACGTTGTTTAGTTGGGGCTAGCATCTAAAGGGATGTTCACAGCCTTCCATTTGCCCGAGGAGAGACTGCCGAGCTCCCGGCCAGGAAGGAGGAGGGACTACAGCTCTCATGGATTATTCATATCATTTAAGATGCTCTTCTGTTCAGCAGAGCTTGGAGAACTCTCCCATCTCTGTGTTGAGCTCATCAACTCAGATCCTAGGCAGAGACCAAGTGCCCTCCTGGAAGGGATGAGAAAATCTTCAGAAATGCAGAAAAGTGAGATGTTATGAGGATAGGCAAACCTCAGACCTTCTGGAGCTTTTTACTCAGGCTGCAGGATAAGCAGGCTAAAGCCAAGCAGAAGCAAGAGGTCGGTGGCAAGGTGCAGGAGATTTGGTCTTAGCTCTGCCTATTTTAGAGGTATGACTTAAGCCAAATAAGTAGCTGCCATGCCCTTGCTGGGCAGGGTTTGAGGAGCACACATCAGCCATAATCCAACAGCCAGCAGGACAGGGCCCTCCCAGTACCCAAGGCAGAGGAACAAAGCATCTCAGAGGTGGCAGCCAGATTCAGCTTGAAGCCCATTTGCTCAGAGAAGCTCATGGTGATGAAGCTAGTCCAACATCAAACCAAGAGGTTAGAATCAAGGTCTACTGATAGCAGCCATGGTCAAACATCACCTAGTGATCACTTTGCAGCACCAAAGCAGTAGAAGACCAAGGTCAGGATGAGGCAATAGTCAACAGATCACAGCCCAAAGCAATAGGGGCTGTGACCAGACACAGTGACCCAGAAACTACTGTCCACACCTCACAACTGAGGCAAGCGCTGAGAGCCCTAGGCTGAGCTTAAATAGAGCACCTGGGCCATGGGTGTGGGCGAAGGCCTCGGGAGAGCCTAGCTAGGGCAAATAAGGCCTACTGCTGCCCTCAGGACCCTGACAATGCACATGTCTCTGCTTGCACAGTGACTTGAGAAATGGGAGGGGAATCCAAGCAAAGTATGTTCCCTGAGAATAACCTTGAAGTGGTTTATACCTGTCCTTGCTAGACTGAAAAGACCAATGCTATCTTCAGAGAAAGTGCTGGCTCAAGCTGGGACCTGGACCTCTTCAGAGCAGAGGGAGCAGCCTGGACTCAAGACAGGTGGTGTCTGTTGGCTCTAAGGAGAGCCATGCACTGGCTCCAAGGGACTAGTGGCATTGCTACGTTTGTTTCCACATGAGACTGAAGTTCATTGGCATCTTTCACACAGGACAGCTCCTTTCAGATCTCCACGAGCACTAGATAACCCAGAGAAGAAACCTGGTATCTCCCCACAGTGTCATCTCAACCTTTAGAGGGAAGTAACTCGCAAGATGGGCAGAAAGGAGCACAAACCCCTTCCAAGGAGCCTTTGCTCTAAAGATGCAGTGCTCAGCAGCCACTCAAAGCTCTCACAGACATCTAGTTGTGGCTGAGGTGCACGCTGGATGGCTGGAGTTGTTGGCAGGCCAGCCCTCCATGATAATGGAGACATTAAATCAGTCATGGCAGCTAGAACTGCATAATAGATACAAAATACAGCAGAAGCCTGATCCAATTTTGGCTCTGCCTTGTTCAGTGGAAAAGTATTTTAGGAGATGGAAAAATACTAGTAAGTTCAAAGTGCATCCTCCCTGCAGCATTGCATGAGTAGCTGTCTGCAGGGACTTGCCTCTATCTGTACATCCACATCTTCTGTAAACACATTCCCATACTGTCCTCACAGCAGCCACACACTCAGCAATCACATGCTGGAATTTGGGTGTTCAGATCAGTTGAGGTCAACAAGGACATGGCCATAAGCACACGAATTGGCTCTCCTGTCTAAACCAGAGCTGTCTGGCCTTCTGTAATGAGTGAAGACGACAATCCAGCAAAACTGCTGCATCTTGAGTACAGTTACATTGGGAAAATTCTTGTTAACCAGTTTCCAGACAGCTCCTTTGTAAATACACAGGAGATGGACAGTGCAGGTTCCAGACAAGGTCTGGCATGTGCTAATTTTTGCAAGAGGCTTTGGCATTAGTGGATAAAAGCCAAAATCACTGGAGGTGAAACTTCCCCTACTTGCCATTTGACAAGCAAACTCAGAAACAGCCACTAGGACACTGGATACAACCCAGGACTCACAGATGTAGTGCGTTGGTTTATGATCACAAAAATAGCAGAAGTTATCAAGACTCTAAACCCTGTCAGTGGGTAAGAAGGGACTTGCAAGAAAGGGAGAGGGCTTGTCACTCCCTTGTTGCTAGATCACGTCCTCACATGTTACAGCTGGTTATCTGCAGGCAGCTGCTCACCTAGCACAAGCAAGCTGTTGTTTGTGGTGTACAGGTATGCCCTTGTGCTGGGCTAGGGTCAAACAGTGCTTAATGAGAGGCAGAGAGCCACACTACTCCTCAGGAGTGTGCATACAGCATGTTCAAATTGAAATGGGCCAGGATCTGGCCCATCATGCCCATTTCAAATCAAGATGTTCTTCCAAGCTAACTTCATAGAGCATTTGCCAACAACCACCACAAACCCAAGGCGGGCATGACCACTAGAAGGGACACTGCTTGGCTTCACAAAGGCCTCTCTGTTTTTCAAGAAGCATCTTCATCATCTTCCATCTGAGCTCACACACAGCCAAAATTCACCTCCTAAGACTTGCTTTTCCCCCAGCTTGTCAGAGGCGCTATACAACATTTGAAGCACAGCAGTGAGAAGCCAAGCACTCAAGCTTGGCTGAACTCAGGTTGTCAGGGGAGCAACTCCTCATTCCGTGAGTGTGGCTTGGCCTGCCGATCTCCAGAGCCCTGCAGTAAAATCCCCCCTATGTTCAGCTGGAACATGCCCCCTGGCAAGGCAGTCCCCGTTCAAAGCGGCATCTGCTTTCACCCGTCTGCACCCCTGTCCAGACAAGACACCTGATGCTGTCAACAGCCAACGCTTGCTGCAGGGAACCTGAAAAGCTCAGTGGCCGTGAGAGGAGGAACATGCCTTCAGACTGGCATTAGCACTCTGTGGAGCAGCTGATGCCAACATTAGCAAGGGCGCAGCTGCAAGAATTCATTGCTCTGCTGGATGCTGGCAACACAACAGGGTGGGAGCTCACAACTGCCTTTGCAGTGAGGTTTCAAGAGGAGGCAGAGTAAGCAAAGTGACAAACAAATGACTCCAACGGCATTTTTCTGTTATCACTGCTCACACTGTGTGCCAAGCGTGGTGGGACCAGAACACAAGAGGCAAAAGTAAGTTGTAGTACAAAACTGAAAGGTGACTATCAAGAACTCTGTCCAGAAACAGGGCAAGGAGCAAAGAAAATCAGCTCCATTCCTGTCCATTTTCTCATTGTGGTGGCAAGCTTGGCTATGTATTTACATGTGTGGGTCACTACAGGCATAGCAGAGGCTTCACAAGGCTGCCAAGTGTTTAGGAAGCAGTTTGTATTTCCGCAGTGCAAGACAAAACCTCCTTCTCTTCCCACACCCAACATTCATCCCCACAACACACAAGTTCAGACTGTTTGACAAGCTTGTTCCATTCCTCACTACTGCTGGTTTTGCTGTCTGAGGGCCGATGCTTTCCCCTAGAAGGTGTGTGACTTAACGTAAGCTAGGCACAGCTTGCAAATGCTGGCAATTGCTCTCCCCAGGGATGGCCTCTGCCCACGACCTCTGGCATTAGGCAGTGAGGCATGAAGAGTTCTGCGTCCAGCTCTGACAAACCACACGCTGGGCCTCACCATGTGGTTCCAGGCACACAGCAGTTCTGCCATCCCCAGCACACACCTGACCTAGGCATGCATTCAGGGGGCAAAGGACTAGCTCAGTCAGGGAAAGTATGCCAGGGAAGTGTCTCTGTGGACTGCTCGTGGAAAGTCTTGGTAGACAGAAACTCAGTGGGAAGGGTGAAAACAGCCAAAACAGTTAAACAAATACACAGAAGGGAGCTGGCAGACAGAAGAAGCAACATGCAGAGCCAGTTTCAGGCTGAGAGTCATGTGCTAAGCCCCCAGCAGGGTTCAAGCACTGCTAGCTCCCGAGAAACAACCCGGCTGAGAGGACACACACACATGCACATCACCATGACAAACCCCACGGTGTCCACAGCCAGGGACATGTCTGCTTGGCCTGCACAGAACCACAGCAGCCAGATCACAAATTCTCTCAAGCACAGGCAACAGGGAGCCGGAGATGCCTTGTGGCCAGGCAAAGCGCATTCACTGCAGATCTCAGCTCCGTCTTAGAAAGGGTTTACTGCTTCTCCCAGACTGGAATCCAAGTGACAGCTGAGTCATGAGAATGAGCTCTCTAACCCAAGAGTGGGAAAGGAAGATGGGAGGTATAGTGATTTGATAGTCTCCAGGTGACACATATTTACAGAAGAGTCCAACACAGCAATCAGTGCTTCAATAAGCAAGCAAGAAGTGGAAGGAGCCATCGCAGGCAAGCCCTTAGTGGGAGCGGCACTGTTCATGACAGTGTCCTGTGGACAACTGTGTCCTCATATCTATCCATGGCGAAGATGTGCAATAGCTGAGAGACCAGCACTGGCAGTTCCTATTAGAAGAGCAATCATGGGATGGGCTTCTACCCCATGAACTGCTGAGCAGCTGGTCCAGCATCCAATTTGCTCACCTGTATTCTTCCCTCCCCTCTGTGGTTGTAGGAATTCCCAAAGAGGAGGAAACACAGAACTATTTAAAGACAAATGTATTAAAAATGCACACTGTAAGAAAATTGCATGTCAACACTGAGCCCATCCTGTCCTCCCTGAACACCTTTGGCTCAGGGCTCCTCCACTGCTGCTCCCGAAACCAGCATCATGGGTACCTCACCCTCAACAAACGCCTATGAGAGATGTTTTTCAGTTTAGGTGCCAGCATTTCAATCCCACCATAAATTCACATCTGCCAGGCGCACAGAGAGAACACCCGGTAAGGCGAGGGAAGCCCCTTCCCTAAGGCTTCTGAACACGTATCCCTATCACGTATTGAAGGAGCTTTAAATGCCCACACAGATCACCAGCAATAAAAGAAATAGTTATGTTTTAGCTCAGTTCTCATACTTCTCTGCTCTAACCCCTTAAGAAACAAACACAAGGTCACCTCATGTGAGAACCTGGGGAAAATACGAGGTGTTGGACACAGAGGTCTGGAGCTCAGAGGCTGGTTGGTTCACTGAGAACTGAAAGCAGGCTCAATTATCACCCAGCAGGCTGCACAGTCACCAGAGATGGGAAAAGAGAATCCCTGAGGCAGCTTGCAATCCAAGGGGCTTGGAGAAGACAGACAAATTCTTTTTGAATATTCCCACTCCTTGGTCCTTCCCGCAAATGAGTCCATAACAACTAGCAAACAAACAAACAGCAAACAGGCCATCTATGTGGCCAGCAATTCTCTCCCTGCTGTGCTTAGCTAAAAGGCAAAATAGCAAAGGAAGTTGCTAAACAGACTTGGCTGAGCATTTAACTACTTAACTCTGTCCTATTTACAAGGTCTTCGGCAGCTCAGCACTCCCTTAATCCATACGGCACAAAGCAAGCATCAGAACATGCCATTTAGTCCCTCTGGATCGTGATCTCTGTAGTGCTCCTGGGAGGGCTACAAGAGGGAGGTCTCATCCCACAGCAGCATGTGGCAAACTCCACTGCTGGCCTCAGAACTGCTGGACAATCAGCTTCCGCTTCACATCCCGGATGAACCTGTTCATCTTGAACACTTCGCTATCGTAGAAGGCAGAGAGGTTGTGGATGTTGATCTGCCGAGCCTAGGATGAGAAGGAAAGGGAGAGGTAAATGTTTATTTAAAACAAATAACAACTACATGGTTTTCCACAGCATAGGCAGCATAAAATCTGATAGTCAGCAATCTCTGCTCTGCTCAGTGAGAACCAGAACTGCAGTAGCAAGGGAGACTGCAGGTCAGGAGGAAAGGAGCATTGGCAGAGCTGAGTAGAGCTGAGCAAGGAGAAGATGCTGGCTCAGCATCTGCCTGCTCTCCGCTTGTCCTTTTACTTCCACTAGAGATGGAGCATAGCTACCATCCAAAAACCCTAATACCTCACCCAGTGGGAGACAGTTCTGCAGGAGATCTGTGAGTGCAGGAGGTCACACTGAAGCACCAAGCTGGTGCCTCTGGAAGCAGTTACTCTGCACATTCGATAGAATGAACAGAAAAGCAGCACCCAGGAATCAAATACTGCTTTAGAGTCAAGCAAGGTCAATGCATTACACAGAAAGGTAGAGCCAGGAATGTAGCCCCGGGACAAGGATGAGGGTGCATTAAGGAGGATGAGTATAGGCCTCAGAGGGATTGGGGAAGTTTGTGCAAGCAGAGATTTTTCTGCTCATTGCTTCTTCAAATGCAGGTGCCAAGGAACTTGTGTCCTCATTCCCTGACAAAGCACTGGTCATACTGCAGGATTTACCACTCCAACCCCAAAGCCTTATAGGGACACATGAGAACTGAGGGGAAAGAAGAGAAGAGAGCTGCAGGGACAGACGAGACAGTCCTGACTCTGGGTTAAACTAATTAACACCAACACCATTTTCTTCTGGTACCATAAATCAGCAAAGGAAGTTACAAGCCTTAGAACATCTCTGGTTTTGAGGGTGTAGACAGAGAACAGGAACAAATCCCAGAGAAGGTTTGCTATGAGAAGCCCATACCTTATCCACGAGGTCCTTCTCTGGGACTTCTATGGTGTCCTGCTGGGCCCCATAGCGGTTTCTCTGATACATCACCTGCTCTGCAACCAGCTGCTTCAGGATGAACAGCAGCAGCTCATTGTTGTCCCGCTTGAATGAAAGGTAGCGGGAGAATGTCTGGAAGGGAAAACAAGATCAGTCAAGAGGGTCAGGAAACATGTGGCACACTGCAGTCTTCCATGTCCAACATCAACCAACCCCCTCCCCTCCCACAGTCAAAGGGACACCAAAATTACAGCACTGTCACCTGTGCCCTTAAGTGTCTCTTAAGGGACTTCGGCCTTGCCAAGCTGCCACCTGTACATGCAGTTAAAAAGCATCCCTGTAAAAGACATGACGCTTCTCTGCCTGCTGCTCTTACATCCATTAAAAAAAAAAATATCTCTTGAGGAGGCTCATCACCAGACCTGGAGCCTCTGGGGGCTGGCAGTGCACTACTGTGGAGCTATGATGCCAATAGGGAAAATAGCAGTGGGAGAGCTAGCCCTGGGGAAGACACAGAGCAGCTTCCCCTAACACAGACTGCCCTGTGCCTCCTCAGCAGACGCTCACACTTGGCTGGCTGGCTGCAGCCAAAGAGAGGAGGCCACGAGCTGTCCAGACTAGGGGCAGACACTTGGAGTGGATAAATGCCAGGCTGTGGCCAGCCAAGGGCTTTTCAGAGCCAGCGCCTGCCACTGAGAAAAGAGCAGACTGTGCACTAAACCACAGCGAGTGCTGCCCCTGTGCTTAACCATCCACTGAGGATCCCCATTAAAAACATGACAAAACTAACTGCCTGCTTGGGCTCGATAACCTGGCAGCAGCAGCAGTGGGAGTCCTGTGCCAAAATAGCAAAGAAGGCATCAAAAAAGGGAGCAGTGTGGCTTTGCTTTAAATACAGAGGCTCAGGGCACACTTCCTTCTCACCCTCAATAAAAACATTGTGCTACCACAGACTAAGAAAGGCATTTGTGTAGGGCTGCCTTCAGACTCACTGTGTGGGCTCAGCACCTGAACCTGAAAAGACAGACCCTTTCAGAGCCTGGAAGAGTCTCTTCTCACAGCCAGGGCAGTGCAAGAAAGCCACAGTCAAGGTGCAGGCACAGCCCTTGTCTCAGTGCGTGCCCACCTTGCGCATGCTCCGCATGACGCTGAACTTCTGTGTGTCGATGAAGCTCTCCAGCATCACCCGGATGGCCATGTTGACATCATCTTCCACCACGTAGTCCCGCAGGTGCATGCGGGCGTGAGCCTCAGCCATCCGGATCATGGACTCGATGTGGCGCACTGTGATGGGGATGCTGCCTGTGGCCTGAGCAGGGAAAGGAGGAAGCAACTCCTTAACAAACGGTGTAAGACATGGGGCAGGGCAGATGGCTTCTGGCCCAAGTAGTCTACTTCACACTGAAGGCAGCCGCTTCTGGCCTTTGAGGACTCTCAACCTAAGGAGGCTCTGCCACCTGCTGGCACGTTCGGCACAGAGAGATACAAGCTCCCCCATCAACCTTTTAATTCAGCAGGGGGTGAGAGTATGCTACCTGACGTCCCTCTCTGCCACTGTTCAGTCCTTTTCCACAAACAGCAACCCCAATTCCTCCAGCAACTATTAAGAGGAGTTCAAGAAACAAACAAACAAACAAACAAAAAAGGAAAACAGAATTGTTTCCTAAAGCTCCCTATGGCCTCAACAAACTCCTCCTCCACTTGGAGAGCATGAAACAACCCTGAGACACTGCATGGTCAAAGAGAAGGGCATTTCTATACTGGACAGCTCCCTGTAGTGTGCCAGCAGCATATGGGTCTGAATCAATGTGAACATCCCCTCTGGGCCTGCCAGACTGGATGACAATAAAATGACTTTACCATGGCAGGCAGTAACTAGTACACATGTCCAGTCCATCAGCCTGCAGATCACCAACAGGCAGAATCATCTGTTCAGCAGACACTGTAGGATTTGTCTGTCTCTCACAAAACGGTGGCACAGACTTTCATGACAGGAATGGCAAGAACGTGTCAACATAGGCTGGAGCAGTCTCAGGCTGCTCTGCAGCCTAGATACATACTGCTTCCCCCTCTTCCTCAGTATCCTCACCATAGACTCTTTCCTGAGGTCACTGTACATCCTGGCGACCTTGTCCTGGTCCATTTGGTTGAGTTTGGGATGGACCTTCTCTTTGGCATAGGTGATGTATTTCCTCAGGATCTCCTGGGGAATAGGTTCAACCCCATACGTGTTGGGAAGAATAACCTCACTGGCATCCCCATTCACTGCCTCTTTGCTGCCTGGGTGATGCTTGACGTGGCTGCCAACTACGAACCGGGCAAGCATTTCATCCTACAAGAGAGCAGTGGACCAAGAGACATCAAAGACATTCACTGGACAGCAAAATTCAGGATGCAACTGCAGTTGAGCATTCTAACAGCAGCTTCAGAAGGCAGAACTGTACCTGCACAGGGTCCACTGTGTCTCTCACCACACAGAGGATATCAAACCGAGAGATGATGGGCTCTGTCAGGTCTACGTTCTCTGAGAAAGTCAACGAGGGGTCATATCGGCCACCTAGAGCACAGAAACACAGCTCCAAGTCAGACAGGCACCAAGCCTGCAGCTCTGAAGTAAGCAGAGAGACTTTACTGCTCCCTTGAACTGGAGAAACCAGGCAAAGGGAAGCTGCACCACAGTTCTCGTGAGAGCAGGACTCATGCTGGAGGTGTGAGATTGTCCTGTGGTCTCTCAGCACCTACCTATGGGATTGGCAGCAGCAATAACAGTGCAGCGGGCTTGCAAGGATGTGACAATGCCTGCTTTGGAGATGGAAATGCTTTGCTGCTCCATTGCTTCATGGATGCTGGTCCTATCTTGATCGTTCATCTGTGAGAAAGCAAGAATGATTTAAACTGTGTCCATTTCTGTAACCACTGCCCAACACACCAAGGAGAATCACCTCTTGATGCTCTGAAAAAGTAGCAGACTGCACCATAGATTGGTAAGAGTCTAAGTAAACCACATGAGTCTCAGTCAGCTGAGATGGCACCATGAGCTATAATGTCTCCTCATGGCAGAGGTTACAGCCCCTCCAGTTAATCCTTCTCACAGAAATCAAGTTAGGCCTCACCTTGTCAAATTCATCAATCAGACAGACACCTCTGTCAGCCAGCACAAGGGCTCCTGCCTCCAAAGTCCACTCCTTGCTGACTGGGTGTCTCTGGACATAGGCTGTGAGGCCCACAGCAGAAGCACCTTGGCCAGTGGTGAAGATTGCTCTGCTGGATGCCTTCTCTATGTATTTAAGAAACTGTGATTTTGCAGTACCAGGGTCTCCACACAGAAGCACATTGATGTCACCACGTACTTTGTGTTTGCCACCTACAACAGTAACAGGAGAGACACAGTGGCAGCTGAGTGCGTGGCTTGATAACAATTCTGCCCTGAACACTACAAAGCTGAAAGGAAAGCAAAGAGTAGGCAGGGAAAACACTTTACAGGGAAGCTGAGGGAAAAATAGTCAGCTTTGGAGGTGGTCACATGTAAAATAGCATTTCTAACCTTGCTGAATGCACCTTTCTAAGGAGGAGCTGAAAACAAATCAGGACTCCAAAAGGTCAAACCTCTGAAGGGGCATCAAATGTGACCTCTCAGAGGAGCAGGAATGAAAAGCTCCCTAAATTTGCTGCAGGAACTATTTTCAGTCTAGAGCTTCTACTGTCACACCAGAACTTTTAGCACGATAAAAGCAGCTACTTCGATCACAGATATCCCTCAGTGATCTCTCTCACCAAGACACACAGACAGCTCTAAGCACTTTCACTGTAACACTGCAGACAAAGCCAGAATGATTTCCTTTCAGCTGAGTGAAGCAGCTCCAAATGACACACATGACACCCACCTGGGTTTTTGGGCTCTCCACCGAAGAGAGCTAAAGCCAAGCCTCTCTTGATATCTTCATGCCCGTAAATAGATGGGGCAATGCTGGCGAAAATCTGAAAGGCAAACCAGAGGAGTTGTCCAGAGAATGCCATTTGCCAGTCTGGGCAGCATTTGGCATGAAAATCAGCAAGAAGCTTTATCTATGGTTGCTCTTACAATGATGCTGTCTTTGAAGAGCCTTTTATTATCCACAGTGAGGGAGCTTTTTCCAAGGTAACTACCCACCCAGAGTCCTCTAAAAGTTCTCTACAAAAATTCGTGCTCTTGGGGCATGGCAGATTGTGAATCTGGCACTGGAAACTGCTGCCACTGCCCTCACATTCCTGTTGCGCACAAGGCACATTGCAGAGGCTGTTATCAGCGATTGCAAAGCTGGAGACCTTGATCTGAAGCTTAACTCACTGCACATGGTAGTGGCTCGATGGGCCATGCCACAGATTAATTGTCATCATGGACAAATACTAAGAACTGGCAGCTTCTCTCAAGGCTGTTCTGTTAACAGCCTGATACTGGAGACTACTGGCATTCAAGCAGCCCTGGCTCAATTGAAGGTGCTCCACCAACGGGCAACAGCAGTCAAAATAAAAACAGTAGGACCGAAGCAAGAGAAGAAAGTCCCTCTATCACAGATCTTAAACCTGACCCAAATGAGGCTGAACATGCAAGAGCTTTTTTCTTTGAAATATTGGATTCAGGTCTTAGCATGCAAAGAGAAGCAATGTTAAGATGTCTCACATAGCTTAAGCTAAGTAATAACGACCCCTTAAGAGGACTGGAGATGTAAGCATTTGGCCCTTTGAACACTTCCCCTACTTTGCCTTCAAGATAGAGGGAGAAAAACCAATGATCAGATATAAGCAGCATCTGAGCATCTCTCACCAGTCCTCCAGCCCCGTTCTGATGTGGAAGGCTCAGAGAAGAAAGGGGAGAAACAGAAAGTATTACTCCAAATAGTACAAGGACAGATTCTTATTTACTTCCCTCCTATAACTCGCTCTCATCAACAGCTGTCATAGAGCTACAGAAGACTATTCAGAGGGGTCTGGGACTTCTAAAAGTTTCCTTAACAACTACTTAGACATCTGACAGCTTTCCTCACTTCAGGACCCAGCCGTCAGGTGATGGCAGGCTATCAGCAGGAACAGAAGGAAATGTCTGAGCCTGACTCACCTTCTCTGCAATTTGCTCATCCTTGGACAAACTCACAATGACTTTCACATCTTCATCAGTCAGCTCTCCAATAGCCAGCTTGTTGTCCTTCTTGGCGATGTGGTTGGCCAGGATCACAGTTGCGAACACTGGGAATCCATTTGCAGTGTTCAAGGAGCCGTCATAGTTGTTGTGGTAGATCCCTGTTAGCTCCTGGGAAGCAGGAAATGGTACATCAGTGCCTGCACAGTGCACACCAGCCCCCTCTCCATGTTAAGATATCAGTCTCAGAGGTAGCTGCCCAAATGCATCTGAGGACAAGCCCTCCCCACATACATTGCTGTGATGCCATTTTCCGGGTTTTAAAATGCTCTGTGCTCACCCTGTACTTGAGACCAACAATGCACTCACAATCTCGTCTCCTGGCTTGCAGCTGTCAACCAGATCCGCGAGGAGAATGGCATCCTTGGAGCGGGGCAGCCTGCCGGCAGCTACCTTCCCAGGGCTCTCCTGGATTTTGATGCGCTGGTAGTTCTGGTAGACTGTCTGCAGCAACAAAAGAGAAGTTACCCATCAAGTCTGGCTTTCATCAGCACAGCCCATGCCTTTCAAAGGCACCTCACTACAGAACAACCATTCAAAGATTTACTGTATTGTGATTAGAAAACTACAGGCATGGGAGGATGGAGGATATGAGGAGCAATTCCAGGGTGTGACAGAAAACAAGAGGGGCAATAAAACACTTTGCCACATCTCATCGCTGCATTTCAGCCTTGTGCGGCTTACCCACTCAAATACTGGAGCCATTTCTGGAAGGAGGATGCTCCACTTGTGACAAAAGTGAGAAACTCCACATCAAGGCTTTTGCTATTGTCTCCTAGTTTCCTTAGCTGGCTGACCAGGAAATACTGTCCTGAGTTGGGAAGGAGGAGGGCTGGATGGTCTGTTTCTGCATTACTACAATATAAATATGAACTCTCTACCATAGATGATAGTGGCAAGATTCAGACCAAACACTCACAATGAGAAAGTAAATGACTTTTGGCTGCTAAACTGGGCTAGTTCAGGTCAAGAGCTCAGATAACATATATCTTTACAGGCCCCTAGGTATAGCAGTAGACCTCCCTGCTGGCACCAGGCCTTTTCCAGGACCTTTCCAAGGCCAGACTGAGAAGAACAGGTAGCACAGCAGCCTAGACAGAATGAGCAGATAGCTCCATCCAGGCAAGTGCATCTCTTACCTGTTCCATGTTGATTTCAAAGGGGCCAAGAGACTGACACTCTGGACAGGAACCGGGTTTCACCTCCTGGTTCTGGGACTGGAAAAAGGGTCCTAGGACAAAGCTGCACTTGCTGCAGTTGTATTTAACCATGCTGAGCTGGGGCAGGACTCCTGTGCAGCTTGTCACTACTCCACTGGTCCGGATCAACTGATTCAAGTGCAGTTGCCTGAGGAAAGACAGAGAGCTGCTGGATGCCTGCACGGCACAGACGGCAGAATACTCTACAGAAATACTCTTACTATAAGGCACAACTCTCACAAGCATAGGAAAAAAACAGTTATCAATAGTTTTCTGGCAGGGTTTGTGCTTTATTTTTCGGAACGCTCTAAGTTCATCCTTTATGTGACTTTCTTGTGTGCGATGTGACTCACGCATCCTGTCAGACTTATCCAGAGCTTTAGCTTGCAGACCAATTCTGTAGAGCATTCCAAAGCCTGCTGCAGAAAATTCTGCTGCTTACCTGAGTGACCGCAACTCTTCCACCAGAGGGAGGTGGGAGATACGGACATGGATCTCCTGGGCAATACGATCGTATTTGGGGTACATGGCCAGCACCACTTCCTTGGCTGCTTCATCAAAGATCTTCAGCATTTCTGCTGGGGCCTCAGGTAGAAAGTAGGCAAGGACATGTTCTTGGGCTGCCAGGTCCTCGTAATTCACTACCAGACTCTCTCTGTTCTCTTAAGGAAAAGATAAGGTGAATTGTATTTTCAACCTGCTCACTCCTCAAGGAATATGCAAAAGACAAACAGAGCAGACAAGCCTCTATCCTGCAGGATGCAGTTTGCATTTTCTGACAAAATGTTTAACGGTCATCAACTTGAAAATGGGCACAAAGCAAAAATGTATTGCACTGACAAATTCTTCGTTGGTACCAAACTTGTCATTGCTCCTCTTCGATTCAGCAGTTCAGACATTTCCCAGGCTCAGTGCTCCTGAGACTCAAAAGCCTCTGTTCAACACACAACTTTCCCACAGACTTCCAAAAAACCCAGAAATTAACAGCAGAGACAAATATGCTGAATGACTAGCAAAAACATTCTGCAACTTAAGTTCCTGGAAAGACACAAGATAAATGCTTTTTATTTCTTATATAAGTTGCGTGACACTGACCCTGATACACTACTCAAGCTTCTGGAGCTTCTGCCTCAACACAAAGAAGAAACACAAACAATTGCAGTCACATGAGCTGTTCACAGATGTGACAATTTCTGCTTTTAAAATGTATCAACATCAGCTTTAACGACTGCTTCTTCTGGCAGTGCCTGGTCACAAAACAAGCCTGCAATGCTGACGTGGTTTTCAAAGTCATAGGGTCTGTTTGTGTCCCCTCACTCGATAATCCAGTTTTCAGTGTGAGAAGTAACTGGCACAGACAGCAAGCAATTGTTGTCTCTTTCAGATCACAATCTTGCAGACCACTGTCTGCTGCCCCACATACTCTTTTGCTAAAGCTTCTACGATATGAATATTAATGAGTAGCAAACACCAGAGGCCTTCTAATTAGTCAGGCAGAATCAAAGAAGAGAATAGACATGTTTCCATTACTCATTTATCTCCATCAGCATCTGAGTTTCTTAAAGTGCTGATTCAATGTCTGGGACAAACAGGGCAGGCAAAAGAAAAAAAATCCACTTATGGATTGAATCACTTCAAAGCATCACGACCTGCATCATGAGGAGGCAAGCCCTTGTCACCCAGCTCTACCTTTGCACATGTCACTGATCCTTTCCTTGAAGACATTGTGCCCATTGTCATCCACATGGGTCTTCAAGAAGTTCTTGAAACGGTGGTAGATTTCAAGCCGGGGAGCTGCCATGGAAACCCACTCCCTCACCGAATGCCCTTTCATGTCTTCCAGATTCTCAATGCTCTCTATCATATCTTCATCCTCCTCTTCGATGCCATCGGCAGCCCGTTCTGCGAGCCGCCTCTTCCGTGAAGGGTGGTCTTCATCTTCATCATCACTATCTAAGGGTTGGAAGGAAAAGTTCTTAAAGACAAAGACATGAAAGAATTGGGATTCCCATTCTCACTCTTTTGCTTAGTCATAGTTGGATTGCACGGCAGTGGAAGCAAAGAAGTCAGAGTCTAGATTACCACCTAAGAACCATTCTGGGCCCAGCCTAAATCCAGTTCTAGCTCAGCTTCTACATCTTCCATCATGTAGCTGAAGACTTTAGAGAGGTAAATAGCAAGATTTATATGCAACAATATTCAGTTATGTCCATTAATGCAGTGAGAGAGGAAGGCCAAGGAATGACCTTCTAAGTGCATCAAGGGCCCTGCAATCCAGCCCAGCAGTCTCTGTAGGAACACCAGCAAACTCCAGAGCATACACTCAGAATACCAAACCCTTGACACAAACCCAGGATCCTGACTTTGTTTCAGCAGTGAACACGTGTGCTAGTTTGAAGCCAGCTAGAATGTTTTGGTGAAAAGAACTAGATAATAGGCTGAGAAATGAAAACAATGGTGAGGTCTACTTCGCTCACAGTCTTGCTGAGATGTGTAAAGAAGAAAAGCAAAACATTAGATAAAGTCACTTTTGTTCTGCACTTTTGCTTTGCACTTCGTGCTGGGCTGTTCTCTTCTGCTTTTCCTGCTGGGGAGAGCTGAGGTCTGCTGGCTGAACTCCATCTTGCTTTCTAACCTCACCCTCCATTTGCTTTGGCTAATTTCACCTTTGCTTCTTAATCCTCTTGGCCGAACCTCCATTATTCCTTGGGACTGGGGTAAGGTTGAGAGGGGTAGGGGAAAGGTGAGGGGGTGGTTGAGAGACCCTCCTGGGGACTCAGGTTTCTGGGAGGGGAGTTGTGTCTGTATTACCTTTTTACCTTGTCTATTTCTGTCTATAACTGTATATACTGTAACTATCTGCTTGTAAACTGTGCCAGCTGTAAATATAAGCTTCATTCAAATTTCCAGAGCTGACTGAGTCCAGTCTGGGTGATTTCTAAAGTTCGGGGGGGGCGGGGGACACACAAACCATCACAACACATGACCAGAAGAACATCAAATGAGCTCCTGGGAAGCCTGAATCAAAGATATCATGCACTGTGGAGCCCACCCACAGAAATTGCACTATGAACCCAAACACAGCACAGCTTCAGGGACCTGTGCTTCCCCGAGTGTGACAGTCTGGCTTCCCGAAAAGAGCCAAGTTACAGTCAGTGACATGGAGATCAGCAGCTCACTGGGTATATCCCATCTGCACCTACCGTAGAGCAGGCCCCTCCTCATGCGGCCCATGCCCTGCTCCAGCTCCCGGTCTCGCTGCCTCATCACTCGCTCTGCAGCTTCCCGCTGACTGGCCGTCAGCTCCTCCACATCTTCATCATCTAAGGCCAGGCCCTCTGCTTCGTAGACATCCAGCTCGGGAATGGGGCGGTAGTCCCTAGTGCATACAGAGAGCATGGAATGAGGCCAGGCTCCAGAGAGTGTTTCTCCAGCCCTTCTCTGGCTACTGCTGGGTAGGTGTCAGGACAGTCGTTCCACCTCAAGACTGAACCTGTTGAGCAGCAAGGCACTTCACAAGGCAAGATGCCCCAAACACAAAGGGCTCCAGCACCATGGTTATGAATGTCATAATTGAAGCTTTTGTACAGTAAAATTCACCAGCAGTGGGCAGGCCTGGATGAGTAAGAAAATGCTAAAATTCATGAATGTAACACAACTCCAGACATAAGCCCACACAGAAGCTGGCTCCCGCCGGTTTCCTTACCTTTCCATCCCTTCTCCTATCAGTTCTTCCCCTTCTTCCTCCTCTTCGGGGAGCCCCTGGGTCCCCAGAAGCCCTTCAGACTCATCCTCGAAGGGAGGCAGGTCCCGGCCGGGGCTGGAGGTGAAGGCATCACCCCGCCGTGAACTGCGCACCGGGCTGGTGACCGCCACCTGCGACTCGGACGAGTCCTGTAAGAACAGGAAAGTGAGGGTAAGAGGGGGAGTTCGGGCACCCTACTCTCAAGCGCCGGGACGTGGGGGTAGAGAGCAGACAATGCTTCCAGGAGCTTCCGCAGCGAAAGCGGTGGTCAGAGACGGGCGTCATTAGCGATGAGCCTCTACTTCAACGCCGGGAAAAGGTTAAGGAGAGTTCAGCCCTCCCTGCAAGCGGCAATGCCAGCGAACGGGAGAGCGCGGGAAAAAACTCATCCTCCGAGTCCGGAACAGAGAAGCGGAGGGGTCGGGATCCGATGCCCATCCTGCCCGGCTTTTCTTCGGTGCAGCCCGCGTGGGAAATCTCCCTCGGCATTCCGGGTGTCCCCGGCGAGCGCACCCCCGTCAGCCGCTCCCCCTTTCCCTCTGGATTCTCTCCGAGCCCCGCTCGACCGCAGTGCCAAGGCTCCCGTGGCGGGGAGGGCTCGGGAAGTGCACCTCCTGGGGCTGGCACCTCGACCCGCCCCGCGCCGTTGCTTGAGCCCGGTCCCGCTGCTCACCGCCATGTCCGCCGCCTCTTCCTGCCCAGCTGGATTCCGCGCGAAAACAGACCCACGTGGTCTGCAAAAGCGCGCGAAACCTCATGAATAATGAACGCCGGATCAGCGCAGGCCCCGCCCGCCACGTAAACGTGAGAGAGGCGGGCAGAGGACAGCGCCGCGGAGTTTGGGCTCCTGGTGGGCAGCGGTGGCCGACTTGGCAAATCTTATCAAACAACTGTCAAACATTCGTCTGCGGAGAAGGACTTGGCGTGCTGCTGGGTGAAAAGTTGGACGCGAGCCGGCAATGTGGGCTCGCAGCCCTGAAGGCCAACTGCGTCCTGGGTTTCTCCAGCAGCCTGCGCTGCAGCTCCAGGGAGGGGATTCTGTCCTCTGCTCTGGTGAGACCCAGATTGCGGTGCTGTGTCCAGCTCTGGAGTCCTCAGTACAAGAAAGACATGGACCTGTTGCAGTGGGTCCAGAAGAGGTCACAGAAATGATCAGAGGGCTGGAACTCTTTCACTCTGAGGACAAACCGAGAGAGCCAGGACTGTTCAGCCTGGAGAAGACTGGGGAGACCTTATTGTGACCTTTCAGTACTTACAGGGAGATAAGAGGGAAATATGAGAACGATGGGGACAATTTTTTTAGCAGGGCCTGCTGTGACAGGACAAGGGGTGATGGTTTTTAACTACTAGAGGGGAGATCTTGATTAGCTATAAGGGAGATTTTTGGTTTTTTGCAACATGTTCTGAGCAAACCGATCTAGTGGAAGATGTCCCTGCTCATTGTAGGGACTAGATGACCTTCAAAGGTCTCTTTCAAAACAAAGTATTCTGTGATTTGGGCATTTACCTCTGGGCTTGAGGGGTCTCTTCCTAAGGAACCTAAGTCACAAAAGTGATCCTATTGGGAATTCCTGTGTCCGTGTTCTCATGTCTGCCTCTTCTGCAGCTGAAATCAAGTCTCTTTGGACCTCGTTTGCCACTGCCCCACAGGCCACCTGTTTGAGGCACTTTTATTCTGAATCACACTGAAACTACAGGAAATGGGAAGGGGGCTCTAACATTTGGGGTTTATTTTGGTGCAAGTCCATATGTAATAACAGTAACAAGAAGCCAGATGGAACAGTTCTGAAGAGCAGACACATCTGTCTCAGTCGCTTGGTGCAGCAACAATGCCATTTAGGAGAGCAACTGAAAAAGAACACCTGTTTCATAGAAAGTGGGAGAGGAATATAGAGAGAGAAAAAAAGGAACAGGCCAGCAGGTGGTTTGGATTTTGGAGATCTGTCTTCTCTGAAGGGTTTCTGACCACTATCAGGCTATTTCTGCTCTTGGCTGCACTCAAGTGTGACACAGTAAGCCTGAAGCAGGAGACACCCAAAGCAAAAGTGACTAAAGAGGCAGCTGACAATCAGACCCGAAATGGCTCTTCCAGAAGCCCAATTGAGTGATTCAGCCTGGTACAAATATAGCAAAGCAAGAGCACCACGATATAAATAAGAGTGTCTCAGCATTTTCTGCGTGACACTTGATGGGGAGCTGGCTGATGCTCGAGTCAGGCACAGGGAGTACCCAGAGGTGCTCCACCTGTAGGCTACCAGAGACCATGATGCCTTTAAAGGAAGGCTACTCAGGACCTGCATAAAGTGATGCTCTCTGACAAGGCCCAGCGGACTTGCTGTGATGAAACGGCCTCACCACAGGGTGCCACTGTCTCTCCAAGCACTGGACAGCTGCTGGATGGACAGATAGCTCCTCTCTGTCCTCCCTGGAAGGCCCATGTGCCACGTCCATTTTTTCACTGCTTTATTTGGGTGCCAGCTACAGGTGGTCCTATGCTTCAACTTAGGTGCTCAGTCTCTTTGAGAAGACCTGAGGTTGGGCAGCTAAAACCCTAAAACCAGGTGGCCACCATGCATTGGTCAGGGCTCCTTCTGCTGCTCTAGAGATGATGCACTGGGGCATGCTAGAGAGCTGAGATGCAGGCAGGACCCGGATGGCTCACTGGGGTAAACTCAGCTGAGCACCAAAATCCTGACTGTATCAAAACACATCGCTAGGGTTTTGCAGACTGGTGGCTTACAGCACAGGAGCAGCCCTGAGGACTGAATTCGCCATGAAGAGAAGGGTAGAGACACAGGAGTACAGCCCAAGTGGTGTCCTGCAGTACAAACTTATGGCTAATACTAGAATCCAGTTGGTTGGTAGAGCAACTCTGAAACAAGACAGACACATCTGCCTCTGCAGTTGCTCAGCATCTAAACAGCAAAGCAATTTTGGATGAGAAGTAATGCCCCGTCTAACAGACTGATCTAATAAAAGCTGGAAGAGTACTTTAGACAGATAAAATGTCCTAGAAGAATGGAATGTGGTTATGATATGAGGGTGTAAAGCTGTGCTGGAAACCACGACCGTGCCTTCTGCCTCCAACACCTGCAAGTCAGGTGACCTTGCCAAAGGAGAGCAGACCACGGCTGGTACAGCAAGTATGGCACCAAGTGCCAGCTTTCCTTGGGGCTCTTGGGGTTATACTACAGTTGGTAAACATCACCTCCTGTCCTGCTTCAGCCTTGCAACACCAAGTGGCATAGTGAGGACAAGGGGAGTGAGCCCCATCATTTTCACACACTGCATGGAAGAGATGGCACAGAGAACAGTGGTTCTCAGCTTAAGTGGGAGGACATGTGGAGTTAAGGTGACAGGGCAGTTCCTTGGAGGTGGAAGTTATGTTTGCACACACCATGTTTGGGCTGAAGGGCATGGCTTGCAAATAAGGGGAAATACAATTTTTATGTAAGCAGCGAGGAAGGCAGGATCTAAAGTGTTGTGGTCCTTGCAGTGGCACCCAGCAGTCTTCTGCCTGAGATACAGCTTTTGGATCTGGTGTCCCAGGGTGAATCAGATGGAAAGAGCAGGAGGATTGGAAAGCAGAATATCTCCTTCTGACACAGTTATGTGGGAGATAACATGTTTAATTAGTGCCTGAGGCTACAAGAGAGAAGACATGGATTTTGCTCTTGGCTCTGTTACCAAGGCACTTTTTAGGCAGAAGCACTCCACCTTTCTTTAAACAGAAGTGTCTCTTCTGTAACTCAGAGATGCTGGTGCTTGCTGAGCTTCTGAGCTTGGACTCCTAAATAGAACATGTCAAAATATTGCAACATCTGATTAACTTGAATGGCAGCGTGAGGTGAAACAAGCTAAGGACCAGCTACTCCAGATGTCATTCCAAAGGCATGATACCAGCATAAAAACCTGGTTCACCCCAGCAGAAAATCACAGGAATAGGGCTGAGGCAGGCAGCACAGCCTCAGGGTATGTACCCTCCATGAAGCTTGCTGCAGGGAAGCTCAAAAATAAAAACTAAGAGTAGGATCAAGCAGACTTAAGTTGAGAAAGATGTATGCATGTGGTTGACCTAAAACTCTCTGTGCATGCTGTTTACTAAAGCAGGGACCACAAACTTGATCAATATAGGGATCTTCTAAAGAGGTGTAGTCCTTGTATAATAAATTTCAGCTTAGCAAAAGCCTTGCACTCCTACAGAAGCAATCTCTAAAGCCTAGAGTTTATCTTCCAGTCCTTGAAGTGACTCAGATAGCAAGAACTGTTTGCAGTCAGACAGCTCTTACTGCTAAGAATAACCTGCTAATATTTAGCCATTTATTTCCTTTATTTTCCTTTTTAAATCTTGACTAATTTGTCCCAGTGGTTTCCCTGTTTATTACACTGGAATATCCTTTTCTTGGCCTATTATTTGCACCTCCACAGCATGCTAATTATTTATCATGTTTCCCTTTAGCTGCTTTTACCCAAATCATGCCAGGTTAGTTCAGTAAGCTTTAAACTTTCCTTAATAGCCAAACTGTCCTGGTTGTTAATCCTTCTGTCCTGCAGGGACTCGATTATAAGATCCAGGCCATGGAAGATTACAAACTCCCCTACCTTGCCATCAGTAATTCCTATACAGAAAACCCTCATTCTCCTCTCCATGGAGGTGTGTGACAATACGAGTACAGAATCACAAGTGTTTGCCTTTGGGCCTAACTTTGGGTTGTGTGGTTGTGTGGGCTGGCCTGTAAAATATGATCAGGCTGTAGAAGACAAAGCCGGCACATTACAGACAGCATCAAATGTGGCTTGCCTGTGGTAAAGATAAGCTTCTGCTGAGGCAAGACCATGGCATCACTGCCCTACCTGCTCCCCACTGTCCTTTGCACCATGTCAAGACAGCTGGGGGTTGGACTTGATGATCTCCTTGGGTCCCTTTTCATCCCTAACATCCTGTGATCCTGTGAATTATAGAGTATTTGGGGCTGGAAGGGACCTTTTGGAGATGTGGCTTCTACCACCTCTCTGGGCAACTTCTGTCAGTTTTCACTGCCCCCATTACAAAAAGCGCTTTTTTTACCTTGCATCTAGGCTAAATCTCTTCTTCAGTTTAAAACCATTGCCTCCTGTCCTTTCACAACAGGCCCTGCTAAACAGACTGCCCCAAACTTTCCTGTAGGCTCCCTTCAAGTATGAAAGGCCATAACAAGGTCTCTCTGAAACCTTTTCTTCAGGCTGAACAACTCCCTTAGCCTGTCCGCACAAGGAAGGTGTTTCAGCCCCTGGATCATCTTTGAGGCCCTTCTCTGGACCCACTCCAGCAGGTCGATGTTTACTCCATGCTGAGAACTCCAGAGCAAGACACAGCACTGCAATCAGTCTCTCACCAGAGCAGAGAGCAGAATCCCCTCTCTTGAGCTGCCCAGGCTGCCAGGGATGCAGCCAAAGACACAGCTGGCCTTCCTTGCCAGCTTTCCACCCAACAGCACGCCAAATCTTCTCCGCAGGGCTGCTCTTTGACAGCGGCGTCCCCTAGACGCCTGCTCTCCGGCGCCCGTTCTGCAGACGGAGGAACAAGGGTCCCGTCACACTTTAAAGGGCGGCATCCCCGCACGCCCAGTCCCGCCTCTTTCCCCTTCCCATTGGCTGGCGCCGCTATTTCTTTCGGCCTGTGGCACGGAGTCTTTCTCTCCTTGGTCTCTGATTGGCCTAAGAGGCTCCTCTTTCGGGGACTCTCTCTCAATAGCGCCACCGGACGTTGCCGAAGAGCTCGCTCTCGCCCGGCTCTGGTGGTGCGGCGCTCTGCTTGAGCCACTCTTTAGTGATGTTCCCTGGCTGAGGGGAGTGGCGGGGCTGGGGCCTGGGATGGCGGGGCTGGGCCCCCGCGACTGAGCGCCGTCACCGGGGAGGCAGGGGCGGGCGGCCGCCGCGGGTAGGAGCGGAGCTGGCGCCGGGAGAGGGTCTTACAGGGAGGGGCTTATAGGCAGGGGCGGTGAGGCGTCTCAGCCCCGACTGGTGGGCTCTGCCCTGGCGGCACGGCCTGACTCTGATGGGGCTGCGGCCCTCCGAGGTGAGCGGCCGGGCTAGGGCCGGGGGTGTGCGGGGCCCGAGAGGCTGCCAGATTCCAGCAGTCGTCCCCGAGTGAGCGGGGAACCTGAACATACCTGTCAGGCTTCAGTAGCCGGCGCTTCGCTGCCCAGGTGCCCGTTTCGTGTAGGAAGAAAGCTTCCTGCCTTGTCTGTGGGGCTACGGTTCTTTGGTCACAGTCGGTATCGGCTCGGAGGTTGCCGGTGGCCTGGGAAAACCTCGGTACCCTGAGCGTCTGCACTGTCCTTTGCAGACGCTTCAGCGGATTCCTCCTCTTGCAGCCTGGAAGCCAGCCTGTGGCAGGAGTGTCCAGAGACATCTTTGCTGATCCTAAGGGGTAGAAAGTAACTGAAGTTTTTATGTAGTTCCTGGATCTTTTAGTGGCCTTCAAAATAGATTTGACAGTTGACTTTGCCAGTGAAATAGATTTGCCAGTTTACTTTGCCAGTGTAGAACGAAGTTACCATGTACTTGGCTTCACTTGCTGCATTCTTGCTTGTTGTGTGTGCACTCACCTTCTAGATTAAAAACAAACCTGAAACCGAAACCAACCAGGATATGGCTGAAAGACGTCCCTGAACTGGAATTCTTTCTCTGGTGATTGTGGGTTAGTGTTGTTGTTTCTGCTTTTGGTCGTTTTCTGTGTCTGTTTTTAGCGCTGGAGCTCTTTTCTTTTGAAGTTTAGCCTAGAGCAAAACCTGGGGAGAAGAGAGGTCTTAGGTCACCGGTAGAAAGTCCTTGTCTTGTGAGTTCTAAGAGTGAAATGCAAAATGCAACTGTTACTAGCAAACTGAAGGTCCAAGACCCATGTTAGGAAGAGAAGAGAAAAGTGTTGTGTGATAGTGTGGCTCCCCCCCCCCGCCCTTTTCCTTTTTAAGCATTTAACTTGAAGTAACAGCTGTAGTTAAGTGCAGCTTTTACTGGCACTGATAAAATGTTTTAAGGAACACTCTTAACCCTAATGTGAGCTATACTAGTGGGATTTTCTGATACTCTGTTCAGAAATGAAGAGAATTTTGTTTTACGGTGTAATTCACCTTTCTGTGCTTGGGTTTTGAGGGCACAGAGAATTGCCAGTGACATGAGCCCCAAATTTCTTTGATCTCTGATATGATTATGATGCCATGGATCAAGAGTCAACATTCCCTGAATGGGAGGCATTTTCACTGGAACCAACCCTTCCCCAGCAGCTCTGTCACAGCAGCCTTCAAGTCATGTGGATGTTCTTGTTCTGAGTGCACCTTGGGATTCCAGTGCCTGGACAGAGAAATGAGCTTCTGTCAAGTCAGGCTGACTTCAGCTGTACTGTAGAGAAGCTTTTTATTTTGTTTTCTGGTGTATGGTGAATAGATATGCCTGCTAGAAGAATAAAGGAGGCCAGGACTGTGGCATTGCTTTCCCTTTATGTGGCTATGGGGTGATTTTATCCCCATTGCGTAGGCTGGGCTGGCTGCAGTGAGCAGCCCCGCAGAGGCAGGGTGTGGTGAGTGAGCTCTTGAATATGCTCAGCTGACTGGATTTATTTTGGACTAGATAGGGTGAGGGTTTGGACAGTGTGCTGTAAGGAGCAGTCTTGCTGGGAATGTCAGAAGCTAAACAGTTACTTGCCACTGGTTCCTGGTCCTGTTGCCACAGAATTTTTGCTGGTGATTCCAACAGGAATGGGCTAGTTCTTTGCTGCTTTGCTGTAGGCCTTAGCTGTTAAAAAAGTATGATGATTGTGCTGGCTGGCTGATGGCTTTGGTTGCCCTTTCTTATCGTGTTGGACGTTCTGTTGCTCTGCTTTGTGTATGCCACATCCTGGGAGGAAAAATAGAATACTGATACAAATATTAGTACAAGGCAGTAGCAAGCAGCCTGGCTGAGGTAAGTTTGGTTCCCTTTGCCCTTTGAAACTTTCTGACTTCAGCCTTGTTACGTGTGGCCAGCTCCTCTCTTTATCAGCAGCTCGCTGTTGTTGCATGATAGTGGTGGCTTCTAGGCCCAAAGAATGGAGCTTGTTTGTTCTTTTTGTAAAGGAAGATGTTTTTCCTGTGCAATTTTCTTGCAGCTTTATTCTTGATCTCTTTTCAGTGGGTTCTTGTCCCAGAAGAAATATTAAGAGAGTGTGATGGTTTGCAGTTTTTCTCTACTCTGGAGCAGCTTTCCAGCTTTCTTTTTTTTTTTTTTTTTTCTTAATTAGGTATGTTTTTTTTTCCTATGTTGACAAATGTGAACATACTTATCCTTGCTGCTGTGGAGAGGGCAGAGGAGTTTCAAATGAAGAGAAAGGGGCAAAATTATTTTCAACAGTGTCAATTCAGAAGTGAGAAGCTGGAGGGAGGAGAAGACATTTCTAGAGATGAGGAAGGTGAAAGTTTGCTAGAAACTGTTCTAGAACTAGGACTTTTTGGCACAGACCTTTCCAGGTCTTGTGTGTGTTTATTTAACATGATGTCTCTTGCGTAGCACAGCATATGGCAGTTGTAGAAGAAAAGTCCCAGCTCAGTGTCTGTCTGTCAGTGTGGATGAATCAAAGGGAGGGTTTGTTAGCTGAGAGTAGGATGATCCCCTTACCCCTCAGAAGACCTGAGAAGAATCTCAGCCTCTGAAGAGAAAGACAAGTCTCTGGCTGACAGTCTCGAGTGGTTTGAGGGGAAGGTGCTACTGAATCCTGAAAGCTCAGCAGATGACACAGGGCTGTGCTGATTCTTTCTGACCTGTGAATCACACAAAACCTCACAAGGAGAATACCTTCTGAGTCCTATCACAAAGCCTGTCAGTTTTTGCTATGGCACCCAGGGCTAAAGTCAAACTGGGAGATTTTGTTCTGAGATGAATCCTGGGTTAACTCTAGCACACAGACTGCTGGAGTGCTGTCTGGCAATGCACATCTTTAAGATGTCAACTGATAGAGATTTTATTATTTGTTTGAATGTGTTGTCTGTGGCCACTGCTTCGGGGAATGTCAGGAGATAGGCCAGGACCTTCTCATTGTAGCCAGCTCTTAGCTAGTCAACTGCTAAAAGAATGAAGGTTTCTGTGTAAGGGTGGGAAGAGCAAAGGATTTGTACGAAGTGATGCATTGAATCAGTAGCAGGCTTAGTAAGGTAAATTGGTGTACACTGATTTAATTAGTATGTATTAAATCCTGATCTAAACTACTGTGTGCTGTAGTCAGCTTAAGCTTCCAAGGTGATCGTAGAACCAACAGACAGAAAATTGCTGGTGTAGTTTCTGCCCAGGTCATAAGCATGAACCACTCCATGTTTGTGGATCCTGACTTCTGGAGGGACAGTTAATATCACAACAGTGTAATGCCTGGGGAAAGGACAAATGGTGGAAAAGATGCGAATGTTCTCACAGGGAAGATAGCATAAAAAAGTCTCCTGAGTGGAATGTGGTTTCTGAGAGACAGGAGTAGTGTAAGATAGTGCAGACAAAAGAAATGAGTACTGTGACTCCTGTTTCTGACCACACTGCTCTGCTGCCTGAGGGCTTGACCTCAGGAAACCCAGTAGATAAAATACTAGGGCTGGTGCTGATCTGTGTCTGAGAAGAGCAGTGCAATTGAGACTGCGGGATGCAAAGAAGCTGGAGAGCTTTATGCTTAACATGGTTTTAGGCATTGTCTTTGCACAGCCTTACTGTCATGCTTAAAACCACATTAGTTCTGGTGCCTTACCAAGAATTAGAAGAAAAATGCTGAATCTTGGCTTTTGCTGGCATTGTTTTGGGGAGATAAAAGAGTCTGTACAGTCCTTGTAGGTAACAGAATGTGAAGCTCTCCCTGCTCTCAAACTGCAGGGTTGGTAACAGCAATAGGTTTTAAGTAGGGGCCTTCATCTTTTCTTTGCAACAGTTGAAATAAAATAATTGACTGTAACTTGATCTTGGGAGCTAGAACAATAATTGTTTAGAACAGCAAGGTTTCTGTCTCTATCTGATGATAACCATGTATTGCTGCTGAGTCTTGGTTTCTTCTGTGGATCTGCCCAAGCTCAAAAACCCACAACATTTAATTCAACATAGTATTACACTATTTTGAAGGTGCTTGTTACTCTGATATAAGATAGGATTTTGTGCTGTCCACCCTAATGGCTGTGTGTGGAGTGAGGGCAGGTGGCATTTCATTGTGTAATCCAGTTGATAATTTGCTGTAACAAGCAGGAAGTAGTTGTGCAGGGGCCTAATGGCAGGGATGTGCTTTTTAGCTCTGACTCATAACTGATTTAATATTGCTTTTTGTCTCTTCTGTGGTTGACCTGTGCTGTGTTGGACCTGAACCAGAAGGAAGACAGGATGTTCCAGTCCACGATGTCTGACAACGTCACACAATCAACTGCCCTGGTGACAGTACTGGATAATGTGACAACTTTGGTGCAAACAACAACGCAGGCAATCAATGACACCAATATCACTGTGCCGCACAAGTGCCTGTTGTTGCTCTATGAGGACATTGGGAAGTCCAGGTGAGCCGGAGGAAATGGGATCATGGTCTGACCCTGGGTCAGGGAAGAGAGCTTTCTTTCTCAGAGTTTGATTGAGAAGAGACTGGGGTTGGTGTCTGCACCTCTTCTAGGTGCTGAAGAACAGGACAAAACCTGTTTTATTTACTTTGCAGAGTCCGCTACTGGGATCTTCTGCTCCTGGTTCCCAATGTACTTTTCTTTATGTTTCTTCTCTGGAAACTGCCCTCTGCCAGGTCCAAAATCCGAGTCACTTCCAGTCCAATCTTCACTACATTCTACATACTAGTGAGTACCACTGTATTTTTGAAGTGATGAGTGAGTGTTTTTTATTACTGCTCATTGAACTACCGGGGAGAGAGCCTAGAACAGATCTTACAGGGATAAAACCCATTTTGAGTTGAAGGTGTACTACAAGTAAACTCAGGTTGTTGTTTACTCATGGCTTAAATTCTGCTTTTCACAGATTTTTGAGACCATATCTGCTGGATTTGGGTGGATTTTGTTCTCCTGTGGTGTTTTTTTTCCTCTTTCCCTTCTTTCATTACTTTGTTGTCTTGGAATCCAGTATCTTACACATTCCTTGCTCCATGCAGTGAGTAGCATGTGACATAAAACCAGCTTCTCACTGAGGCAGTGAAAGAGAAGCATTTGTGAAGCTCTTGAAAAGCTTGACCATCTGCTGTAGAAAATGATATGACAAGGTTTTGGTTAGTCTGAGAATGTAGAAACCCAACCCAGTTTGTTTCTCTCCCATCATATCAGTGGCTGCTGAGTTGATGCTCTTCATGCTGATTAAGGTGGAAACAAAATAAGTAGGCAGTAAAGTTCTCAAACATCTAAGATTTTGTTCTGTCTCTAGTTCAAATAGTAAACTGAACTAAATTTGCTTAAAAATATTGTTCAGAGGCTTTGTTTCAATGCTTTCTATGATCCTGGCTTGCATTAGTCTATGGCATAATGTGCTTGCCTTTCTTTGGTGAAATGAGTACAAGTTGAAGTCAATGTGTGTTTGAATTGGGCTAGAGGCCTGGCATGTCAAATCTCAAGAAGCATCAAAACAAAATCTCAACTAGTAGCCTCAACTAAATCTTTAGTGGGAACTCCTGTTAGGTCTTTCAGTGCTGGAGTGTGAGCGCTGGTCTTGTGCAGAGTTTTGGGTAACCAGGTATACACAGAAGTGGTCCAAACTTCTGAAAACGTTACCAAGCTATTTCCAATCTGGGTTTAAATCTTTATACTTCCAGTAATGCCCATGGCTGAGCATGAAGGCTTTGAAAAGCAAAACTCTTAATAAACCAAAGAGAATTAAAAAGTGAACTAACCTTATGTTGTTGACTTTTTCAAGGTAGAAGAGCAGAAAGTGATGAAATAGCCTTAGAGGAAAACAGTTTCATTCAGTTTGATCTTCCGGAGCGTGTTGATGGGGAATGAGGGTGGAACTGTGTTTTGTGATGATTTCCTCTCAAATGGCTGTTTGTCATGTCTTGTAGGAATGCTTTCCTGTGGAGTAGATACTGAAGTTAATAGATTGGGCAAAGTCTCAGCCTACTTAGAGGAAGCAAAGAGGATGTGTTTTCATCTTGCATGCCTTGTAGCTACTCTAGAACCTTTTCTTCAGAGACCCTTCTTCTTTGTCAATGTTTTGTCAGAGTTTTCCACCTCAGGAGAGGGTGTTGTGTTATTATTTCCTGCCATTTGCATCCCTTCTTCCTCTAAGGAAGAAATATGCAGCTGTAGGTGGCTTATTGGTCACTTCCATTCTTCAGACACTTTAGAACCAGCTTGGACTCTTCATTCTCTGACAGATTTATCTGTCTCATACCTGCACCCTTAGAATTAGCCTGTGCCTCACAGAATTTTATTGGGAAAAATCGGCTTTCTTAGAGGATAAGTCTGCACAGCAGAGGGTAGATCTATCCAACGGAGCTCTTAATTGCACAGTATGGCTGTGATGGCACAGGAGTTGGTAAATTAGCCTTGCTGAGCTCCCTGCTGTCATGAGTTGGCTTAAGTGTCTCTGTGTTGCACTGTGCAGCAGGGTAAGATGTTTTCAAGCTCTTGGCTGCAGCTGACTTTTCTTTTTATTGCTGCATTCCTGCACATTGTCAGTATTGAGTGAGGAAACTGTAGATTTTTAGCTTTATCACAGATCTGAAGTGTGGTAGTTGGGTGAGGAACTTCTCTAACCTGGTGTGAGTGGTTTATTCAGTCATTTGGTTTTGTCATTTGGAGGCATATGTTTTTTGTCTAGTTTTCCTCCTGCTCTGCCCCAGCAGACTGTGGGAAGACTGCTTGCCTGTAAAGATGTTGTAAGGAGTGGATGAAACCTCTTTAGAACTGTTTAATCTGACACTTGAGGATATTTGTTCCTTCCTAAATTCCAAACCAGTGCTCCTATATCTAACAGGTCTGAGGAATCTTCTTCAGCAAATCTGCTGCAAGAAATCCTTAATGTGCATCAGGTTTGAAAGATGACCTGGAAATGGCATTCCAGAAGGCTTTCTGGTCACTGCTGCCTGTGTGTCTTTAGACATGAGTTCACTTGTGGTATCTTTTTGCGTAGGTATTTGTGGTGGCTTTAGTTGGTATTGCTCGTGCAGTTGTCTCCATGACTGTGAGTGCCTCTGATGCTGCCACAGTTGCAGATAAGGTAGGTATCACACTGTTGTCTGCCGTTCTGATCACACCACCTCTGCTGTGGTTTTCTTTTTGTATCCACTCAAGAGGAATGTGTTTTGGGTGGGGTTTTTTTGCAGTACTCATGTACTACAGAATCCTGTTCTGATAGCTCTATCTAAATAGTCACAACATCCAGGGCTGTAAAACAATGAACTTCCTAAAATAGACACACAAACAGTGACAGCAAAAAGTTCCTGTTGCAGGGATCATCTAAACATTCGGATAACTTTTGTGGGTAGACAAGACTTGTGATATTTGAGTGGCTTTTTGAAAACTGTTTAATTCTTTTTTATTGAAAGCACATAAACCCAAATTTCCATTGGAGACTGGTATCTGAATGTCCTTTCAGCCACCTTGAGCACAGAGTGAACTCTTAGCAAACAGGAAATAGCTATGTACGTGCTGTTCTTTGGAGTCATTTGACTTTTAGTGAAGTATTACCTAAAACAAAAGGCTCTGTAGTTTCTGAGCTGTTAGAGGAAGAAGAGTGACCCCGTAGTGTATATGTCTTCAGGCTTTTTCTCTGAGATCAGTGTGGCTCTTTTACTCTTCCCTTTAATGTTACTTGTCAAAGCATTGTAATACAACTGCTAGTTGTCAGTGGATGGATGTTTGTGGCATCTTTATGGTGAAGGTGATGGAGTGCTGAAACAGGCTGCCCGCAGAGGTTGTAGAGTCTCCTCTGGAGACTTTCAAACCCTACTTGGATGTGTTCCTGTGTGGCCTACACTAGGTGATCCTGCTTTGGCAGGGGGGTTGGACTTAATGATCTCTAGAGGTCCTTTCCAATCTCTAACATTCTGTAATTCTTTATTTTCTGGGCTTAGAAATATCACCAAATGCCACTTCAAGTACTGTGTATGTTCAAGAGAGTGCCATTCAGTGATCAGAGGAAAAGGATCTGGATTATTATTCCAGATATGGCACTGATTTATTACATGACTATCTGGGAAGTTACCTCACCTGCTGATTTGATGATCTTGTTTCACCACATAAAACATGGGAATTGGGAGGGCTTTGGAGTTCAATACTCACTTCAGATTTAGCAACCAGAGGCCTTGGAAGAGTGCAGAAAACTGAGTTTGTTCAGTCATAACTCTACTGCAGAATCTACTGTTAACCCTGTTTAGTGTACATGGGTGTCTTCTTGGGTTTGTGATTCTTGGGAGTATTGCCAAAAGAACACATCCAAGACAAGTGGCAGATCTTCAGGTGTGGCAAAACACAGTCACTTCCTCTGTCTTGTAGGCATGCTCTTAGCTTGCTCCCACACAACTGGTATGTTTCACAGGCAAGGATGGGGCTTGGAATAAGCATATAATTGGTATTCCTAGAAAGCACCTGGTGGGTTTGTGCAAACAACCTGCTCCATTCAGAGACTGCTATCCCCTGGAGCAGAGTAGAGTTTTGCTGTATTAATTTATGACTGCTTCCTGGCTCCATCTAATTGTGTTTATCTGGTTTCTGTTATCCTTTAGATCCTGTGGGAGATCACAAGATTCTTCCTTCTGGCGATTGAACTGAGTGTGGTGATTCTAGGCCTTGCCTTTGGTATGTTTCAGGAGGTGTTTCAGTGCTTTGACTGTTTCCTGTTCCCTTTACTTGCACAGAGGCTGCTTCCGTAACCTTGTGGAGATAGTGATTCTGTCAAGTGAAGGAGCTCTAGAATAAAGATGAAGGATAAATTGGGGAGTTTTACTTAGAAATGACTGCAACATTGATTGTTTTTACAGATCTGTGGCTTGTGCAGTGTGCTTTGTTTGTCCCCTGAGCATGTGATGGAGTGTACAGTTCAGGTGAAAAAGATATGCAGATATCAACAGTCTGATCTTTGCTTCAGTCCTGCTTTATTTAAGATTGTGCTCTTGAGGGTCCTTCGATCTCCTCCTTTTGTTGGTTTGATTCCATCCTGGCTTCATCCAAATACTTTAACTGTAACTGCAATCTATAGCTCTACTTTTTCCAGTTGTGCAAGTGAAAATGCAGTTTGGAGCACCTCTTCCAGTGGGCTAGAGACAGAGGAGAAGGGTTGGTAGGCATCACTGTTGCATCTGCCAGTGGGGTAACTGAGCAGCAACTTTCATCATTTGAGGGCTTACAGCATAATTTTGGTTGGAAGGAGTTTGTGGAGGTCTGGATTTCTCCAAAGGACACAAGCCCTTCTCCCCTGTTCTAACCCAGTCTCCCATAAACTTTTTTCACCTGAGAATAAACTTCACAACGTCTCAGTGTACATGGTACTGGCATCATTCCTCACTTTGTTCTTGGTTTTTCTTTTTGCTAAACCCAGTGAAAGGATTTAGTTACTTTCTCTCTGTTAGTGTGGAATTCTCTGTGTTAGGGGGAAAGCAAGGACTGTTGTTTGTAGGTATTATTTTGTCTGTGAAGGGCTCGACTCCATAAACAGGGAAACAATTTACAGCAGTTAAGTGACCTTTAACCTTCCCTTGAAAGCATCTGGAATTACAGATGTTTTCCTGTATTGGTTTTGGAGAAAACTGATTTTTATCACAGCTGGGTTCACATCATGAGTCATTTCTGTGGCTCCTAATTCCAGGTCACCTGGAGAGCAAGTCAAGTGTGAAACGTGTTCTGGCAATCACTACAGTGCTGTCTCTGGCATATTCTGTCACCCAGGTGAGTACATTGGAGCAGAACAATCAGTCTTTGCAAAAGAGAGGACTTCACTCGAGGTTGAGTGTGGGACTCCTATCTGAAAAGTGGCAGCTTTACTCTTTGGATGAGGTTTTAGAGTAAGACAGGATGCTTGTGGCAATGTATAAGCATCCCCAGAGTACACCAGACTCTATCTCATCCTTTTTGTGGCAAGAATGGTTCAGTCTGGGTGAAGAAAGGAGATGAGATTTAGATGGATTGCCTTGTTAAGTAACTCTTGAAACAGGAATGAGATTTCTTTACACCTGAGCCACAAGTCCTGTCCTGAATCTAGTCTGAAGTGCCATGGCAGCTGGACGAGAGATCTGAGGTGTGTTTGCTAGATAAGAACAGCGCAGTGGGTCTCTTGTCTCCTGATTCAGAGCTCTTACTTCCCTTCAAACTAGCAGCTGGCGTGCTAGCTCAGTTGATTAGCTGTCTCCGAACAATGCAGTATGTGTCTGGGTTTGTTCTTGACATGTAAGTGGTCAGCCCTCTGTCTCTATGCTTAGGACAGTGCTAGAACAACACAAAGATCTTTGTTCCATGACCAGGCTCCTGCTTGCGTAGGCAGTGAGCTGCTCATTACCATATGATAAAGCTGGGGGAGCCTCATTAAATGTCAAGGATAGGAGCTATATTTGGCTTCAGGAGTGTTTACAAGCTCTTTTCCTCTCTCCACTGTCTATTTACAGAGTAGATTCTGTTCATAGCATTATTCAGGAGTTCAAGTGAATGAGAGTGTCCTTTCCCACTTCTTCCAGAAGTGTGGGCTTTTATATTCTGGATTTTTCATCATGAAATATCAGCTTTAGAGATGGAAATGTAACTCTGTCTATTCCAAACAGACAACTCCTTGCATCTTCCGTCCCTTTAGTCTCTTCTGGAATGTCATTGATGCTGGTTTCTTTCAGATACAGATTCCTGCCACTCTTCCCCTCCCTTGTTTTCAGTTTCTTTCACTTTTCCCTGTGTGAGCCTGCTCTAAGCAAGGCAGTGATCTGTCTTAGGTGGTAGATATAGCTTGTGCCTGAACTTCTTTAGACTTAGTCTTCTTTGTGCAGACACTTTTCTCTAGTGAGGATGCTGGCTATAATGGAATTGTATTGGTGCCTCTTATCTCCTAGGGCACCCTGGAAATCATGTACCCTGATGCCCACCTGTCAGCTGAAGACTTCAACATCTATGGCCATGGAGGGAGACACTTCTGGCTTGCCAGCTCTTGTTTCTTCTTTCTGGTAAGTAGTGGGCATGTATTATGCTCTCTGGGAGTTTCTTTATATTTTCTGAATGGGGCTGGGAGGAGGATTTGTGTACGATAAGGTCATAGTGCCCCTCCTGCCCTGTACAGCTCAACATTGATGCTTCTCCTGCTGCGAGGAAGCTGGAAGCAGTAAAGGTGAGGTGGGAGTGGTATGAGCTGTGGCAGCCGAATTTCCAGCTGAAAGCAGATGTTCATCCTTGTTTCTCCCAGTGTCTAGCCTTTTTGTGCTGATGCGGGTGAGGTGTGGGACCTTCACATCTGCACTAGGTTTAATATCACGAGGTCTGTGCTTCTGTCTTGAGGCATCTGGGGAGTGTGTGGCACCATGCACCATTCCTGCAAAGATAGTTGAACTGCCAAGGAGCCATGGAACAATTAGTTCTTTATCTCAACAGGTCTATTCTTTGGTGGTGATTCTTCCAAAAACTCCTCTGAAAGAGCGGATTTCTTTGCCCTGTAAGTCACCACAGTGTCTTCCACAGTGTCAGAATAAGGCATAAATGGGAGTAAGGGGTTCCTGTATGTGATTGTGCTGCAGGTACATCCCACTGTCTCAGGGTACATGGCAAAGGATTAAGTTATCCCTGGAAAAACAGCATGTTGTGCTTTTTTTTGGAGAGCACAGTAAGAGCAATTGCTTTGCTTCCTCAGTAGCTAAACAGTTCCATAAAGAAAAACAGATCTACTGCTCACTTAATGGTACGGATGTAAACGTATGAAGTTCAGAAAGTCACAAGAAATGGCTTCCTAATAATAGCTTCCTTTGAAATGCACAAATTATGTTGAAGTGCACATGTCATCCCCTGAGGAAGCATGGCTAATTGTGAGCTGCTGAAGTTTTTCTTTTCTTTGTTAAGGTGCTTCTCCGTTACTTTTGTTGCAGAGTATCTGCAGCTCTTGAGTAGGGAGGGAAGCTGTTACTGAGCTGTTTGCTTTAGGCTGTTCTGCCTTAAATAATGTTGGCCTCTCTGTGAGTCCTCTGAGGGAGTGGATGTGTGTGGCACATGCCACAAGCCTGACCTACCCGGTGTCCAGCATACACTACTGCTCCTGTCCAGGTGTTCCAAGCAGTTCTGTTAGTGCTGCTCATTGGAAGAGTTCAGCTTCTGGTTCAGCTGTGGGTATTTTTGTTTGCTTTTGTTATGTTTAGTTGTATGACTCTCGCTGGTTCCAGATGCTTGCCTATGAAATCTTTGCATGTGTTGCATGACCACATTTTGATTTGCCATTGGAATGGGCTGCCCATGGAGGTGGTGGAGTTGCCATCGCTGGAGGTGTTAAAGAAAAGACTGGCTGAGGCACTTAGTGCCATGGTCTAATTGATTAGACAGGGCTGGGTGCTAGGCTGGACTGGATGATCTTGGAGGTCTCTTCCAACCTGGTTCATTCTATGATTGAAAAGCCATGCAGGAGGATGTGGTTTAGTCCTCTGTACCTCCATCAATCATGCCAGCATGGGACAATCTTAATTCTTAGGAGTTCTTAGACAAGATGTTGAGGTGCTTCTGTTTGTTGGAGGTGGCAAACCAGATTTGCATTGGGCTTGTTCTTACAACCTGAGATTTATCTGTGTCCATGTCTTTCCCATAGCCAGGAAGAGTTTTTATGTTTATGCTGGAATCCTGGCACTGCTGAACCTGGTGCAGGGCCTGGGCAGTGCTCTTCTCTGTGTGGATATCATAGAAGGATTGTGGTATGTATGCTGGGGGATGAAGTATACAGCCCAGCTGATTGTATTGCGTTTGAGTCTGCTTCATCACTGCCTTTCCCAAGGAAATAAACTTGTGCTACATTCCTCAGAAGGAATAAAGTTGTTTGGTCTGGTGCCATGAAACCCTCTAACTGCTCTGTAATGTTATTGAAATGGTGAGCAAAACTAATAGTTTGGCTCATGTTGCTTAATTAATAAGGGAGGCAATAGTCTGTTTGCTAGGAATAGCTTTATTCACATCTAAAATCTCATTCTGCAGGGGTCAGTGTTGCTTCTCTGAGCCAAAATTGGAATCACAGAGACTGTGCTGTTGGTTAGACCTTGAGTCTTGGCATAGTTGCCTCTGAGTGAAAACATGTTGGTGACATTGTCTGTTTACTTTGCATCAGCTTGAATCTGTTTAGCACAAGACTTGTCCTCTGGAGGGAAATTAGATCATTCTAGGGGGATGTGACTAGTGTTATCCAGCTGTATTGTGCTTGAGTGCTGAATTCCTTCTTCCTTTTTGTTGTTGACAGCTGTGTTGATGCAACCACGTTCCTTTACTTCAGCTTCTTTGCACCTCTTATATATGTGGCATTCCTGAAAGGCTTCTTTGGGTGAGTAGCCTGGTACAGTAGTTGACAAGGTATAGACTGTCATTTCATTGTTTTGCACTCAAGTTCTACCCATCTGTGGAATAAGGGTGATGGCTCAAGTGCCAGATAAGAAACCTGTTTCTCATTTCTGACCTTGATTTTTTTTTTTTTCTTGTGATCCAGAGCTGCTTGCTTCTATCCAAGGCCCCTTTGCATGCAAAGTAGAGCTGATAGCCATATTTCTCAGATCGCTCTCATACTACCTCAGTATCTGTGCCTTGTTTAGTACAGAGTTTTCCCACTGCAGTTGTTACCAAATGGTTAGGGAGAAACTGAATTTCGGAAGATTAAATGCTGGTCTGGGTTTTTTTGGGGTAGGTTTGCAGAAACGATTTGGGGTTAGGTAACCCTTTGCCTGAGGCCTCCCCTACCATGGGTCCAAGAGTCACCAGTTAAAAACATTGGGGAGTGTGACTCCTGGGTCGGAGTCGCCGCCACGTGGCCACCTACAGGAGATGCATCTTGGTAGGAGAAAGAGTGGTTCGATATAGGCTTTAGCTTTATTCAGAAGCAAGAAACAGCAGGGTTTGAAAGTTCTACGAACACAGATGGCTCTTAAAATATCCAAATGTGTCTCTGCTGCCTTCTGGAAGCATAAGGGGGCAGTGCCTGGAGTTAGAGGTGGGTTCTGTTGATCCACAAGTGTTTGTGTTTTGGTTTTCCTGATGCACACAAGTGGAGCTTGAGGTGGACTTCTGTTGGTCTCAGTAATCAGACTGCTGTGGAGTCCAAGTGGCATATGGATGCTGTTGCCTTCAGTAATTCAGAACTTCCAAAGATGAGAGCACCTCTCTCATACTAGAGTTGGGGTTCTACCGTTTTTATTTCTCTTAGGTGACTTAGTCCAAAGCTACATTCAACTTTATGGCATCTGCTCTTCTAGGTATATTTCAGCTAATGTTTTTGGAGTCTGAATACACAATTTCTTCATGCTGCTGAGTTTCAGCTAAGGGTAGGAGGCTGTGATACTACATTGCTTATGTACTACATTTCAAATTTTTCTTCACTCCAGATCTGAACCAAAGATCCTTTTCTCCTACAAATGTCAAGTGGATGAGCCTGAGGATGTGGATGTGCACCTACCCCACCCTTATGCTGTTGCCAAGAAGGAAGGAATGGATTCTGGCTTCTACTCAAGCACTCAGATAGACACTACAGCCTACCTGGATGATGTGGCCTCTATGCCATATCACGTGGGCAGCATCAACAGCATAGACAGTGACCGCTGGAAAGCCATCAATGCCTAAAGCAGGGCTACCTGCTTCACAGATGTCTTGTTCCTTCCGAGCTCCCTGGTATCACAGCTGTTAGGACGCCCACTGGAAACCTGTCCTTGGCTATCTGCCATGACTCTCCACTCTTCCTTAGGATTTCCTAAACCTATTGTAGAACTGAGTTGGCAGCCCAAATCCTGTTGAAAAGAACATTTCTCAGTCACTATCTGAGAACAATGTAAAACAGTTTTGTTCTTAAACCTATAAACACTTCCTGTTCTGCTGTGTTTCAGATGTGAATGTGACCCAGGAGACAGGCATGCCCGGCACCTCTTCCTTTCCAGTGACAGAAAGCAGTTGTCTGCCACTTTGGGGAATTGTGGTTAGGGATGAGAGTGCTGATTTGACTGATGTATTGTACATATATAGAAAGAGCTTGGTAGTTGAAAGCAAAGATGGTCTTCGTGGGCATTTTCAAGCAGCATGGCTAGCTGGGTCTTGAAGATGGTCTTCGTGGGCATTTTCAAGCAGCATGGCTAGCTGGGTCTTGTCATAATGCAACAGCATAGGTGGTGATGGTGTCTGAAGAGGAAAGCTCTTGAAAAAGAGAAAGTTTGGCTTGTCTCTGCTTTCAGCTAATACTGATGGAAATAATGAATTGCAGTTGCTAGGGGTTAAAAGGAGCATTCTAAGTGTGTGAGAAGAGATGTTAAAAGGAGTGAACTGTTCTTTGTGCCCTAGCAGCGTGGATGTTAGCTGGCTGAACATTAGGGAGGCAACGACAGACAGTGCTGCTGTGTAGCTGAGCTGAAGTGGCTGTGAAACAGTCTATGGAGGCTGTACTGCTATGCATCTGAACTTGCAGGCAAATTGAAGTAACAACACTGTATCAAGGCTGAGTTTCAAGAAAAAAGCTATGGAGTAGGTGCATTTTCCATCTGCATCCTCCATGGCTCTGGCAGGGTTTTGGAGAGTGCTGCAAAGGAGGAAGCTGACTCTGCAGATGAAGGCCCCAGAGATGTTCAGGTGCTTGAGGCAGAGCAGAAGCTGAGCTGTCAGGAACTCAAACACCATAGATGTGCTAGAATCAAGCTGACTGGTGTTTTAAGTTGGGAGGCAAGTGGGAGATGGATGTTTAATTTGGTAGTGTCCCTTCTCTTACGTTGCAGTTCAGATCCTTGGACATTTGCTGGTTTGAATTGAGTTTCATGGCTTGACATGTTGAAAATGCTTATGTGCATGTGGAGTGTGGTTCATTTAAAGACCATCTGGAACTTCTTATTAACCTCTTCCATGCTGGAAAGGGAACTAATGTTGTCTGAGCTGTCTAGTATGCAGTTTCAAGACATGATGTTCTAATCCAGAGACTGTTCAGCTGAAAGCTGTATCAGGCTGGTTTCTGGGACATAATGTACTCTCCAAGGATGAGGAGGTACATTCCTCTAGCTTTGGGGGTGCCTTCCTGCCTGAGTCCTCCAGGTAGGTGAAGATCTGCTGTAAGCAATAGCAACTTCCCACTAGACATGGTAGAAAGTGTGAATTTGAAATGTCTGGGACTTTGTAGATCTCTTGTCCCAACTCACTGCATTTCCTGAAGAATATTGAGGGAAGTTTCTGACAAATTGTCATGCTGGGTGCAGTGTAGAATTGTTAGTTTGGATCATGAGCAGGTGGGGGAAAACACTGGCTACCAGGGTAAGAACGTGAAGTTCATATTGGTTGCCAAAACTATGCAGGCCCTTTGCTTATCTTTTTTTGTTAATGAGCAATGCAGCCTCTCTGTTTTGCCTGTGGACTTTGCCCCACAGGCCTCTAAGTAGCACTGGCACCTTGAAAACAAACACCACCACCACCACCCCTTAAAAAAACACTTGACTTTTGAGGGGAAAAAAGCTTCCATTTGTGTAAGAGCTGAATTGTCTCATGGAGGTCAACAGCCTTTCACACCCCCCTGCCATGCAATGACTATGTAAGGGCTGGAGAAGCAAGTGGACAGCTCAGCCCTGCCACATCAGTGAAGTGTTCTGTGCTGCTCCTGTCACTTGCTGTGAATTGGCCTGAGCCACACTTGCTCTTGTACTGTGAAAGGGATGGATGTGGTTGTCAGAACTGCCCTGCTGCTGCTCCTAGTGCTGCTTACAACTGATTTGAGCTGCTGGTAGAAAGCATGAGGAAACCTGCAAAGCTTCCCTGGAGTTGGTGGGCCTTGGACAGCGCTGAGATGTGAAGGTCTTAAAGCAGTTGAGATACCAGGGAGCAGCTGCTTTTCCATCCAAAGGAGTATTGGTGGCTCTCAACACCTGGACGGAGTGGACTTACCTGCCCTCCTTGATGTGAAGAGCAGGTTATGAATTTGCCTTTTTATTGGCTGAATTCAGTGCTGAAGAATCACCTGTGTAGGTGGTCAGCATGTTCACCGTGATCTTTGCTGGCAGGACTCCAGTATCTCTGGAGTGTCCCATGTTCTGCTGCTGAGGAGCATCTGTGCTAGGGTATGGACCGATCTTCCTCCTGTTCTGTTTGTATGTATATATAATGCTTTAAGCCACATTCAAAATGCACCTCAAGCAGAAGTGTTCTGTGTGGACGGGAAGGGAAGGGGGGTGAGAAGAGAGAAAATACAGAATAAATGTATATTTTTGTTTGTAAAATAAAGAAATAAAAGTAAGTTTGGCATAAATGGTCATGTTTGATTTCTCAAGTGATCCATATTACAGAGAAAAAATAACTTAGTTTTTAAATCTATGAGCAAATATGGCAGATAATAAAGTAACTTGATCTCCTTTTGTTGCAGGTGGATTTGTTACCTTCTTGGAAGGCTGTTACTAGTGCAGTAGATGACTGTGCAGGTAGTGGCCTCCAGGTCTAAATAACAGTGAAGCCTTTGACTTCTCTTTGGCTTTGCTGTTCCTGGGTGTGTCAGGGGTCTTTGCTATAGGACATCTTTCTCTCTTGCTTGTGGAAAGGCTTATGTGGAAGCTGGAACTGATTCTTATGCCTTTTCCTGGGCTTTGAAATTAATCCAGAATCAGGACTTATTTTCTAGCTGCAAGATGACCTGGTAGCTGCTGAGTAACAGCTAAGGGTGATGGCAGAATCTATCAGGTTCTTTGTTCAGGGTGTACAGGCTGGGGAAGTAAGCTGAGATTTGTGTTTTCCTTGGGATTGGTCTTGCCATTGTGCAATAAAACCTTTTGGAGCTTTTTACAGGCTCTCTGCAGAACAATGAGGATTGCCCTAGGAGATGCTGCTGGAGTTAAATTTAATGACATTCTCTGCCTCTAAATAGGTAGAGAAGTTGCTGTGCAGGTCATCTGCCATAATATCTGCTTCTACATTGGTAACCTGCAAGTAGTAGGCCCTGTTGGGTGTCCTTAGGCTCTTGGAGATCACAGGGAGGCCTGGCTGTAGGTGTCATGTATGTTTGTCTTTTCCCTCTTGGATCTTTGCAGGTGATGCTTGCTGCCTGGCTGGAGTTGCATCCGAAAAACGACAGGGTTAAGCAAAGTTATGGGAAGATATCTGGAGGAGTAACTACATGGTTGAGAATATGTCAGCCCAGAAGAGCAATGGTGCAGGTCTGGGGAACCCTGGGAACAGAGGAAGCAAGTAAGGAATGACTATCCCTGGGCTTTTTCAGTACAAAGTCTGTGTGGTATCAAATGAAATGAGCAGGGGGCAGATGAGAAATAAAGAAGCTAATGAGAGTGTTCTGGGAGGGATCATGGTTTGACTTCAGCCAGCCCTTGCTGGTCCATCTTGCACTGGATGTTTACAGTATCTATCTACTGCACTGCAAACCGCAGGTGGTACCATGAGACTGTCTCAAGAACTCGGTGGGCAAAATCCTCAGTGTACAAGGGATTACACAAATAACAAAATATTTTCTGCTTCCAGGAACATGCTATGGAAGACACCTTGTTATCTTGAGGGGTAGAGAGCCCCAGATACTCCCTTAAAGCTGTCTGCAGCCCCGCTGCTGAGTCAAAGCTGGGGTTGCTACATTCACTGCAACGAAGAATAAGCACTAGAGATAAAACTGCTGCAATGTGTCGATAAGTGGTGTGTTGATGCTAAGGCTTCATTAACTGTCCAGTCACAAATAGGTCATCATATGGCCTGTAGTTCTGGCAATGTAGGAGGTTTGTTTGATAAAGGTCCTTCAAAGCTTCAGTTTCTCAGTCCAGCTGCTTGTGCATTACATTGTCTTATTCCCTTGGTGTAGGCTGGGAATTGGTTGTGCGTGGTGACAGTGCAATGGCTTGACCCTTGCAGGAGCTGTGCATGTGCCTGTCGCAGCAGGGAACGGTATGGTCAGTAGGTCTTGCTGGAACAGGCTGGCTGAAAGGAGCAGAGCAGCTGCTGTGAAATGGACTGGTTGGTGATTTTCTAATCCCCGCAGAAATGTGAGCTGACAGCTTGTGGTGGCGAGTTTCCTCCAGGACTCTGGAGAGAAATGCCGAGCGCATTTCTACTGCATTGCTAGTGGGGTGCAGGAGGTGCCCTTGCTCAGCTGTGTTGCTTTGATACTGCCGAGGACGTCCTCGTGGACTTGTCAGCCCCCGAATCCTTCCCGATCGACCGCATCTGGATGGTTCCTTAAGTCTTGGTGTTAGAAGGTAAGATTCGTGCCTCCCTGGCATATTTTCTGCGTGGTTACCTGTGGTTCGCTTTTCTTCCATAACTGAGCTGGGTCTATGGCAGTGGAAGGTTAGGAGCTGGTTTGATCCTCCATCCAAAACGCAGGTGTGGAGGACGGGCACACCTCGACGCAGGAGGGGAGAATGAAGCCCATGAAGCCCTGAGACGCTTTGGTTCCACCATGAGTCGGCTGCAGGGTGAGGCCGAGGCGGTGACCCGCCGCGGAGAGCGGCTTTCGGCGGAGTCGGACAGGCCGCCCGCGCCCTGAGCATCGTAGCCGCCGCCGGCAGACTACAGCCCCCAGCTTGCACTGCGCCGACACCCAGCACTACGCCGCGCTATTGGCCGTCCCGGCGCCCGCGGCCAATGAGGTGCGGGTATGTTGGGAGGCGGTGGAGAGGCAGAGACGCTCTGGGAAGCGGCAGCCCGGTGTGAGTGGGGGGCGCGGCGGGAAGAGGTGTCTGCAGCGCCCGTCCTGCCGGCATGGGGGGCAGCGAGAGCAGCCAGGGCGGCAGGAAGGTCTCCTTCGGGCTGGATGAGCGGGAGCAAGTCCGCGTGCTGCAGGGCATCAGGGTGAGGCGGCCCGAGCGTGCACTGGGGCCGGGTGATGGAGGCAGGGTGGCTGCCGGGACGGGTTGGAGGGCGAGCGTCTGGGCTGAGGAATGCTGTGCTGGAGAGACGCGGGAAGGCAGGGAATGTGGTACGGGGCTGGAAAGGATAAGTGGCGAAAACGAGCAAGGAGAAGGGAAGGGAAAACTGGAAGGCTGAAGGAGTAAGGGGGTCGGCGAGGCGATGGAATGATTGGAGTGCGATAGGAAGAGGGCCGAGTGCCTGATCATGACTTCTCGTAAGTAGTGACACACCGGCATTTCCCTTTCCAAACTCTGCTCTCAACCCTCTTTCCCTCTATGATGCTTAGTGACCCCATCTCGCCCCTGCCTTATGCAAGCAGTTTGATGCCAGACTCACTGCCTGGCTCTGAGGACATCCCAGAGGAGACATCTCTGCCCTTATTAATGATACCAAGAGCCTTGGCAAAGCACTGCTGTTTGAACGTGCAGGCAGATAAGAGACTATGGGGATTAGTGAGGGTTAGGGTGTTTCTTGAAGGGGCAGTGGGAAAGTGCTTCTTGAACTTTGATCAGACACCTGTGTGTATGTGTTATGAAAACAAGCCTTGGAGAGTGGTGGTATTGTCATACAGTGGTATTTTCTTACCTCATCAGGACCCTTCTCCCTAATTTTCATTAGTTATCTGTTGGTGTTTTTTTTTTTTGTTACTGCTATCATAATTTTCATTGTTGTTGCATCTTTGTCCTTTTGTGTCTGATTGTATTCTATGATTTTCCTCATGTGAGCTTGCAGAGTGTATTTTGCTGTGGTTACTTAATTTGCATTACGTTTTGACCTGTAACTCGAGAGAAGTTAAGTAACATGGAAGTAAGGCAACTGGAATTACTACTGCAGTGGCAGGGAAACTGATAAATGGGGAGTTTTCACAGTGGAATACATTAAGAACTGAGTTCATTGATTTCTTTCTTGTGTTATGTCTGTTTCAGCTCACTGAAGATGTAGTGAACCGAATGAAGGAATCTTCTCAAAGTAACAGGGACAGCCAGAGATCATCCCGTTCCTCCAGTGGCACAGCTCCATCTTCAACTGCAGAAGGGAAACCCAAATCTCCTATAGGTACTGTCAGTCCCTGTCAGGTCCTTAGGCTCTTCTGACACACTTCTCAGTGGTGCTGCCACTGGGTGTTATATAGTATCTCTCTATTTTTCAAGGCTGTCTTGTCGTAAGAGGAGCTCTTTGATTAGCCTGTAGCATTTTGATATATGGAGACATTGACTCAATTGAATGTCTTGTTATGGTCCTGTGATGTCCTCTTAGTTTCTGAACGCAGTTGAAGCAGTTGAAATGTTGTGGTTTAAGTTCTGTTGCAGCATGACTTTAAGTAAGACAGCTTGTTTTTTGAGATACTTTCCTTCTCCATCTTTGGATCATCACCTTCTCAGGTGCTTTAAGGAACTTGTATCAATTTGTGGATATTTCTAGGATTTCAGATGAAGATACAATAAGCAAGGCAGAATTTTTTCTGCCTCGGGATGAGATTTTTCTGCTAATGGGATGAGATTTAACAAAGCCAAGTGCAGGGTTCTGCACTTCAGCCACAACAACCCCAAGCAGCACTACAGGCTGGGGAAGAAAGTGACCTGGGGGTATTGGTAGATAGTAGCTGAAGATGAGCCAGCAGTGTGCCCAGGTGGGCAGGAGAGCCAATGGCATCCTGGCCTGTATCAGGAACAGTGTGGCCAGCAGGACAAGAGAGGTTATTCTTCCCTTGTACCCAACACTGGTCAGGCCACACCTTGAGTACTGTGTCCAGTTCTGGGCTCCTCAGTTCAAGAGAGATGTTGAGATACTGGAATGTGTCCAGAGAAGGGCAACAAAGCTGGTGAGAGGTCTGGAACAAAAGCCCTCTGAGGAGAGGCTGAGGGAGCTGGGGCTGTTTAGCCTGGAGAAGAGGAGGCTCAGGGGTGACCTCATTGCTGTCTACAACTACCTGGAGGGAGGCTGTAGCCAGGTGGGGGTTGGTCTCTTCTTCCAGGCAAGCAGCAACAGAACAAGGGGACCCAGTCTCAAGTTGTGCCAGGAGAGGTCTAGGCTGGATGTTAGGAGGAAATTCCTCACAGAGAGAGTGATTGGCATTGGAATGGGCTGCCCAGGGAGCTGGTGGAGTCACTGTCCCTGGAGGTATTCAAGCAAAGCCTGGATGAGGCACTTAGTGCCATGGTCTGGTTGACTGGCTAGGGCTTGGTGCTAGGTTGGACTGGATGATCTTGGAGGTCTCTTCCAACCTGGTTGATTCTATGATTCTGTGACTCCTGGCAAAGCTACCTTTTTGTCTGGTTTGTGTGCACAGGGAGTATGTTGTGGGTGGGTGTGGGTAATGCTGCTTTTGTTTTTTGGAAATAGGCTCATAGGGAAGGATAGACTGAGCGTAGCTGGCCAGGTGGATGACAACGTGGTTATTGAATGTCTCTTCTTTATATGTCAGGAGAGTTCTTTTGCCTCTCAAATACATTTTGTTGATCTGAATTATCAGTGTGGATTTGTTTAAGGCATCAAGACTAACATGGGAAGTTATGGAACAGGCCTTTGCTTTTAGATTTTATTTGCTGTTACCCTGCATCTTTCCTGAAAGTGGATTTGGCCCTATGAATGGCCCAAGCTCTATCAGATAATTTCATTTCCACTCCTGTGATCCCCTGCAATTGCAAGGAAAGCAGGAGGTGAAGGGGAGGACTTAATGGAACTAGAAGAAGGAAGCTGTGCTTATGTTTCACTATGAACCAGGGTTGAGGAACTGTCAGGGCTTACCTAGAATTTTCTGTATTTTGCCTTGTGGAAGATGTTTTCATCAGTGTCTCTTTTTCATGAATTTGAACTTTGTCCATCAAACCTAATTTGTCTTGAGCCTTTTCAAGGTGTGCTCTGTGTTATTTTTTTCTTTTCATGGGCTAACACATATGAATTTCTCCTCACATAATTTATGATGTGCTAGATGGTGTTTGGTACTATAGAAATCACAGGTTTATGGGTTCTTTTGTTTTTTAGGAATTCAGCCACCAAAGGCAAATGACTCTGGTCAGAAGTCTTCTGCTGCAGAGCAGGAACTGTACAGGCGGTAAGGTGAAATTCTTGAGAAATACAATAGTTCAGCTCATTTTTGGGTTAGATATGTGTGTGTGTATTTATTTCAGTACAAGCACAGTGATTGTATGTTTTAATGCCTGAGACTCCCCTTGGAAACTTTTTTCAGTTCAAGGCCATGGAGCACATTGCTTTGGTGAAACTTGTCAACCTGTCTCTTAGCCAAAAGGTGCAGTGAGGAGAGCTGTGGGCAGCTGCAGCTGGTGTATGGAGAAACAGGAAGGACTACAGAAAACTTATCTGTGAACATGCACTGCAAGACCAATAGAACATAAACTTGAGTGTAGTTGCCTTTTATGGGACAAATGAAGGAGTCCAAGTTTTTGATACATCCTGAGGGACGATGGATTTTGAAATCTCAGATATGGTAGTGGGTTTAATTAATTTCAGTCTCACAGTATCACCAAGGTTGGAAGAGACCTCACAGATCATCAAGTCCAACCCTTTACCACAGAGCTCAAGGCTAGACCATGGCACCAAGTGCCACGTCCAACCTTGCCTTGAACAGCTCCAGGGATGGTGACTCCACCACCTCCTTGGGCAGCCCATTCCAGTGTCTAATGACTCTCTCAGTGAAGATTTTTCTCCTCACCTCGTGCCTAAACTTCCCCCTGCGCAGCCTGAGGCTGTGTCCTCTCGTTCTGGCGCTGGCCACCTGAGAGAAGAGAGCAACCTCCCCCTGGCCACAACCACCCCTCAGGTAGTTGTAGACAGCAATAAGGTCACCCCTGAGCCTCCTCTTCTCCAGGCTAAACAATCCCAGCTCCCTCAGCCTCTCCTCGTAGGGCTGTGCTCGAGGCCTCTCCCCAGCCTCGTCGCCCTTCTCTGGACACGCTCAAGCATCTCAATGTCCCTTCTAAACTGGGGGGCCCAGAACTGAACACAGTACTCAAGGTGTGGCCTAAGCAGTGCAGAGTACAGGGGCAGAATGACCTCCGTGCTCCTGCTGACCACACCATTCCTAATGCAGGAATTTTCATACCTAAACCAATCACATCCATCTTAGATATCTCATTCTGTTCCTTAATTTTCGTGGACTGGACATGATCTCTGTCAGCCAGCTCTAAAGTGATAGGAAGTTTTCATCCAAGAGTATTAACATTTTTTAAGACAGAAATACCTGTAAAGGTGGGGGTAAGGGTGATGGTGGGGGAAAAAAATGCAGAATAAAAGTGTCTTCTCTCTCTCAGAATTACAGCAGTCTCCTCCTAGTTCTTGGTACTGCAAGACAGTGAGAACTTCAGCCCCGCGTAGCTCAGCAGCTTTCTATTGCTTCTTTTGCTGCTCTGATAGTGTCTGTACCATGCTTAATGTCTGGGTAACAGTGAAAATCAGTCTCTGTGAGCTTGTTATTTTTTGAGGATTGCAGCTGACTGACCAAACCTGATACAACCCTGTTGCAACAATCACACTGCCCTTACAACAGTCAGAGGTGCAACCAGCAAACAAGAAAGCCTCTAATAAGTCATTTTGCTTTCTTGGGGACAATATGGCAAAATATCTGGCAGTTTTCAGTGCTGAGCTACTGAACTGCATCCCAAATACCTGATCTGGAAAAGGAGAGGTACACAGAAATGCAGTGGAAAGGGAGGCAGGAAAGACAAGAAAGGGAGAAAAAGCTTCTATGAGCATGGCACAATTGTGCACTGGCTAAAATGTAGCGTAAGAAGGTTTGTGGATGACACCAAGTTAAAGGAGTGTTTGCTGTGCTGGAGAGCAATATTTGCATTCATAAACTAGAGGCATTGAAAAAGAGAGAACGAGGAAACTGCATTGGCCTAGCCTGGCAAAGAAAGGGAATGTTGCTGTTGTTTTCAGTTTCCTAAAATGGTACAATAGAGACAGTGCCAGACTGTTCTCAGAGGCACACACTGAAAGGACAAGAGGAAAGGGACAGAGATCACAGCAAGCAAATTATGTGTCATGTGTATCCTCAGACAGCTGATGAGTGCATTGAAGCACTGAACAGGTTGCACTGAAGCGGTATTAGAATCTCCACAACTGGAGGTTGTTAGAGATTGACTGGAGAAGGCCTTGAGTGACATGATCTAATCTTGGAGTTAGTTCTGTTTTGAGCAGGAGACTGGAACAGACAAGTTTCAAAGGTCTTGTCTAACCTAGTTTATTGCTATTTACTTCATGTTGATCTCTCTTTGCTTGCATGTAGAATTTTCAAGGCTTCTACTGCACAAAGTTTCCTTCATGGCAGTCTGGTACTTAGATGTCTAGACCGTGGATGTGACCAGGCTGCTTCTCTTGGTGCTCTTGTTGTATGAGTTTGATGTGATTATTTTTCCCCTTTTATAGCAGAAGAGCATCATTGTCAGCTAGGCTAACTCCTTTTATGACTGAGGTATAAGTTTATGTGGTGCCAAGTCTGCTGCTGTTGCCAGAGCTGCACCTCACCAAAGTTGTAGGTCATGTTTAAAGTTTGTTGGACTTTTGAATTTCTGCTGATAGTTGTGGGGCTGTGAGCAGACTTTGTCAAATAGATTATGGATTTGTGTTTCGGCTCTAGGCAGGAGTAGTCCACAATAAACCACGAGCCTGTTGCTGGAGATCTGCTGATCACCTTCTCTCTGTGCTCCTACAGGTATGAGCAAGAACAAGCACTGGTCCAAGAGGAGTTGCTGCGTCTGGCCAAAAGAGAAAGCGAGGCCTTGAATGCTGCTCTTCAGCGTGAGAGGAGCAGCAGTGAAGAAGAGAGGCAGAGAGCAGCCCAGCTGGTGAGTAACAAAACTGCTCAGGATGGCCACAACCAAGACAGGCTGAAATATCTCTGAAATATCTCTGCCTGAGGGGGTTCATTAAATGTTGCTTGTGTGAGGAACTTGGAAACTTTCATTTAGGCTGGAACACTCATCACTGCCTAATTCATAGAGTGTAGAACCTATGAATCAGTCACTTGACATTTGGATTACAGTGTAGCTGGCGTGCAGGGAAAGGCACAAGCAAGAACTGTGCTGAGGACAGCTTTACCTGTGGCACTCAGTGTGGGGTCTGTTAATGGGGTCATTGTCTGAGCTAGAGACAACTCTGGAACTGTGAAGTGTGTGAAATGAGTGTTTTGATATGTACAGGACCAGAGTCTACTGACCTGATCTGTCTTGAAACTTTGCTTGTTTTTTCTGTGGAATAGTTGTGCAAATACCCAAATTAATAACAAGCAATACTGAGTTCTGTTGAGTCTTTTATAATAACAAAAGACCTGTTGTAGAACTCAACAGGTCAACTCTTTTAAGATTTTGAAGGAGTCTTAAGACTGATTGTTAGGGACCAGGAAACATGAAACCTTTTTGTACACACCACCAACTCTCAGACCAATCAATTCTTGCCCAGTAGGCAGACTTGGCTTTGGGCCCTTCTTGTTGCAACCTTTACTTTAGCTCTGTCACTTTGGTGTTGTTGAGATAACCTGTTGGATTATTGTCGTACCAGTGCTGAGGAGAGCAATAATGGAGGCAGAAGTACAGTGAGAGTAAATAGAGGAAAATACTTTTATCAGTACAATAGATTGGAGTTGTCATTGATGCTTAATATTCATATGATGCTATTTTATGTTGTTTTCTCCTATATACTAACATTACTGTGGCAATGGTGTGCAGCCTGTAAATAGTGCAGAGTCCTGTGGAACTGCCACTTCTTCCTGACCTGCAGTGAAATAAGTTTTTAGGTGTGACGGTGAGGTGGGGCTGTGCTTGTCACACTGAGATCAAACTCCTAGCTCATTTAGACTGTAATGCTGGAACTTTATTGAGAGAAATTGACTGAAAATAATTCTCCTTGTCTGGTACAGATGAAAGGATGGTTTAGGGAGAGGACAGCCTTGAATAATGATGGTCTTCGTTGTTGCTTCCATCCTACTTTGCTGTTGCATGCCCTTGATTGAAATAAGGACTCTTTCTATGAGCATGTTGAATGCTAACAGGTGTGGTTTACCCAGATGTGTGACTTGACTGTGAAGCATTTTGAGGCTGCCCAGTAGTACCCACTTGTACACCCTTGAAACTTCTGCTGTTATGGATCTTACAAGCTTCTCCAGCAAGAAATTCTATTTTCACTTTGGTGGTTAACAGTCCTTAATGAAATTCTCTTCCATGGATTTGTCTGTTTGTGGTTTTTGACTCCATGATAGTGTTTGGATCAGTAGATCGCCTGGATGTGGCTTGTGAAAGGCTGCTGTGTCATAGGACATATCCTCTTGACAGATTTTACCCTAACCATGGGAAGTTGCATGATTGCTGAGCTTTAGAAATTGGGATGTCTGAGACAGGTGACTGCAGTTTGTCTGTGTAGGACATCTAGGTCAGCAGATGCAGCATTAACTCTCTTCCCACTAGAAAGAGAACATTCTCTTTATGAATGCAATTAACCCAACTTCTCTAAAGAGGCAGGAGAAGAAGCTAGTGGATTAATTGTCCAATATAAAGATGTGGCCTGGCTCAGAAGTAGAGCCCTACCCTCCTGCAGTGGGGTGGATAGTAATCCTGGGGGAATGTTGACTAGCAGTCAGGCAATATTGGTGAAGTGGACACCTCTAAAATGCATTGGGACCTTGCCTGCTAACATACAAAAGCTGCTCTGGTGCCTGAATGAGCTTTAAATCCTGCAGTGTGACATACCCAGATGTCACATACTTGATGCTCTGCAAAAATCTAATCAGGCTCTCCTTGTGTAACTCACAAAAGATAAATAGTGACCATAGAGTGTGAGCCCAGAGCGTGGTGCAAGAATGAGAAACTGTTAAATTTTATTACTCTTTAACTATCTCTTGATCAGTCATAAATTTAAGATCCTTAAAAATGGAATAGTCTAGTCTCTCCTTGAAAAGATGAGGTCAAAGCTATTGTCTGTTGGCTTCTTGATGTCTTCCTAAGCGAGAACTGGTTTTGCTAGCCTTATGAATTATTGGGATCCTTGTCAAACTTGCTTTATCTCAGCTACAGTTTAATTTTGGGCATGGTTACCTTATTGTATTGACTTAGTCCTACCCACTTCATATCTGTCCTTTGTCTTGCAGTATTGTTTTCATCCTTCATTTGGAGTAGAGCTTCAGTGTTTCTTGCTCACCCTTCTGCTTTTTATTCACAGCCTATGAGGCAAAAATGAGCGTGAGCCGCTCCTTGATAGTATCACAGTATCACCAAGGTTGGAAGAGACCTCACAGATCATCAAGTCCAACCCTTTACCACAGAGCTCAAGGCTAGACCATGGCACCAAGTGCCATGTCCAACCTTGTCTTGAACAGCCCCAGGGACGGCGACTCCACCACCTCCCTGGGCAGCCCATTCCAGTAGCCAATGACTCTCTCAGTGAAGAACTTTCTCCTCACCTCGAGCCTAAACTTCCCCCGGCGCAGCCTGAGGCTGTGCCCTCTCGTTCTGGCGCTGGCCACCTGAGAGAAGAGAGCAACCTCCTCCTGGCCACAACCACCCCTCAGGTAGTTGTAGACAGCAATAAGGTCACCCCTGAGCCTCCTCTTCTCCAGGCTAAACAATCCCAGCTCCCTCAGCCTCTCCTCGTAGGGCTGTGCTCGAGGCCTCTCACCAGCCTCGTCGCCCTTCTCTGGACACGCTCAAGCATCTCAATGTCCCTTCTAAACTGGGGGGCCCAGAACTGAACACAGTACTCAAGGTGTGGTCTAACCAGTGCAGAGTACAGGGGCAGAATGACCTCCCTGCTCCTGCTGGCCACACCATTCCTGATGCAGGCCAGGATGCCATTGGCTCTCTTGGCCACCTGGGCACACTGCTGGCTCATGTTCAGGCAGGTATCAGTCAGCACCCCTAGATCCCTTTCTGTCTGGCTGCACTCCAGCCACTCTGACCCCAGCCTGTATCTCTGCATGGGGTTGTTGTGGCCAAAGTGCAGCACCCTGCACTTGGAGCTATTGAATGCCACAGATGTCTTCTGTGTCAGGCTTCTCTTTCAGGTAGAAGAGAGTAGTGTAACTTTAGGTGTACCTTGTGGTAGTCTGGGAGCAGATTGCACTCGGAATTATCTGCTTGACTTTTATAATTGAACAACTTCCAGGGTTGTTGTTGTCATTGTTGTGACCTACTAGACAAGCCAGAGAAAAATGGGGAAACTTTAATGAAAGAAAGAGCAAATAAATAATTGGCTTCTTACAACCCATAATGTAGTAAGAATTGAGATCATGCTATGTATAATTAGAAAGGTTTGGTTGATTTAGTATTTGCAGTAAAGATCTTGAGCTGCCCAGTGCCCTTAGCATGTCAATAACTTGGTGACTAGAAGCCTTCTCTTGTACAGCAGTTGCCAGAACAATATTCTCCTTTAACCTCACCACTTGTAGCCCATAAATCCAAATATGATAGCTGTAGTTTGGAATGGTTTCATTTTCGTTGTGCTGAGCACCACTTGTCATTGAATCTCATCTGTATGCTTTTCACTCACTGACTTTTATTATTGGTAGTTTTGCTATGAAGCACTTCTTCAGTCTCTTATTAGGTAGCACACATTCCTAAAGAGAGCTGATAGTAGAGCTAACCACTGGTAAAATTTGTATCAGCTTCTGGGGCCACTTATTTCATCATTTAGGGGGTAGGATGCAGATTAAAACTTCCTGTTGTTTTTCATTGTTTGTTTGTGTGGTTTTGTTTGCGTCCTTGTTGGGTTTTGCTGTGTGGCTGTGTTCTTTTGTTTTCGCTTGTTCCCTGAAGCAGTGGTTACAAGAGGCATTTAGAGTTAAGTACCTGGGTTCTACATTTTTGTTTTGATCTATCTTTCTATTCTTTTTTAATGACTTCGACCAAGGTACTTACCTTTGAGTAAAACCCCTTTAAGTTGTAGTTTAAGAAGCAAAACATCTCTGAGTAGAAACTGCAGCATTTGCTTCCCTCTTTGAGCAAATAGGGCTTTTTGATTAGCCATGGGGGACTGGCTCAAATGGAAGTGGTCTGCTAAGATGCTGTAGAACTCTCACCAATTTGTGTTAGAGATAAAATGTTTTGTTTGTACAGCACTGCAGGATCATGGTGCTGACTGGACTGTGAATAATTTAATGCCGTGGGTTCTTAAAATACATTAAGGGTTGTTTGTACAGGGCTTTAACTTTGGTACAGGTGTTTAACTAATGCCTGCAGCATGCCTTAAGTCTCATGTGCAATATCCAAGAATTAATACTGCTATTTTTAAAAGTTAGCTTTTTTTTCCCTAGCGTGAGGAACTTCGAAAGTTGTCACAGTAAAGTTATTTAATTGCTTCAGTGTGTTGTGAATAGTCTTACCTTTGCCTTCTACCAGGAGTGTTTCCTTTTTAATTTCCAATTAATCAGAACCTTTTCTCTCAACTTCTTCGTTCTTTTGGCTTTCTTTTATTTTCTCTTCTTGCCAACAAAAGAAACTTTGCAAGTGAAGCTGCTCTTTTTTCTCTCATTGCTGCCTTTGTAATCTCCTATGGCTGAGCAGCATGTGCAGCATATGCATCACGAGCCTCTTGGAGCCAGTGACTCCCTGCCTGATGGTTTTTCTCTGAAGCCTTTGAGACAAATCAATGTGGGATGAGAATGGAGAAAAGCAGAAGCTGGGGGGGAATAAACGCGATTAAGCGAAGACATCTCATTACTACTCTAGAAAGGGAGGATTATAACTTATAAAATAGGAGGATCTCATTTAGGGGCCATGTGTGCCTGTGTTATCAGGGCAGAGGGAGAGCAAATAGAATAAATGAAATTAATACTTTGAAAAGAAGCATTACCCGGATTTGAGAATTGAACTAATATGATTTGTACAAAGCCCTGAAGTTCTTATCTCCTCACTTAATGCCCCTAGGATAATGGCTTTGCCAGTTATTGACCAGAAGTTGTCGTCCTCCTTCCCACTTTGAAAGAATGACTTTAGAAGTAGGGTGGTGCTGGGACAGACTTTGTACCATGATTAGCTTTTTTAGACAAAACTGGTGGGCATTGGTTGCTGTGTGACAACAAACTGGACACACAATTCCTGAAGTGCTGGGAAAGCTTCTTCAACTGTCAGTCACAGGCAGCTTACCTTTCCCAGTGTTCCTGGTTGTGTCCTGCTCACTGGCTTGCTGGATAGCAACCTTTGTTTTCTGGTGGCTCCAGCATTGTCATAATTAGCATGATCCAGAGTATCCTTATGGGAGGAAATGCAAGAATTTAGTTAGGAATCCAGTGGCTGATTCTAACTGGCCATAGGCTGTGGATTCTTTCAGGTGATTTCTTGACCAGAAATAATCTCTTTGCTCTTCAGAGTCTTTCATCTCCTGTTGATTCAGCAGGGGAGGGCTGAAGGAGGAATGCATGACTGGCAGTGTTTTTCATTAGGGCAGTGAGTTTTGATACTGTTGTCATCTTCTCAGTGTGGAATTCTGAACTCTTGGGCTTCACCCTCAGATTTTGGACTCTTCCACCCTTGCTTCAGTGCAGATTGTGGTCTACTGACATGTTAAGTACTATATTTATTTCTCCATTGCAAAGAGTGTGAAAGTGAAATTGCTTAGAATTGATGAAAGAAGCATAAACAGCTCCTTCAGAGATGAATACAGTAGAGGAGATTTTTGGTGGTAGTAGGAGAGTGGAGCAGTGGTGGATGGGCTTTTATTTTTGCTTTGTAGGGATAGATGACCCAGTTGGCCTGTCCAAGGGAAGTTTCTTTGATTTCTGGTCTTCTGAAGCATTGGGCCAGTCATGCTTACATTTTTTGCTTTGAGTTGGTCACTGTTGTTGTGCAGTATCAGCTGTAGATGCAGCTGAGCTGATGCTGAAGATGGTTTCAGAAATGGTGCTGAACGTGATTTAGTTTTGTTAAGGCTTTCATTTACTTTGCTATAAGCTGGGGATCAGCTTCATCCTGGCTGATTAACTATAGGTGAGTATCTCTTGATTAGTCTGGGTTTCTGTTGTGCCTAATCTCCTATCGCTGTGACAAGCTGGAGTGACTGGCTGGGGTCCAGTAGTAGACGGTGTTTGTTGAAACTGACAGCATGAGGCCATCATTAAGGTGACACTGCTGGTTTTGAGGTCAGGCTTCTATCCTCAAAACTTGTCACTTTCACCTCTCTATTATTTGAACTGATGCCATAGACGTGATGTAAGCTTGGAATTATGGTTTGGAATTATGCTCACAGTAGGGCCAGTTTTGTTGGTCTTGTGTGCTCAGCAGCTAAAGTACAGTGCACAGGGTTAAACCTTTCTCTTTCTAAGGCTGCAAGCCTCTGTGGTTTGTTCTGGGAGGAGACACTGCCAATACAGATCTTGCAGTTCAGTAGCTCTTAAATTTCTGTAAATATTTCTTGATAGAAGTTTGTAGTTATTTTTTTTGTGTGTGTGTGAAGTATAAAGGCTTGAATAAAATTACAACACTTGGAGGCTTGTTTTAAATAATAATACAAAATGAGGAAGAAGTTATTTTTTTTATAGAATGAGTGGTTTAGGTTGGAAGTGGCCTCAAAAATCATCTAGTTCCAAGCCCCTGCCATGGGCAGGGACACCTCTCACTGGAACAGGTCTCTTAAGGCTTCAGCCAACCTAGTCTTGAATACCTCCAAGGAGGGAGCATCCACAGCCTCCCTGGGAAACCTGTGCCGGTGTCTCACAACCCTCACTGTAAAGAACCCTTTCCTAACATTTTGTTTGAATCTCCCCTCTGCCAGTTTAAGCCCATTACTGCTTGTCCTGTCATTACAAGACCTTGTCAATAGTCCCTCTCCAGCCTTCCTGTAGGCCCACTTCAGACAGTGGAAGGCTATTACAAGGTTTTCTCAAAGCCTTCACTTCTCCAGGCTGAAGAGCCCCAACTCTCTCAGCCTGTCCTCATAGCAGAGCTGCTGCAGCCCTCTGATCATCTTTGTGGACCTCCTCTGGACTCGCTCCAACAGTTCCATGTCCTTCTTGTGTTCGGGGCTCCAGCTGTAACTGATGTTACAGTGGTTACCAACAAGTCCCTGTGTGTTTACTAAAGGAATGAGATGACTTCTTTCAGATTATTTGTTATGTTTTCTTTATAAAATTACTGTGTGGATGTGTCCAGTGGCACAGGCAGTACCTCCTGCTCCCTGCAGCCTTCCTGCTTGCAGAGCATTTCAGGCTGCAGTCAAACACTTCCACACCTAATCCTGTTGTGTACAGAACCAGCTAGGGAGCTCCAGCAGAAGTGACATTATCTTGGGCTAAAAGTTGCAATTCACTTGTTTTGCAATGGTTTCACTAATGGAACAGAAGTGGTGCAAATGGAAAGGTGGTATTTGATCCTAAGCCTTGCCGTTCTATTACAAAATGTTGCAAGCTGCTGATAGCAGGACTTAAATAGTGAGGCTGAATTGCTTTGGACCTTGTTCCTTCTGTTCCTCTTGGTTTTGCTGTCTAAACTAAGAGACACTTTTCTAGCCTTTCCTTTGAAGGAAATATATTAGTATGTGGAGTCTTTAAAGTTAATGGTCTGTTATTCAGTAGTCTGTGGCCAGAGTACCCCTTCTTTTTCCCCCACAGGTGGATTCTTCTGCTGCTACCTTCTGTTATAGAAGTGGGTATGGTTCTGCAGTGAAGGAATGACTCCTTTTTATGAAACCATTAAACTTTTGAGGGGTCCCTGTAGAAAACAGTCTTGCAGTATTAAATGGTGGACTTTGGAAAGGTTTGCATTGAATTTCAGCTTGCTATGATGAGGATCTACATGTCTTCTACCTCCAGCAAGCTAATAACTTCTGGTCTCTGGAGCATCAGTGAGGTCTAAATTTAACTAAAGCAATTTTGGAGAATGTGTACTACAGTGAACCCAGAATGGAAAAACAAAGCTAATTCAAACTAAAAGAAAACCACCTCTTTCTCTGCCTTCTCTGGAGGGAAGGCAAAGCTGTTATCTGGCTAAGGATAAGATGTTGAGTATGTGCTCCTTATTTTCCCTGCTGCTGTGATTTGTCAGACATTTTAAAGTGGATTTTTTTAATAACTTCCAATTTCTGCAGCTAGTCTTTTATCTCCCGACTGAAGGTTAATTTGTGTGGGGAGAGTTTTTGCAGATTGCAGCAGCTGATGGTGGTTTGACCTCATTTTTGTAGTCTCTTGGACTAAGGGACCTTATCACTAAGTTGGCCTCTTTTTAAATCCAGCAGCTGCAATGAATTGAAGTTGTCTCTGGTGTTGCCAACACCTTTTGTCTTGCCTTCCAATTCTTCTGTGCCCGTATTTCCCAAGTTTTTTGTCTACCAAGTTCACATCCTCTTCAGAAACTTCTTCCAGACTCATTTGTTGTGACTTAGAGTTACTGTGAAGCCTTTCTGTCATTTAAGAAGCAAAATATTTAAGTAGCCTTCATTTCCCCCTAACCTATCACTGTAAAATCTTTAATTCATAAAGAAATAAGAGAGTTATTTGCCAATATCTTTTCATGAATGGTTCAGCATTCATGGGAAAAAAAAACCCAGCACTGCACTTTTAAACAATTTACTTATTTTACTGCCAGACTATTATGGAGTAGTAGAACTCTGCTCTAATTTTGCAGGCAGAAGCAGCAGATTTGGTAATGCATCAGTGTGTTTTAGTACAATTTCTTTTCCTGTGAGCCAATGTTAGTAAAATGTGGTATGGTTTGTGGAGTAAGAGTGTCATAGGCTGAGAGAGTTGAAAGAATGTAGTTCTCACTGTCTTGGTTAAACTTCAGTTTCGGGTTATGATTTTGCTTGTCTTTTTCCTGAGTATTTGGAATATTACATGTGCCTACCTTACTATTTGCTGGTTCCCAGTATTTATTATAGTCTATCTCAGAATTTACAGTCTTTGAATCTTGAATCAATGATCCTTGATTGCTGACCATTTTCTTGATGTTTCTGACTGGAAAGCATTACTTTAAATTCATAACCTTGCCCTCTTTTGAAGGGTTAGTACAGCTAGGAAATGAGTTTGCACTGAATGGAACGCTGGGATTGCACTTTCAGCTGGTGGGGATGTGAGGAAAATGACCTGCCACTGGATGTCACTTCTGTCATATTTGCTAAATGCCATCAAATCTGGCTTTGGTGCTTCTGCCACCTTTTCTCAGAGCCTTGACATGTGTGTCTTGATGTGATCCTTATTGACAACGGAGAGGTGGCAAAGAAGGTCCCTGAAGTGGGCTAGGTGTTCAGCACTGGGAGGCAGCGTGAGAGAGAAATGGTGTGGATACTTTTTGGGTCTTAGTAAGAAAGCCTGACAAGTGGCTTCATAAAGTAGGTGTTTTAATAAGAGAATAGAAAGAGGACTATAGATAGCAAGTGGCTCTTTCATCCCTTCAGACGGATTCAGATCCATTCCCTGGAAGGATTTTCCTGTGGCATGTTGTGAAGATGGAGAGGTTCCTCTGTTTTGATTGTTCAAGCAACTGTTCACAAAGGGTTTTCAGATGAGAACCTCTTGCTGCTCTTTTATATAATGGCAGAGTCCCACAGGGCCAGTACTGAGGGACAGCTGCCTGCAGGCTCCTCTGTTACCACGTTGAGAAATCTGCAGCGAAGGACAGGCCTGAAGGCCATGCTGTACCTGCTCAGGTTAACTGTTCTGTGGATCACCACTTGCTCTATGCACAGTGGTGTCCAGATCAGGATCACTGGATTCTACCCCTCTATCTACATGGTTTCGCACATCTCAAAGACAGATAAGCTACAGATTGTGTTAGCAAGCAGCTTGTTCAGCTAATGGGAAGTTTCCAGAGAGGCTGGAGTGTTACCTGTGTAATAACATCTGTCAGTGCACAGCACAGACCAGCATGGGGTATTCCAGTGGGTTCCCACTCAGAAGCTGCTCACGGCAACATAGGAGCTTTGAGAAGCCCACAGACCAGGCCTAACAGAGCAAAGGTCTCTTGTTCAAATTGCCTTTCCTCAAACACAGTGTCTTCCACAAGTCTCCCAGTACAAACAGCTTTGCTGGGTTGTGCTAGAAGATGAAGATGAGCCTACATAGTGTGATGGAAGAGATCAAAAGCACTGCTGTTATTTCTTTATTTCTCACCCTAAAGAAAAGTTAAAGCAAGCTGATACAAAGAGTAAATTTCACTGAGTCATTTCCCAGCTTGTTTATACCCTCTGATCCAGTTGGGAATCCTCAAACTTGCTTCTGTTTGCCAACGAAGTTTATTTTCATTGCTTGCTTCCTTCTCCCTCTTTCTGTCTCTGTTTTCACTTTCCCCAAACTGCAGGACACTTTGCTCCTGCTGCCTCTTGTCGTAGTGGTGTTATCAGGCACGTGTGCAGCGGGTGAGATTGCAAACGCCACTGTTCTCCAGGATTCTAAGCATCAGACAATGTTTTACACGGCCTCCCATTCTCTAGCTGACTGGTTGGACATGATGTTGGTACCTTATCTTCACGCTGACACACACTGGACATTAATAGAAATACATTGCTGAGGCACATGTGTGGAATTTCAAGCAGCCTTTCTCGCTGTGCTTTAGATAGTCTATTGTGTGCTTAACCTCTGGGAAGAGGTTTTGATGAGAAACGCATGATGTTAACTCTTGGGCAGCTGGGTGGGCTCTCCTAGAGTTTCTTATTACAGTCAGCATAATGTCTTCCTAATTGCCTGCTGCTTATATATTTTTGGAGTTTCAGCAGTTTTAAACCTATCTTTCCACAAGCAATTTTCCTCCTTCCTAGTGCAAATCTTTAGGGAAGAAATACCAATGTGTACGGCGTGTGGGAGGTATGTGCTGCAGAGGGAAGTGAGCAGCCAGCACCCTTGTTTAGCTTTGTCTAAAGTCTGTCCCTGAATTATTTTTGGCTCCATGATTGCTTTGCATCAACTGGAAAAATGACCTGGGTGCAACTGCTGGTATCTGCCAGGAATTCTTTCTGCTTTTGGAGCACATCCGAATTTTTACTGTTTCCTTTGTACTCTATACATGTACTTTGTCTGCTTGTTTGGTATGACCAGCTGCAATTGTCTGTATTATTTATGAGTACTGAGTAAAACATGATGGAAAGTAGGCTTCTTAAAAGGGGCTGTACTGAGGGAGAGGAAATGAGCTGATGACTTTCTCTTTGATTTTTAGACGAGGGAAATAGAACACCTGTGAGCTTATGAGGGAGGGAAGGAATCAGAGTTAGCTGGATTTTTTTTTTTTCCTGTCTGCATATTACATTGGGGGTTTGGAGCCTTTTTAGCCTTGAAGACTTTGTGATAATAGGCAAACTTGCAGTAGGAGTCGAAAGTAAAAATTGATCAAGCAGACAGATAGAGCAAGGCTATTTATAATTACTGCCCAAAAGAAAAAGGCTCTCTAGTTTAATACCTACCTGAATAGTACATTAGACTAAGGATACATTTGTTAAATATCCACTGCTCTTCCAATTAGGACCAAGAGCTTGCCACATACATTCTCTGGATCTTCAGCCTAATAATGCTTTTGCCACGTAAAAAGTGGTTCACTGTAGAGCAGATGACTTCAAGCTCCTTTTTTTTTCTAAACACATAGGCTCATATCTTTTCTGTCTCCTTTTCCCTTCTTTCCAGCCTCTGAGCAAAATGGATTTGTTCCTCAGTGTTCATCTTGCTATGGCTGTAATTGGCACTGTCAAGCTGAAACTGTGACTCCCCCCTGTAGCTTCTGAACTTCCAATACATAAATGGTTCCTTACAAAGGCTGTTCTCTTCCTAGCTGAGGTTCTGAGCAGTCAGTCATTTTTGTATTTTTATATGATATGCTATGCTCGTTTCACATTCAGCTGTTAAAAAGGGACAATTTGCAATAAGGTTGTGTTAAAAAGCTCAAACCAACATGACAAAACAACAAAACCCAGCCAAATGAACACCAGCACACCATCATCCTCCAAAACCAAATACATCCAACAAGCTACTAGAATACAGAAGAACACACAGAATCCCCAACTCAGCCAACCAACCAAACCAAAAAACCCACCCCAAGACTGACAATAACAACAGCAAAAATGTGTATCCCCTGCGAATACAGCATCTTTCTTAAATCCTCTTTCCTAATTATTCAGGATGACAGAATTTTGCTTTAGATACAAAACTTGGAAAAGCCAAGGCAAACTGTAATGCCAAGTACAGTTTTAAAGATAATGAAGACCAGTCCAGCCTTTAGTTTTTCTGTAGCTTAAATGTAGCCCCCCAGCCAGTGTGCCTTTTCCTGCCTGTTCAAGGCTCAGCACTTTGCAGCGTAATTTTTCTAAGCTTTGTGGTCCTGAAGGTTTTTATCAGAGTTCTGTTAAAAGCCTTCTTGCCTCTTATTTCCTGTTACACAGCAGCCTGCAAAGAAGGCCTGCTCTCTGGTCAAGTAAAACTTTGACACCGTTCATTTACTGGTAACAGAAGCAGGGGATGCGTCAACAACTTTTCCCATCTGATGGCTGCTCAGAAGCTGGCTCTCAGGTCACTCTGCCCTTGTTCCAGATTGTGATGAAAATCTAAATGAAATCTTGAAGCTTTTGCCAGCCACTTGCATTTGCTCTTCTTCAATGTGGTTTAGAAGTAGTTCATGAAACTCTATGTATCTGGCATAAAAACGGAAGCATTTTCACAGTAATTAATTTAGATGGAATATCAGTTTGTGCCCAGATTAAGTGGAGCCCTTTAGCTGTGCTCCTGCTCCAGTAATGTCATTCTGCCATGGCAAGCTTATTTTCTGAGGTTAATAAGGAATGTGTTAAGGCACCTAGAGGGAAAGGAGCTCTAATGGCCTTAGCTGCCATTCTTCTCCGTGGAGATGGGACTAATGTGGATGATAAATACTTTGTTGCCTGAGGCCTTGCAAATGTGGGTTGCTTCCTAGGAAAGAAAATAGTTGAAGGGGTACCATGGATGATCTTCTGATGGGTTGAAGTGGTGAGACAGAAGAGATTATCTCCAGCCTAGTCTCAATAACATGAATTTTACCCCTCTTAATTTCAGTGTTTTGCTGCCAGGTATATTGGAGGTCAGGTAACATTAGAAGATGTTACTTTCGAAGATGTTACTTTCTGATTACATGTGTGTGCAAGCACAGCCAGAATTTCGCCTCATTGGTGCATGTGTTTAGAAGTTACAAGTGTTTTCTGCACTAGGGGTATGTCGCAGTGGGCATTCTTAAACTGCAGGAGAAAATCACAGCTTTGTTCGGCACAAGAACCAAACTTCCATGGCATTAGGATGGTGTCGTGTTGCTGCACAGTGGCCACCAGATGGTGCTGTTGAGCTTGCGTTAGGCTTCACCTCACAGCTCTAAGTCATCTGCCTATTTTAAGAGCTATGATGCAGACTGATTTGGAACTAAGCTTCCTGCTTGATAATTCATGTCATCTCCTGCTAAGTCAATATACTGTCCAGAGACTTAAGCTACGTGTGTGTAAATAAATAAGTTGTATTAGGCTGCCTTTTTTTGATCTGTGCGTGATTTTTTCCCCCTCTCTTCATTAGTGACTGAATTCTTACAAAACTTTCCACTTCTGTTAGCAAAGCAGCTTTGATTTGCTTATTTAAAAAAAAAATATATATCTTTTTGAGGGAGAAAGTTTGTTGGCTTCTTTAAGTGAGCCTCTACCATGTGCTGGTGCAAACGGAGCCTTAATAGGCAATCCATAAACAGCGGATTTTCATTAACACTCCTCTGAATTTAGGAGCTGGGGATATTCTATTCCCTGCCTTGTGCAGAATTTGATTAATTGTGTGTTTTATTTGGGGTCAAACCCACTGCTTAGGCCTGCTGCCTGCTCTGTCTATTGATCTTGCAGGCTGTACTTTGCACTTCCATTCTCTGGGATGTGAATCTAGTTGTAGTACTCCTTATTTTGGAACTGAAAGTTTTCAACGAGCATCTCAGGTGCGTGCAGTGATGATGCCTGCGCTGAGTCCACACTTTTTCCTGCTTCCAAAGCACTAGTGAGTATTTCCTGAAGGTGGCAGTGAAAGGACACCCATGAAGACTCCCTTTCCAGGGAACCGCTGAGCGTTCAAATTGTTTGCATGCCAGTGAAACGTCTCTAAAGTTTGCTTACTTGTTTTTGTTTTGACTAGCTTCTCCAGGAGTTACCATAACATTTTTTCAAGACGGTTTTATCTTAAGTTGTGGAAGGTCTTTAGTTTTTATAGAAATATATAATTTGGAATTCTGAGGCTGCTGTGTACTGACATAATCTGGCCAGCCTGATCTAGGGTAGGGTGTCCCTGCCCGCCGCAGGGGGATTGGAACTAGACGATCCTTGTGGTCTCTTCCATCCTTGACTGATTCTATAATAATCTGTGAGCTGGAGATCTAAGCTGAATCAGCCTGCTCCTGTCTCTCACTTTCTCACCATACTTCCTGGGGCTTACTTTCCTGCTTAAATGCATGGACGTAGCAGCTTGTGAAGTTGCTGTGTGTTCACAGTGCAGAAAGGAGGACGAGGTTGTCATAAAGATGGTGCAGGTTTCCACACAGATGATGTTCTCAGCCACCCCAGATTGCTCTTTGGTCTTCAGTTCTCTAGTTGGTTTCTAGTGGTACTTCTTGGAGAGGTAGATAACTGCTCCTGAGAGCAAATTTGGTCTTCTTGGAAGTGGTGGAAGAATGGCAGATGCTATCCTAATGACATCTCAGGCTTACTATCAGCAACTGCTGTTGCTGCCTTCATTCCTCAGATCTTTAAGATTCACTCTTTTGAAGACTTCTAAATAGATACTAGGTACAAAAACCTGGACTGCTTGCAGTCAGACTATGTAGACTATCTACTGAAAAACCACTGGAGTTTCAGCAGGATTTTGAGATACTTTTGCAGTGCTTTTGTAAAGATGATATTTCAAGTCAGCCTTCACAGATATTGTAAGCTTCTGACTGATTTTGATTAATTTCAAACGTAAAGATGATCTGCCTGGCCTTGGACAAAATAAATTACTGCTTTGAGGGTAGAATCTTCTCTTGAGGGACAAGTTGGTGGTTGGCTGGAGTCCCTGCAGATTTTTAGGCAGGAGGTTTGTGTCTTTTCATCTGTTTTCAAGAAGGAGAAACAAGAGTTATAAAAACCACTTAAAGGTTCAGTTAAGATTTATTCTGGCTGCATAACTGCCTCACATAATAACTTTAATATGCATCATCCTGAAAATCCTAATTGGCCCTGGTGTTGGCAGGACTTTCAGACCCAGCAGAATCTCCAGTGTTCAGCAGCTTTTAGGAAGGAATGTAGCCAGAGAAGCACAAAAGATGAAATGGCTGCCTTATAAATTCTGACTGACCTTGAGAGTCCTTGTTTTAACAAGCAGGAGGATGCTGTTGAGAGCCTTCTAGGCTAGAGCAGTGGTGGGGTGTGTGTGTAGGTGTGCAATTGTTGAGGCAAGAGGAGAGGATGGGGAAAGACTTTGTGTGCCTTGGTGAGAGGAGGTAGTTTCACTGCAGGCCGTTTTCCTACTTACCCTGTTGTTTCTGTTTGTTTCTGTTGTTGGAGTCTTGTACATATTGATATTGATTAAAAATGTGTGGGGTGGTTTGTTTTTTGTTTCTGAGGGATGTTGGTGGGGATGGGCTATATAAGAACTGTGGATTGAACTAATCCACTTCATCTGAGCTGGTGTTTTCATTTAGGAAATGATCTTAGTCAGTTGTTTCTCTCTGCTTACTGACTGACTGGTCCCTATGCAGGTGCTCATCAGACAGATCAGACCTGGAGGTTGAAATCTTCTTTTGCTTCTTCTGGGCACCCCCTGTGCCCGGGTGCCTGCCAGACTGTTGTGGTATCACACAGTTTTTGTGACTGGTGGAAGACTGTCATTCTTGCCCCCCTGGGCTGTCAGTTGAGCACCTCTTGCAGACCCTAAATTCCCTTTAAAACAAAACATTTGGCTTAGTTTATTTCATTCCATTAAGTAATTCCACTGCTAACACATAATTATCTGCAGCAGTGACACTCGTCTGTGCCTTAATTATCTCAAAGCTGCACAATTCCCCCTCCCCCCTGCCTGGAAGTTGTCACTTGTGCAGGGTGGTTCTGCAGAGATAAGTGTGGAATACACGGCAGTGCTTTGGGTCTCACACAATACTCAGGCAGTTGCTGATTGCTAAATGCAATAGAAGAGGCAAGGATTTTGGTCTCAGTCTTCTATTAGTGACATATCCATGTGGCGTGAGAGACGACGGGAAGGAAAAACCTAATCAAAACTTCATAATACAGACTTGAAAGCTAAAGATGTGAGCAAGTGCTGATTGGAGGCATTAAGCTTACAGGTGTTAGGAAAATTTGGAAGCACAAGTATTTGTTTTTCTACTCAAGAAACCTGAGAAATGCAACATCCATGATGCTGGGCAGCAGCTCAGGAGCTCTGGTTGTGTTTGAGCAAGACTCTTTGTATTTCTATTTCTTTGTTTATTCTGCTGCTGCTGCTTTTTTTTTGTGTGTGTGTGTCCCGCCCTTGTTTTCTTCCCTCCAACTTTTTTTTCCTCAACTCCTTTTTCAGTAAACACCCTCTCTAAGACCAGAAGAGCCCTGTACAAGTCTTTGATCCAGCCAGTTATTATGAGGAAATAAAACTGAGTTTCAGGGTGTTTACTACCAGGCTGGATGAATATTGGAGTGGCATACCTGCTATTTCATAGCACCACACTCTCTTGTTCAAAAAGGAGTGATTTTTTTGTTAATAAAGGACAAGGTCAGTCCTGTCTGAACTTGGGGGCATGTGGGTAGCAGGATGCCTGTGTCGTTGGAAGGTAAAAGTCTGTTAGGGAATAAAATGCTTTTTAAGAGATTTTTAAAACCTTGCAAAACCTGAATGAGGGAAAAAGCTGGAGGGGGCTCATAATTGGACTTGTCTAGCTTCACAAAGCTGAGAGAAGTGGGTTGGAGACACCTCATTTAACTTGCAATGATGCACTGAGGTTTGTGGATGAACACCTGGAGCATGTGTCAAAAAGACAGCAAATCTTGAGAGGGACCTGATAGAAATGAGGGCAGTATGAGGAGGGAAAGCCTGTTTATTAACTTATAATAGGTGGAAATGAGGCCATTTATTGGTGTTATCTGCTGGCAGAGCCCCGTTCTGCCAGCTACCTTCACCTGGAACTCCATCCAAGACATGCAGTATGCAGTTGTGTTCCAGCTTCCATCCTGACTTCGTTCTCAGAATCGGAGTTACTCTTTCACATACAAAAGCACTGAATTCTTTTCCTGTGTTGTTATGATGGAGGCAACTTCTAGTTGCTGACTGGCAGGAATGAGGAGGGGTAGACTATGCAGCTTGTGTTACAGCATTTGTCCTCAGGCTCAACGGTATCTGCTGCACTTGGCTGGCAGCATCAGCACCTGTTTGAGTAAGATTTCTTTGGCCTACAAGTATGTTGGATATTTCCTTTGGCCCAAGGACGTAGTCCTAAGTATGTCACTTGAAGACCTCACAGCTTGCTGAGCTCTAAATCTTTCCATCAATCTCATATTTGTTTTTCCATGCTATTTATCACTGTAGTGTTTTATGTACTTTCCAGATCAGTAGACTGGCATAATGTGGTGGTCACTTTGGCTTTCTTTCTTTCTCAGGAGAGGATGTTATATTAAGAATTGTACTTCCTATGGGAGGCTTTATACTCCACCCCACCATCATTTAGGCTCAGAACTTTCTTGCTGGGAACCTTAACACCATTGACAGATTTCCAAATGTCTCTTCTCTGAGTACTATTGATTGAAATAACTTTTCACATCTGGCAATTAATGCTTTCATAGAAAAAACTTTAAAGTGGTAAAATTAACACCCAGCACAACTGCTTGGGTTTGTAGTTGTTTGAACCATGCTTGCAAAGCTTTCCATAAGAGTCTAGAAGGAAGTTTTGCCTTAGCGGCTTTTGTGACTCATCTTATGAAAAGCACTCACCAGGCCTGAAGTTTCCATGAGCTGATGGCTAGTTATTTCTCTGGAACTTGTACCCTTACCTTTGTAATAAATTTTCCAAGTGGAAATGGGATGTGTCACTCTTCAAAATATTACTTCATGCAAGGATACCAAGTAAAATGGGGAGATGAGAGCTGCGTAATGGAGATGATGGAGCTCGTTGCCCCGATTATCTTGTGTGACATGATTGAGATACAGCATGGAGAGAGCATTCTTTATCCACGTGGCAAGGGTTTGGGCATCTTTGAGGGGGCTGCTCTGGGAAGGAGTGGGTGAATGATGCTGATGGGATGCATGTGGGGGAAGAAAATAAAATGGAAACCATAGGACCCACTGTGAAGCCTGGGGCTTGGGGTAAGACAGAGAATGGCACTCCTGGCTCTGCGTGCACACGTGATACCTTTGCCTCCTCTGAGTTTGTTGGCAGGTGTGGAGAGAGGATCCCAGCCTAACAAGTCAACCACCAGTGTGGCTGATGATTAATTGCCCTTTTTAAATTGCAATTATGTCAGTCATAGAACCTGTGACTATTAATTCCCAATTTGTTGCTTCAAAAACTGAACAATGATGAGCTGGGTCCATTTTACTGATGTCTCAGAAGTGGGCTGAGTGCTGCAGCCAACAGCTACTACTGCAAGAAAAGGCTGCTGTGACTTTCATTGTTTTGTCTGTCTCACCTCTTCTTTTTCAGTGTTTCCTCCTTCAGAATCCTTTCAGTGCTCACAGTGAATTTTCTACACTGACAGTAGTAGGTGGCAGGCTGACACTCGCTGAGTTAATCACTGCAAGCAATATTAGTTACCTGGATTTGCTGGATGGCCTTCCTCCATTCCTTGCTGCTTCCTGAGTCCCTTAAAGACTTAAGAATGAAACAGGGGTTGCTTTCTCACTGCTCCAGCTCTTTCCCTTCATCTCAAATGTGTGTAACATTTCATTCCATTGTACTTAGATCTTTTGAGATAATTTTCTGATTGTGCCATCTTGGAAAGGATATTAACAGGCAAGCATCAGTACACTGTGACTATTTTCCTTTCAGTAATCTGCTCGAGCACATGGATGATGAAAATCTTGGTTTCTTCTGCCATTCGGTCTGTTATCAGTCATGATCCTGTCTGGTATTTTCTACATGAGTCAGGACAAATTATTACCCCTTGCTTGTGCTTTAGTTTTCTAGGAATAGCAGTTATCTCACCAAGTGTTGTCACGATGTGTGGATGTTCACTGAGATCTTTGAAGGTGAATAATGCAGTGCCTTTTTCGAACAGAAAACTAAAACCCTGCAAAGTGCTCTGGTGCTTAAGTTCTTGATGCTTTCCCAGTTTCTCAAACTTTGTGATTCTTTGAAAGCTTTTTCAGTCTTTCAGTTGAAAGTGACTTTGAGTACTTATGTTTTTCGTTGTTTTCTTGCAGGGTTGGTATATGCTGAGTTGTCAAACTGACTTCATGATTTTTAAGAAATGGAATTAAATGGTGGAAGTTGCACAAAAATTTTCTCCACTGCTTTGTTCTTGTTTCAGTCATGTTTTATGTGGCTGGTAGAAGTTGCCTGTTGCCTGAAAAAAAAATTCAGAATGGAGGCATTAAAGAACTGAAAGTGCTGGGTATGTGAATGCAAACTAATTACTTGGTATTTATGGAAAAGCAGATTATTACCTGGGGAACCATCTGAAATTAGAGTGCCTGTTTTTTAGGCTGAAGTGATACTGCTCCATTTTGACATCCTCAGTGTTTTGCATACAAGTGGGCCTTGCAGGAGGATTATATCCTATCCCATGAACTAATGCATTCATATTTAGGGATATCAGTATTAATTTTAATCATTGTGTTTGGCAATTAACTTTGTGAGCCCCTATTATCATTCTATTTAGACATTTGTCATTATAGTTACTGCCTCAGTGGATTAAAGGTGTTATGTGATAACCTCTGCAAAAGCAGGGGATGGGACTTGCAGGCCACAGGAGGCCACTTCTAGTTCTGTGTCAGATTGCTAGGGAAAGGCTCGAAGAAAATGAGATACAGCAGAGAGTAGGAAAAATGTTTTAATTTTTGCTTACTGTTGTCCTTTCCTGGAAGAAAGACATGTGGCAGGCAGTTAAGTGTATTTCTGTGAAGTCTTCTTACTGGCCTGAAAAGGTGGCAAAGGTTCAGTTCTTCATTCTGGCTTTTTTGTTTTCCCCATTGTTCAGCTTTTATAATTGAATGGTAAATTGCCTGTTTTCATGGACCCTTTCATTTCGGAAGGCTCTGGGCGGTCTTTTATTGCTGCTGTTGCCCTTTGAGGTGAAAATGAAGCATTTCATTTTCCTAAACAAGGATGTTGAATAGATAGCCCTTTAACTATTAAGTTAGTGATAAAAAGCTTGTTCTTATGGGTGTTATTTTTATCCTCCTTCTTCCTCTCCCCTTAGTGCACTTCGCTTTCACTGTAGTGTAGGGACTACTTTATCCAGCACTTAGTTAATGGCATCTGAGCATGGCTTTTGGATGAGGAAGTGGTTGCTTTTATGATAGCTCTGAAGAAGTATCACAACTGCCAGCACCCCTGGTTTTTCAAAGTGCTGTTTTATTGGTGTGGAGAGTCTGCACTTGGAAACCTGTCTGCCAAATGCAGAGTTTACAGCAGTGGCTGGCTGATGGAGAAGTTTCTATTGTGTGGTAGGCCTAGAGTGAGCAAAAGCTTCAGCCCCCCATTTCTTGTTGGAGTAGCTATCTAGTTTTGCCTAAAATGCTTTTGAAACTTTTTGTCTTCAGGAATTGAGCTTCAGTTCCATATCACTTGGGATGCTGTGCCCTAGCTAAACAGGCACAGTCATCATCAATTGTGATGAATTGAAAGAACTGAAAGAGTTTTGAAATAGTTCTTTTTTGTACTTCAATTGTTTTAACAAGGTTTGTTTCAGACTCCCTGGTAGCACACATGACAAACTCTTCTTACAAGATACTGCTGAGTTATTCCCTGTTTTAAGTGGCAGCCCAGCAGACAAGTACATAGCCTTGCTGCACAATGATGTAAGGTGTATACACTCATTCTGTTGACACCAGGTGCAAATATCAACTCTTAAGAAGTGACAAGGGAAAGTCATGTCTAAAGACTGTGCAGGCTCAGAGGTGATTGCAGACTTCAACACCATGTCTAACCATTCAGTGAGGGGGAATGGCATGATAATCCAGTGATTTCTGTTGGAAAGGTGCTTAAGGATGTCTGGCCAGGAAATGGAGGTTTACATTCAGAAAATGAGGGTGTTTTGGAATGGAACACACTGATGATGGCCGTGGTGTGAGTGAGTTTGCTTGCTGAGAACTGAAGAACAAAACTGAAGTTTGAAATGGCTGTTGGCTTTTTTGTAAGAAGAGCTGATTGTAACTTGCAACTTGACTTGAGAACACCGAGTGTTGTGGAAAGCTTAGGAGGAGAAGGGGGTCTCCTTTTGTGTGTTAATATGCGTTTTTGTGTGTGTATTTTTCCCTCCAACGTTAAGTTGGTAGACCTTGTCCTTTTTAGTTGGCAGTTCCAGTGCTTGTGAATTCGAGACAAGCTCTGTTTCCTCTGGTGCTGTGGTCTGAAAAGGATCCTGCTCTTGCTGCTCAAGCACTGTGACCAGCGTGAAGAGGAAGGCAGAGGAAGATGACTTCAGCTGCTGCCTGTCTCATTTCTATCAATGTAAAGAGCTTTACAGAGACAAGTAATATTTTGCAATTGAGTTTCTCTTAAAGACGCTCTGATGCTAATGTTGATTTAATAAGGTTTTCTCATTCTCTCTCCTTGCTTAATTTGAAACGTCTAATTTTGTGCTTCACAGTTCTGAACACAGAATTAGTGAGGGAAGAAGAGCTGGAGGCAGGGGAAGCAGAGTGCCACACCAGAAGTTGCCAGGGGAGACTGATTCAATAGAGTGAAAAGGTGCAAAAGGTTATATGACCACAGTTCAGAACAACGTGATGGTGGTACTAATGAGAAGGAAAACTTGATCCTTTAAAGTGTAGTAAGCTCTGTCTGTGTGTGTATAAACAACATGAAATGGAGAAGGGAGCACTGGAGGATTGGCTTCTTTGAGTGGAATTTTCTTTTGATTTTATATGTATGTAGTATATATCTTATATGACAGGAAGGAGAATATGATGAGATAAACAGGCTTTTAAAGAGTTTTATTTTGAAGGTTGTTTTCATAAGTGTGGCATTTGTTTTCAAAAGTGCTGAGGGGTTATGAGAGATTGTGAATTTGATCTTGCTAATACATTTTGCCTGCACCTGACTCTGGGTGCTGGTGGTGTTTTGGGTTTTTTTGTTCATTTGCTTTGTTTTTTTTTCTGCTCTGCTTTTATACCTGCAGTAAAAGGTATTAACATCCTTGGACATTTAGCTCCTTTGTCATTCTGAGGATAAAAACCACAGTGCCAAAAGATGATCCAAAGAATAAATAAAGTAGTGGCAGTGATGCAGGCTTTTTCCTTTGTGTCCTGCTTTGTTAGTGTACCTTTCTTCTGCCTTTCAGGGAACTACTCTTACTCAACCAAGCTGAATCTTGATTTGCTTCTTGCTTGAGGAGCATGACAATTCTCCACTCAAGCAAGTGGACAGTGTAAAGAGAGTACAAGTTCTGTTCAGCTTAGTTTTATGATAAGCTGCTCACACGTTTCATTGAAAAACCTCATTAAATCACAACTAAATCGACAGGGGGAGGAAAAATCATCTTAGTGCATACTTGATAAATGAAGTTTATGGTTTTCAGTGCTGGCTAAGGATATAATCTGCTCCTTCCTTGCCATGTGAGCTCAGTGAAAGCTGCAGAAAAGTCCTACCATGGAATCACCAGAAGACTGTCCCAAACACTAGAAGCTGCTGGTGGATGATGATCTCCACCTGTGTTTCTTCCATTCCATGGCCCTGGGCAGATAGAATTATCCCTTTCCTGCCTCAGACTCTTGTCTAACACACTCACTCCCCTTCCCTCTTTCTTCTTATATCGTTTTTGGTAATAGGAGCTGAGCTGCTGCCAGTTACTTCTGCAGGATTCGATAGCTGATCCTGGGTTGTACAGTTGTCTCGGACACATGGATAGGGACTGCACTTGACCAAGCAGGCCTGCATGAGGAATGAAGTTACAGGGCCAGCTGTTAATACAAATTCTAAATCAAGGCTAAGCCTGCCTTTAGGACTTGTTTTTTTTTTTTTTTTCCTGGGTTTTGGTGACTAGTCTCCAGGAATATTTTTCAACTCACTTGCCTGTCTGGTTATTTCTAGTTTACTGCACTGGTCAACTTGTTTGATCAATAAATCTATCCACAGGTTTTCTAAATTATTTCCGTTGGCTTTGAATCATAGAATCATAGAATCATAGAATGGTTTAGGTTGGAAGGGACCTCAAGGATCATCCAGCTCCAACCCCCTGCCACAGGCAGGGACACCTCCCACTAGAGCAGCTCGCCCAAGGCCTCATCCAGCCTGACCTTAAACACCTCCAGGGAGGAAGCATCCACAACCTCCCTGGGCAACCCATTCCAGTGCCTTACCACCCTCACTGTAAAGAACTTCCTCCTAACATCCAGTCTAAATTTCCCCTCTTCCAGCTTAAACCCATTCCCCCTCGTCCTAACATTACTAGACCGTGTAAATAGTCCCTCCCCAGCTTTCCTGTAGGCTCCCTTCAAATACTGGAAGGTGTAGCATACAAAAGGAGCTCACAGAAAGTAACTTATTGGATGTGCCCCAACTATAATTAGAAACCAAAGAGTGTGGAGATCTGTTTGTAAATAGTACCTACTACAGTAAATACACCAATCTGTTTTTAGGGTTCTGTGATACTCTGAGCTGGATTGACTCTCAATTTGCAAACTCATAAAGCATGAATCTTAGCTCTGTCAGGTCATCTGACTGCTATATTTAGAGCATACACTGTTTTAAAGCTAAATTTCCAGTGTCTTGCTTTTGATCAAAAGGTTGAGGGGTAAATACTTCTCTGGTTCCTTAGCATGTGGTGTATTTTATCTTGAGAAGCTCCACTGAGAGAAGAATGCTGTTTACTTCTCCTAAGGTAAATTCCTCAAGCTGCTTAACTCTTTCCACGGCACCCAGTCTATAGCCTCAACAGCAGCAACACCTGGTTTTTAATCCTTGCTGAGGCTTCAAGGTGCTGCTCTCCCCATGTCCCTGATTTTTCCAAGCCGTCTGTCTTGAGCAAAAGAATGTTGCATTGCCCAGTGCGTGAGCATTGTATGGACATTGAGTTCTTGTAGTTCTTATGAACAGTAAGCACTTGCATGACGTGGAGAACTCCTGTCTGCAAATTACCCTATCAAAAGGAAATCAAAAGTTTGCTGGCAGTGACATAATTTGCAAGCTACTTTTGATACAGTCATTGTGCCCTGGAGATTGCAATGTAAAAATAAAGAATACATTTTAACCAGAGCCTGAAATCCTTCTTGTTGCTGAATCTACGCTCCTCCTTATGCAGCTGATTTCATTACGATATACTTGGACTTCACTGAAAGGTGCAACCTTGCAGCATTTTCTCTGATCACAGCTTTGTGAGGAGCCAAGATTGCACGTGTGTGAGAACCAGTATATTCTCTTCCTAAAACACACAGTGGGTTTCAAGCGCTTTGGAAGCAAGAATCGGAGTCTCTAGTGGATGTTTTGTCGATAGCTCAAAACCACAACTTAATTGGCAGCCTTTTCATAACACCGAGTGTGGCCTAGGATGTAGGGAACGCTGCAGGCAAAGACCAAGGTACATTTTAAGAGCTAGTTGTAGGGAAATTCAGTGCTGCCTGCTTGTTTTTCTTTAGTGAGTGTAGAGATGAAGGAGGCTGCAATGCAGTTTCTCACTTGTATGTTTTTCTTTCCTTCCTGTGAAGTCTCTGATTAATATTCCTATGTGCTGTGACTCCATTTTATTCCACAGGTAACACCTTGCTATGAGCATGGTTGTGTCTATGTACTAGTCCAGACCATTCATTTAAATTGGACTCCTCTGCTTTTTGTGATGCTTTCTGTCAGGCTTTGGAATCCACTTGCTTTGTTCTAGATGCTGAGTACTGTATGCCTTTCCCACATACATCTTGGCAAACTGGTGGGTTTGGATTCTGCCTCCAGAAAGATACCCATCCTCTAAGGCTGTGTAAAGCGTGCCTGTTTTTTTATGTCTGGGATGGAAGAGCAGGGAGAAAAGGAGAATTTACAATGCTGTCAGAGTGGGTAAAAACACAAATGGTGATGTTTGAAAGCGCACCTGACTCTCTACCTGTGGAAGGACAGGGAGCGTGTGACCGTGACTGAAGGCTTGCAAGGAGTTTCTTGCTCAAGCATGCCATGAAGACACTCTTTGCCTGTATTAAAAAGCAGCCCCAGAGTCCACTGTGTTTCTCTTCAATGGTATTGCTTGAAGTAATTAAAAAAATGTCCCAGGTTGAGGCTATAGGGTTAAAATTTTTTTCTGGGGACTAGAAGATTGTTATTCAATCCCCTAATTCTGCTATCGCTTTATAGACTCACAAGGTCAGTTTGCTCTCCTTTCCTCCTCCTGCCTTGTGTGTGTGGCAGGAGCCACTTTATCAGGAACATGTAAGCAGTAGGCCTCGTGGTTGGTGGAAGCGTTTGGGGGGGGGGAGGGAGGATTGGAGCACTGGGGAAGGTAGATTTAGTTTTTTTGGGGGATGGGGAAAACTTCAAGGGGGTTTGCCATGGATGGGGAAATTGTTTTGTAAGATCTATCGCTGTATTTCTCTCTCTCTAAATACAATTCTGTATTTTCTCTCCAATTTGATTTGAGAGTTTAATTTCTGTCGTCTCTCTTTAGAAAACCCATGACAAAAAAAAAGGAAATAAATTAGATTTCTAATCTTCTCTACTGGGCCTTCACTCTACAGAACCTGTATCCATTGGTTAGTGTCTATAATTGTTTTGTTCAGAGGAAGGTAAAAATTACATGTAGTGTCTGAGAGAAAATGTGGAAAGGGAATTCCGTCTGCACTCCCACGGTTCATCTCTCTTTTTGCTGCTTGGAAGCACATGGGTTGATTGTGAATGTCATCTGGATTTTCTTTATTTTTGGTTTGCAAAACAGTGGTTGTGTTTGAAGGCCTCTGTTTGACTCGGAAGCTAATGTATTTGGTATTTAAGAATCTGGCAAGAGAAAGCTCTATCCCCATGTGCACGCACAGAAATGAGATGGGGATGTAGGCATGCGTAACTGTTATTTTCCCCCCGTCTGTCCTTATCCCTAGAAAGCCATATGCCACCCTTAGGCTAGCATAATGGGAAGCTGTATTAATGATTATGAGCTAGAAATAATCCAAGAAGAATTGAGTGGCCTTTGATTCTAGCTTTGAGAAAATACCTCAGTGACTCAGCAGGGTCTGAAATATGTTCTGGGATAGAAAGTTGTAATTAATTGAGAATTTCTTGATGCTCTCTCCTGAGATTTTTATTTTTATTTTGGCTAAACTGGTCAGGGACTTGGAGGTTCTTAGGTCTAACAGTCAGAATATGAATTTCATCAAGGAGGGAAAAACTTAGAGGGAGTTGTTGACTCACCTGCTATCAGATATCAGCATCTTCAGCACACATCTCTAGAGAGCCTACGCTCCGCAAGATTTCTATGAACGTTGAACGCTTTGCCTGTTGGCAGCCTACAAAATGAGAACTGTATGTATGCATGCATAGAAGTGGTGATGGGAAAGGAAGAGTGTGGAAATGGGCTAAAGTATTAAAGCAAGCAATGAAAGCAGATGGTTTACTTTGTATTTATGAAATAGGTTTCTCTTTATTTTGTTTTAAATGAAAACTATCAACTGTCAGCATTGCAAAGCTATTTGCAGCAATGCTACAAGTATTAGGAGTGCAGTTGGCCCTGAATCGTAAAAGGGCAGAGGGTTTTTCTGCTGCTTCTCATCTTCATGTTTATAGAATTGTGTATGCTCTGTATACATTAGAGTTGAGCAATTTCATCACAGCCTTTCCTCAAAATTGATTGCTGCTCAGTGTCTCTTCTTGCTGCTTCTCCCTTGTCAGTTGGTTACGTCTCTGACTCGTTATGTTTAATATTGATACTGCTTCAATTTTCCACTAAACTAGAGGCATTTAAGGGTCTGGAGTGGATAGTCAGTTCTTTTAAATGCTTTAATTTCTGTCATTGTGGAAAAGTTTAGAGCTGGATTATCACCTTAAGAAGAAATGACTCTTTGCTCATTCAGTGATGAAGTCTGGTCATCAAGATGTTAGAATATGTGTTGCAGAGCTCTTCAGATACTGACACGAGCGCAAAAGTTGTTGCCAGCAGCTGTCTTGGGTTTTGGACACCTGCTGCCTCTCATTTCTCGCATCTCCCACTCTATCTTCCAATCCCAAAGTTGGCAGTGCCCCTAAAAAAATACTCTGTTTTGAGTTCTTAAGTAGGAGATCTCTACCGAGCTGGTAGTCTGAATTCCAGGAGTCACTGGTCACGCTGTAGTGAAATTAGCTGTGTGACAGAGATACTGACTGTGGCAAGGTAATGGATGTCTAGGGTGAAACTGTAAGGTTGCAAAGGCTCTGCCCTTCCTAAGACTGCTATTTTATCACACTGATCTCTTCTTCCCTCACTGTCAGATGCAAAGCTACATTTTGATGGCTCAGTGCCATTTTTACATTTGCCCAGACCGTGAGAGACAGGAGAGGTGTGCCCATTCTGGCAGTCATGTGTGGGTGATGCGGTGTATGGCTTCGGGAGAGGGTGCTGGCAATTGTCCCTAGGTGAGAAATGCTAACTTGGCGCCGTTTGCTTGATTTCATTGGAAGCTGGGCTGCCATACATATGTGGGAAAGCATCCCCTGCCTGAATAATCAGTGCTCCAGTGTGAAATATGTGGAAGCACAGGTGCATTGCATGCATGCTTTCCATGTCCAGCTAGAGACTTCTCCAAATGGACAGTGCCACTTTTTCTACCTCTCCTAAATACCTAGGACAGAAGTTGCCAGTTTGACCTGAGATCAGTTTCAATAACTTTTTTTGTCTCTGATTGTGGAGAGAAATACCTTGATTGGTGCTTAAGTCCATGCTACATTCATCTGCCTGTGATGGCTAGCCACTGGGTTACCTGGAAGAGAAATGAACACTTGTTTTAGCAGGAAGGTTCAACTGTACTGATTAAGGGTGCTAAAGGCTGGGACTATAAAACGTCAAAAGCTCCTAGCTGGGAGCTGGAAGTGAAGCTCGCTCAGTCAGGAAGCCCAGAACCCAGATGTTGCTCATTTCTTAAACAGTTTACTTAAGCTTTGGAAGTACTGGTGGACTCACTGTCTTTTATTATTGGTCAGTGTTGGTAAGGGCAGATCTGCAAACAGAACTTGGCCCAGGCTTAGAAGGCAGCAAAACTTAAGCTAGTAGCCCTCTTGGGCTGTCATTTTTCATATTATTTTATTTAGCCTGTGCTTCACTGCAAATGTAGTTATTTTTCCCCAGCACAGCAATATATTGTAGTGCATCTACACCTGTTTTAATTTCCCTGTTTCTGTTCAGTGGTCTCTCTGTCTATCTTGGAGTAATAATTTTCCCCTCTCCTGAAAGGTGACAAAATTCAAGCCCTAGGCAATAACCATGGAAGAGATCACAGAATTACAGAACTTTAGAGGTTGGAAGGGACCTCCAGAGATCATCAAGTCCAACCTCCCTGCCAAGGCAGGATCCCCTAGGGTTGTTCACACAGGAACACAGCCAGATGGATTTTGGAAGTCTTTGGGGAAGGAGACTCCAGAATCAAACTGGGCAGCGTGTTCCAGGGCTCTGTCATCCTCACTGTAAAGAAGTTTCTCCTCATGTTGAGATGAAACCGTCTATGTTCCAGTTTGTATCCACTGCTCCTTGTCTTATTGCTGCTGACCACCAAAAAGAGGTTGGCCCCATCCACTTGACACTCACCCCTCAGATATTTGTACACATTAATCAGATCTCCTCTCAGTCTTCTTCAGACTAAACAGCCCCAGAGCTTTCAGTCTGTCTTCGAAGGGGAGATGCTCAAGTCTCCCAGTCATCCTTGTGGCTCTCTGCTGGACTCTTTCCAGCAGGTCTCTGTCTCTCTTGAACTAAGGAGCCAATGATTGGACACAGTATTCCAGGTGTGGTCTCACTAGGGCAGAGTAGAGGGGGAGAAGAATCTCCCTAGACCTGCTGGCCACACTTCTCCTGATGCAGCCCAGGATGCCATGTCTCTCTTGGCCACAAGGGCACATTGCTGTACCATGCAGAACTTGTCCACCAGGTCTTTCTCCATGGAGCTGCTTTCTAGCAGGGCAGGCCTCAGCCTGTGCTGGTGCCTGTTGTTATTTCTCCCCAGAAATGAGGGACCACCTCTTGGTCGTAGGGCTGATTCCTCCTCCCTTTCTTCTCAGCCATTGTCCAGTGCCAGAGTGTTACTACCTTGTGATCATTTTGTCCTTTAAGTGTTTGTCCACCAGTGACAGTTAATGGCTTAGGCACTGCAAGGATGACAGATGTATAACCAGTAAAGAGCTACTGGTGTGCATGACCTACCTGCTGAAATAATAACATGCACCATAAAGAGCCCTGTGCTCCTCCCATCCATCTGCTGAGGACAGAAAGCCTTGCAATTGCTAAAATGTAAAAACAAACCTAAGCACATCTGTCCTGACTGTAAAAATCAACAGGAAGAAAAATGTTATTCAAATCAGGCTTTTGTCAAGACTGGTCAGTGATTACTGGTGAACACCTGCTGTGGATTGGTTTGTTTGGCCAAGGACTTGCTGCTGCTGTATCAAACCCGTCTGCAGAGAAGGGAAAATTGACTTCCCTTGGTTCAGCTGTAGATTTCAGTTCCAGCCCTCTCAGCTGTTGCAAAGGATGAGGATGGCTGACACACACAGCTGATGATACATCATCTCTGAGTTACCTGAAGAAGTTGCTCTGCCATTAAAATGATGGCAGATAGCATAAACATATGGCACTCCACTGTCTGCTCCCCCTGGCACCAAACTATGACCAAGAGGAAGGTTCCTCCTGCCCTGCCAACTCCCCTCAAATAAATAATCATAATAAGAAAAGCCAGCCTTTCTGGAGTTCCTGCTGCACAAATGTGCAGCTGATTGCATGTAGCACTGAGTGGCTGGGAAGGCTTGCAGCCCTTGACAGCAAATGAGAGCTGTGGCTGCCTCATAAATGCCTTGGCTTCCAGAAAGAAATTGTTCTGGGTGGGCATCAAACATTTAGCATCTTGTAGTTGCTCTGGTGCTGCAGGGTTACTGTATAAGTGAAAAGTAGGAATAAGTAAATAAGAGTTCATACTGCCTGTAACATCTGCATCTCTTCATACTGAAATAGGCTTGCCTGTGAAAGAAGGAGCAGCTGAAGGCAGATTTGATTTGGCAGAAGTTTGGGCTGTGCACTAAAGATGTGTTCGGTTGCCTATGAAGGGGAATCTGGTCGGACATCTGATCAATCAACTGGCTTTCTCTTAGAGAGCACTCATGGAAATTGTCCAGTAAAGAAGATGACTTGCTATGTAGGTTAGCTTGTGCGTTCAAAAGTGCCCTTGCAGAAGGTTATTTGTCCTCTGCAGGTCATTTGGAAGCTGTGGTTGTTGGCCACCGCCCCTTGAGTGTGCTTGGCATTGCCACGTTCGCTGGTGTGCGTTGTGGTTGTCAGCATCTCTAATATTGTGCAGCACCACGTGTGACTCCCTGAAACTGGCTGCTTCACAGCTCTCCTCCCTTTTCTTCCACCCTGCGGGGCAATCCTGCAGCAGTCTTTGGGGGTTTTGCTTTGTTTTTGTATTTGGGGGTGCCTGTGCTTTGGTTTTGTGGTACTGGCAGGAGTTGCCAGCAGGGGAGGGCACTGCGCTGCTTAAGGTGCTTGTCATTTTAAAGGAACTTTTCTAAACTTGTCATGCTAAAACCACATTGTGCAGCAGCAGGCAGTCTCCACAAATCACTCATTTCTCTTTTTTTCTTCCCTTTCTCTTCCTTTCTCTCTCGTGCTCTCTGTATTCCAAGCCTGCGGATTTGGACGCCTGGGTAAGCACTCTTTTTTTTCCCCTCTGTCTGGATCTTGCTTATTCCAAGTGTCATGTTGTTACTGCTCGCGTACAGATTGTTATTGCTGAGCACAGATGCAGGATTTTATTTTCTGTCATTACATTTTAAAAGGTGTTCAGCTAGAAAATTGCATATTATTTCCTCCATAAAGATTTTCACTGGTTCCTTTTGTGTAGCTTACAGCTGCTGAAACCGAACTTGATCTGGTGCTGTGTGTTGTTGGCTTAGAGAGTAGCAGAAGCAGGAGGAAATGAAGGTTACACCACTGCTGCTTTTCAAGGCCATGAGTCTACATCTGGGTTCTAAAGAAAAAAACAAAACAAAGCCCAAACAAAAACCCAGAACTCCATCACCTCCCCTCAACAGAATGAGAGAGAGGGCAAAAGGCAAGTGATTTTGTAGGCCTCATGTGTCTGGAATGGTGGCTGCTCGTGGCTTCACAATGGTGATGATATTTCTGCTGATGCAAGTGAAGGTTGAGTCAAGACTCTCCTGTGGTTACTTGTCCAGTACAGGCCTCCCTGTAAAGTTCTGCTGTTCAATTTCAGGCACGATGTGTACAAGCTGCCTCTTGTTTCAGTGTTGCCCTTTCAGCTCTGCCATACCTTTTTGGCTTGGTAAGGATCATGCCAGCTAGCTGATTTTGGAGCTAGTTCTGTTTTGCAGTGTTTTGTTGTCAATTCCTCCTTCTAGTCTTGGAGCCTTCAGTAGCATTTGTTTTTCTCCCCTGCTACCTGGACTGCCACCAGAACTGGGAAGGACATGGGAAGGCATGAGGTATAGGAATTTGCAGTTGTGAAGTGTGGCAAGCTGAGCTACTCAGCCAAAACATCCCTGCTGTGCTGCTGGGAGATGTTATTGGATACCTTTGGGGGAAGCTGATAACTCCTCTCAGCACAGAGAAGATGATGTTGAAACAAGTCATTTGATAGAGACTTAAGGACCTTTCCTTTATCCTTCCCTGGACTGCTTCCAACTGATTCTCCAGGCATCATCTTGCTAGTTCTTGTGTGACTGGTGAGTGTGTTTTGCCAAGAAGATAAATATTTTTCACAGTAGTGTTGCCAAATGTTGTGACTTCCCTTTGAGGAAGTTCTTTTAATAGATTGAGGTATGGACCTTTCTTTTTAGCTTGTCTTGCCCTTTGCAGACAGGAGTGTGTTTGTGGTGGTGTGTTTTTTACCTTCCAGTATCTTCTCCATGCCCTCTCCCCAAATCCCAGAATCCCAACAGTACTGCAGAGAGAGACAGCCTGATCCTAGCCCTCAGATGTGGCCTGTGCTGTTGCTGCACTTCATTCCTAGGTGCCACATTCCCTACTGTAATCTGACCCTGCCAAGAAGCTCTTTTTTTTTCCAAGCAGATTTCCTTCCCACTTTTCATGTTTAACAAGGTGATGAGAAGGGACTATGATTTAAAATAGTACAGATCTTAAAAATAGTACAGATCTGGTGATATTTTGGGAAGGGAGAGGAGAGCCAAAGCTAATCTGTGCATGAATGTAGCTAGATCAAAGCCTAGCTCCTAGAAAATCAGTTGCATGGTCCAATGTGCTGCATGATGATGTCAGTTCAGGATGAGGCTAAGAGTGTTTGACTTTGTTCATAGAGCATGGACCAATAATATTTCATTACCTCAATTAAGAGGCTTGTAAAATATTTCTTTTGGCCTGCCTGTCAGTTAGCAGGCCAGTACTTGAATTCTTTACTTGAGCCAGTATGTAATGCATAGCTTTAGAAATGTGCTTTCACAGTTGGTTTCTAAATGGGTTGCTGGATAAACAGAGAGTGCATGTCTCTGCTCTAGCTCTTTGGCATGGGTCAGAGCAGTGCTGACATAACCTGGAAAAACTTTGTCTTGTGGAAAAAAGCTTTAAGTTTAATGCTAGTAGTTTACTTTCACTGTTCTTTTGTAAGAATGCAATGGTTGTAACTTCTGATATGTCACAGGGAGTTCTTGAGCGTTTCCTGAGTGTGCCTTATACCTGTGTTTTATGCAGAGGGCAACTGCCTATTGTGTGCATCCTCTTTCACAAGTATGTTGTGTCCCACACTACTTTTCTAAGTTTTGGGTGCATCTATGTGTTCTACAATCAACACTACTCTTTCTCCTCTCCTTCTGTTTTCTTTCTGTCCTCGTATTTCTTGGATGTCACACTATTGTGTTTCAGACTACAATTTCTTAGACCTCTTTTCTGGGCTTTGGTCATCTCTTGCATGGTAAGTCCAAGCTCAGATGTAGATTCTGCAGCATGGATGTGAAATGTGACTTTATGATGTATAAGTTTCAAACCAGTGTGTTATCATGCATGTCTTCTCTTCACCTTCCTTCTTTAGTTCTAAAGGCCTTTATGTGAAAAGCACATCTGCTTTGTTTGGCACCTGCAGTGTCAATCCCCTGTGAAATTGTAATCATTTCCATAGCAGCCAGTTCTGTCTGGGACATCACAAGCTTCTGACTTCAGGTAGGGAATAAGCAGCAGGACTAGAGGAACTCTTAATAAATATCCTGTATTCATACAAAATGTCCCTTGCTGCCTAACCTAGTTTTGGAACAGTGAATATTTCAAGTGACACATGCTCTGACTGTACCATTCATACCTCAAACATCATCATAAAGTATACTAAAGTTTCTAGTAATAACAGCTGGGGATAGAGGGAAACAGCAACTTTCAAGCAGATCAGTCACCAATAGAATGTTTCTCAGTATACTTCAATGCACTGAAGCATCAGCAGCTCTTAAAAACAAGCAAAGCACAGGAAGTGTTTGAGTTGTGAGTAGAAAATTTTTGTGCAGCCTCTGGTTCATCACACAAACTTATGGCAGTAAGTGGGAGAATAAAGGCAGGTAGAACAGCAGAAATTTCTTGGAGGGACAAATGGGATGTGTCTCTGTGCAGTTGGCAAATCTAGTCTTGATTCTTTGACATCAGTCTTGCAAGCTCTTTGGAGGAGTCACTGATGGAATGTCTGCATGCTGCAGGGCACATTGTTTGGAGGTGTTACTCACTGTGGGCACCTCAGCTCCATCAGGCCTGCTTGTGAGTCCGTGGGTTGCCATTGTGCAGATCAGCACACCTCCTGTGTCTCCGTCTCAGCACCTAACCTTTCAAGTGGGGGCTTGTGTTCCCTTCCAGACATTTCATATCTGTGTTTTGCCAGAAGCAATAAAGCCTACTGTTAAAAGTGTTGGGTTTGTGCTCCCAGAGCAGTGTACTACCCGAGGAGAGCAGCACTGACACACGATTGATTGATTTAGATTAAGCAGAAACTTTCTTGCATTTTTAGAGTTATTTTTTCCTGTCTTGAAATACACTCCACATTACATCTGAACTGTGCTGAGGGGTCAGTACTATGCACTCTTTCTTTCTCTTTATTTTCTCCTTAAGGAAATACAAATCACTTGTTTAGTAATCTAATTTTGTGAGTGTTATGCAGAAAATCAACAGGAGAATTGGATTCCTTTCGTCATTCACCAGACCGCCCTGCTTGCTGACGTCTGTTTCACTTCATCTGAAGTTGGATATTCCTTTTCTGTACAGGAGGTGGATATTGGTTCAGAAGGATAGCTTTGGTTCTCTTATCACAGAAATGGTAATAATTTTGACACTTACAAAGTGCCCATCAGTGCCCCTATTGTTCCTCTGATATCTCTTCGGTCATGCTTCATGTCTGCGGCAGCTGATTCTCATCCCCCTTCCCATCCTGTTTCAGATGGTCTGTGAGCTGCAGGATACATAGCAGCTTTGCTTAAACCCAAGCCAAGAATTTTGCCTTTAATCAGGTGGTTTTTGAGAGCAAATGGATTTAGATGTGAGTCTGTAGTGCTTGTGCCTTCCTTTGGCCCTGTTGGCTGGGTGACAAACATGAAAACCAGTATACTCCTTTTTCCTTTAAAAGCGGACACCGCCACCACCACAGCCCTGCAAACCCATTATTTCATGTACTTCTTGTCTTGCTTATCAACCTGCTTAGCTTAGTCTCTTCTAAGCCCTACTATACCACTGTATTTCTATCAGCAGGGGAGTAGAAAGAAGGAAATGCACAGCAACTGACTTTCAGTTACAGTTTTTCTCATTAACAATGGTTGTTGGCCATAAAAGGGCAGATCTGAGCCCATGAGGATGTTTCTGTCCCAGCTGCTTAGTCATTGGACCAATGTTTTTCTGTGATTGTACCATCATCATTTAAGTTAAGAGGAATGCTGCTGAGATGCTATAGAGAACCAGGGTTTGTGCTCATGTTAAACAAAGTAATAATTCTAGTTGTGAAAGGTCTTCTTGCTTGGTAATAACTTATGTGAGCCCAGAGATTTGGGGGTGGGATGGAGGAAGGAAAACACCACCTTCTTACTGTTGTTGCTTGTTATTTTTAAGCTTAAAAAGTTTGGTTTGGGTCCATCAAGGCCATATTTTCTTAGAGCTAGTTCAGTTTAGGGATGGGAATGCAATAAAGAATTGCTGGTTGCTAAGAGATAAAAGGTAAAAGCTATTGCTGTAACTACACAATTGATCATCATTTAGTTGATGGCCAGGCTATGCTAGAGCAAGTGCTTGTATACCAGGTTTGCTGTTCTGGAGATGTCACACTTAACACTTCAGAAGATGGGAGAGAAAGACTATAGACACCAATATCCCCTCCAAATCTGCAGCACCCAGCTGAAGGCTGACAGGCTGAGAGAGTTGGGGCTCTTCAGCCTGGAGAAGAGAAGGCTTCGAGGAGACCTTATAGTGGCTTTCCAGTATCTGAAGGGAGCCTACAGGAAGGCTGGGGAGGGACTATTTACAAGGTCTAGTAATGTTAGGATGAGGGGGAATGGGTTTAAACTGGAAGAGGGGAGATTTAGACTGGATGTTAGGAGGAAGTTCTTTATAGTGAGGGTGGTGAGACACTGGCACAGGTTGCCCAGGGAGGTTGTGGATGCTTCTTCCCTGGAGGCATTTAAAGCCAGGCTGGATGAGGCCTTGAGCAACTGCTCTAGTGGGAGGTGTCCGTGCCTATGGCAGGGGGTTGGAGCTGGATGATCCTTGAGGTCCCTTCCAACCTAAACCATTCTATGATTCTGTGAAGGAGCCCTGGGGATGCTGGTGAGGCATGCACAGAGAGTGTGTGGAGAGTGCGTGTAATTATCAGGATAGTCCCTAGGTATGTGTGTAAAAGCAAGTCCACAGTCAGTGACGTGTGTTGCTGTAAAAATGTTGCAGCTTAGACTTGTGTTTCAGCTCTTCTTCATAATTGCAGGCATCTGTTAAATTTGTAGAAGTTTTCTGACACTGAGGGACAAGTGCTTGTAAAGTGGAGGATTTGGAGTTTATTTTTAAGGTGAGGTGAAGAGCACTGGAGTAGTAAACATCATGGTTCTTGAGAAGTAAGGCCTTGGATAAGGTAGAGTTTTGAAAAAGGCAGTAGGAAGGTGTCAACTTTCTGTGGTTATAGGGTTCATTTAATGGGGAAAAATGAAATTCAGTTTATGAGTTTGGTACTCATAAGAGCATTTAAAACTTGTGGAGATAATCCAAAATGAACTGCAGTACTGAAAGCTTGTAGTTCCACCAAGAGGGAGCTCATATAGCTGTCCTGAGCAGTGGTTTTTGAATTTTCTTTTCTGTAGTTCCTTCCAGCCTGCATCCCATGTTCTTTTCTTGCACTCACAATTTTTGGTTTTGATTTTTTCTTCTACTGATGCTTTTTTGTTGTTCTTCCTAGGCCGCAGAGCTGCAAGGCAGGGAGGCAGAGCTGAAGCAGCGAGAGGCCTTCTACAAAGAGCAGTTGGCCCGCATTGAGAGGAAGGTAAGGCTAAGCTGTCTTTGGTTTGTGGCCTCTGAATGCTAATGGGATCGGATGCAGGTCTGTGTGGATCCTAAGTGTAGAGAAACAAGCAGCATTGTGCTGAAACCCAGAACTGTCAGCTCCCAATATCTGTCTGTTGCTCAACCCATCACGTGGAGGTGATGAAAAAGCTGTACAAACCAAGTCTTTTGAACAACTCACATTTGAAAGATGAGAGGTTTTTAACAGGCTGATGTCTGAAATAAAAGGAGTCAATCTTTATTTTCTTTTTCAGCATGGGGTTTAGGTGAAAGCTAAGTTAAAAAACAAGTGTCCTTTTCTAAGACTTCCTTTCTTTCAGATTCTTTCCTAAATTAACCCCCCCAAACAACTGCGAATCTTGCTATAAATATGAATTTAAGTTGTATAATAAATTTTTCTCTGGGGAGCCCAGTAGTTCAAAGGGTGCTGCTGCAGTGCACCGCCTGCTTCTTGCTGGATAAGCCTGTGAAATGAGCATGATGTAAAGAGACACTGTCAAGCATCTTTTAATCCTGAAATGACCTTTGAAAAATCCATTTAGGGATTTGAATCTCTTCCCTAAACATAGGATTTGCTTCACTGTTTAATTGTTTACCATGATGAGTTTTTAAAAATTGATGCTATAAAAACAGGAGCAGCCATGCTGCTCCTTATGAACTAATGTGTTTTTTCACTTCCTGGCAAAATGAAATAATGTTATAAGTAGTCTTTATTTTTTAATACATGTGGAGAATAATATTCTCCAATTTGAAGCAATTAAACCACCTGACAGAGTGTCGCATGCGTGTGACTTCTAGTTGTGAAGTATAGGAAGAAATACAAACATTGGGTAGGCTGTAGAGAGACAGAAATCAGTCAGCTCTACTGCCAACGTGGACAGCAGCCAGGTGGAGAGGGATGTGGGGGTACTGGTCGACAGCCGACTGAACATGAGCCAGCAGTGTGCTCAAGTGGCCAAGAAGGCTAATGGCATCCTGGCCTGCATCAGGAACAGTGTGGCCAAAAGGACCAGAGAAGTCTTGTCCCTGTACTCATCACTGGTCAGGCCACACCTTGAGCACTGTGTCCGGTTCTGGGCCCCTCAACTTAAGATATAGAGGCACTGGAACATGTCCAGAGAAGAGCACCAAGGTGGGTGAGGGGTCTGGAGCACAGCCTTACAAGGAGCAGCTGAGGGAGCTGGGTTTATTCAGCCTGGAGAAGAGGATGCTCAGGGCAGACCTTACTCCTGTCTACAACTACCTGAAGTTGCAGCCAGGCAGGGGTTGGTCTCTTCTCCCAGGCAACCAGGGACAGAACAAGAGGACACAGCTGCAAGCTGTGCCAGGGTAGGTTTAGGCTGGATGTTAGGAAGCTCTTCACAGAAAGAGTGATTGGCATTGGAATGGGCTGACTGGGGAGGTGGTGGAGTCACCATCCCTGGAGGTGTTTAAAAGGAGTCTGGATGTGGCACTTAATGCTATGGTTTAGTTAATCAGAAGGTGCTGGGTGATAGGCTGGACTCAGTGATCTTGGAGGTCTTTTCCAACCTGGTTAATTCTGTGATTCTATGTAGCACGATGGTGAGTATGAAACTTGGGAAACCTGCGGGTTACAGAAATGGTATCAAAATATTGGCACATCCATTCCCCTTCTCATCCCTGCTACTGCATGATTGTCCATACAGTTTTTATTTCTTTAAGCTATTGGTGGTAAAATGTGCCCAGGAGCAGTTTCACATAATACAATTCTGTAACACTTTAATCCATACAGTTCATTAAAAAATAAACTATTAAAACTACCACTCAGTGTTGCATTCAGATTTTTAAATTCTATTTCTAGATAATGGGGATTGTTGAGTGAAATTGCAAACAATCTAGCAGCTATCGTTCTAATTATCACAGTTGTCCATATGTTCATAGGCAAAGGGAATTTCTGCAATTTCTTGGTTTCATGCTGTGTGCTTCTATTATGTTCCCTTCTCTGGATCTGGTTTCATGAAGCGGAAACCGCAGGGAAAATTTGTGTATGTGTCTGTCCTTTATGGACAGTGGAGTGGGGAGAAGTTTGTGTCCAGGCTGCATTGCCTTCTTTTTGAAGTCTTTTGTTTTGTGTTTCCCTTTTCAGATCTGTGTCCCTTGCTGCAGGGTGGGGTTTTTTTTAAGCAAGGTGATGGCTATTTTAGTACAGGACCTTCTCAGGGCAGTGAGATGGTTTGCCCATAGTCCTATTCAACTGCAGAGCTACATAGAAGCTATCTTCTAGTTCTCGTGTGCAAAAGCAAGTAGAGTAGAAGGACAGATTTTCTTTTCTCTAAACACCAGATAGTTTCTGACCCTTACACACTAGCATTTTGCTGGTAATAAAATAGAAGGATGCCTCCAACTGTTAATCTGGATTGGAGTGGGAAGTGGTGGGGGTTAGAAGGGAGAGGAGAGAAATGTACTTGAAACAGTGTAATAAAGCTTAATTGTATTAGTTTTGAAAAAGGTTTTTCGATCTTCTCTGTGGATAATTTTATTCCTATAATGGTTGGAAAGATGGAAAACATAGTACAGAACAATCTTTTTTTATTAGCTGTTGCTTTTCTATAATTCTGCTTTTATTTGTTGAATAAGTGCAGACCTTGACATTTTATTTATTTACTTTCCACTGCGCTAAAATGTTCCAACTCAGGCTTAGAGATGTTTTTATACATCTGTGTCTACCTATCTTTGTGTGTGTCTACATCAGGAAAAAGAAGCAACATGTTGATAAGGGGATGAGGTGGAAGGGATCTCTGAAACAGCAGTTCACTTTCTGTGTTATTTTCAGAGGGGATGGTCAGTTGGGCTGTGGTCACTGGTGACTGAGGTGTGTGTGGCTGGGAGTGAATGAATGTGGTGACTCAGGGTGGAGTTAGAAAACTGAAATTCTTCCTTCTAAGGATCACACTGTCTGGAACTCTCCCCCAGCCTCTTCTGCTGTGCCTGTCTAGAAACTCAGGCTTTTGTCTCCACTGCGGGATGGTGACAGAAAGTAGTAGCAGGAGGCTTAGAGATTTGGTGTTATAGGATGTTTTGAACTTTTGAAGTTGAGAACTAAATACCTTCTTGGTAGAATGCTAAGAGCATCTGTGTTATGTACTCCTTAGAATGTAGTAACTGCTGCACTGAATCCATCATGGAAGCTGTCCTGTTTCTTCTGATAGTGGTCAGCTTTCAGATTTGGAAGGAAGGTGCAAAAAAACCTCATGAAAACAAACAACTTTTGGAGAATAACTTTGAGAAGAGTCTTTGTAAGTGTTGTCAGTTGGAGGCTGCTACAAGCCCTACTGCAAAAGTTTTTTTTCATTCAGTATTTTTATTCACTGTAATGGAACTTGGCTTACTGCCATTGTTCTTCTACATGTCTCAGGCATTTTTCTTGAAGCCTTGTTTAGCTCTTTGCTTCCAATATCACATGGCAGTGTGCACCACAGATTAACTTCTGTACTCTGAAAATCTTCTGTTACCAGCCTTAAAAACATTTTTCATTTAATATGCTTTATGTGAAAGAGATAAAGGGAATTCTCTTCATGATTCATTATCTGTAGACTTCTGTTCTCTCTTACCTTCTCATTAAGCTTGAGCAATCCTCACCTTTGCAGCCTCTGCTTGTGTGAATGACTTTTTCCTGGTTTCACATTCTGCGTGCTTGTGTTTGAGCCCTTTCCCCCCTTGTGCCTCTGTCTTTGAGATGTATTGAACAGAACTGTACTCAGTAGTTCCCTTGAATGCAGCAGATTCTGTGAATACATTATCCTTTTATTTTGTAATCTCTGAAAGAGTTCTGTAATCTACTGGACAGAGCGCAGAATTGGAATCAGAAAACTGTTCATTTTCTAATAGCTGTTTCTCTTTTGGGAGTTTGAAACAATTACTTAGTCCATCTATCTCAGTTATTCCATCTGTGTGATGGAATAGCTTATAATAGGAGGGCAAAGTGTTGTGAAACAGCAAAGCTATAAAAATGCTAAAAAGGCTTTGCTTTTAGTTTTGCATGAGATGAACTGTGTGTGTACCTCGTTTCAAACAGATCTTGAGAAACACAGTTTCTCTAGACAGTCTTATTAAAATTTTCACAGGAAAGGGCATATATGGAAAAAAAAATAAATCAGTGCTTTAGCTTTTGCAGTTTTCCCTATGTCTTCTACTCAAGCATTGGAAAAAGTCAGGCAGTAAGTGCAGCAGTGCTGTGTCACACTGAAGGTTCATCTAGTTCAGTGTGCCGGTCCTGGCTGTGGCTGAAAGTGAATATCTTGGGGTGAGGGCAAGATCAGGGCAAAGTGTGTGGGATGCTTGCCCCGAATGTTATGACCAACTTCGAAACTTTTCTATATTTGCTTAATCCTCTCTGAGAGATATGAGCCAGAACTGTGCACACAGTGCTCAAGATGCAGGTGAACCATGAGTATATACGGTAGCTGAACTGGAAACACTCTTTGGTTTGCTGAGTCACAGAATCACAGAAAACATCCAGTTGGAAGAGACCTCAAAGATCATCCAGTCCAAGCTTCGACCCAGGTAAGGGTCAATCCCAAATCATGTCCCTAACTGCCATGTCTGCAGGCTGCCTAAGCACCTCCAGGGATGGTGACTCCACCACTACCCTTGGGCAGACCATCCCAATGTTGGAGAACCCTCTCTGTAAGAAAACACTTTCTGGTATCCAGTCTGAACCTCCCCTGGTGCATCTTGAAACCATTTCCTCCAGACCTGTCGCTTGACACCAAGAAGAAGAGTAGTGCCTAAAGATGAATTTGCACTTCTGACTTGTGTTGAGCAAATGCCAGGCACTGCTGCTGCTAGTAGCAGTCAGCTGCTTGGAGTGCAGATTTGGATGCAGGAAGTAGCTGTAGTGAGATTAAACCAATGCGGTGAGTTGTTGCTGGGAGGTGTTCTTCCCCCTCTGCCCTTCACTGTGGGTTTGTCAGGGGTTGTGTGTGTGAAAGCGTAGTGGGCTTTGTTCTGCCTGCCCTGTGGTGCATGCTTTTGAGACTTGATTTTAAAATCAACCAATTTCCTTGAACAAATTCCTTGCAGAGGATCTTGTGATGCCCTTTGTTTTTCCTCACTCTGGTAGTTCACTGGTTGTGTTTCAGTCTCTTGGGTTGCTTGTATGTGTTTTGTTTTGGTGTGCCTCAAGTATTTTGTTATAAAGGAAATTACAGGGAACAGATCCTTTGAACTATTTCTTATGTAACTGTGTGTAATCACAGGATTTGGGAAGTGGTGATGCAGCCATTCAATTCCACACTTGTTTCCAGTGTGACTGTCTAATCTCCAATAAGTAATCCAGTAATGAGACCTGGGTAATTTGTTTTAAGTGGTTAAACTTCTAACTCTGACTTGTTACAGTAATTTTATGTCTCATCCATGTAATTTGGAATTGTTTCACCAAAAGTGATCTTGTCTGAACTGTTTAAAGGAGGTTTTGTACTGGAGTGTTTCTCTGGGTAGAAAGAATGAGAGCTGGACCTAATAATCTGTAAGAAACCCCTTAGAAACATTCAATTTGAGAAGGTTAGACTGATGTTCTTTCATGCATTTCTGTGTTACTGAGAAGTGGGTAGAGAGGGAGGAGGGCAGTGGATGTAACGTGATATAACAGTTAACACGCAGATTGCTCAGAACGGGGGTTTTTATTGGGCGTTCTGTGTGTGCATTGTCCTGCTTCCTCCAAATGCTGGAAGCACACTTCAAAAAGTATATGAAAGAAATGCAGTCTCTGGTGGAACTCTTCGGTTAGTTGTATACTTTCTCCCGAGTAAGTATTTGTTTGATTTGTTTTGCCTTTTGGCCTCTTGCTGGGCTTCACTTGACAAAGGTGAAGGGCAGTGCTACAGTGAAGCAAAACATGAGCAGCTCTTTGGAGTAGCGTGAAATGGTAGAAAAAGAATGAAGGTAATCGTGGCAGATGAAGTGGAACTCCTTGCTGTAGATGATGTGTCTACTTAGTCTGGATTTTCCTAAGCCCCAGCTCCCATGTTATCTTTTATTAGTTGGCTGTGGACTACTGTGAGCAGTGGGTACATTAATATGCAATGTTGTTCTGCTTGTAGTTTTACTGAACAGTAAGTGACACAAGAGATATTCATAAGCTATAGAGCATTTATGCCAGTGGGAAAGGAATGCATTAAAAAAACCTCCTCTTTTAAAATGATTATTATTAATAAGGTAGACTGTAACCTTTTTTCTGCTAGCTTCACAAATCTTGCAATTTCTTGTGTGTCATTCATCGTGTTTGGTTTGTGTAAGTTAATCTCCTTTTGCCCTTGCACCTACTATTTAATTCATGTTTGTAAAGCATTTAGGATGTGTAAAGAACAGGAGGCAAACTTATTTTTGTTTGTTATTCTTATTGGTGTTGATCCTTCTTCTGGAGCATCCTCCCATTTTTGGCACATTAAGGTCACCCCTGCATGTGAGGCCACTGTCTCTTTGACCAGGAGCTCATCTCAATAAAAATCTCTACTGAGAAAATGACAGCAGCCTTCTGGAAGAATCTCTTCATACTGGGTCTTCATGATCAATTTAAAACAGATTCTGTGGAGCTGAAGAAACTAATGTCCCCTGGCAGAGGTGGCAGGGGATTTCTGTTGAAGGGCACAAGGAATCCCGCAGTTGTGATCTGCTTTGAGCCACGAGCTGCCCAGGGCAAAAGGATAGAAAAGGTTTTAGCCCTTCCCAAAGCAGTAAAATAAGAATTCTCCACATGGGATTGGAAGTTTAAATAGGAATACTATTTACAAACACACACAAAAGGTATTCTGGTAAAAGGAATATATAGACAAATTAGGCCCAGTTCTCCACCTGGGCCTTAGAATCATAGAATCAACCAGGTTGGAAGAGCCTTCCAAGCTCATCCAGTCCAACTATCACCCAGCCCTGTCCAGTCAACTAGACCATGGCACTAAGTGCCTCATCCAGGCTTTTCTTGAACACCTCCAGGGATGGCAACTGCACCACCTCCCTGGGCAGCCCATTCCAATGCCAATCACTCTCTCTGACAAGAACTTCCTCCTAACATCCAGCCTAGACCTCCCCTGGCACAACTTGAGACTGTGTCCCCTTGTTCTGTTGCTGGTTGTCTGGGAGAAGAGACCAACCCCACCTGGCTACAGGTAGTTGTAGCCAGCAATGAGATCAGCCCTGAGCCTTGTCTTCTCTGGGCTGCACACCTCCAGCTCCCTCAGCCTCTCCTCACAGGGCTGTGTTCCAGGCCTCTCACCAGCTTCATCGCCCTCTTTCCAGAGCCTTCTACAAACCTCCCCCCAATTCAACCTTGGCAGGCCCAGGAGTGTGCACATTGGGAGCAGAGAAAAGGAGAGAGGGCTAAATGGCTGTGCACTCCCTGACATGGGGAGATACAGGAACATGAAATAGAAAAACAGATTATGATATCCTGGGCCTCCCTCTGGGACAGGCTGCCCATCCCCTGAGACTCTCTAGCCTCTGGAGGAATTTTTTTGTGGTTTTACCAATTAACTCTTACTTTCCCTCAGTCTACAGCAGGATCTTATGCTCTGCCTGTATCCACAACATCCAGAGGCCACTCACCCACTGTGATGGTTTGGGAGTTACCTGTGTCCCCCCACCATAACTCACCAGACTAGACTCAGCTGGAAGTTCAGTAAGCTATATTTACAGCTTAGCACAATTTACAAGCAGATGTATACATACAACGTACACAAAGATTTACAGTTATATACAAGTTTAAAGTAATACAGAAACACAAAATCTCTCCCAAAACAATCACACTGCCAAGATGCTCCTCATCCAAGCCTCCACCCCCCTTCACTCTCTTTCCCTCCCTTCAGAAATAACCAGATCAATCCCCTATATCTCATGTGGTAAATCTGGAGAGATCTGACGTGAGATGTCAAAAAGATGACAAGAAGGTTAGAGCAAAAAGGGTTAGGTCAGATTAAAGAATTAAGGCAGATGCATCCACACAGACTGCCAGAGAGAGGGAGAAGTGAGAACTAACTGAAAAGTGTGTGATGATAAGTGAGTGTCTTATCTATATTTTGACTGGTTGAGTTTCTCAGTAGGAGAATGAGTGATATAGGTTACTGATGGGTTTTTTCCTTTCTTTCTTCTCACAGCCAAGGATTTAATTTCTCTCAGTAAAATATTCCAATTAGTCCCAAACCAGCACACTCACCTTTGGAAAAGCAGACACGTTGAGGTATTATCTTCAACTCAACCCTCTGCTCTCTCAGTAGGAGTTAAAGATTCAGTGCCCTTTTCCAAACGAGTTGATAAGTCTTGGCAGGTGTCACTGACACCATTTACTTTCACAATAAAGTGGCCTGGAATGTCTTAGGGCTGCGTGTGAGCTATTGCTGTGCATGTAAGGGCTGCCTTGTTTGCCTCCAGTCACTCTGTTGCCAACCACTAGCTTACTGCTTTAGCCAGTGCTGTGGGGTACTTTGAGAAAGAAAAGCTAGTGTGAAACAAAGTTCTGTTCTCAAAAATGTTTCCCTTCAGAAGTATTTCTTGTCCCTGCCTTTGTAATTGAGCCTTACAATATCCTTTACAAGGTCTTCCTGGGTTTCTTTTTTTTCCTTACCTAATTTGTTCAGTTCTCATCCCCTGTTGCAAACCCATCCTCCTACAAACCCAGCAGTGCTTTATGTGACCCTACAACAGTTGTAATCCAAAAAAAAGCAGTCTGCCTTTCAGGCCAGTGGAGCACTGTAACAAAGCACCCAGTTCATCAAACTGTTGATTTAATCTTTCCTGAACACAGGAAAAATAATCCCCAGTACAGGTTTCTGAAATAGGCTGATAAGATCTGTCCTAATCATCCAGCTCACTTCCCGGTTGCTCAGGCTGTGTGCCCAAGGCTCTGTGGACATTGCCTTGCAGGCTCTAGCAGTGACTCTCAGGATGCAGCCCTTGATATGTAGAGAACTGAAGAATTTGTGCTGCGTGTGCATTAAATTTCTGCATGGGAACAAAATGATAAAAGATCTAACCTGAAACTGTCATCTGAACTTGTTCTGAACTCTCATCCTCTTCCTCTTTTCGGTTATTCACCGACATTAAATGTCACGCTGGGGGATGGGGGGTGGAATACAGCACCCATAATTTCTTCTTTCTGCTGGTGTTTGTTAGGGCTGAGCAGAATCCAGAGGAGGCTCTGTCTTCCTAATGCTTCTCCCTGTCTGCAGGGAGAGTTTGATTCGTTGCTGCCGTTGGCCAGCCTGCAAACTGACTTGCAGTAGCTTGTGCTTAATTCACCCATTTAATGGCTGTTTTGCTGAAAGCTTGTAAAGTTTAGTTGTTAATATACCTCAGTACACCAGCTTTTAGAGATCAGATAAATTGATTGGTAATTTGATGAACTCAAAGAACATCTATAATAGAGTAAATAAAATGTGTTAGATGTCAGCACTGCCTCTCTGCCTTCTCTGCAATGTGTATGTTCGCTCTTCGATATGTGTTGACTGATGTGCAGTACATTACATCAAATTACAAACAGCCTCTATGCAAACAGCAACTAAGTGTTTGCTTCCTCTTCAGGCTGGACAATTAGTGTAGAGATGCATTTGCAGTCTGTGTGCTGAAGGGTGAGCTGTCAAAGCCTTACAGTCATTTTGTTTCCCTGGCATTTAGAGTACCTCTGCAGAGAGAGAGAGAATGAAGCTTATGGGTTGCTTCGTCTTGGAGGAATCCATCCTCAGGCTTGACTTGTGAAATAAATGTGGCAATGTGTGGTTTGAACTTAGTGTCTTAACACTGAATTTAGCAGCTGAATTTAGATAACAATCTGGTATCTGGTCTCATCAGGGTATCACTATGAAGACTTGTTAAAGGCGGAACAAAAAGACCTAGAATGTGATCTTGTCTCTTTGTTAGAACTCAACCTGAGAGTAGTTATCAAGTCTAGTCCAAAATGAGCAAAACAAGAGATGCTTTTGTCTTACTTTTGAGAGTTTTCCCTGGTACTGAATTTGTCATATGCTCCCTCACCATTTTTTATTCAGCCCAGCTTTCCCTTTATCGTTTTCTTTTTGTTATTGCCTAATAGTTTTAATTTCTGCTTTCTCTCTCTTTCTGCTGTTTACATGCTTGCTTATAGGCAGAAAGGTGTTTATAAACACAAAGCACTGTTACCAGTAAAACCAATGCTACTTTTTTGATGGGATGCTTGCCTGCCCAAACACACATACACGTGTGTGTGCACGTTGCTGCCTCTCACATCTTCTCATGTGGTTGTACCTTAGCACCAACTACATTATCCTGCTGCAGTACATATCAGTGCTACCTCTCTTTTCTGTGTAATTTGCCAACCAGTGTACAGTTAATTTTTGGCCCTGTTCTTGCAGTATTGGCTATTTTATGAAACTGTAGGGAGTTAGTACAGTGAATTGATTAAATATGTTCCAGACTGAAAGCTGGAGTCTGTGTGTCTGCTGGGATTTGGATGATTGAAGCTTGTGCTTCTCTTGGGATATTCCAGATTTAGACTTAAGTCTTGGAAATTGTTTCAGGTAGACAAGACTTCCCTCTGTGTGTGGAATCTGCTTGCATAAGAGCCTGACTTTGGGGAATCTGAGATTTCTGTTTCAGCCTGGAGCAGTCCTTCCATGTGTGGTGGGAAGAAAGTCATCACTGCTGCGACTTAAAAATAAAGCCGAGGCCTGGGCTCATTTTGGAAAGGTCCTTAACATTATGACTCTGCCTGTATGGAATATACTATCATCATGCTAATGGAAAATATGGCTGATAATTACTCTGTAAATTGGGCAGACTCCACAGAGCATCTCAAATTAGTGCTGGATTAAGTAGTCCAGAGATCAGACTTTAAAAAGAGACTGCTCCGTATTTACAGCAGCTCTACCTTCTGAAGTGAATGTGTTTAGTAGTTTACCGTGGGTGTGGTAAATACATGTTTCATGACAGCCTAGGGCCACTTCTCTGAAGGTTTTTCCCCATCTGCCAGTCATTTTAAAGAAACATAAATAAAAGAGCTACTCCAATTTCTTGAACATATAATGCCCATTCCCAGGAGACCAGAGTGACTCAGAAGGAGCTTGTACCTAACATGTTTTAATGTTCTTAAATATACATTCACCATCAGGCTCACCGTGAGGTCTTGAGCCACTGCAAATGGTATTTGCTTTGTCTGCCACAGAACCCTCCTGATCCCAGGGTGAGGAGTGCTGGGGGTTTCGATGCCTTTTTTGCAGGGGGGAGATGGAAGGGGTTAGCTGTTGATTTTGCTCTGTTCAGCTGTACCCAGAGTGATCCTAACTGCAGTTCACCATTATACATTTTGGCTGTAATGAAAATTACTTGCCTCACCCATTCACAGTCCAGGCCCAAGGTAAATGTTTTGGGTTTTAATAAAAATAGTAAACATCTCATATGTGCTGGACCTGTCTGGGAGTTGAACCCTGATAAATATGGAGAGGAGAACTTTGACCTGGTAGGTATTTACCAGTGGAGTAGCCATCAGATAAGAGATGTTGTCCTAGGCAGAGGACAAGGACAGCAAGAAATGGCCAGAGAGCCAGAAAAGGTCAAGAGGCCACTTAATCTGTACCAGTCTTCAAGAACTCACAGACAAGTGAGAGATGGGAGGAGAAGATGCTGGAACTGAGATGAAATTCTAAGCCTCTGATTTGAGAAGACTTGTAATAATGAGGTTATTTTACAAGAAGAGTTAGCTTTTCTTTTCCTTCCCAGTTATTGCATTTCAGGTCTTTTAATAAAAAAAAAAAGTCTTTGTTCCTTCTTCCTTCTCCTTCCTTCTCCCTCCCCATTCTTCTGAACGGAAGCCAAGTTTTTGTGTATATAATTTCAAGCTGCAAGGTCACTGTGAGCTTGCAGGCCTGGGTCAATTGAGGAGTGCCTAGATTTATACTTTTTTCCCCTAGAGATGTCTGATGATGTATTGGATGGTGTAATTTAAATTGCCCTGACATGCAGCAAGCCTTGACCTGACTGGACTGTGCTTCTTGAAACGAAGAAGACAACTCACGGGCATGTAAAAATGTTGTGTGCTCCCCTGGTCATCTGTATGATTTTTTTTTAAACATCTTTATTTGCTACAGTTAGAGATGCTGCAGAATTTCCTTTGACTTTTTGGAGAATGAAGCGTTGTGTGTGAGACCTTTCACCTTCAGGTCATTCATTAAGAGACAGCTTCCGTTGGCAGCAGCAAAAAGCCGCTGCTTCCAGATGGCTAATCACTCATTCGTGTGGCACTGAGATCATTCTCCCTCCACTTAGAGTTTGTTGCAGGAAGAACAAAAAAAAAAAATATGTTCTAGCTGTTGATTTTTGTGATGGGCAAAGAGCATGCCGGTGAGGAACACAGAGTTTGTCCTTGCTGGCTGAAAACAGGGTAGTACTTGGTTAAAAGTTTTGTGTTCATTTGTGCTGTGGACAGAGGATTTGGTTCCAAGTCTGCAGGGCTTGAAGCGCTTTTTTTCTTTCTGCTGTTCCCCAGCAAAAGTATAGCTCTTTGTGTTCCTGCTGTCTGATTTCTGAGGGCAAGCTGTCCTCTCTTGAAGGGCTAGGACTTGCCTTTGGTCTTGTCCACTACACATAGGTGGAAAACTGATAATTGTTTTCATGAGCCTGAAAAAAATCCAATTATTACATTGCTCTGGCCAGCCTGCTCTAGGGTAGGGTGTCCCTGTCCATGGCAGGGGGGTTGGAACTAGATGATCCTTGTGGTCCCTTCCAACCCTGACTGTTTCTATGATTCTATGATTGTACTCCCAAGCCTTTTTTTGTTACAAAGGGTTGGGAAACAATGTAGTAATTGTATTTTTTTCAGCCTCATACAGAGAGGTGTTGGACTAAATGATCTCCAGAGGTCTCTTCCAACTCTAAACATTCTGTGATTCTGTGAAAGTTGATCAGCTGCAGCAGGACACCCCTGATAATTACAATGCTTACACCAAAATATTTCTTTTGCAGTTTTAAGCCTGCTTTTATTTCTTCTTTATTTACTCTCAATGTCAAGCTCTGATGTTGCTCACATGTAGTACTTCTTACTCTTGAGAGATGGTGGTTAGAGATGAAATTCTGAGAGCAGATTAGCCTGCATCTGTGAGTGTGTACTACCACGTACATGTGACTTTCTTCTGTTTCTGGTCCCGAGGTGCACTGGCAGCAAGGCTTTATGATTAAAGGTTGTTGTGAAGGGATAATTAATTGCCGTGAGATGGTATTGTTTATTGATTTTGGTATTCGGAACTCTCGCCACCCCTGACCATTCATTTTAATAATAATAATTGGTTCTTGCACAGTCATGGAAACGTTTTACAGATAATAACTAGATCTAGTAATAACCAGCAAAATATATAAACATTAATTGAACTGGAAGAGAAGGTTCTTGTGGCCAAATACCGCTTGCAGTCAATATACCGCCTGCCCCCTAGATGGACTCAAGGAGTTCCCCTCTGCTCGTGGCAGAAGGCAATGATAAATTACAAAGGCTTTATGCATTTACTAGCAAAATATTATCTCCTGACTCGTGGGGGCTAGCTACAGCTTCAGACAGCACCCAAATGCTTTCAAGGAATTCTGTCTTTCTTGTCAACTGCTGGGGAAAGGAAGCAGACAATGTCTGACCTGGTCCTCTGGATAATCTGTGTGTCTCCAGGGCTTCCCATCTTGGCAGGAGACGTTCAGGTGCAGGCAGGATGTCTTGCAATGTGCAGTCTGAGCACAATGTCATGCTGGCTATGCAGGCCAATTGCATGGAGGCATTTACCTCCCTGGTAAACTTCAGACAGTGGAGTTTCCAGGCAAACAATAAGGCAGTAAGCAATGGCAACAGCAGGCACGAATAGAGTGGCAGAGCACCCTGTGTTTACCTGCATATTTCTTTTATCAATGTGGGCCGAGACTCAAGGGCCTTTGGACACAGAATTGCCAATCAGAATGGCAGTTAGCCAAGCTTGACCATATTAGGTGAAGTCATAGACTTGCTTTACCTAAATTTGGGCAAAGCACAGGCTCTGCAGAAGGCAGACAGAAGCTAAGCATACGTACCTCGTTTATCACAGGAGAAAAACATGCCTTGCAAGCCAGGACATGTATAAGCCTATTTTTGGCCCATCAGGCCTACATTAAATAAAACTTTCTGGTTTAATTTTAATAAGGAATTATTTCTATTATTCTGTAATGGTCCAAAAATGAGAAATGTTCCATTTCCCCTGACTGGATTCTGTAATGAAAATAAAATACTAAACTAGTGGTTACCAAAAGCTATTGCAGGTGGTGGGTGACATTATGCACCAAGTTTGTGAGTCTCTACTGGAAGATAAAGCATTTGTGTGGCTGCCTCTGCTTTCTGAGGGTGTTTGGTTTTCATGTATTTGTCTCAATAGCCCTGCTGTGAAAATAGCTCTCTCCACCTCACTGGTGGTCTGGGGGCCTTCCCGGCTTGTCTTAGGAGACTTCATGAGCTCTTTGCCAGCTACAAGAGTTGTCTTTTCAATGCCTTATTGTGATGGTTTAGGTGTTCCCTGGCCCCCCGCCCATGAAATCACCCAGACTAGACTCAGCCAAGCTGAAAATGAAAATGAACCTTTATATTTACAGCTTAGCACAATATCCAAGCAGATAGTTACAATATCTACAGCTATAGACAGAAATATCCAAGTTAAAAAGTAATACAGAAACACAACAACCCTCCCAGAAACCAGAATCCCCAGGAGGGGCTCCCAACCACCCTTCCACCTCCTTTCCACCCCTCTATGTTATCCCAGACTTTGCCTTACATTCAAGGTGAGTTTGGAGAATCAGCCATGGGGGTTAGGAAGCAGAAGGATTAGTTACTCAGACAGCAGGTTAGGGAGAGAAGTGCAGGCAGCCAGAGCTAGAGAGGAACTCTGTTATCTATGTTTGTGTTCTTGTTTTTATCCATCTCAGCAAGCCTATGAGTGAAGTAGCCATTACCATTGTTTCCTTTTCACAGCCTATCACCTAGTTCTTCTCACCAAAATATTCCAGCTAGCTTCAAACTAGCACACTTGTCCTCAGAGGAGACAAAACTGCTCTGTTAAAAGCTCTGTGAAAGAGAAGATCACTAAAAGCAGAGAGAAAGAGACTTTAAAATGATGAAAAGGAAATTACTTACAAATATTTTCCTGATTTCTTTCTTATGCCTTTTGCCATCCTTTGCCCTTCTTGGATTCTTTATCTTAGGATAAACATCATATTTATTTTCCATTTATTGTGTGGAGAATTTCAATCAATTTTGAATAGCAAAATAAATATAAGAACATACTAGTGTTGTGTTCTGGCATAACTGATGCCTTGCAGAACTGGAGGTTATGTGGCAGTGGCATTGTAAAGGCAAGCCGAAGGTATTTGTGTTAATCCATTTTATTTATCAATGTTTTATGTTTAACTTTCTTTTTTAAGCAATAATCAATACTTCTCAGTAGAAATACCCTCAGAACATTTTTTTTTTGCCACCAGTGCTTTATAATGTTTGTACAAGTGTTACTAATAGAGGAATGACATCAAGTTATCCTGGTAAGACTACTGTTGAGCTGTGGAGCTGGGAACCTTTTCCAGGTATTAACTGAGGTTTCCAGCTTGCTGAAAGATAAGTGAACAGTGTCAGTGTTTAAAAAGTGAGACCTTAATGCTTAAGGTAATAGCTTTTGTTACTTCACTTTTTGGTTGTCTGGGTATGGTAAATTTCTTGAGATGTGCTGATTGCCTATAACTCCCTGGAGGTGTTTAAGGTCAGGCTGGATGAGGCCTTGGGCGAGCTGCTCTAGTGGGAGGTGTCCCTGCCTGTGGCAGGGGGTTGGAGCTGGATGATCCTTGAGGTCCCTTCCAACCTAAACCATTCTATGATTCTATGATTCTATGAACTTGAGCTGGAAGTTTTGAATAATGAGCTCCTGAGTACCTCCAGGCAGAGCCTCGAGTCAGCAGCCACTTGTGCAAGTGTGGATTTGTCCATGTCGTTAGCTGTGTACAGTGACCTGTGAAGTCCTAGCAGTCTTCTTGGCTGTAATCACTAAACCACCTCTCCTACAGGATCAGATGGGAGGAGAAGCTGCAAGTGTAGTGAGAGAACCCTGATGGAAAATACAAATATTTCAGAAAATGCTCTGGGAGTAATAATAATAAAGAAAAGGCACAGTGGCAAAATAAATTGCCACTGATGCAATTTTTCTTCCTCTCCTAAGTTTACCTCTAGTGTGGCAGTTTTTTCTTCCTTCAATAAATAAATGCAAAGATGAGAATCGCTGCCAAAAACTGTCACATTTCTGGAACTTTCAGCCCCTGATTATTCACATTAAGCCTCCCTCCCCCCCAACCCCCCAGCAATACAGTATTCTGAATATGTACACCCACCATTCTGTCAGATCTGTGCAGTCTGTGTCTGGTTCATCTTCTGTGTCTTTGATGTGCTCCATAACGTAGGCAAAGAGAGGTCTGATAGTCTCTCTAAAAACCTGACAGTTTGTGTGACAATCTGTCCACGAATCCACAGGCTCCTTGTCAACCAAATGAGCCTTTGAATATCAGAGGTTTTCGGAACAGTGCTTGCAGCATTGCATATGACTAAGGGGAGAGTACAACAGGCTTCCTTGTAACCTGAGAGATGCCTGCATTTTCCTTAATCATTCCAGGGACATCTCATCATTGCTTGTTGGCTGGTTCTCAGCACCACACATGTCGGGGTTATTTAGCAAAGCTTGATTTACTGGAAACTGCACATGGAGAAGAATTTGCAGTTGGGGGTAGAGGAAAAACCCTGTGAGGGTGTACAACTTGCAAGTTTTGGTATACATTTCTCTTTTTTTTTTTGGTCTGTTTTGTTTGTGGGATTTTTTTTTTTCATTCTTTTTTGTGTGTTTTGATTTGCTTATTTTTTTTTCCTATGTGACTCTCTCCCCTGCAGTTCCCTTTACTGGTGCAAGTGCATGGATATAATGCATTTTTTTCAGTGTTTTCTAGTCTTCTTACACATCCTGCTGCCATGAGTCTGGACTTCCTCTGGGAATCCAGTGGACTGCATTCCTTAGCTACCTGTTGTGGAAAAGGATGGGTTCATGAATGTAATTTAGAGTTTTAAAAGTGGTTGACAGGAACTGCTAACTGGGCCAGCTGCTGCAGTTTATAAATGGGGCTTAAGGATATTCTCAGCAGAAAAAGCTGGGAGGTTTAGCTGCAGCATGCCCATCCAAGGTGGTGGGAGTTCTGTCGGAGGCTCTGTCAAATACCAGCTTTGGCATGATGGCATCAAACCTTAGCTATAATGTTCTTCCCTTCCCAAAATAAGCTCCTGTGATGGGCCTGACAGGAGAATGTATGTAGTATCCTTTTTAATGCATGACAAGCACTTGATGACTGCCTGTTTTCTCCTTGGTTGTTTTGTTGGGACTTTTCTTTTTTCCCTCTGAAGTGCTGGTCAGCCTTCTCATGAGGCCTTCAGCTGCCTACCTTGGCACTCCTGATATTCTGGCATTTCCCTTTCTGCATCTTCTCCCCTTCCCTTAGCACTGATTCTCTGCATGCCTCTCTTGCACAATGCCCAGTTAGAGGCAGCATCCTTGCACCTGGGAGTTCATCCTGATTGCACATCAGGTCAGCTGCTAGTACCCAAGTATTTTGGTGGAAGTAACTGTGCAGCTGCCCAGACCAGGTGTTGCTGTGCCCTTAAAGTCACAGATGCTGTTATTGCCTGTGCAGGTCAGCCAGGTGTCAGAGTTCTCTGAAGCAGATGCTGAAAACCCTTGATGTTTAATCAATGCCAGGGAAGCCTGTTTACCTGCACTTGTCAGGTACAATCGATTCAGGCATTTACTGTAAATTCCTAGCCCAGGACTTCTCACTCCTGTATTAAACTTCCGGCTAGGAGGAGAGCAGAGCTGTACTCTCCTACAATAGCCTTGGCATTAATCTGGGCCTTTCACGATGCTGTTGCTGTCCTTGTCAGAAGGCCTGGGTTTCCTGCTGGCAGCTTGTGGCCTTTTTCTTGGGAGGCATTTTTATTTTATAGCATTTGTGTTTAAAGAATTACTGATTTGTTATTTCAGTCTTCAGAATGTTGTGCTTTAAAACAACCTCGTATAAACACAGCCTTTAATTCTTTCTGGGTTTCTTTTGGTCTTTCTTTCTCTTTCAGTGGCCTCTGGAGTAAAAGTTTCTTTGGTTTTGACTGTCTTTCTGACATGAAGATAACATGAGCCTTTTCTGAGTGTTTCTGCATGTTTTCAGTGAATCATTTGCAGCTCTCTGGAGAAGTTTCAAATACCATCTCTGTGTAGGGCGTGTGTTTTAACTGGACTCTACAAGAGTTGGGGCTCTTCAACCTGGAGAAGAGAAGGCTTTGAGGAGACCTAATAGTGGCCTTCCAGGATCTGAAGGGGACCTGCAGGAAGGCTGGCGAGGGACTATTTGCAAGGTCTTGTAATGACAGGACAAGGGGTAATGGGTTTAAACTGGCAGAGAGGAGATTTAGACTGGATGTTAGGAGGAAGTTCTTTACAGTGAGGGTGGTAAGACACTGGAACAGGTTGCCCAGGGAGATTGTGGGTGGCTGCTCCCTCCCTGGAGGTGTTCAAGGCCAGGTTGGATGAGGCCTTGAGCAACCTGTTCTAGAGAGCGGAGTCCCTGCCTATGGCAGGGGGTTGGAACTGAATGATCTTTGAGGTCCCTTCCACCCTAAATCACTCTGTGATTCTTCTCCATGTACCCTCATAGCCACAGTCTGACTCTGGCATACAATCACAGTCTGGGTCTGTAAACCCATTTTCACCCAAATGGAGTGTCTCCATCTCTGTGTGTGAGACCTGGTTCTGGGAAGTTCTAGAAGGTGTAGCTTTGGTTCACTGTGTGCTTTAAGGGCTGTAACTTAACTTTTCCATGCCTAGCTTGTTATCCACGGGATAAACCCAGATGTGGTCCTTTTTCCTTTTGTGGAGGCTGGTATTTTGTGGGATTATACCTTTGAGAAGCTGTCTAGGCATGCTACAGAATTAATATTTTGCTTTCAACTCAAGATAATATTAAAGTTGTGAGATCTGTTCAAACAGTTACATACTTCTGCCCATGACTAGTTTGAGTTTTCTGTGTTGTCACTGTGGACATTGCTCTTTTTCTTTCTCCTCTGAATCTTAATCCAAAATTTATGATCTTACAGTTTGTTGCCAAAGGAAAGAATAGAATGACACAAATTCTATGCTCGCGTTTCATTATTGGTCACAGCGGGAGGAGTGGATGAACCCACACATGGGCAGTGAACAGCAGAGCTGTGTTTAGAAGTTGGCTTTGGCTGAAAAACAGTATTTTTTTTCCGTATCAGCAAGATGTGTATAGTTGTTTGCATCTTTCCCCTATTAACTTTTGAGAAAAAAACCCCAACATTTAAATTTCCATAAAAGCAGTTTAACCGCTGGCTTCTGTGCTCGTGTGATATGCTTTATATGCATACTCCTTTTCCTTGCTAAACCACCTATGTGTAGCTGTGCTTTTGCTTGATAGGAAGGAGAAAATGTGAACAGTCTCTTTCAGCTAAATGTTACATGTTACCAGCAAAAAGTCTGAGCAGTAACTTGAGAACCGAGCTCTGGAAATTAAGAGATTGCCTCTTGCAGCATGTCCTGGAACTCTCAAACTCCCTGATTTGGGCCAAAGTCGATGGCAGTGACTGATTGTGTAAGGTTTGTGGGTTTGACAGATCCAACCTGTCATCCAGTGAACAGATGAGTTCAGCTCCCCTGCCTCTGTACCTGCGGGAGGGGTGCAGGTAGACGGGGGTGATTTTTCACATCTGTTAGGAGCCATTTGCACCAGCGGTGGGAATGAGCAGCCTGATTTATAGTGCGTGTGAACCAGCGACCCGGTGAGGTGGTGCCCGAGTCTATCGCTGCTTCCCTTAGGCAGTGCTGTCAGCAAAGGTGGATCCTGGAGCCTGCCCTAACCAAAGTTGTTGGTTTTTTTTTCTCTAGCTTCCCGCTGTTCCTCATGGCAGCAGCTGTGTCAGGGGCACACGTGGCTTCCTCAGCCCCAGGAGCACCCAGGCCTGTTCTATCAGGATGGGTTAGGTCTTATTTTCTGCTTCAGAAGCAGCTGGAAGCAGGAATTCGAATGTCTCCCAGTTGGCATTTGATACCTGAGGAGTAACCTCTGCTTTCCTTTCCCCTTCCTCTTCCCAGTTGGTGGTGTTTGCTGCTCCCATGGCACGCTGTGTTTTCCCTCCTGCCACACCATGCTGCTGCTCATGCCCCTTTCAGCTCAAGCAGGGCTTGTGGCAGGAGGTTTGCTGGGAGCTGGCAAGCGCAGACGTCGGGAGAGGGGATCGAAGCAACATGTCTGTCAGGTGCGAGGCAGATTGTACCATCTAATCCCTCGGCTGTCGTATGCAGCATTTGTCAAGGCCTCCACTGGCCCGCTCCGTTTCATCAGAGGTATCGCTAGCGCTCATCTAGGCTGGCAACATTTCAACAGCTGTTAATCCTCTTTGTATCTTTAAACACTGTGACCACCGACAAGCTTCTATACTCTGAGGTGTCAAAAAAGCTCGAGATAGCTGTGGCGGTGGTGGTTGGGGTTTTTTTTTTGTTTAATCCAAATACCTTCTGATCTATTGATTTGGGCTGAACCTGATGAAGAAATCTATGACCCAGAGTCAGATTTTTTTTCACCTGGGCTTGATGTGCACAAAGAATTCTGCTTAAAATCTGATTAATTTCTGGTTCCTCACGCTCGCCTCACTTGATTTTTCTGTTTTACATGTTACCGCAAGCAGCGCCTCTTTCACTGAAGTTGTAAGGAATGTGTTATAATGTCAATGTGAGAAGGAGCTGACAGGGTTTTCTCTTTATGCTTCAATTACTTTCCCTCCTGAAATAACCCTGAGAACTTCCATCTTCTGCTATATTGTTTCTTACTTCCTCTCCTGTATGTTGTGGAAAAGGCTGGGGCAGTGTAGCGAGGTGTAGTAGTGAGCGCTGGAGCTTCTCTGCATGTTTGCAGCCAAGGAGGAGCGACAAATTAAAATGACTTCAAATTTAGCTCTGAATGGTAAAATTTATTCCCTTTGGAAAGGGAAATTTTTAGTACAAGGGTGTTTTGGGAAGAGCATCAGGAATGGTGTGGTCAGCAGGAGCAGGGAGGTCATTCTGACCCTGCACTCTGCACTGGTTAGAGCACACCTCGAGTACTGTGTTCAGTTCTGGGCCCCCCAGTTTAGAAGGGACATTGAAATCCTTGAGCGTGTCCAGAGAAGGGCGACGAGGCTGGTGAGAGGCCTTGAGCACAGCCCTACGAGGAGAGGCTGAGGGAGCTGGGATTGTTTAGCCTGGAGAAGAGGAGGCTCAGGGGTGACCTTATTGCTGTCTACAACTACCTGAGGGGTGGTTGTGGCCAGGGGGAGGTTGCTCTCTTCTCTCAGGTGGCCAGCGCCAGGACGAGAGGACACAGCCTCAGGCTGCGCCAGGGGAGATTTAGGCTCGAGGTGAGGAGAAAGTTCTTCACTGAGAGAGTCATTGGACACTGGAATGGGCTGCCCAGGGAGGTGGTGGAGTCGCCGTCCCTGGAGCTGTTCAAGGCAGGATTGGATGTGGCACTTGGTGCCATGGTGTAGCCTTGAGCTCTGCGGTAGGGGGTTGGACTTGGTGATCTGTGAGGTCTCTTCCAACCCTGATGATATTGTGAAGAGTATAGCAGGAGATCTGTTGTAGGAGAGCATCAGGGCAAACCAAAGTGGCTTTGTTGGTCTTTAGGCTCTAGTTATGTATTTTTATAACTTCCAAGTGTTTTTATTATTTTCTACAAACCATCATTTAATAGCAAGGAAAAAATCTTTCAAACTAACATTTCTTTGTTTAGTTTGTTTGTCCTCTCTGGAGAGCTCTTTCCCCACATGACAAAGATCTGATGTTCTGAAGCCCTAAGGCTCAGCTTTATTGAGAGAAGTGAAACATTTTAGGTGGTTCATTCATTCTTTCTGTGTGTCTTGTTATTTGAGCCCTTACGGTGTCCTTTGGTCATGTTTTTAAACTTATTTCTGCAACTAGGACTGCCAGGAGCTTTATTTAATAATAGTTGAGGTTTCATGTTCAACTTTTTCTTTGTGAGCTGCTGTTTTATCTCAAGCATCAAATATTGTAAGTGTAAATTAAAAGCAGCGTTGATGTCCTGTAACTTTGTGCTGAATGTTCTATTTTACTCTGCAACTGAATGCTGGTTTATGAAGGTAAAGGACTTCACTAAGGCTATGCACCTCAGACTTTGTTTCAAGTGCAAATACCGCACTTTGATCTTTCTGAATAGCCCTTGTGTGTGGGCAGCTCTGTTGAAGTCATGGGAAGTGCATAGGTGGTTCCTGGCTTGGTTCCTCGCTTGCAGCCTTGTTATGAAGTCCTAGGATTTTTGTAGTCCATCGGAACATTATCCTCTGCCGTGGTCTGGTAAGGAAAATACGGAAAGCTAAGCAGGTCTTGCATCTGAAGTCATTCAGGTGAGGATATTTGGAAAATCATTCTCTGTACATAAAAGCCTCAAATCAAAGAATGTGCTGGGACTGTGCTGATGCTGAAAGGCCTGTCTGGTGCTCATTTAGTGTTTAGGACAAAAGTGAATTTGACTTTCCCAAGGTAGGAAAAGGCCTAGAGGCCAAGGAAAACCTGTTTAACAAGTCTGCTTGTTGAATGAACTCAGGTTTAAGTGGCAAAACTCCGTTCTTCATACTTGGGGAAGCATTTAAAGATTCTGATTCACAGCGTTGGAAATAGTGCTTCTTTGTTTTCTAGGGGTTTTGAAGGGGACGGGGCAAGAAGATGGCAGAGAGGTCTGATCCAAAGGCAGGAGGCTCAGTTGGATCACATGCAAATATGTTTACTTTTAATTTTTAAAGCTCAGCAGCTTTCATCTTCAGGTTGAAGGCTTTCTGTGTCCCTCCTTCATCTCTGCGTTGTGCCATGTGCCTTTTGGCTTCTTTGAGGCAAGATCTCCTCCTCTTTTCCCTCACTGAATTTCTTGCCTTTCTGTTGAGGTTCTCACTTGCCTGCTTTTATCAGTTCTGTGGTCCAGACCTATTCCATAGCAGCTTCTTCCCCAGCTCTTTCATGTATGTTTGCAGCTGGTGCCGTTGAAGCTGAGGCTGATGATACTACTGGACAGTTGAACTCTCTCTAATAAACTAGGTAAGGTTGTGGCACAACCACTTTAATCGACAGTGCAACCAGCAAATGACTCTGTTGGCTGTTTTTCTTTTCCTTAGGTGGGTTAAATGCCAGCCCCATGCTGGGTCTCACGTACAACATATTTGTTCCTGTTTTCCTCTCCTGCTGCTGTTTCACTGCAGAGTGCTGCAGGCTAATAGTATCTGACTGGGCTACTTCCTCTTGCCTGAAAAATGTTTAATACTACTACCTTGCTTTCTCTCTTCCCCAGTTTCTCTCAATTTGATCTTTCAAATCCAGTTCCTTTGAGAAATCAGGCAGTATGAAATATGAAAATTGCTTGAGTAGTAATTGGAGAAATGATGAGACTTATGAAGCCCATGGAGATAAAGCTTACATCTACTTATTCACATTATTTAATTTTTAATGGCAAATTTAATTAATGAAGCACAGGTCTTGTGGTTTCATGTGTGAATAAGTAACAGCAGGGAACTGAAAGTCATGAGGTCTGTTTACAGGACAGAAAAAGGCTTCATTAAAAGCTGAACTTTTCATTATGGGAAGAAGAAAAATGAGTTTAATAGCATAGAAATGTGACCATTATGTAAGAAATAAGCAAACAAAAACATTAATGACAATTTGCTGGCAAAATGCATTTTCAAGTGGTTACTATTCCATGATTTTTCAGTATAAGTCTGTCCCTTAGGTCAAAGTTAGGAAAAGCAAAGTCTGGTCTGTGGGGTTTTTTTTGGTATGTGACATAAATTCGGGCACCAGAGATGAAATGCTTAAATGTAGCACCTGGAAGCCTAGGCTCTGGAAACTTGTGTTAGCCTTCCAATTACCTGAACTTCACACAACTTCAGTGATACAAGCAGCTGTTATCCCTGGCTTGCAGATGGAGAATGGTGACTTGCCCATGATTGCACAAGTGGCAGAACCGCTAATAGAACTTGAGTTATATCTGTCCTGTCCTTTTTCTAACTGCTGAACAATGCATGTCGCCTCATCATGTGCAGGACCACAGCTGCATCTATGGGAAAATAAATGAAGAAGGGCAAGAATAAAATAAAATGACCAAATCTGGGGAGAGATGAGATAGCAGCTAGAACCAGCCCTAAATGAGTAGCTGTCCTTGCTTTCACTACCGTTTTGTCACTTCTTTGATTGATTGCCACTTATTTTCCGCATGTGCCTTTTTGGATTAAGGCTCTTGCAGATGAGCTTTGAGTGAGGTAATTGTAGCTGTTTCAGTATGAAGTCCAGAGGCTTTGCCTAAAGCATCTTTATCAGCAGTTTAGTGACACAAAACCTTGCAGCGATGTTATTGGTGGTGTGCAGCCATTCCCTTCTGCGGTTTGTGCTGGGGAGGCTTGTAGGTGCTGCTGAGAGGAGGAATTCGTCCTCCATGTTCAGCAGCTCAGCCGTTGCAAACTAAAACTCTTTCTGTGGAAGCTTGGGAGAATTTAATGCAAACCTCTTAAGCCCTGCAGCAAGACACTCCAGACTAGCAGTGCCTTAACTGATACCTGATACACCTCCCTATGTTGTTAAAAGGGAAGCAGGCTGCATAATTTTCTTTTAAAGAATAAGTAACATAAGTAGAAGCACTGAAATGTAAAATGGATTTTCCAGTGCTAGCAGCCAATTTTGATGCTTGCATGTCAGTAACTTACAGGATCCTTCACAGCAATTAATGAAAAAAGAGAACAAAACATAACCTAACTCAGAATAACTTGGTGCTGGAAACACCTTGGGTGTGTGGTTACATGGAATAATGAAAGCTGAGGATTGGTTTTTAGTGACCTTTTCTCCCCCCTTCTCAAGGGTGAAGTGCAGAATGGAGGCCGTGTCGTGGCCTTGATGGATTTTGCTGAAAAGAAAATAAGCTTTTAAGCATTTTATTTTTAATATTTTGGTGGTGTTCTTTGAACTGAATATGCTCTTTGTTGTTGGAAGTCGTCATTAATTATAGAATACAACTTTGTGATGGGGTAAGATCTGAGGTGCCTTTAATTTTTAGAGCTGAGCATTGTGTTCTTTGTTTCAGAATGCGGAGATCTACAAACTGACATCGGAGCAGTACCAGGAGGCAGCCACCAAGGCAGAGGAGTCAATAAAGTGAGGAGCCATTTTTGTTCTTTCTGTCAGTTCCAGCTGCATTTTGTAACGCTCTGTGTGTAGCCTCTGGATATTCCCATAAATGGAGTGTGAAGTTACCTCCTGTCAGGTGGCTAAGGGGCTGATGAGTTAGCATCTTCTTTCTGTGCCCAGCTTGACATAATTCAGTGCAAAGTTGCTAGATCTGGCAAGGAAGAACGAGGGAGAAGACAAGGACCTGGAAGATTCTCACTAAACAGGAATATTTACTGGTGTTTTCAAAATGGTGATGGAAAGTGCATAGTCTATTAAAACTTTGACCCAATGTATTTTTTTAACCTACATGTTGCAGCACTGGGCAAGTGCATGGGGGAGTAGGAAGTTTTCTTCTAAAGTTTTCATTGTCCAGGGGAAAAAAAAAGGTAAATAGTCTGAATCTTAGCCCTGTAAGTTTCAATTAAAATAGAGTTGTAATTAACACAATTGCTGTCTTTGAATGGGTGCAATGATTTTTCTGCCCTCTTTTATGGGCCTTGGCACTATTAGTGTACCTTTAATGTGTTGTTTTTCTTTACCATCAGCATATTTAGTGTCTAAATTCCGTTTCAGTGTACCAGTAGTGTTATATAGCTTACTGTTCCACATGCAACAACAGCTGTCCAAGAAAAAAATGTTTTCTGTAATTCTTTAATATTAATGAGTCCAAAGCAATTACACTGTCAAGAGCAGTGCTCTGATTTCAGTTGGGTAAACAGTTGGCCAATGTGCAGTAAACTGGAGTAGTGGCATATGTAGTCCACTTGGGTCCAGTCCAGACTGTATGATACTTAATTGCATAAATAGATAGTATGGTAGTGATGAATATGTTAGTGGGGTGTGCACTATATTGTGCTGTCTGTATTTAAAATCGTGTTTGCCTGCCAAAGCATCACATAACCTGTTGTGATTTCACATTTTTGTTTGGACAGTCAAGCAGTAAGTTGCTAAAGGAGCCAAAACAAGGCAGCTAACACATTGCTTGCATTTTCATGCAGTTTTCCATCGCAGAATTCTAAATTCTGGGTTTTAAAAAAAAAAAAAATAGAAATTCCTAGGACATAAAGTTCTAGAAGTCTTTGATCAGTTCAGTCCTTTCTCAGATTTGCTTCTGCAGCTGTGCCATCACAGAATGATAGGAGTTGGAAGGGACCTCTGGAGATCAGCTAGTCCAACCTCCACCACCAGAGCAGGTTACAAAGGATGGCATCCAGGCAGGCTATGAGTGACTCCAGAGACAGAGACTCCATCATCTTTCTGAGCAGCCATTTCTAGTGCTCCACCACTTCAAAGTAAAGAAGTTCTTCCTCCTCATGTTTAGATGGATCTTCCTGTATTCAAGTTTGTGCCCATTACCTCTTGCACTAGTGAAATCAGACTAGTCCCATTTTTCTAACACCCATCCATTATTTACAAGCACTGATAAAATCTCCCCTCAGTTTCCAGTCCCCTTAGTCTCCAGGCTTAAAAGCTCCTGAGCGTTTCAGGTGTTTGGAACACAGTGTAGCAATGATTTATCTTTGTGACTTGGTAGAGGAAGAGATTGGGACCTTGGATTATGTTCTTAACTTGCTATAACAGACTGTAACGAACATATTTTTTATAGCAGTCTTGAGTCAGGTTCCTGAGGTTTGGGTTTCATTTGGTATCTTCTGTTTCTTGTGGAGATGAAGACTGGTAATGTAGCAAGCTTAGGAATGCAACCATTTCTCATAAAGTTTAGTGGCTGATGCAGATGCTAATGACTTCTTTCAAGATTCAGAACGTGTATTTATAGTCTCTTAAGGGTTTATTCCCCCTTTCTTTGAGCCCTTATCTGCTAATCCCTGGCTTCTGGCCTTTGTACAATGCTCTTCTATTTGATGGCTGTAGGAACCTGAGCCATCATAAAGGGACAAATTCCGTAGGCTGCCTTCCTTGCAGCCAAAGGAGACTCCTGCCCTAGTGTGACATTAAGTGAAAAGTTAATATGGCTGGAGGGGTGCCTTGAGAGGGGACAAAGCTGAGTGCACACTCTGGGATAATGCCTTTTGATAGTTGTACATCTGGGCAGAGTCATTGTTTTGCCCCATCAGCCTGCAGTATATGTCTCTTACGACAGCAGGCAGTGATCCCTTTCAGAGTTGCTACCCTGGTGTGTAACACACCCTACAAACTCTCTCCAAGAGTACATGGGTCTCAAGTGAGGGTCACAAGAAGGCTGGGACAGGGTCAGGGAAATGTCTTTGGTATGTTGGCATTCATTCCTAATTGGTAGGAGATGAATTCTGTAGGTTGTGATATCTTCTTGAATCTACACTGCATAACAAGTCATTCTGCAGCCAGTTTATGGTAATAAATGACAAGACCCTGTGACTTCAGTGGAAAGAATAGTTTGCTCATCCTGTTTTGCACTTCCTTATTAGATACACAAGCACGGTAAGTGCTAAGATAGGTAAGAATGATTTATGCAGATCTAGTAGCTTGGTTGGCAGGAATAAACTGACACTCCAGCAAAATTACATGAACTGGAATACAGCCAAAGTATGAATAAAGCCCTGGTCTGCCTGCTTCCACTGCTGAACTATGACAGCTCCTGTAACAAAAGGAAACCAGGAGTGGCACTTGCCCCATCTACGGAGTGTGTCCCGTTCCCATAGTGTCTCTTCCCTAGTTTATATCAGCTCTGCTTCACTGGACTGCTTAACCTGTCCCTGGCAATTGTGCTTTCTGAGACCACTCTACCCTGTATTTATTGTCTTTTGCCATTGTGCATCAGCATAGTTGATGGATGAAGAAGGGAATAGAGCAGGAGCTCTTTCCGCAGTGAGTACTCTGCTTTTTAGAGGTCATGTTGAAGCAAAGATATGAAATATGTGAAACAAAACCCCCCACATTTTTTTCCTTGGATTTTAGTGATGTCAGTAATTCCTAGAATCAGTCAGAGCTGGAAGGGACCACAAGGATCATCCAGTTCCAACCCCCCCTGCCATGGGCAGGGACACCCTACCCTAGATCAGGCTGGACAGAACTTCATCCAGCCTGGCCTTAAACACCTCCAGGGATGGGACCTCAACCACCTCCCTGGGCAACCCATTCCAGACGCTCGCCACTCTCATGCTGAAAAACTTCCTCCTCATGTCCAATCTCCCACTGAATCTCCCACCTCCAGCTTTGCTCTGTGCAAAAGCTTTGCTTCATATCAGCACCCACTACTCTGCAGAAGTGGTCAAGTGTTCCATGGACTATTTCCTCTCCTCAGTGACTATCAAGCACTGCAAGAGTTAGGAATGTTGTACAAGCTTCCCACCAGTGACCCTTCACAGCATGCCTCTAAGTTAGGCAGGTAAACCTTCCTATCTCCCTTTGTGTAGAAATGGAAGTGAAGTACTTATTGCTGCATTTCATATTAAATCACTGACACAGACATTAGCTCTTGCTTTCTACTTCAAGGTGGGATGCTAGGCTTGATGCCTGCATGGCCTGACTTGTACAGTGGACTTCGTTCCTTATCTCTTCACTTGAACCCAGCCCGCTTCTGTCTGCATATTCCTCCTACTGCAGTGTCTCCTCCTTTGTTCTGGGCTTTGTCCAACCTGTTTCTTTCTCCCAGGAAAGAAAGATCCTAGCAACAAGAAACCACCAAGCACAGCTTTCAGCACCTTAAGCAACTTGCCCTTGTTGCTTACATGCTGTGGTGAATTGGACAGTTGCCATAGACACATTGTCTCGATGTTGTTATAATTGGTGCATTATGATTTTTCTCTTTTGTTAACCAACAGAATTAAAGTCTGGGGACCTACAACTTTTTTCCCCCTTTCCTTCCCTGTTTAGCAAATGGTGCACATCAGTAACCACCCACAAAGGAAGCAGCGTGTAAATAAAAAGCCAGTGCTCCCCGCCCTTCCCTTCGTTCCACATCCTTTTCTCAGTGTTCACAGAGCCATGACTCAGGCTGGGTTTAGAGAAGACAACTTGCTAATCCCCTCCCCGCTACAGAGAATAAAATGGCATTTCATTCCAAACTCTATTAATGCTCTCGCTCTGGGGATAAAGCAGCACTCCCAAAAGGCAGTGGCCACATTTTTTTTCCCTGTTACGTTGTCTTTGTCTTCTTTTGAGTGTTACATTTAGATTAGCTTCTGAGGATTAAATGTTATTACAGCCCCTGAATCTGTTAAGGGGAAGGAAAAAAATAAACCCGGTAAAGAGGTTATGGCTTAGTGCAGGCACTCTAGAGTTATCCTGAAAATGCTGGTGGTTGTGGTGTTTTGGGTGTTGGGGTTTGTTTTGTAGACATAAGATGAATTTGCTTTTGTGAAGGTTGCCTTATCACGTTTTTATTTTTGTGGTTCTTAAATATGGATGCAAGAATTGGCGGGGGGCGGGGGTGGGATGTGACTCTCTAAAAGGTAAAGCTGCAGGAGTGGAGTGAGGGGATTAGGAAGCTGTTAAACGATAAAATTGTTCTGAGGCTGAGTTTCACTCTGACAACTCCTTACAGTTTACAGAGCTGTTTCTGAAGCTGCTTACCCATGGCTGTGTGGCTTTGCATGTTGTATAGAGAGGGATGCTGATGCTCTGTGCTGTTATCGAACGTTGGTATGTTACTCTGATAGAATTCAGCCTTCAATCCAAAGCAGCTTTCCAGTGGAGAAACTGCCAAAGAGATTTACTCCATATGGGACATAATTTCTAAGAGTTCCTTTTAATGGTCCTGAGATCTTTACACTTAATGGGCATGAGTATTTAAGGTGATTACATTAGAGAAACTGGCATGTAGTAAGTATCCTCCTGGGCTGAACGCGGAGCAGAGAACCATGCCGATCTGGAGGGGTAAGGGGAGAAAGTTCACAGATGGCCTTTCTGCTGGAAACAGGGAATTTATGGCTTGCTTTCAGTACTTGTGGAAATCAAGGCTTTATTGAATTGCACAAAATTTTATGGGGCTGATGGCCCATCAAAATGACAACACTAACTGGAACCTAGAGCAATTCTCTTTTCTGTTTTTCTTTTTTTCCCCCTTGCTTGTGTTGATCTGAAAAGTTCTTGAGGTGATTATGGCATTTATTAATCTGGAGTTTATTAATCTTGAAATCTGCTATGAGGCTTCAGATATTTCAGCAGAGGTTTCATGTATTTCAAGAGGGCTGTGCCCAGGAGTCAATCTCTGAAATACTAACTGTATGGACAGTTGTGAAGCCCAAGGAGAAAGGTAAAGACATCATAATTTGCAAACAAAATTGCTCTGGGATTTCTCCTGTCATTAGATTAAATGAATGATTAATTCAATGTTGAAATGAAGAGCTTCTGCAATAGAGATTTAAGAGTTTTCAAGAATGAAAGACTGATTACCACTGGGACCTCATCCCCAGCCTTATCTCAATACAGAGCTTTGGTGACCTGCAGTGATGATATCTTCACAAAAATGAGTTTGACTCCATCCCAGTCCTGTGCTTCCCTCAGTCCCTGGTTTGTGTTAGTTGTTCCTGCTTCCATCTGTACTGAGTCTGTTTCATAAAATCTTTAACTAAAGGGATGAGTTATTAGTCAAAGCTTTGCTGTTTCTCAGATTTATGAAGTTGGTAGAAAATTGGAATACTGCTGTAGGAGAATAAGGGGCATGAATTTCCCCAAAATTACTTCAAAAGAGAGTAAAAGAGTAGCTGGGCCAGTTTTGACTTTGTGTCATTTTCCATGGTGTGAATTTTACTGAAAGAAAAGCTTTCTGATCATTTTCAGTTCTGCTTCACAAAGACTTTCACTCATTTACATTAGCATGTGAACGTTTTTGTTATGAGCTCTGGGAGACCCCTTTTTAAGCATTTTTTTTTCTACCAGATTTTGAGGCAAAGTCTGTTCCCCTACTTCTTTAGTAATGTGATATGTGACAGTAAAAGTCAAATATGTGTAATGGATTTGTGTAAATGTTCCAGCTGGGCCAGATTATTCTGATAGGAGTTGGAAGTTAAAATGTATTAGTATTTAAAATGTATTAGTTTGTATACTTCATCCAAACTGTCAAATCTTCTTTTCAAAGTTCATTTTAGTTACAGAATCCATCAGGTTGGAAAAGACCTTTGAGATCACCAAGTCCAACCTATCACCCAATATTACCTAATCACCTAAACCATGGCATCAAGTACCACATCCAGTCCCTTTTTTTAAACACTTCCAGGGATGGAGACTCTACCACCTCCCTGGCAGCCCGTTCCAATGGCCAATCACTCTTTCTGCAAAGAACTGCCTCACATCCAGCTTAAACCTGCCCTGATGCATCTTGAGACTATGTCTCCCCATTCTGTCACCGGTTGCCTGAGAGAAGAGACCAATCCCCACCTAGCCACAACCTCATTTCAGGTAGTTGTAGAATAGTTGCAGTAAGGTCCCCCCCTGAGCCTCCCTTTCTCCAGGCTAAACGACCCCAGCTCCTTCAGCTGCTCCTCACAGGGCTGTGCTCCAGACCCCTTGTCAGCCTTGCTATCCTTCTCTGGACATGTTTGAACATCTCAACACTTTGAGTGTCCCAGAGCTGGACACAGTACTTGCGGATCATAGGATCATAGAATCAGTCAGGGTTGGGAGGGACCACAAGGATCATCTAGTTCCAACCCTCCTAGCATGGGCAGGGACACTCTACCCTAGATCAGGCTGGCCACAGCCTCATCCAGCCTGGCCTTAAACACCTCCAGGGATGGGACCTCAACCACCTCCCTGGGCAACCCATTCCAGACGCTCGCCACTCTCATGCTGAAAAACTTCCTCCTCATGTCCAGCCTGAACCTACCCACCTGCAGCTTCCCTCCATTCCCCCTAGTCCTGTCACTCCCTGACATGCTGAAAAGTCTCTCCCCAGCTTTTTTGTAGGCCCCCTTCAGATACTGAAGTCCATAAGTAGGTCACCTGAGAGCCTCCTCTTCTCCAGACTGAACAGCCCCAACTCTGTCAGTGTCCTCATAGGAGAGGTGCTCCAGCCCTCTAATCATCCCGGTGGCCCTAAGATGTTGGTTCTAAATAAGACTTTCACCCAGTTAATAAAATGATTTTCTAACCTAATGTTCACAGCATCATCTTTCCTCTCAGGCTTGGTGAGGACCGACTAATAAATCTGTTGAATGAACTTAGATTGCAGTTCTGTAAGTGCTGAAAAACTAGTGTAACACAGGAATCTGTCTTTCCAAAACTGCAAAAGCATTTCTTCAGTGGTGCATTGGTAGAACTTGGGAATTTGTAAAATAAGCCTTGAACAGGAAAGAGTAGAATAGCAAAGGCAGAGGTGCCAAAGACTCTGTGTAGTCTATTAGGGATGTTTCTGTTGCTATCGATTTTTACATGGAGAGCACTCGTATTCTCTACTAATGTTGTCATTATAAAACTCTTAGATCAGGGTTTGTTGGCAGCCCAAATCCAGATTGTTTTCAAAAGCGTGGATATTTGTGCAGCTGTTAAAACAAACCTCAGAAATACTTTGTGCATCAGAGCACGTGAAATCTTTTCAGTCCAAAGCGCTTTACCATGGAGAATGCAGTGAAAATAGAAGCAGATCTCTGCCCTCCGATTGGGAATTCCACGCTCCACTGTGTACCATGCTGGAAGGAAGATTTCTCCAGGTTCCATAGTATTGTGTTATATATAATCACAGGTCCACACTGATGTTGAGAACTGGTGCCTTTGGTCGCCCCCTGCCCTTAGTTTAGTTGGGAGAGGTACCATGAATATTAATCAGTAACCCAACTCAGCTTTTTCCTGTGGTGATTTTCTGCCTCTTGTCTTCCAGCGTGCGTGGTGTGTAGTGTGCTGGTGGTACTGGCATGGGAGTGATTCGTAGAGGATTGAGGATAAAGTTGTCTGGGGAAGCTTTCCAAAGAGAGTGGTGAATTAAAGGTGTCAGGAGCAATAATGCCCAAGAAACCACTTGTTACCAGTGAATTAATGACTTGTTTGCTAATTAGCAGCCTAAGGCAAAGTTGAGGTAACATTCCTAACAATCTGGTCATTAATTCAGTAGCAAATTATTTCAAGGGCAATGTTGCTATTTTGAACGCTAATTGTGTTCCTGATTCTGGATTATATGTGCTGTGCAAAATGTCTTTACTTACTGTTGAGTCAGTCTCCTCCTGGGGTGATGGAAGGATGAAAGGAGAGGCCAAATGCTGGTACTAGTGGGGGATATCTAAGGAGAGAAATAGTTTATTCTTTATCTCCTCCTCCTGAGGAAGTCAACTGTGTCAGAGTGACTGTGGACAATTTCCATCATGGTGATCCATCTGTACAGAGGAGGATGGTGGTGTTAGGTGCTGTTGGCTGATAAGAGATCGAGATCCTTTCCTACCTTTTAAAGGGAGTAAAATCATCTCTGCCATCAGACCAGGCTTAGATGACTTTATTTTAGTATTTATTTATTTTTGGTTATTTTAATAATTCATGAAGCTACTCTGCTAAAATAGGTTTCTAGGCTATGGAGTCCTATCAGCTTATAGAGTCTCAAGATCAAATGGTACTCCACCTACTGTAAGAGTACTTTGCTAGGGTGGGTTCTTTTTATTCTTTTCTTTTCCTTATTACTCCTGGAAATATCTCTTGGCTGCCTGTCTGGGACGTACACCTACCACATTGACCACAATCAGAACTAATTTGGCCCAAAAAAGTGGTGTTTGGAAGACAAGAGCATTTGCTTGTTCAGGGAGAAATTGTTTCTTCAGAGAGAGGGATTCTCAGTGTGGTGCTTCCTAGGGAAGCATCTGGTCCCATTAGCTCACCCAAGACTCTTCATGTGCTGTTCTCCAAACTTAAAATGATGTTGTCTAAATGATTTTCTATAAGGATTTTTTTTTCCCAGTACTCTGAGAACTTGAAACTGATATTTATTTTAAAACAAAAAAGAAGAAAAAGTAATCTCAGTTTCTTTCCTCCCATAAGCAGACTTTTAGGCATTGAGTGTGTTCCTTGAAAGCACCATTGTTGATGTCTTTTGGGGAATGAATGGAGATCTTGCTGAGTCAGTACTCAGCAAGTTGCACAGGATGGTGAAAGAGAGGTGCACTGTGGTTTTGAAGATGAAAATATGGGCAAAACCAAGCAGATTTTTTTCCTAGTATGATGTGTAGTTTCATACCCCACCTGAACTTTGCTGGCAGCTTCATTCTCTCAAAATTTTGTTTCTGCTTCAGCAGGATATGACAGAGTGGACTGATATGCCTGATGGTTTTTGTTTGTCACCAGCAGCCCTTTGTGCAGTCTGAAGTAAACTGTAGAGACCTAGTACAGTGCTTCATGGCATTTCAGGGAAGTAACTGCTGACTGCTCATTGCAACAGGGGTTTCTTCCAAAAACCATTCCGTTAGCACTCTGACATCTTGCAAGATCATCCCACATCGGAAACATTTACTGGACCTCTGTGTTCCTCTTGTCTTGTGGTTCTGTGAAATCAGCACATCACATCTTTGGTTACTTTCTTCACAATACTTTTCTGAGAGGGCTTTGACAGACTGACAAAGAATGTGGGTCTACCATTGTCCCAGCAAGTAGTGTCCCACCTAACCCTGGAGTCTCCTGCTCTGAAGCCTTTCAAAACCCGCTTGGATGTGTTCCCGCGCAAACTACCCTAGGGGATCCTGCCTTGGCAGGGAGGTTGGACTCAATGATCTCTAGAGCTCCCTTCCAACCTCTTAAGTTCTGTGATTCTGAAATCACAGCACTAGCACAACTGATGCATTCTTAGAGCCAGGGCTGCATGCATTCTGTAACTGCATGCATTCTGTAACTGCATGCGTTCCCTTCTTGACCTGAGATCTTAACTAGTTCTCAGATGTATTTTTTTTATCTGAGGCAAGAAAATCCCTATTCGGGTCACTTGTTGGGCTGTGTGTTGTTTTCAGATTCAGTTATTGCTTGCTATATTGCTTTTCTGCCTTGTGGGAGCTGAGCCAGCTTCCTTTCTGATTCAGAGAACTCCTTCCAGCAACAAGATTCTGACTCATTCCTGCTTGGCTTCCAGAGACCGTTTTGCTGCTAACTTTAGGCTCTTCATCTTTGCTAGTCAACTTTTAGTAGCTTGGCATCTCTGGAAAAAGTGGTTCATGGCTTTGTGGGCAGGAGATCCGGTTCTGTTAACTTCTGTATCTCTTGGCAAGTGAAGGAAGAGGCAAGGTTTTCATCTTCCAAACTGGCAGTTTCTCACAACTCTGTATTCTACCATCATAATCAGTAAAGAATTTACATCCAAATGTACATTGGAATTATCCACTTGTGGGGAAAAGTCTCTTATTATTCCAAACCACTTGCCATCTGCCATGCAGAATGCTAATAGGGATGATCAGTTATTGTGTTTTCAGGTTCAGTAGGGTAGGGATCACTTCATTTTATATGCTTTTGTACAGTACTTTGCATATTGCTACCCTCTTCTTCCTCCTCTGAAGACCCACAGCCTACCACCAAAATCTGAGTGCCTGCAGCTTATGGGGGAGCTAAGGAAGCCAGTAAAATTTGGTTGAAACTGCAGTTGGTAAAGCGCAGTGAATCGTAGAATCAAGCAGATTGTTAGAGACCTCCAAGCTCATCCACTCCAACCCAGCCTTGTCCAACCAACTAGACCATGGCACTAAGTGCCTCATCCAGTCTTTTCTTCAACATCTCCAGGGACAGCGACTCCATCACCTCCCTGGGCAACCCATTCCGAAGGCAAATCACTCTCTCTGTGAAGAACTTCCTCCTAACATCCAGCCTAGACCTCCCCCAGCACAACTTGAGACTGTGTCCCCTTCTTCTGTTGTTGGAAGTGTAAATGGAAGATTTTTAGGCTGACCCATTAGTCAAATGGGAGATGACTGCTTGTCTGTGAGAATAAACTGTGTGGGAGGGCAAGAGACTGTGTGATACATTGCAGTAAGGAAAAGACCTGGAACCAGCAATCTCTGCTTCAGTTTCATCACTGAAATGGAGAGATTGCTGGATTGCCAAAATTAGAGATTATTATAGAGAACTGCTAGATTTTTATTGTTTTCCACTGCAATCTCTATATTTTAGAGCTTGGGGTTTGGTTTGTTTCTATTTATTTATTTGAAGTTTATTTTTGTTGTGGTTTGGGATTTTTGTTTGTTTTTTTCTGTTTGCTTTGTGAGGTGTGGGAGGCTTTCTGGGTTTTTTTGTTTGTTTTTATTCTGAAGAAAATGTGGTTGGGTCAGGCTGTCGTCACTGGATACAGCACAGTGACACAACAAGTTGCTGGCACTTGAGATTTGGACATTTGTGTTAACTTTCGTTCTCAGTGAAAGAATCTAATTGCTTACACAGAAGAAGATTTCAGAACAGCTTCTGTGTGTCTGTGATCAGAAGGAAAAGAGATATCTGTCCCGGGAAGGACAAGAGTGCATCGAGTGCACAAATTGCAGCGGGGAATTGTGTGGCAGCTTCGAACAAGCTGTCAAAACAAGAATGGAGATCGGGAAGTACTTGAGTGACAAATTTTGTAGGATCACAGAGTCATGCAGAAACTCATAGTGCTCTATAAATATACATTCATTAGGCACTTTTGTGGACAAGGTAGGGAGAAAGAGAATCGTGTGACCTGTTATTGAAATGCAGCTGTCAAGAGGAGAAAGAGAGAGGGGAAATAGGGCAGCCGTGCTGTAGTGTGCTGCAGACAATGTGACAAGGCACATGGAACAAGGTTCAGAAAGACAAGAATATAACTGCTTCAGCTGAGATCTGGACATAGTGCCCCTATTCTTGTGAAAACTGTCATGAGGTTTCATCCTTTTTTGTAGTCTTTTTCCTCTTGCTCTACACGATGTTATTTCTGCAAGCCTTGTACTCCATCCAGATCAGTGGCAAAGCCTGATGAGCAGTGTTTTGAATACACAAGGCTGATCAGAAATATTTCCTTCCTAATCACATTAGTCTATCCTCGTGAGGCATTCAGTTTACACTGAGCTAGGTTATGTAGCTTAAATATTACTGAATTTTACTAGGCATTTGGATAGTCTATTAAACTTACTCCATCTCTTGCTTTTCTTGCCAAACAGCCGCAAAATGACCCTTCCCTCTCTCATTTAAAGCCATGTTATCAGCCTGATGAGCAGAACCAGGGAATCCCATAGATGATCATATCATAGAATTAACCAGGTTGGAAGAGACCTCCAAGATCATCCAGTCCAACCTAGCACTGAGCCCTGTCTAATCAACCAGACCATGGCACTAAGTGCCTCAGCCAGGCTTTGCTTGAACACTTCCAGGGACAGTCACTCCACCACCCCCCTGGGCAGCCCATTCCAATGCCAATCACTCTCTCTGTGAAGAACTTCATTCTGACACCCAGCCTATACCTCCCCTGGCACAACTTGAGACTGTGTCCCCTGTTCTGTTGCTGCTTGCCTGGCAGAGGGGACCGACCTCTACCTGGCTACAGCCTCCCTTCAGGTAGTTGTAGACAGCAATGAGATCACCCCTGAGCCTCCTCTTCTCCAGGCTGCACACCCCCAGCTCCCTCAGCCTCTTCTCACAGGGCTGTGTTCCAGGCCCCTCACCAGCTTTGTCACCCTTCTCTGGACATGTTCCAGTTTCTCAACATCTCTCTTGAATTGGGGAGCCCAGAACTGGACACAGTACTCAAGGTGTGGCCTGACCAGTGCTGAGTACAGGGACAGAATAACCTCCCTTGTCCTACTGGCCACACTGTTCCTGATCCAGGCCAGGATGCCATTGGCACTCTTGGCCACCTGGTCACACTGCTGGCTCATGTGATAGTGAGGCCATAGTGTTTGCTTTGTGACAGTGCAGCCTTGTGGCCTGTGCTGAACGTTAGCTTTCCTGGTTGGTTGTTCTGAGCTGATGAGTTTGTTGAATGCAAGTGAAATGCTTCAGTTGTGTTTAATTTTCTGCTATAAATGTCAAGGATGTGCTAATGAGAGAGGATGGAACCTTGCTATGTGCTGTGTTTTGCATCTGTCCGGAGCTGTTTTTCTGACATGTTAAAGAGAAGCCATCAGTGCTACCCAAGGGAGAAGGCAGTTTTACAGGTCACTTAACCACTTAGCAGTTTTTATCCACGTGCAATGCAGCATGGCAGCACACCACACTGAGGTGACCAGATCGCCACTGAGCTTAGTCTGAAAGGTGTGTAATGTACCCTGGACATGTGAATGTGCTGACCAGCTGATTTCTCCTTGACATGCAGAAACTGCTGCTGTGTGCTCGGGGCTTCGCTCTCAGTGCTGCACATGCTCTTCATTGCTGACCTGTGAGGCTGGCTGTACTGTAGTGACAGTGGTGACTAAGGAGGTGTGCTCAGTTTACCTCAGACACTGCTCCTAGTTAAATAATGTAGCTAACAGTTGGATTTTGCAGCCCAGGTCACTGCCCCATCTATGTTGCTGCTTGCAGCTGTGTACTGAAGCTCTGAAATTGTTTTATATGAGGCACCCTGCATATCTTTGTTCTTCACTTTCTGAGCAGAGATAGCAAAATGTCTAGGTTTTTGATACCACCAGTCTTTTAAGGTTTTTTTTTTTCCCCTCTTCTTGAATGGTTTCCCAGAGTAAAAGGTAAAAAAGAGGATCTTGCTCTTAACTCCATCTGGAATTGCTGTTCTACCCAGTGAAGCCAAGTGATGGTGTGGCACTCACTTTGCACTAGTCTAAAGAGCTGCCAAGTCCTAAAAGCACTAAAGTTGTATCTCTCTTGGCTAGTCTGATTTTTCAGCTGGGTGGAAGAACTAGCAAATACATTCATATCTTCCAGCTTTCCCTTGCTTTCCAATACTGAGTCCATAACTCTTCCAAAAAGGAAAGCTGTCAACAGCAACTAGGCAGCAGCCATTGTGCTGTGTTTGAAACCTTCTGTCTCTGGGGTCAGAATCATGATGATAGGGCCTTAATTGCCTCTTGCACGAAGTTTTTCTGTTTGTCTTTGGAAGCTATGTTGCTTCTTGATTAAGTGATGGACATTTAGACCAGCACTCTTCCTGCTATTGTAGAGTTTATGATGGAAATTCTCAAAGAACCTTGCTTTAACCTCCCAGACACTTAGCACTTCTTCATGAAGTTTATATCCATGTAGAAATGAGTTTGCCAAGACAAATGAATGCAGTTATTGACTGGAGCAGCCATTACCTGCTGCTATTGAACAGTTAGGAGGGGGTTAAGAAGAAAACCTCTTCTGAGCCACTAGATTGGCCCTGACTAAGACGAATGTCTAATTCACTCCCAGCATCCTTACTGCTGCCAGTAATAAAAAGCTTGCTTCACATATTCACCCCACTGCAGACGTTTCTCTTAAATTAAATATCAAGAGGACATATAATAGCACGATTCCACGCCAAGCCAATATTATCAGATTGATGTCAGCAGTGATAATAGAAGAAGGATAAGTTGATGAGATTTCATTTATTAAATAAAGTAAAAGGGAATATGCAGTGATAGAGAGGATTTGGTAACTCTCGGTGTGTCAAAATGCAGCAAGATCATGCTCGTTTTGTCTTACCTCAAGGGATAGGAGAGAGAAGGATGCCCTTTGTTTCATTTTAAGAAAACCTCTTCCTTGTTTTCCAGACAAAGACCTGATTAAGATCCCTCCATGGGAGGGGAAGATCTGAAATAATGGATTTCATGTGTACATAGCTTTCCTTCCCATTGAACAGTGGTGAGGCAAAGGTTTCTTTCTCTGCTATGTTGGGGGACGCCCTGCTAATGAGCTTTATTTCTGAATTCATCCTTTCTTTTTTCCTACCTGTCATCTTTTCTCCTTTCTTCTTCCTTTAAGGAGAAGAGAGCACATGTTATTGGTTTAATCTTTCATATTCTGTATATCCTGCATTTATTTCCAAGGTATTGTCAGAGCTCATCTTCCATTCATCCCTGTCTGCAGGTATTGTTGTAGCCCCTCCCAGCCCAGCCTTTCTCTCTTGTCTTTTTGCTAGCTGCTGTAAATGAGCCTCTTGCCTCTGTTTTGCTAATGGTGGTAGCAATTGCAACGTGTTTTATTTTAGACAGAGGCTAATTGTCTGCCTTATTTGGTGGTGGTATATTATGCTTAAAACTGTGACCCATTGTAGAAGAAAGGTCACAGCGTGCTAGTTTGCTGCTCTTTATGTATTCAAACCTCATCCCTGCTCCTCCATGTTCCTTCCCCCTTGTTGGTTAAGAAATAGTAATAAAACCCCTTAAACAATGAGGTGCTTACCAAGAGCAGTGTAGTGAAGTGTCCAGAAGATGAATTTTTCTAAAGGTTAATTAGTGCCAACAGCCTTCAGCTAGGTTGAGGTTCAAGTGGGATAGCTGGCAAAGGTCCATCTCCTTCAGAAGTTGATGTGTCTTTGCTCTCAACAGAGATGTTTGTAGTTAGCTGCTGCCGGTGCCCATCGAGTTCTTTGTGTTTAATTCCTTTTCCTTTTGGATATGTTGAAGTAGAGCCAGACAACTGTAAGATGCAACTGGTGTTATAGGGCAGTATTTCCCCCTTGTGTGGAAGTGCTGCAACCTGAAGTTAGGAGACTTAGTGTGAGCAGGAGTGGCAGTCCTTTGAGTCAGGTAAAACAGCAGTAGTGATTCTGTGTGGGGAGGAAAGCTCCTCAAGCAGTTGTTCACCAAAGCAGTACAGATATGCCTTTTCAGTCCAGATGGGTACCCCAAGCTGCATGTGGGTGACTTGTGTAGTCCCAGGCTCTGCAGGACTCCCAGGCTCCTTGGGGAGAGCTGACATGTGCTTTGTGTCCCTTTATTTCATAGCTCACACTGCTTGGTGAGATGCAGTGACAGTTTTCTCTTGAGCAGTGCTAGCTTACTGCTCCAGAGCGAAATGTCATTCTCAGTGGGATTTAACTGGTTCTGGTGAATTTCCAGTTTGCTTGTGAGTGCACTGATAGATTGCTTTGTGTAATTTGTATTGATAATTACCTTAACCAACTTCACATCGCCTTCATTAGTTTCTCTAAATCTGTTCTGAGAAGCTGATGCAATTGGTGCACAGCCACAGTTGGAGAATTTATTTTCAAGAGATAAGGGCGAATATTCTTCTTATGGTCCTGTGTACTAGGTACCAAATAAATCCTCTGTATTGTGAGACATGGCAGATGTGAACACCGATTTAGGTACTTGCTAAACCTAAGTGCATGCAGTTCTGTGTAGGCTCTTGCCTCTGGTGTCCTTTAAGCAGCCACACTCTGTGCTTCTCATTCACAGAATCACAGAATGTCAGGGGCTGGAAGGAACCTCGAAAGCTCATCCAGTCTAACCTCCCTGACAGAGCAGGATCACCTATACCAGATCATACAGGAATGTGTTCAGACAGCTCTTGAATATCTCCAGAGAGGGAGACTCCATAACCCCCCTGGACAGCTTGCTCCAGTGTTCTGCCACCCTCACAGTGAAAAAATTCCTCCTCATATTTACATGAAAATTCCTGTGCCTCAACTTCCACCTTTGCCCCTTGTCCTGTCATTGGGCATCACCAAGCAGAGCCTGGCTCCAGCCTCTTGGCACTCAGCCTTTACATATTTATAAACAGGAATGAGGTCACCACTGACCGCTGTGTAGCTTTTAAATAGCCCTCAGCACTGTGGGCTGAGCACCAAGAGGTCTCCTTAAGAAGAGAACAACAGACTTTGCACTACTGTCTGAGCCTACAGATGGATCCCAGTGTTATATTTACTCTAAGCAATGAAGGCTGATGCCGTAGGAGGGACAGTGAAGAAACAGACCACAAAAAAAGAGGTGTAATTGCCATAGCTCTCCATGCTGACAATGGCAACCACAAACACTCATCTAAATATTTTTGAGATGTTTGTACCATATTGTTCACTTCAGATGAATACAGAACTGGTTTGTGGCATGCTCTACTTTTTTTTTTTTTTGCTCTTCCATCTCTCTGTGTGAAAATTGCAAAATGGCCTTCAGTTTAACATGGCTGAGTTTCAAAAACCTAATTTTAAAAGTCTTAACTTCTTCAATGAAGTGAGGGATTTGGTGGTATTTCCTGACCTGGTATTGTTTGGTATCATTTCCACAGTCTCACTGATTTGATTAGAGTGACATTAAAGTTAGTGACAAAGCAAAATGCCAACATTATGAGTTTCTGAAGCTCTCCCTGGGTTCTTTTCTATTCCAGAAGTTGAAGGTGGTGGTTTTTTTTTTTTTTTTTTAGAATATGGATTTTTAGAGGCTTTAAAGGTGATTTGCTATAGAACATAGAAATTAGAAATGTGCACTAACCTCTAGGGACCATCATGAAATAATTTTCTTCTAAAGCTGTGAGATTAGTGAAGAGGTGGAAAAATATGTCTGCATAGTGTCTTTGGTGGTTTCTGACCCAAACTTCAGCGATATAGAGTGTGCCTATCAACCTGTAACTGCTAAATTCTTTGCTTTATGCTGTATGTTGGCAGTGGGACTGAGACTGAAGAGGTATCATTTGGAGTGTATCTCAACCAAAGTATTTTGAGGGAGGAACCAGATTGCTGATGCAGAAAGGACAGAAATGTTTTGGTTATTTTTTTTCTTCTTTTGGCCCCTCTGCTTGCCTTCCTGAGCATCTTAAAAGTGAGCATGATTTGGAAACTCTCAGCTGAGCTCTCCAAAAGCTTTTAGATGATCTTGGTCCAAGATTTCTTTGAAATCTGTTCCACCTGAGATGAGGCATGCCTGGGAACAGGTCATGTTTTCTCTCTGCCATGCTGTGAAGCCCTGTTGCTGGATGGAGTGCCTGTTGTTGTTCTTGTGGAAGTGAATACATCATAGTATGGCATTAATGCCTGCCCGTGGAAGAGGTGCATTTGATATTTGGACACAAATCTCTCTAATCACATTGGGGCAGAAAATGCAAAGGATTAAATGGATTTATGGTTTAGGAAGCAGCATCTGAGGATTGCAACACCTAAGCATATGCTCTCTGGTTGTCTGATAAAGCAGTTGTGCTGCAGACTCCTGCAATGTCTGTCTGCCTGTCTGTGCAGCTGATGACACTGTCGTTGTTGCTGATGACACTGTCGTTGTTGCTGGTATTGTTTTACAACGACCTTCCACTTTATGGTACTGTTGCTGATGATGTGCCATATGTACACATGCACATTAGAGTGTAAGAACATCATCCCTAATTGTTCTTGGGTAGCTGTCAATGCCATTTACAGGGTTTGAGTACTAATTGCTTCAGAAACACAAAGAAGCAGATATCTGGTGTTGCCTTTATTCCGTTTTCTCCAGTCGGTAGGAGAATAGCAATGCTTCCAACCAACCTGCATTTGTTGAAGTGTTTAAATAGATGAAAATACAATGATGGAGACAGCTTATTCAACAAGTCCGTTCAGTTCCTTATCAGACTGTGCAGAGATCTAGTGCAGGCCCAGTCAGGATTCCTGAGTTCTGCCAAAGATTTCCAATATGAGTTAGGGAAATCATTGAACCTCTTGGAATTGATTTTTTTTTTCCTCTTTTCCTCTTTTCTCCTGACTGCAAAAGAAAGAGGAACTTCTATCTAAGTGTAAAACTGCCTTCCACACTAACCTAGAAAGGTGTTCTCTCTTTCTGCTAAGTACCCTAGGCTTTTCAGCCAAAAGACACTGCAGGTCCTTTAACTGGCTTTGGTGATTGCTGTTCCTACCAGTTCCTCTGTTAGGACTACTCTAATGGAGACTGGGTCTCCAGTACCAGATTAGTATGTGTGTCACAGGTAAGGTGGTAGTAAGTGGGTGAAAACTCCTCTTCATACTTTTTTTTCCTGTGCTTATTTTCCCCACAGGAGAAGGAACACTGACCCTGTCTGTGCAAGCCTGCAGGCTGAAATTTTGAAGTGCTACCAAGAAAACAAATGTGAAGTGCTCAAATGCTCCGAGCTGGCTAAGGAATATCAGCGCTGTGTTAGTGCCGCTCAGAAGGTAATGAAAGCTTCTCTGTTGTACCTACTGGCTTTGCTGTCTTGTTTTGCATGGTGTTTTCTTCTGGGAAGTGTTTCAGAGAGCTGTGGTATCTGTTAGTCCAATTGCCACGTTCACAGAGGATAATTTTTTTTTCATTCATTTTCCCATATTCATTCCACATTTCCTGTGGTATGTCTTAGGTTTGTTCCTGTCCGTGAGTCCTGTTTTACTGGGCTGCCACCAAATCACTTGCACCTGTGGTTCTAGCTTTCAAAACCAGTCACAATAATTTGCCCAAGGTTTATCTTTTTGGATACTCTGTTTTGCAGATGCTAGGCAAATCCATTTTGCTAATGTTGGCAACATTTTGAATAGGCTGTAAACATCCTCTCGTTATGGGAGTTCACAGGTGGGGAGGTCTTGTTGCTTTTCATTGCTGCAGGATCAGAGCTTCTTTACTGGGCAAAGCTGCTACCTGTTAAGAAAAGTGCATCATCTTGTGAAGAGAGTCAGCAAGCCTTATGGCTATTCCTTCTGAGATGCAGAACCCTGGTAGATTCTTTTGATGCCTTAGGACAGCAGCTGCTTGGTACCTTGGAAGATTTTCTGGCTCTTGAAACAGGTGAAAGAGAAAGGAAAAATTTGGGCATTGCATGTAGGAGATGGTCTTGGTAAAAGAGAATGGTAAGATACATGCTGCTGCTTGAGATATCTGGAGTTCAAAGGATGCTGTTCCTGGTGGTCCTTTCCAACCACAGCAATTCATAGTGATTAGATGTTGTGCTGAGGGATTTGGTTTAGTCAGTGACTCGTCAGTGTGAAACTAATAATTGGACTTGATGATCTTGGAGGTCTTTTCCAATCTAAGAAATTCTGTGGTTCTGTTCCCCACGTGAGAACTCTGTGGGTCAATGTCCCCCAGTGGCAGACTTTTCCTTATTTTTCAAGGGTAGAAAGTTCTCCAAAAGTTGCTGAGACTAAGGTGGATTTGGGGAAAAGGATGGAGCCTTCTGGGAATAGAAACCCGAGATTCCTCTCGTGGGATTACTAATGCGAAGGCTGGGGGAGAGGTGGAGATTTCATAGAAGCAGCCTTTCTCTGTCGCATTAGCATTGTGAGGGGAAGCTGTATGCCTGATTTAAGTATAACATGAAACAAGCTGCCAGCCAGCTCCCAGAAGAAACTCGACAGAAGGAGATGGGAAAATTGTCAGGATATATTAGACCAAATGTTGTTGCTAGTCCTAGTGGAATTTTTTTCCTTCCTGTTTACAAAGAAGGTCTTTGTATGTCTGCAAATCAGCGAGGTTAAGGCTGCCAGGGAAAGGGCTTTTCTCTGATATCTTTAAAGTCCCCAGCTCCCAAAACATGTGGTTTCTTCTTTCTCAGCTTTAAAGTAAAGCAGTGCCAGTACCACTGCTTCGCAATCCGTGCCCTCTGTTGCTGTGCATGGAGCACCGGTGCAGCTCTTGCCAGCCTCTGTTACCTGATGCTTCCTCCTTGCCTCCTGCGAATCAGCCTTGCAGCCTTTTTGGTGGAGTATATCTTTAGCAAATGCATTTACCAATACATCTTTATTGCATGTGGTGCAGGCGGAATGTGATTACCAACAAGACAGATTGCATTAAACTTCAGCATATTTGCAAGCTGTGGCTCCAACCCGCCTGAGAAAGGGGCTGGGACACTGCCAGCCCTGAGCCTCAGCCCAACATTATTAAAGAGTAGATTGGAAGCTAAATGACTACTAACAGCAGAGGGCATTGAAAGATCCTATGAACTTGGATCTTTTTTGGAATTGGGTGGTGGTGGGTTTGTGGTAGATTTTTCTTTACAAACCAAGACCTGGGGGTTGGTTTTGTTCCCAGAGTGCTCAATGCACTTAAGAAATTTTTTTCCCCTCTGTTACAGAAACCTCCTTGAAGGAGCATTGCATGCAGATGAGGACAGTATGGCAGGAAATCTCCTTGCTGTGTTTTAAGAAAGGGTGAGAGAGACTGAGGAATAGGCAACTGACCCTTGCAGCTAGATCCAGGCACTAGCGCGTTCTGCAAGTAGAAATTCAAACAAAACTTGTGTAAGGCAGCGTATCTTTAGTCCCCTTTGTTCCAGAACAGCTCAAACCCTAACAATTTGCCTCACTGCTCTTACTGTCTCCTCTGACTCCTGAGATATATGTAGTGATCACAAGCTGTTGTGTTTTTTCATGGGGGATTAAAGCTCCCTCCTCCCTTCCCCTTTTAAGCTGTTATTTTTCTATAAGTTTAAATTAGCATCTACCACCAAATGGCTTTGTCTCACGCATTCCTCATACAGGAAATTCAGGTTGGAGGAATGTGGGGGAGAGGGGCCAGAATCTTCTTCATTTCTTGAGTGGGTTTTTTCCTAGTTTTTGTTTTTGGTTTTTTTTTTTTTTCTCTATTAAGCAAAATTTGATTTCTAGTACAGGAGATTGTAATCAAAGCTGGATGTGTGATTTCGGCTCTCTTGCACGCTGGTGATTTGTTCTTCAGCTTTTTACTAAAGATTTTATAAGGCTTGGTGAATATTCTTTAATGAAGCATCTGGTTCTCTGCAAGTTCCTTTTGATGGCTGGTAAAAATGTCTCCAGGGCATGGTATTCATTAGACTCAGAGAAAGCAAGCTCTAGTTTTCTAGTGAAAATCACAGAGTACAGAGGATGAGAAGAATTCTTCCTGTCTTCCTCCTTACTGTGTTGCTTTGAGACTGTTCCTTTGGGCACCCGTTTCCCTTTGCCTGGTGATTTGTGCATCTCATCTCTGAGCTGGGAGCTGAGATGTACCCTCAGTTACTTCTGCCCCAAGGACAAATAGATTGAGTAATCATTTAATGAGTTTTGGAATTTGTTTTCTGCTCATTTCCTGTGCAGGCCTTCTTAGTGCAACAGGTTGCTCAATTGTAGTGCATCACAGGGATGTAACTGACATTAAGTGTGTTGTATGTTTTCTGGCCATCAGGATTTCCTTTGTAGTTAAGGGAGAGAAAGAAATAGGTACCACTAGAGCATGGAACACCTGATCCTAAAACAGTCATTTGAAACAGGTCAAGTGAAGTAGCATCCACAAGTGAGTATTTCTCTGCCACTTGAGAAGCAGATCCAGACCATGAATTCCAATGCTTGCAGTGGGATATTTACAGAGCTATGGGAGTGGGGTCCTGCTCTGGTTCTCCACCTTTGTAGATGGCATGTTTTCAGCTTGCCCTGCCTAACCTGCTCACTAATTTAGCTGTTTATACCATCCAGAGTGTTCAGTTTTGGTAGTGTTGCCATTGGCTCACTGAAGTGGCATCAGCCTGCGCAGGCTCTGGGTTGCTCGCTGCATTCTGTGCTTTGCTTCTGTGGAAGCTCTCAGAGTTCAGAGTTATGTTGCTGTAATGTCTCCTGTTTCATTTAGGAGTGTTTTATCTTTTCTGGGGGTCTGTTTTCATGGCTCTGCAGAACTTCAGCTACAGCATAAAAATGGCTGGCTTTAAATCTAATAAAAGCTGAGATAATGGGACAGTGGTGGGAGGGGCAGTTCCCATTGTGTCTCTTAAAATTGCCTGTAGTTTATTGACCACGGGTTTCAGCGAGAGCTACCGCGGCCGTTAGATAATGAGAATTGAAAATTGCTGCTGCTGCTTCCCCAAGGTTTTATCTTGTGCCAGCGAGAAGAGGCTCTGGAAGGAAGAGGAGAGTGGACAGTGGAAATCTGCATTATTTCTTGCTTTCGAGTCCAGGGGGAAGGGAAGGACAAATGATTGATTTACTTTTTTAAAGCCTAAGTCCTCTCAGTGAATTGGTTCCCTCACCCTGCAAATACAGACTCGCATGCAAGCCTTTCAGAGCATTTGTGACCCGTTATGTCCTGTTCACACAAGTAGGCAAAGCTGAATTTCCATTGAGTTCTAGTTGTATAATTTGCTTCATAATTGATGGTTTTGCCAGGGAGTCTCTGACCAGCTGCCACTTGAAAAATGTGACCTCTGATTTGAGATTTCAGGCAGAACCTGCTTCTTGTGACTGTGCAGGAAAATGTCTGTTAGGAAAGAGCATGTATCCCTTTCTTGCCAAATGTTTTCTTGCTGTCTCTAGGTGCTTGTCTTTCACAGTAGGACCAAGGTGAAATTTTTGTGCTCTAGCTGCTGGCCAAACCGAGCTATAAAGAGCTGCATACTCAGACACGTGTATTCCCTTGTCAATGGGAGCTGTGTACATGGAGCTAGGAGCCATTCATAATTCTGTGCTCTTTCTCCCTGTTCTGTGTCCAGCTTCTCACGAGTCTGCTGTTCATAACAAAAGTAAAGCTACTTCTGTCAGGGCTGTAGGGCTTGTCTAGATGAAGAAATTAGAATGCAATAAACTGATGAGTGAGTTTATGGTACAGCAACTTCTGTGTATGAACATTCTGGGTTTGTGATGGAAGTGCAGGGAAAATTCACACTCGTTTACTGTGAGTCACTCTGCTATGCAAACAAGTCCTTGCAAAACACTGATTGCCTGGATTCCATCATAACCTTGAGTTGACTGCATTCTCTTTTGCCCTTGACTGTAATAAAAGGAACATGGTCCATTTACTGTGCCTACTTTTCCAAGCGATCCCTGTGAAAGTGCAGTTCCTGATCAGCACACACAGCAAAGCATTGCAGCCCTGCTTGAAATTTGTCTGTAATCTGTGGCTGGTGACTTGGATTGCTGAGAAGATGCTGCAGGTAGTCATGCAGTGTCCCATCCTGATGGAGCAGTTTCACTCAAGCATTTTGGATCTTGCTGAAGCATGGCCAGCTGGGAACTTTGATTTCCACAACCTGAATCTATCTCTGCTTTATAGAAACAGCTTCAGGATGCATTGAGTGCCACGGGCTGCACTGCAGGTATCTCTCTCTGATCACTCTTGGGCTCTGTTCTGAAGGATTGCACAATGTTGTATATATTATGTACTTAGTGAGGTAGAGAGTAGCAGCCAGTGTGTGTGACTGTGGGAAGAAAGTTTTGGCCAGATACACTGAGGTCCATATCCGCACTTGAGGAATGCCAGGATTTCACCTCCCTCAGGATTCTACAGAGGTAGATGTTAGATGTTGAAGCCTCACTGAGAAGATATATTTATATCACAGAGTATGCTGCATGAAATGCAATATATCAAACTTGGAAGGCTCTGAGGTTGTTTGAGCTTTCTGAAATTCAGCTTTGTCGTTTCAGCTAAATCTGCGTTTCATGTCTGGGGGGTGATATGCTCAGCCATCCTCAGCCAGCTAGGTACCTGCCCTGCCTTTGGTTGGCTGATCCTTGTTCAAAGCAAACATATCTGTAAAGCATTTTTCTTGCCTTCTCTGCAAAGTCAATTCTCTTTTAAAAATCTTTCTGTCTTCCAGCCTTTATTTGTGTAAATGCTGTGCTGATAACACTATCGAAGGAGTTTATGACTCAATAAATGGCCCCCACAAGGGACTCAGTGGAGAGGCTGCAAGCTGCAGGCAGCTGCTGTTTGTTTAGTCGTAAACACAGAGGAGAGAGCAGTAGTGGATTAGCTGTACCCAAGCATACTCTGACCTGTTCATCACAAAGGTAAAAAGGAGCTATCTTTTGCTTCTAATGATAAAAGATGGAAATAGTTATTGTTTTGATTTTTTGAAAAGGCAATAGTTCTTGGTTTTGGTGAGTCTTGAGTCTATACACAACCCTTCATATCCTCAAGAGTTCATCAGTGGATAAGCTGAAAATACAAAGCTGCCTGAAAGGATGTGAACTGCCATTTTAATATATGAGGCATGTCCCTGAGTAAAATGCTGGTTTGCTTAAAATAGAAATGGCTGCTGCCTATACCTGGCATTTAAGAAACTAGGAAGCTTAAGTTCTTTATTTGCTTTGTGTCGCAACACTTCGAGAAGCTCTGATGTTCCCCACAGTCTGGTGTGTCCTTAGCATTTATTAACCCGCTGTCTGCTGCCTGTAGTCCAAATAAAAGCCAAAAGTGGCACCTCCTGCAGTTTGTAAGTTTTGAATGAAACAAGAGAGTAAATAAGCTTAAAACCTTTTCTGCAGACTTGGCTGTGCTTCATATCTCCTCTTCCAGTGATACTTAGTCCATACATTGCATCATAGAATCAGCCAGGTTGGAAGAGACCTCCAAGATCATCCAATCCAACCTAGCACCCAGCCCTAGCCAGTCAACCAGACCATGGCACTAAGTGCCTCATCCAGGCTTTTCTTGAACACCTCCAGGAATGGTGACTCCACCACCTTCCTGGGCAGCCCATTCCAATGCCAATCACTCTCTCTGGCAAGAACTTCCTCCTAACATCCAGCCTAGACCTCCCCTGGCACAACTTGAGACTGTGTCCCCTTGTTCTGTTGCTGGTTGTCTGGGAGAAGAGAACAACTCCCACCTGTCTACAGCCTCCCTTCAGGTAGTTGTAGATAGCAGTGAGGTCTCCCCTGAGACTCCTCTTCTCCAGGCTGCACACCCCCAGCTCCCTCAGCCTCTCCTCACAGGCCTGTGCTCCAGGCCCCTCACCTGATCTTTCCATCTCAAGTTCTTGTATTCATTGCCTGATCTGGATGCAGGACTTCTGGCCTTGTCTGTATTGTCAAAACCAATCTGTTGTCTAACAGGTCAGTGCAAGGTCTGTGTGCACTTATTTTGGGTTTGTTTGTTTGGGTTTTTTGACATTGTTACAGTGAGGCAGAGTTGCCTTTGGGTAGAATTGTTGATGATTCTGATTTCAGTAAAGTTGATCTAAGCATGCATATTTCACAGGTGGTTCTGAAGGTAATTTTGTTAAAAGAGGTAAAGGAGTAAGATTTCCATTACAATTTCCGGAGGTGAACTATTTTGGTGTTTTGTTACTTATAAATGTGGTCTGTGCTATGGTTCTTGTTTTAAAACTTGGTTTGCCTGAACCCATTTAAAGCAGTCTATTTTTTTTTTTTTTTCTTATAATAAAGATACTGTAAGAGCAATCCAGTCAGGGAAGAGGAGTCATAGCTGACTTGATGCTGTGATCATAGAATCAGTCAGGGTTGGAAGGGACCACAAGGATCATCTAGTTCCAACCCCCCTGCCATGGGCAGGGACACCCTATTCTAGATCAGGCTGACCAGAGCTTCGTCCAGCCTGGCCTTAAACACCTCCAGGCATGGGGCCTCAACCACCTCCCTGGGCAACCCATTCCAGGCTCTCACCACTTTCATGCTGAACAACTTCCTCCTCACATCCAGTCTGAATCTCCCCACCTCCAGCTTTGCTCCATTCCCCCTAGTCTTGTCACTCCATGATAGCCTAAAAAGTCCCTCCCCAGCTTTTTTGTAGGCCCCCTCACATCCTGGAAGGCCACAAGAAGGTCACTTGGGAGCCTTCTCCAGACTGAATAGCCCCAACTCTCGGTCCTCATAGCAGAGGTGCTCCAGCCCTCTGATCATCCTCGTGGCCCTTCTCTGGACACTCTCCAGCATCTCCACATCCCTCTTGTAGTAGGGGCTCCAGAACTGGATGCAGTACTCTGCAGTACTGTCTGATGTGTTCTTCGGGTGGGTGAATCAGAAAAAAAAGGCTCATTTGAAGTTAAGTACCAAGATTTCTAGCAAAGTAGAGCTGTCAGGTAAGGAACATGTTTCTTCTCTGCAGTGGGTTTGTTTTCCTCTCTTTCCAAAGACTAGTTACATTTTAGCTTAAATTAATGGCACCTAAATGGATCTACTAGATTTCTCTTGTGTGCTCTTGTGGTGCGTTAGGCAGTGCTTTGCTCTGAAACTGTAACCAGTATTCAGTTGGATTTATTTAGCATGGGAAGTAGTTGCTTGGGGGTGAGAGTGTTGTGATGCATCATGCTATTTTAATGCCAAAGTTTCTCACCAAAGATTTGTTGCGCTGTGTTGGCAAGTTGGAAGCGGAAATTCTGACTTGGATTAATTCCAGGGGACTGATGACTGAGGAGTCTTGGACAGGAAGAAGTTGATTTCCAATTTTTAAACTATGAGTTTTGCTGCTGAAGTTAGATTGAAACAGATCCACAAAAATTGCTGTCGATAGCAAGTGCTGGGTAGAGGCACAAGGTCAGTGGTCAAATGCTTTCAGACTCTCAAGAAGTTCCAAAATAGCTGTGACTTCCATAACTTCCGTGCTAATGTTAGATCTGTTCTCTGACAACCTAGCTATAACTTGGGAAATGATTTCAGTGATGCCAAAGTCTTCATGACAAAGTGAGGAAACCAAAGATTTGTTATGCTTCTTGTTGGTCATAGTCTGTGCAGGATGATTTCCTGCTACATGCAGTTTGCAGTTTCCACACACCATCCATCAGCTGTTTTTGTTAGCAAGTCTTGGGGCTGAGTACCTCGAGGGTTAATAGGATTTAAAGCCTTCAGCAATTGGCTGATTGTGTCTGTGTTGGTAGCCTCTACAGGGCTTATTCTGTGGCACTGGTCCCAGCCCAGTGGAAGAGCTGCCATCAAGCAAGCAAGACTGCCCTACTTAGCCCTGCTTTGCAGTGTCAAAGAGAACATGGGAAGTTAATGAGTGATGGATGATCCTTTCTGTCGCTAGGAAGCCAATCTTGTCAGAGCTATGGCACATTGGAGGAGAAGGCTTGCAGAAGTTGTCCTCTGCTGCTTGCTGGTGTTGATTCTCTCTGCAGAGCTTCTTTCTAAGACTGTGAAGCATTCATCTGTTAGCAAATCTAAATTTTGCAGGGAGGTTTCTTTCTGCATCTTGCCTGCATTGTGGTTTTCACCCTGCTGTGACACTGTCTGTCCAGTTATATTTGGGATGCTTCCAAAGCAATTCAGCGCTATCAGCCCTAGCTAGACCTTCTCAAGCCAGTTTAAATAACCTTTCTGGACACCAGTGCTTCAAACACAGGAACAACATCTGTTGAAGCTGGCCTGTTACAGTGACCTGAGTGTAGTGCTAGAGTTAGCTCTGCCCTTGATACTTTAATCTCTTTTAGCAAGAAACTTTCTTTTTGCTGTAACACTGGTTTTGGTAAGAGGCCTTTCTTGGTGGTCTTTAAGAGTTGGTGAAAGGCCTTTACAGACCTCTTCATTCACACAAACTCTCCGCAAAGCCAGCACTTGTTATAATTGGAGTTTGTTGCTCTTGTAATTCGAGGGAAGCAGGTAAGGAAGCCTTGAGTTAGGATGGCACTGCAGTCTCCTGTTTCTGAAGCTGGAGGAGCACGCTGCTCAACTGTGTTAAGCCTGAATGTGCATCCAGGAATGCAGACAAAATTATTTTGACAGTGTGTTCGCTCTTTGTCCCTACTGAATGCCTGTTTGTCCTCTATAAATGGATTTCAGGATCAGCCAACCTCCAGCTCTGAGTTAGTCTAATAAGGTATGGTAGGTAGGGTTTAAAGGCCATTTTGCAAACAGCTGGTTCCCTGCATATATTAGAGGGAATGATTTTTAAAATAATGCTATTGGAAAGCTGTTGATTTAACTTTTGAAATGTCTGTATGCTGTAGTATCTCATCTCTTCTGCCTCTGTCCTTCAAGCTCCCTGCTTCCCCTCTGCCTGCTTATCTTTCTGTCATTTCCGATTACCTCTACCCATCTGCCTCTGCATTCTCTCCCACTCAGTTTATCAGTCCCCATTTGCTGCCCACAAGGACTGGGTTTATTTTTCTGAGCAGATCATCTGTTGAGTTATTTCACTGATCTGTGTAACAGAAAGCTAAGGGTTACTTGCTTCAGTCTCTTAGTGAAACATTATTGCACTGCTCTTTTATTGGGGGACTGGGAGCTCTGAACATCCCCGGTACATTTGCAGTGTGTTTGCAGGTAACTGCTTCCCTTCTCAGGTTTTAATATTAGTGAAAGAAGATCAAGATAATTTATTTACCTTTTTTTAGACTGCTGAACAGTCTGAAGTGCACACAGTGATCATTTTACTTCTCTCTGCAGTGAGTTCTCCAGTCCTACCCTGATCGAAGTGTTTCGTATGGTAGTACAGAATGTTTTTCTCTATTTAGTTGTTCCCTGGATTCTTCTTTGAGTTTACAAGTGAGGACGATTTCAAGTGTTCTGATGATCTCTTTACTGTGGGCACTGTCTTAAAAATGGAAGGGAGCACCTACTTAGACAAGTCATGCAAGCCTCTGGCAGGTGGCAGTGCCTTCCTGCAGTGTCTGAGGTGGAACCTTCCCCTTAGAGTTACTTGCACCTGTACAGACTCCTGGATCTTCAAATCTCCTTTCTGTTTGTGGGAAGTTTCATTCAGTAGATGTATCCTCAAGAAATCAAAAAACCGAACAAAAGCAAGCTTAAAAAAAAAAAATGAGATGATAGCAGCTGGAATCTTTTCCTGCTTTCATTCAGATCAGACTGTTGCAAGACTTTTACATTTGTACATCACTGTACATTCTCTGTGTGTACATTGTACATTCTCTGAATGATGTTTCCTGCTCGTGAGTTGCAGTTCTGCTGAGTTTATTCTCCTCTTTAGTAGGTTGCAGTCCCCCAGCCCAGCTACTTAAGCAGTTAGGTTTCTGTCTAGGATGCACCTTTCCTCTTCAGGTGTTACATTAGCACCTGAAGAAATAAGTTTTCCTATGTATCAGTCTTGACTGTTGTGGAAATTGATGATACTGAACATACTGGTTGCATCTGTCTGGCTGCCTGTATAGGGGATCATGCTAGCAGTGCCTGGCTACTTGATGGGTCCTTGTACTGCTGCTGTTTAAAATACAATCTTCTGTGAGAGTCACTTCACTGATAGGGCTATGAGCCTTTGGATCAGGGGGTGAAACTGTAGTTGGCAAAGTCTGCATGCTTTAGGATGAAAGGGGTGTTCAGAAGAAAAGAATAAGTAAACACATTGTTGTGGCATAAGCTTTAGTGAGAACTGTATAATTTGGAGGACTGTATTGGCATAAGATTAAAAAAAACCCAAAAGTTTCTAAAGCTCAGAGAATTGAGGTTTTTATCATCTGGCTGAGGCAGCAGGGCAAGTAAGATAGTGTTTCTGTTAGGTACTTGATAACTTTATGAAAGAAGTTCTTTGACAGAACAGGAGAATTTCTGGTTATAGAGATGATAAGGAGACTTGTTGATTTCTCCAAAGGAACTGGAAAGGAGACTGAATTACTGTTTGTCCCATCTCAATGCCATCTTAATTCCATATTTGAGCATTTCTTACTTCTTTTCATGGGATGGAGAGGAGAGAAATTGTATCCTCCTTCTGAGGCACTTGCTGCAGCTGAACATGGTATGTTGCTACTTCCGAATGACCCTCTGGGCTCTTTGATGCATGACTACTGTGTCTTCTTCAGGTGTACACCAATTGCTGAGTTTGAACACAAAAGATTCCCTCAGGCCATATCAGCAGGAACAGTTGAAAGCTTTTGTCTTCAGTGAAGGTGTAGCCTACTTAGAATGATCATCATTTAACAAGCTCCATAATGTTTCTGGGCCCTAGGATGTTTGCACTATGGTTTAACTTCCTCTGGCATATCAAAGTTGTATTTAATCTTTTAGTATCAAGCCTAAGTATGTTCAGGAGTGTCCTGAGGCACAGAAAATCTTCTCAGGTCTTTTAGGAGTAGACAGTCATCGAAAACTGTATTGGACACTGTGATCCAGGTAGAATTCTTTCCAGCTGACACGACAAAGGCACTGTAAGAAGGCTGGAGTGCACTAGAGAAATTTGTTAAGAGCTTTTACTGCACCAGCGACCACCTTATTCTTCTGCAAAAGCCAACCTTAAAGCATCTGTACAGACTTCAGAGTGACCTCTCTGGAGGAGAAGCAGACAAATTGCTGAGGACAGACAGGGTGTGTTCTTCTAGCAAACATCTTGAGGTGCATAGGTACCACTTGGTTCAAGAAGAACAAGCATCCTGGAAACTATTAAATGTGAAAGTCATACTTTGTCCCAGCTTATAGTGATGGGAACATTATGTGCACACAAAGCTACGGCATGAACTTGAGGCAACAGAATGCTCTCAAGTTCATTGTTTAATGCCACATCAAATGTATGCACGTTGGGAGATGAGCAAGAGACTATATGAGAGAGTTCCTTGTGTCTTGTTCTGCTGAGCCTTGACAGTTGCTGCATTAGAGCCCCATAAAATGCAGGGAAGTCGCTCTAATCATGTAGGTGTTATTAGCAGGTTTCTTGCACTGATGGATTAGAGCCAGGCTGTGTTCAGTAAACGTGGATAAATAATAAAAGGTGAGATTGTGTGCAGTGATCCCAGGTCTCCTTTCTCCAGCTGCCACCTCCTGTCTGTTTGCCGGCAACCTTTGCACAGGCAGACGGCTTTGCTTGAGAGAGCAGCCTGTGCACTCTTTTCTGACATAGCCAAAGGTGGCTGACACAAAGCCAAGGGAGAGCTTCCCTCTCAGGGACTGAAATGTCAACAAAGATGTTGTTCTGCCTTACAGGGCCCTGCCTTGCTTTTGTATAAAAACTGAACAGATGTTGGAAGGTCAGGAGCTTTGCCATATACAGAGCAGCCCCTGGAGAGCAGGGCAGAGCCTGCTCAGGTGTCACAAGTAACACTGCTCAGGGTTTAATGTGCCAGCACTTCCCCTGAACGTCTGGCTTCCCCCTAAGCTGTGTTTGGAGCTTTACCCTGATTAAGAAAATGAGACTCATGTAACCATGTTGTGCATCCATGAGCTTGGTTTCTGTCCCACTCTCTGCTTGCTGTGAACCTGCTGGTGAGTTACAGTGATGGTCTTCAGAAGGCACAAAGGCTCTGAAGTAATAAGCTCCTGTATGTCTTGTGAAAACAGGCAATTAGGTGGAGGGAAGGGACCCCAGTGGTGCTTGTGCAGGGGGGAATGGTATTGACTCACTCCTTATTAGACATTAGTTTGGTCACAGAGGAGCTTGGCTTCCAGACACAAATGTCACAAGTGTCTTCATTTCTGCTGCTCATAAAATGGCCAATTTCCACTTGAAGACTCTCACTTGCCTGAATGTTTAAGGGACTGGCTTGTACTTACCACTACAGTAAACTTCACTGGAGAGACTTAACCAGGGTGACACTGCAGCAGCTGAGAAAAGCCTTGGTTTTAGGGACTGTCCTCTGAAATATGCTTTCTCTTCAAGTGTAGATTTCCATCTCTGCTTTTGACAAACAGAAACAAAACCCTTGTTGCAAGAGAGGGCTACAGAAAGGGCCTAGCTTTCAGAAGTCAATAGGCTGATTCCTTAATGCATGTTCTCATACTTTTATGATGAGAGAAGTTAATATGATGCCAAGTGTGAGCAACCTGGAAGAAGAAAAGAGCTCATGGATTTAAGGTAGCCTGTGATTCGTACCTCTTTTTGTGTTGCTCAGCCAAGTGTTTTCACTCTTGGGAAATTTCAGCTCTGGGGATGAGAGCGACTGCTGATCCATACTAGCCTCAGAACCTTCTCCTGCTGATAAGCTGGTAGACAGTGGTCAGTTCCTTGATAGCTTGTTTTTGTTGCTGTATATTGAGGCAAGGCAGCAGTTGAAACTAGGGAAGAGGAAACTTTGCATTGTCATGTTCCCCTGTCCGAGAACTAGTGCAACAGATGGCCGTGTTTGAGCGGAATAGCCTAGGATTTGTCAGTTCACAGGTGGGTATGCAGTGTGACCACTGGCTATTATGTCTAGCAGTCCTTGTTCAGAGCTTGATCACAGGATCAGTGACTTTTGACCACCATTTTCAATCCCTGCTGGTCGTATTTGTCCCTCTATCGTTAAGCCTACTTTGGCATGACTAACAGAAGCTTTTTCTAAAGCTTATTGGGTGCACAGTGGTAGTGGAGTGTGCCCACTGAAGAGCTGGTTGCATCAGCAGGTCTGCATGCAGGCTTTGGACAGTATAACAGGGGATCATGTTTATAAAGTTTTCACAGACTACAGTGGTAGGCTTTGAAGCATGATTTCCTCTGTGCTCTGCTTTTCCACAAAATATTCAGGCACGATCCATCAAGAAGTGTGAAATATATTCAAAATCCCACTGCTGCTTTTTTCTCACAGTCAGCAGGGTTGTCCTTTCTTCTCTGCTGTGGAGTTGTTTGCTGTTGAGAATAAGCAGTCTCTCTTGATTCCTTGCCTCTCTTTGGGACATGATGCCATCAAGAAAACCAGCTGTTCCAATCTGAGAGTCTGCCTCTGCCTTCATGCTCTCTTGTCAACTGTTGAATCAATGAAGTGTTGCAGTACTATAGAGGAAAGGGCTGTGTGAAGAAATGAAGAGTGAGATCACACAGCAGGGGTATATCGAACAGGATTCATATCGTGTCACATAGTTCACTGTGGCTGTGTCTGGCACCAGATCCACTATAATAACAGAAATCCCCCCACTGAAACTTGAATCTCAAATCCCAATCCTTGCTTCACTAAGCTGTGGGATCTGAGAGTTCCCACATGGAGAAGAGAGCCAGCTAATCTGAGCATGTAGCAAGACCTGACAGCAAGTTCTGACTGCTCCTGCTGGAAAGATGGTGACTTTGATAGGTGTTACAGAAAAAATATTTAAAGGAGAGAGTTAAGGGAGATAATCCCTGGATGTCAACTGTAGCAGAAGGATAAGGTTCAAAATATTCTTCTTGTAAATCCTGCAAATTGCAGTTCTGACTCTCTCAGCATCTTGAACCACTGTCTCAAACCTTTTTCATCAATATGAGCTTTTCACCTGCGATGCTCAGATTCAATGACATCTCTGTTCAGCAAAGGAAACTGCCAGGTTGTGCTTTGACTTTGGTTCCAGCTGTTTAGTGCACAAAGCTTTCATTGCTGCTATGAAAAGCTTTTCTTAAGGGACAACATAAAGCAGTAGGAGTGTTGTGGTGCTTGAAGGTTGAAGTAGACATCTTCCCTTGAGAGGAGTCTTCCAAAGCACAGCAGTCTTGTACAGTGTTATGTGGATAAAATGTTACGTGGTTGTGCTTTAATCTGTAGCTGTCTGCAATTAATCTCCCCAGCAGGTTTGAATCTGACTTGTATTTGGACCCACCAGCCAGGTATGTAAGAGAATTTCTTCAACAGCTCTGAATTATTCCACAAGCCTTTAGGGTGTAGCTGTACATCTGGGTCCTGCCTGCTCTTCCTCATGATCCTTCGTTCTTGCTCCATCTTCGTTCTTGCTTTTTTACACTTCCTGTTGGTACTTTCCTTGGCTTCATCAGTTTTGATTTGTACTCGGCTATGGTACCTGGTCCATCCTGACAGCTGGACGGTAAGTTCACATCATACTGCCTGTTTTGCCTCAGGCAAGCTTGCCTTCTCCCTGTAAATGCCTCACAATCAACAGTTGGAAGTACTTCTTGGTCTTGGCACAAATTTCTCAACTGCCAGTGAAATTTTGACAGGCTTCTGGAACTGTGTTGCAGAGCTGTAAGAACCTGTCCTCTTGCTATCTGACTTGGCATTTCTTATTTGCAAGTTTACTTCGAGGTATGCACTTGATTCTCTCTCTCTCTCTTTCTCTCAAATTTCAAAACTCTTTCCCTGAGGTTAAGTATCTGGAATCTTCTTGAACTTGAAAACACAAAAATTATGCTAACTCTATTGGGCAGAATCTAGAAACATGCAGATTGAGGAATGCCCATTTTCACCCACTCACACCAGAGTCAAGTGCTGTTTGGCACTGCCAAGTTCTTTTCTCCATCTTATTTTTGGTTTGCTTTGTTTTGTGGTGTGCTGGATTCAAGATGGTTGTGAGTGCTGTGCTGACACCGGGGTGGGACTTCGTTAGGTCAGGACAGTGCGTAGCAAATGTTTGAGCTGTAGGCAAGGGTAAAACCATCCTGGGCCTCTTCTGTGATGCTCTGTGGTTGAAATTTAAGCTGTGGGTGTTTCATGTATGTTCCAAGCTATGTGTGGCTCAATGATATGAATATGAGTGAGTGATATCTTCCTCACTACCCAGCATGAGCAGTTCTGGCTATCTGTAGGACTTCTCTTGTTGTATGTACAAGCAAGCAAGACATATGTTACTGCCTGGTTTCACTACCTCCTTCTATCTCTTTGTTTACTCATCTCCTTCTGGAGACTGGGCTTGGATTTTTTCCCCCCCCCCCTCTTTCTCTCTGTCTTCAGTTTTTCACCTGCTTCCTTCCAGTGTCTCTGCACCCTCTCCCTCCCTTTTCTCTTCTGTCCCTTCGTTTGCATTCCTTTCATTTAAAAATCTGTATTGGAGCTGACACCAGGCTGCCTACTCCCTGCAGCACTGAACTGGCAGTTTGGAAAAAGGAGGCTGCAGTTCCCTCGGGGGCAAGACAGAGTTCAGTGTCTGTCTTATTTTTAAATATGCATCTGAACATGGCTGATCAGAGCAGCAAAAGAAGTCTTTGGGTTCTGAATACTGCAATCTTATCAGGACCTAGAGTAATTCTCTGCACCTCCCTGTGCTCCTCATTGAACATGAAAGCTTTCTGGCATAGGTGAGTTTGACTCCAGAAAACACAGGTAACATTCAGAGAGTCTGTGGAAGGAGGGTAGAAAGGTGTAGGTGCTTGTGTAGACCTCAAACCTTCATTTTCTGGTTCAGCTTCTTTCTCATCTTGCCAGATTCATACACTTCTGTTTTTAACCTGAAGGGATCCCAGAGTACATTACTAAGCTATACATGAACCTTGCCTAATGCTGTTTGCCTTGGGCAAGTAAGACTGTTGACATCCTCACGCTGGTGCTGTGAGGGGACAAGCTGAGGTGTCCTAGTTCTATGTTCTTATCACAACTAGTGCCTTGACAAGGTACCAGAAATGGATTTGCAGGATTCTCAGTATGACTAGCAGCTCTGCTAAGGCAAGTTATGTACCCAGCCACGAATTTCCTAAATGGTTTTGCTGCTGGCATCTGTTCATCAACAGTGATGTAGTCACCTAAAGGGCAGGAAAAAGGCAGGTCCAACAGCTCTTGCCAGAGGATTAGGATGGGAAGTGAAGGAGAGCATATGGAATTAAAGGTACAGTCATAATTCTGTTTTACTCAAGATGTATGTAGCTTGGCAGAATAACAGAGTCCTTACTCTTGTAAAAATGTGTCACAGAGTCTCTCAGAACCATGGGAAGGTCGAGACCTGTGTTGGAAACCTTCTGTCAGCTGTGTCACTATGTGGCATAGGCTACTTTGGTTTGACATAGAAACAGGGTAATAATTACTCCTTTCTGCAACAGAATGGATGTTTCTGATCCATGGAGTAGTCAAATCTCGTCTGCATAGATGGGAGTCTTAAACTTGATTGCAGTAAGAAGTGTGGTGGAAGCTGCATAGGCTCACCTTCATGTTTTCCCTTCCTACCATTGCTTACTGAGCAGCCTAACCTATCAGAGGGCATACTTGGCAGCATCAGGGCTCAATAACAGGTGACTGCTAAATCTGGACTGTGTTCAGAGTAGGTTGAAGTAGGCTTTACTCTGGAGAGATGAAACATACAGACTGAGGGGGCTATGTCTTAGTTCTTCTGAAGTGCTCTAGTAATGCTAGAATAACAAATTAGTTTGGTTGGAGCAAAATTCCTCTTGCAGGAGTATTTCAGTGTTTATTCTGTTTAACTTCTTTCTTTGACTTGAAATAGTGGTTAAGACTTTCCAGTTGGAGACTAAATAATTATGTGTGATGATATACGAATCAACTGCTGGGGTGGATGGATTTGTCTTTCTGTTTTGATTCTGCCTTTTTTTGTGCCAGAGGATCCATGTTTTTGGACTCTGCTGAGGTGTGTTCAGTTGCTGTCCTTGTACCAGTTTGCTCAGTGTTTATGTGGAAGAGGCTGTGCATTTGAAGTGGGTGAGGAACAGAAACAAGAGCTGGCACTGTACAGCTGATGTCTGCAGTGCTGCATATTCAGTTCTCATTTTTTTCTTCTACTTTCTAAAAATTTTTGGTTTCTTGGTTTAGAATAGCTAGTGGAAAGAGGGAGAGGCTTCACTGCCTACATAAAGGATAGCAGGAGCCAGGTGACAGACCTTCCTTGACTGTGTTCTTTCAGATCCTCCCTGCCCAGAAGGTAGCTCTGCTGGAGCTTTGGGTCCACCGAATATGTCTGTCTGTGCATCCTTTGCTGCTGAGCAGCACTGGGAACACCATAGCTTATACACTCCAGTCCTGAATGGCATTGCTCTTCCTCTTAGACCTTTCCTGAACAGTCAAGCTGCTCGTTACAGACCGTCATTTTTTTCTGAAGAATTACACTGCACCACATTGCCACCAGAGCAGAGTTCAGCAGCCCTGGGTAACAGGGTGGTAGAGTCGCCTGAAGTGGTCGCTCTAATGGCACCAGTTCTGCAGCTATTGAGGCTATGTCAGTGCTGAGAGAATTCCTTAAGAAAGCAAACAGATTGCTAGAACAGTTCCAGCATGATCCTGTGTGACCTTGCTTTTGTTGTGGTGGGGAACAGTTTCCAAAAACATCAGCAGAGAGGGTGTAGCCAAAGTCGCTTTCTCGTGTAACTTGGAGTGTTCCGGATTAGACCCTGAGTCCCTGGAGGTAAAAGGCTGCTGCGTTAACCCCACCACTGCATCTCTTGCCAAGTCTGAAAATCCAGGTTCTTAAGAGGAGCTGTTACTTGTATGACCTTCATGCGTGAAACAATTTCTCTTTTGAAATGTTTTTTCTCCTTTATCAGTTATTCATTGAAGAGTCTCTTTGCATCTGTACAATTCTGAAGGGTAGCTATTATTTTACCATTTTAATTTTCCCAGCTGTTCAAATAATTGTTTTAACCTCTCAGTGCCTGGAAATAATTTTCACATCCTGGTTACTCTGCACTCTTATTTCTTTGGTTTCGTGTTTTAAAATACTAATAAATATTTTTGTCCCCGTTCCAGGTGGCTAATCTGTGACTTTCTTCTCTATAACTTTCTATATAACTTAGATATATATACACTATACCTTCTCTATAACTTCTTCCTGATCTAGAGTAGGGTGTCCCTGCCCATGGCAGGGGGGTTGGAACTTAAATGATCCTTGTGGTCCCTTCCAACCCTGACTGATTCTATGATTCCCTTCTATCTTTAAGGCTATATTGATCAGAACGACACTCTGGCGTCAAGGAACCCCTGGACTTCCACTTTGTGATACTGAATTCTTGCATCATGGTGGTTTGTTGTTCTCCCCTTAAATGACCCTCCCCAAGAGATGCTCAGTACTTGCAGATCCCTTTAAGACCAGAACAAGTGGCAAATAGTTGAAAAGATCTTGCCATTGGCCTCTCTGGAGTTCTATTTCACTGTGTAGGGGGAAGGAACTCTACAGGAAGACCAGCAGAGAGTATGTTGACTTTCTACAGTTTTACAGGTATTAAAGTCAAAGCATTAACTACAGTAGTGGTTTCTCCAGCCCCAAGACAAGGCTGTGACAGCCAAGGACAAGGCAAAACCTCCTGCTGATCTGTCAGAGGAGGCTGCTAGTGAAGCTGCATGGGGCATTCAGTACCAGTGCAGTGTTCCAGCACAGGGTGATCCGCAGAGAAGGGAAGCTGCGTCTTTCGTGTCCCATTTGAGGCAAAGCACTTCTGCCTTTCACTATCTGAAAGGGGCCTACAAAAAAGCTTGAGAGGGACTTTTTAGGCTATCAGGTAGTGACAGGACTAGGGGGAATGGAGCAAAGCTGGAGATGAGTAGGTTCAGACTGGATGTGAAGAGGAAGTTGTTCAGCATGAGAGTGGTGAGAGCCTGGAATGGGTTGCCCAGAGAGGTGGTTGAGGCCCCACCCTTGGAAGTGTTTAAGGCCAGGCTGGATGAGGCTGTGGCCAGCCTGATCTACAGTAGGGTGTCCCTGCCCATGGCAGGGGAGTTGGAACTGTCTGATCCTTGTGGTCCCTTCCAACCCTGACTGATTCTGTGATTCTGCTGCTCTGGAGACATTCTCACATAGAGTCTCATTTCATAGCAGCAGCTTTTTGTGTATATATATATGTGGTTTGGTGTTTTTTCCCTCTTTGTCAGTGAATGTTGCTTTTCTTGAGTGTGTCATTGATGGCCTTGCCATAGGGACAGAGATAGAGATTGAAAATTAGTAATTATAATGTGATATTTTGGCCATGTTGCTGTAGTCTCTCCTGCATGCTCTCCTCACGTGTTCTGAAAGTTGTAAAAGGTGATTTATAATTCATCAAACTAAGCATAAAACATCTGACTGCATAAACCTATCAATCTGGTTCCATCTCTTTCTAGCCCTTTAATTAGGGAAGGCCTGCTGAAAAATGTACCCATCAGCTACTGAAAAATGGTGCGTTCCTGGACCCTCAGTATAGATCTTGAGTTATCCAGGTGCCAAAACGCTGTCAGAACTGACAGATCTTAGGAAATACACCCACAGTCAGAACATTATCCATTATACCAGCACTGAACAGTGGGCAGTAAGGAACTATCAGCAGAGACTGTATCTTTATCAACTTTAATTGGCTTTTCCCGTTGATAAAATCAGTGTACCTGGCAAGGAAGAGAACCTATCTAGCAGCTTTATCTTTCCATCCCAGAGCTGAAGGGTGCAGTCCATCTCCACTGACATGTGATGTGGACTTGTCTCAGCACAGTTCCTAGCAGTGCGGTGGAGCCTACAACCCACACAGAGAAGGCTGCCAGTCAGTCCTCAGTGAGTGACCATGTTTAAGCAAGTGTGAAGAATGAATTACTCGGGAGAAGTTGGAATTCATCTGTGCTCTAGTTGTTCAAAATTTACTTCAGAGAGAATCAAACTCAGTTAAACATTTCTCCGGGTCCTGACTTGCAGGCACTCTTGGATTGCAACTGTCTGGGCTGTGAAATCGAGGATCTGGGCAATGGATATGCTGATATGAAAAGGAGACAGCGAACAAGGGAAGCGGGAGCTGCAGGAAATGGCACGTGTAGAGGTTTGGGGAAGAGAACAAGCTTCTTTGGGGTTGTTTGGCACCAGAGGCTTATATGTAGCTTTACATCAGAGACAAAGGAGACAGCAACTGTGTGGATTTCTCCAGAGATGCTGCTTTGATGTCTTGCAGTGTCTTTCATTTACTGATCTATGTAAAATGTTTCTGTTTTTCCTTGGTGCTGCTTACGTCTCTTGCTATTAGATAGGTGACAGTTTTATTAGAGGAAATAATGTGGTAAGGATGATTGCAAAGCTATTGCTATATTAAGGTTATATTCTCGTTGATTAATGAGAACAACTAATTTCTTTATGAACAATTTGGCAATGCGTAGCTCCTCTCTTGCTAAATTCCACAGGGTTTCTGGGCATGAATTTATTTTAAGTTTCTATTCTGCTAAGTCAAAATCCTCTATCTTATTTCCATAAATAATGGAAACCACAAGTATGTTGACTTAGAAAATCAGTTTAGTATGTGAGCTTTACTGCAAAAGTTTCTTTTCTACAGTCCCTGGTGTTCTTAAAAACCAGACTATAAGACCATCATAGGATTGCAATCATATAACTGCTTTTAACTCTTGTATTTAAAGCTTTAGATTGCAGTTGGGTGTTCAGACAAATGAAGGAACAGTCCTGTTTCCAAAGACTGCTGTGAAGGCAAACATGCTGCAGTTGGCATGGACCACTGTGGTCTTTTGCAGTGTATCTGCTGTGCCATGGAGGCGCAAGTTGGCATCCTGGAAATGTTTATTATGTAACTGATTGGGCAGCATTGAGAAGTGTGGATGCAGTGGTGGGTAGGCTGTGTGCAGCTCTGCCCTGGCCAGGGTTAATGCAGTGCCCAGTTTAGCAGCCTCAGAATCACAGAATGTCAGGGGTTGGAAGGGACCTCAAAAGCTCATCCAGTCCAACGTCTCTGCCAGAGCAGGGTCACCTATAGCAGATCACACAGCAATGCATCCAGGCAAGTCTTGAATATCTCCCTGCTGGAGTAAACTCTAGAGCCTGCCACTCTACAAGCCATAAGAATATGATGGGCCTTATGGAAAAAAGGTGGTGTGTGGCTTGGATTTTTTTGTACTTATCATATGTCTAGGAGAAAGAGAGTAACTTCTTGTGTTCAGAAGGTTTCTTTAGAAATGTGAAGCAAGTGGGAGGGAGGGCTAACAAAGTCCATTCTGTTCCTCTAGTTCAATCTGCCAATTTACAAGACCAACCTGTCAAGTATGTTGTCACTGTTCTTTGCAGCAAGAAGGCTGACTTCTGGAGAACGTATATACAAACACGTGAATAACCTAAACCATGCTAATTCACATGGTTTGCATGGATGCTAGCCATGCTGCACTCAGGCCACTTCCATTCTGCTGATCCAAAAGCCACGGCAGTTTTACCAGGACCTAAACTGTGGCCTGGTCTTGCTGTCCAGTGGTCAACAGCTGTCTCGTGGCAGTGTGAAATAAGAGATCCCTGTGTGTGCAGCCCACGTAGATGGTAAAGAGTTGTAAGCTTCGTTATGCACCATAAAGGAATAATTCCAGATGAAATAAAACTGCAGAAAGAAATCAGGGGGTTTGACATCTTCTTTTGAGGTGGCAAAATGGTTCTTCGGTGACATGGAGTTATTAAAGATGTGGCTGTGCTAGATGCTCAGTTTGCCAAGTGCACAGTGTAAAAGTAAATGGCCTGGCTCTTTGTCAATCATTCCCTAAATGCTTGATGGCTCCTGAGTGACCATCTCCTCAGCCACCTCCTGCTTAAAAGCAAGGCTGTTTTTCTAAACCATTTGCTCCCTTTAATTGAGGGCTGTGAGCCGTTGTGTGCAAAGTGCTGCAGGATCCTTGTCGGGTAAGGGCCTTGATAAATATGTATGGTATTGTCAAGTGTTTGTAGCTACTCTGCAGGTAGTGGTGGGGAAGAGAGCTGCATACAGTTAAGAGTCGTTTTGTCTCCGGGGTCAGTAAAAACAAGATGGCACAGGGGATTGTGGGAAGGGGAGCTGCTTCAGCATCACCTACTAATAAACCAGCTATTTATAGACCAGCTGAGGCTTTCTCAACTCGATTGTTAAATTAGTATTTACATATTGGCTTCATTGTCTTGCACTGAAAATCTTATTTGCATTAGTACTTGGGCAGAAGTGCAGCTTCTCGTGCTCCACATACAGGGGTGCATTTGATCAGAGTCTGTGGTTTGCAGTGTGTGTCTGAAACCATTCCTGGTAGATTCTTGCCTTGCAAATCCTCTTCTTCCCTCAGCAGCATTTCTCCATCTTTCTGTGCCTCTCATTCCTTGCAGAAAAGCTCACCTTTGTTCCCAAATGTCCGCCACTCATCATAAAGCTGATCTCGGATGAGCAGCTTTTCTGCATAGCAATTCTTAGTTAATCTCTGCCTCTCAGAGAGAGACTTGAATTGTTGATGGCTCATGGGTAATTGAATAACTAGCAAACAAATAGGATGTGTAGATTGTAGTAATGTAGCCCAGATTCAACCCCCCCACGCCCCTATTTACATCTGTTTGAGCAAATTTTGTTATAAAGGTCTGCTTCTGTACATTTTAGTGCCAGTGACACAAGCAGCAAGAGCCACTGCTCAGTGAAGCTGTTGATCACAGCAGGCTCCACACCTGGCTAAGCAGTTTCAATCCCCTGTGTGTGTATGTGTGTCTGTGTGACTTTCAAAAGGGAAGAGAAATCTACTTGCTAGACATGTGCTTCTCTCTCACAGTCCTTGGATGACCTTCAACAGTCATTTAGCTTGTGAGGCCTTGCTCATCTCTACCTGGGCAGATATTACATCTGTGGCGTGGAGTGTTGAGGTTGAATGGATGTCTTGAAAGTGCTATGGATGAAAAGCGTTGCTGGAAAGTAAGGTATTCATATAGTGCCTCTTCAGACAGCTGATCAGAGTTCAGATTCACCTGCCTGTCTTGCTGTCTCTTGCTTCAAAGGCGTTTGGACACTGGGATTATGCGAGAAGTTGGAAGGCAGTAATAACGGGGCTGTGATGCAGACAGGTGTCACAGCCTCCGCTCAGTTTCCACTTCTTAGCGCTTGCAAGGCTGTTGATAAGGTGCTGTTATGCTGGTATTGTGTTATTCTTAATCTGTCTGTGGCCTGCAAAGGGTCTAACAGCATCCGTTTCTCTGACACCTCTGCAGGCTCTCTGGGCACCTCATTACTCTTTTCGGGAAGAGAACATTGCAATCCAGTTCCTCTGTCCGCAGAGAGCGGAGCTCATCTCGCCGTGCCAGCCTGCTTACCGTAAAGTTAGGGCTCAGAAAGCGGATTGCAGTTTATCTCTCCAGGTGCATGAGGCACGTAATATCACAGAGATAATACAGTATGTGCCGAACCCATTCACCCTGTATTTATTCTTTTTAAGATAGCAAAGCCTCAATTTCCTCCCTTTCAAAATAACTCTTCTCTTGGCTCACGAGACAGAGAGTGGGACAGACCAGCTGTGGGCGCAGGTCTGGGAAATGTGGAAGCCAGTTCCTTGCTACTCCACGTGCAGTGAGTTGGCTTCACTCCTTTCACCACTGCCTCTTCCATCTTAGCTTTAATTCTTGCTGAAGGCAGCGCCTGATGTTTGCGTTTTCAGATCTACCTTTTTTTTCCCTCCGCCTTCTTGATATCCAGGGGAGATGGGGATGTGGTTTTCTGCCAAATGTCAAGGTCTCTTCGTGGAGAGCTGACAGCATAGGTGTTTTACGTGTGCACAGGCTATGGGATGAGGCATTCTGACTCGGAAACTTTGGCTGAGACAGACAGACATTCCTCCTGCCACAGAGACAAGCAGGCGCTCTCTCTTGCCAAGCCTTGAAGTATTTGGCATGTTCTCTATTGCCCTAGTTTTGTGGAGTTGTTCCTGAAGTTGTACAAGTACATGAGAATCTTAGTTCTGTTGTTTGGTTTGTTTTTTTTTTTTTAATTATTACTTAAAAAAAAAAGGAGTAAATAAAATAACCCATCCCTCCTGCCTAGGCAGCAGTGCTATGAGAACATGACTCAGGTGCTTAAAACTAGGAGGTAAATAAAACAACCTCAGTGCATTTACTTCTAAACAGTTTTACAAGTCAGCCTTGTGGGTTTTAGAGAGCTTCTGGCATAACTCTTGGGTTTTGAATATGTGAAGAGTGTGCAGTAGAGTTCATTTTCTTGAGTGAGGGAGGATTTGCAGCTCTCTAAGAGTTCACACATCTGCAGTGCCCCTGCAAGCAATAATGAACCAACCAAAACAGTCAGTCTCCCCAGATTAGAAGAGCCCTGCATTTTTCAAAGCTCGTTTGCATTCTAATTTGTGCTTTTTTGGTTGCTCTACTTTTCAAGCCTTCTTTGCAAATGGGAGGATCTCGGGCTCTTTAGTTTTAAAGGAAAGCCAAGATTTCATGTATGAACATGATTGGGGGAAGTGAAGCTTTGACATTTTCATAGCTGTATCATATATCATCAGACTTCATATGATCTGGCAACACCTTTTATGTAGGGACTTGTAATTATTCACAGAGGGGCCCTGGCTCACCTACAGAGAAGACTGCCTGGCTCTGCAGGCCCATGTCTTTGTCCTGCCATAGGCTGACAGGGGCACACCAAGCTTGCAGGCAGCTGCCTGCATGCTTTCATGTTGGGTCCGTAGGCAGCCGCAGAGGCACGTGCTGCTGAAATTGCTGATGAATTCAGAGGCACACGCTTGCACCTCTCTGCTGCCTGAGTGGGGGGACACGTGCAGTCAAACTCCCACAACAGAAAGGTTTCCAATAAAGCTGAAACACAGAGGCATTGTTTGTCCTGCTGCTGGCAAATGCACAGAGCCATTGTGTGGGTCCTGAAAGCCTTGGCGCTTTATTCTCTGCAGACTGAATGGCAGCCGTGGGTAATAATAACACAAGATTTAAAAAAGCCAACATTATAGGGGCATTTACAGCCTGCAGAGAGAGTGAAATCTCAGCAAGGCTGAGCAGTGTCTCAAGTAATCCTATGTTTTTACTGCTTGATTAGGAAATGATGGGCAGCTCTGGAGAAATGGGTACCGCAGAGCAGATGAAAGGGGAGCAGGTTGTCTTTTTGAACTCTGCAGTAAGTAGAGTGGGACAAATGGAAAAGCTCTCTGCTAATCAAGTGACCAGCCTGTCCTTCCTATCCTGGGTGGGCTGAGGAGTTTGTATGTGTGCTTGTACACCTGTGTTTCCTTCCCAGACTGGATGGAAAGCTTAAGGCTGGCTGGTGTCAGTGGGGCCAGACTTGGTTTGCATAATTCAGAGCCTAGTGCTTGAGACCTATGGTCAGCATCAGCCAGAGGTGGTACTTTGGTAACTGTCAGTAGATCGACTCAGGAATATTCACAGCTGAAAATGTAGCTGTGGACCAGTTGTGAATAAAAGCTGATAGGATTAGCCTTCTGCCTGCAGGAGCAGCCAGGCTTTTTGTGAACTTAAATTTTGGGAAGCAAAAAATAAAGTCTCAGTTTAAGTCACGGTAATGAGAGTTAACTTACACGATTTAAGCTTAGCTGATTGATACCATCTTATGCTTGGAATTTCATTATTATCCAAACAAAGAAGCTCCACCTCATCAAGAAAAAAAAAAGGCCAATTTTTTAAGGCATAGTTCTTTGTCTTCAAAGTCAGGTCTTGAAATCACTTAGAAATCTTTTTCTCTATGTGTAACTATCTAAACAGCTTTAAAGGCCCAGATTTCCTCTGCACACACGTAGAAGTTGTATTTGATAAGCTGAAGGTAGAGGACTGGCCCATAGCAACATCCTCTCAGGATATGTCTAGGCTGCAAAATGATGATATATCAAAGACAGCCCTAACTTCGCTACTTTGGGCATTACCAGCAGGTTAACCCTGGCAGTGCTGAGCTGCTGGAATATGCACCCACCTGCTCAGACAGGTTTTGCAGCTTTCTGCTACTCAGCAGGTTTCTGAGACACTGACGTGACTGTGGTCTTTGGCATTGGTGGTGCAGTGGCTGAAGTGGTGGGAGGTATTTTAAAGTAGTAAAACGTGTGGTAGTAAGAACACATGCTACATGGCTAGGGCAGGTGTGCTTTAGGGGCTAGGCTTTTCCTTAAAGAACATTCTTATCTGTTCAAGTGTCCTGCATTGCTCATGTCAGGCAGCATGGCATAGAAATTGCTGGGTCCTGGGCACTGCTTCTTGTGTGGGGTGTTATGGGGATTCAGAAATCCCGACTGCTTCACAGGTTCATTTACTTGGATTAATGAATCTGTCCCTGCCTCTGTTTCCCCAAGAGTAATGTGAAGTTACTTACGTCACAGGGATTTATGAGCTTCTTTCTATATTGGCCACTCTGCAGAGAGTGAAATGCAGCTCGGAGGGCTCTGTGGAAGGACAAAGTATCTGAGCTTGTTCTGTTCTAATCCTGGTTACAGAAAATTGGCAAGTTCCTGCTGAAAGTCTCTTTAAAGACAAAATATAAATACCCTTATGGCCTTTTTTTTTTTTTTTGTCCTTTTCTTTCTCCCCTTTTCTCCTCTCTCTCTTTCCTTTATGTTTTGTTTTTCTTTTAAATGTTACTTGTCTTAAACTGCAAACTGTTCAGGTTGGGACCAGAGAGCTTCTCAATTCTGGCACAAACCTGTGGAAGAAGGCTGTGGGCTTGCTTTGTTTCTGCAGGTTGCAAGTGTGAAATTCAATGTATGTTAGTGGTAAAGTCTTTGTGGGAAGAGGGTGTAAAGAGGTGTTGAGTGACACTAGAAAAGAATGGTCTAGGAAGGGGGGAAGGAAGGATATAGTTAAAACTAAATATAATGCTTGCTTTTTGCCAGAACCTTTACAACAGAAGCATGGATGGATTCCCAGTTGACAGCTCTCTCGTCCCTCCTTCCCCCTCCCTTTTCTCTCTCCCTCTCTGGGGCTACTGGTTTAGGATGAGTTGGTTCCAAATAGACAATACTTTTCTAGCAGATAAACGGGCACCTAAGCAGCTGCAGTGGTATCTATCATGAACAGACATGCTGCACAGAGAGGGAAATTACAGGATGGGACTAGCATCATTTGTCATATTTAAAAAAGAGAAAGCTCCTCCTCTACTTGAGCAGTGTCCACAAGGCAAGTGAATGCCACACTTGGAAGCTGTTGCTTTCTTTTCCAGCCTCTTAATACTTTTTCAAATGCTTCTGTTAAATATTCCAACTTTAGGTCCTCTTCGTAAAGAGTGTATTTTAGACAGATGGAAGCAAGTCTCTGTCATGATGCAGATGCAGGACTATAAATTTACAGTGGAGGAGATAGGAGATAATTATTTAGGAGCCTTTTGTGGCTTACTCCAGCATCTGGAGAGGGAAAGGGACAGGAAGAAACTATAGAAATGCTGAGCTTGTTTTTCACGTAGTGAAGGTTTTCAATCTTGAACAAACGATTTGGAATTCATGTAGCAGGCAACACTGATTGAGAAATAAAGATGCGTCTCCTGGTGTTCACCATTCTCCCTTTTCTTTGCTCAGAGCCACATTCCAGGATGTAGGGCATCTAATCTGCTGTTCTCTTAACTGCATTAGTCACATTGGGTGCTGGTAGGCAGTTGCTCAGAAGAAATCAGGCTTGCTAAGATGCTGACTATGATGGCTTCTGCATTCTGGACTGAGCATGCAGCTTCTCTCAGGGCTGCTGCTTGGGTGTGCCTGTGGTTGGATACCCGCACATGACTGCATGACTGAATGTCTCTGTGGCCTCCCAGTCCACCTCCCCTGCCCATGTTCTGGTTCATGTGTCATGGCTGGTGGGAGCACCCAGTACTCCCCTGCCAAGACTGTGGGTTCCCAACCCAGTACTACCCAGCGCAGCAGGCATGACCTCCTTGCATCTTGGCTCCTTGGTAGGTTGAAAGGGAGGTGGCGATGTGAAATGTTTAGGCTTTCTGGGGTGACTTCTGAAACCTCTATCCAAGAGGTGTGGTTGAGTCATTTGACTGTCTCAGTTCAGGTCATTAACATTTCAAAATGCCTGTTATTTTGCTGTCTGGTTGCCTGAACTTGGTAGAGAGTTGTCTAATTGAGGCTTGGTGTGGTCAACCAACCAGACTTATCTTCCTTGTGATCTAATCAGATCTTGCTGCTCCTGGCACCAGATGTTTCAAGATACTCAAAGACTGTCAAGACTTAGAACATGCAATTAATTCTTTAAAATCTGGTACTCAAATGCCACAAATGTTCAGTCAGCAATAAGCTTCTGGTGCAAAAGAGTTGCAGTGCTGAGTCGAATGGGCTGATGCTGGTGGGAGATATTTCTGACTTTATACCTGTACAATGGAGGTGCTCTCCCAATACAATTAGGCTTTAGATTTTTTTGTTGTTTGTTTTATAGTTTACCTGTAGGCTCTTTACTATGACCCTAGTCTTTGCAAGGTGTTATTCTGTATTCCACATCTATCTGCAAACAGACATGAGAATTCCCAGTCCTCTCTTGGCTCTGTCATCACTGATTTTTTTGCCTCTTCAGCCAGAAAAAAAAGGAGAGCAACATCTATGCCCGTATGGGTAAAATGAGTGTGGCCATCACACAAATAAAATTACTGGCTGCTGAATAGCAACAGCTTAATGAAAATGTGAACTGTTAAACAAATAAAGCCAGTCAAGCTCATAATACTTCTGTGTGGAATTTCACTGTATCACTGAGTAGAAATAGAATTAGGCTGAGAAAAAGGATATCTGGAGAAGCCTGTGCTTAGTATATGAAGCTGGACTAGACAGGAGTGAGATATACTAAGTGTGGACATGCTACCTCATCCTAGAGAGGAAATCTCTAGTGCAGGAGCCTGCTGAAGCAAGGCAGAGTGGTGTAAGATTAAAGCATCAGGTAGTTTCTGAAGCCTAAATGCAAATTGTACAGAGGGGTGGGCCTCTTGAGAACCGTGTGGGGTTGTTTTCTTTGCATTTCCTTAGCATCTTCTGCTGGAGAATAATTACTGTACCTCTATGTGATTGCCAAGTGAAATTGCTCTTAGGTACAGAAAAAAGAAAGTGCAATTGGGGATTTATCTACAGCTGTTGGGCAAAGTTGGGAGGAGTCTGACGAGAGAGCCTGGGACACTGGCTCATGCCCTTCAGGCAGTGCTGCCTTCCTATAGCCATGGGAAAGCTGCAAGGTTCAGTACACTCACACGTGGCAGGTGAAATCCCCTGGAGGAGAATGTAACAACCACTATTTAGGTCCTGCCTTAAAGGCACAGTGCTGTAGCTGAGGAGTTGTGAAGTGTTTTCAGCAGCTCTCAGCACTCTGCCCAAGGACTGGACTTTCACGTGCTCCCATCTTCATGAAAATTCCTGGAGTTAAAGACATACTCATTAGAATTAGTGCAGGTTAATAATCTGTCCAATGATGAGTTCTGGAAAGGCAAAATGCAGTATTTAAAGTTGGGTTCAACTTGTGAAGAAACTCTGCAGCCAAGGAGCTGCTGAATCGGAAATGACATCTTCTCTCCCTGGCTTCTCCCACCCATCTATTTTTGGCTGTGAACAGTGAGAGGCAAGGGAAGGGATAGGGATGATCCCTAGGACTTCAGACAACTGGAGTTGTTCTTTTTCTTTCCTGTCTCTCTTTTCCTCCACTCCCATCCTTATGGCATTTCTTCACAAGAAAGCAAGTCTCAGCTAGGCCTGGTCTCAGACTTCAGTGGTGTTTTGAAGGTGCGCTGTGTCTGGGTCACACAAAGCTTTCGTGCACTGTGGAATCAGAAACATTGTAGGAATTTATATTCTAAATGTCTTCCTTTTTCTAGGTGACCTTGTGAAATTTCCTTGTACCAGATCTGTATCTTGCCACCCTGCTGCCTTTATCTAATTTGTTTTCTTGTGTATGTTGCTGACATCCAGTGAAGTGTAATTTGTTTGAGAAGTGGCACTTGTAACGAGGATCCTGCTAGTAATCCCTGCATTGAATCCCTATATACACAATGTTCCAGGAATAATTAAAGGTGCAAACTTTGGTCTTGAGGAATGCACAGGGGAAACCTATCCTGAAATGAGGCTTGGCAGATTTGACTTTTCTACTTGCAGTGCTTTTTAGCAGTAGGATTTGCTATTTTTGTTCCAGGACTGAAGCAGATTTAAGTGGAAGTCTGACATCCTGAATTTACACGTCCTAACAACAGTGTTCATCAGTCACTATTCTTACTGTATCCTTTCTCTACCCCTTCTCTCTATTAATTTTCCTCAATAGTCTGCAGGGATCATTTGCCAGCCTGATTAAAATTCCTGCACTTTCCTGGCATCTTGTTTTATAACATCTTGCATCATGTACTTTCCATTTCTGTAATCCATTTAATCTGAAATACTGGAATGGCTTTGCAGGTATTTATTGCATTTCTTTCTTCCTTGTATTAGGAGGTAACAGGTCATTTATACAACTTAATCCAAAGTCTCTTGGCTTCTGGGATTATTTTTCCCTTTCATTTTCCCATTGATTATCCTGGAGGCTGGTAGCAAAAGCAGGAATGAGAGTATGGCGGAGCTGCTATTGGTCCATAAGGTTTGGTTACGTTGTGCTTGGAGCAGGGTTTGGCAGTTCAGCAGTTAAACCCTGCAGCCAGTGACCCCAGCAATAACTCTGCTGTTGCCTGTCCTTAATTTTTGGAAGCACTGGGCATAGGGTTTAAAATAATGAAATGCTGTTGCATCAGTAAGTGGTTTTCCATTCCTTTTGGCTCTGGAAACGGATATTCACAGTTGGGTGAAGTTCATTTTAATCCTCACAAAACCAGAGCTGGATTTGTACAAGTTGTCGTTGTTCTGCTTTAGGAACACTCTGTGCCTTCTGGATCCCTTTATCCCTCGCAGGGACTAATCCACAATCTTGTGAAACGCTTGGGGTGGCTGCAGTTGTGGGATAGAGGGGCATCCAGCGTTATCTCCTTTTGCTCGTTCCAGAAAGGCACAGTAGTGTTGGTAGTGCTTACTTTCTGATGTGTATAGATAGTGGGATGTAATTATCTTCCCCTGAGGTAGAGTCATTATACTGGTTGTAAAGAGAGGGGGTCACAATCCTAGTGGGAAATGATTTTAAAGCAATCTTGACCAAGTCTAGTGGAGCCAATTCAGACCACTTAAAACTCAGCCAGTCCTTCATGGCACTTGTGATATGTCCACTTTATGTGGTGAGAGGCAATGGGACTCACACTTGTCGAGGGATAAAGAAAATCTCGGATAAACTGCAGCCTCAGCTTTGGGCAAGTGCTGTGTGCTGCCACGGGGGAAAGGCACTGGCAGAGCCCAGGCTTGATTATTATTGTTCTTGATACTGATTTGGAAAAACGCGAGGCACTCGCAGAAGCAATAAGGCAGCAGTCAGGAAACCCACCACCTTGGGCTTCCTGCGCTTGCAAGCCGCTCCTCTGCCCCCAGGCTTGATTCCTGCAGAGGTGAGAGGATTGTTCCTGTTTCCCAAGCAGGTGGCTGGGCAGATAGTGGCACAGCCCGCAGATCAGAGCCAAATCGCTGGTGGATGCACTGGTGGTTTACTTGAGAAGTTCAGGCTTCAGACGTGCTCTGACTTTCAAGGCAAGCTTGGTCAGAGGTTGTTTAATAGCAAGTACTACTTACTGTTATGAGGCATTGGAGGAAGAGAGACTTGAGCATGCTTTGTCATGTGGTAGAGTTGTGGTCAGTAGCAAGGTGAGGAGAAGGACTTCGGCAGAGCTGATGGAAGGTGGCAGTGAGCAGTTACAGGTCAGATGGAGCTGCCCTGGCAGGTCTGTTGAGACCAGCTTGGCACCAGAAAGCAAGGAACTGCTTCACATAAGCGCTTTTCTGTGTTTCAGTCCGTTACAAATGCACAATAGCCAGGGCTGTGCAGGTTAGCAAAGCTCTAAGCCTAGTACCCAGGAGAGCCAGAAAACCTAGTAGTGAAATGCTCCACGTATGATTTTCGTCCTTTGAGCTCCTCTGTAATGTTATTGGAACACAAAAGTTGTTTAAATAATGGAACAGACCCGATGAAGTTGTGCAGTGATGCAGAAGGGGTGGGGAAGGGTTATTTCCTTTCTTTCCATTACTTTCCTCCTCCTGCCTTGCCTCCCAAACGTGGGTGGAATCTGCATGTCAGGCACTAGAAACATCAGCCTGGCCCGGTGGCTTTTCTTAATGGTGAGAACGAGATTAAATGCAATTAGCATTGATTGAACAAAACCTGCCCTCCGTTTGTATGCCGATTAATTAACAGCCATCCTTTCAGCAGTGACCCTCTGCAGTGCTCTGTTTGTTCCTCTTGGCGCTGGTGTTCTCTAGCATGCGTCCAAAATCAAAAGCACTGAGTGTGTTCCCTACTGTGGTGTCTGGGGCTACCAGCTCAGTGGGGAGATGCAGCCCCCCAACCAGGATGAATTTTTTGTGCAGTCTGGTAACTGCAGAGCTGCTCAGGCGGTGATAGAACATTCCCTGTTAAGCAAGGCTAACAACAGGAGTCCTCTGCGAGTTAGAACAACAATCAGAACAATTGTCTGGAGGAAATCAATGTTATAATGCATCAACAAACAGGTGAGTCTCAGAACAGCCAGAGATTAGTTCTGGTAGTAAATAACTTCGTATTCAGGTGATGCAGAGCAATGGGGAGGTGTCAAGGCAGAGCAAAGCAGACAATGTGCTGCCTCTTGGGATTCAAAGGAGAGTGAGGAGTGGGGAGAGGAAACCGGAAAGACTGTTTCTGTCCTTTGCAGCCTGGTGGGGTGTGTAGACCAGGGAACTTGCAGGAGAACGCACCTTCTGGGGTGCACTGGGCAGTGCATCTGGTGAGTTTTTTGAAAAGCATCTTTGCTGCTCTCAAGCCAGCTTTGAAGACATCATCTGGGGAAGCAGCCAAGAAGTCACTGGGTGAACTTCTCTGCTTTGCAAAGCTATTACCACGAGTACAGAAAAGAGGGAAAACAAAACTCTCTTCATAGCTTTTTGAATTAAAGTTTTTTGTTGCTGCCAGGCATGCCCTTGCCCCTTCTTATTCCAAACCCAAGGACAGCAACTGTTGGACTCCTGAAGGATGAGAGAGACAGAGAGGCTTTTCTGTGCAATAACTATATGGCACAGAAGTGCTGTGATCCATTAGTCAGCACAGCTGCTCCACAGAATAGCCAGTACCCTGAATGTAACAGAACAAATTGCACATAACCAAAAAATACCTACAGCATACATCAAACCAAAGAGACTCCAATGTCCTTTGCAGCAGTTTGGGGTGCTAATAGCCCCACAACAAATGCCTCATCCAGTGGAAAGGCCTTGAAAACCCATCTTAGGACAGGTCAGTATTTTTGTATTTCATTAGTGCCTCTTTCTAGAGCAACTGAGAGGAAAATGTTGTGTGGTCGTGTTCCTGAAGCCTGCAGTGTGCCAAGAGGTACCGCGGTTTTCAGAGCTGCCTGCACACAGCGGCGAACTAGGAACTATGGAGATTAATTTCTCCTTTGTCACTGACACTCCAAATGCTCAGAGTAATTTATCATGAGGATCTGCTTTCTGATTTCTTCATAGCTACACAGTGCCCATATGTCTGAGTGCTGCGTTGTGACTGCTCAAAGGAATATTAGAACAAAGGTAAGGCACTCGCTGGAGGAAACTTGCAGGGTTTACCCCATGAGACTAAAGGCTGGTTAAATAAATATCTCTTAGCACAGCTGAGGCTTGGCAAACAGTATCTCTGGCAAATGCTGAGGGAGGAAGTTCTTCAGGGCCTGGGCTTTCAAGGAGGGAGATTCCTCCCCTGGCTGTGATCCTCCAGCGAGGCCAAGAGCCGAGGCTCAGAGCTAGCCAGCGACCACGGGAGGTGTAGAAGATGCTGTGGTCTTGCCAGGCAGCCCCAAGCTCCCATGCTGTGATGCAGACTGATAAAGAAGGGACTGAAGGAAGACAAGAGAGTGATGTGTTAGAAAAGCTTGCTGAGACCTACTTGTCCTGATGCTGGTACCAAGGCCCCAGCTCTGTTGTGGTAGAAGGACCGTGTTGGGGGTTGACTGGACTCCATCCTCAGCAGGCGTAAGATTTGTGGAGCAGATCTGCTTCCAGAGCTCCACCTTTTCTTCTCGCTCAGCTGGAGCCAGACTGGAAAGCTACTGGCTTTCCCCCAGGATCTGCAGAGTGGTGAGGTGTGTCAGCTCAGCGTCGGCCAGTTCTGACTGCTGTTAGTTCCCAACGCGGGCCTCGTGACGGTGGAAGAGCGTGGGTTAGTGGTTCAAGGTCCTGCTTGCCAGGAGAGGCGTGGAGGAGAGCACAGTGTGCCCTCCAGCTGGATTTGCTGTCAGGACGGAACAGATTGCCATTCCTGGTTGTGCTGCAAACGCAGCTGTGAGGAATTGCCTTCATATGGACCCCTTTGTATGGAGACGGTATTCATCCACAGAGGCACTGGGCTGAAGCTTATCGAGTCTGGAACTTGGTGTCTACTCAGTGTTGCATTGGCAGTAGCATTAAAAACAATCTAACCTTGTGCAAGAAGGAAAGGGCACTGCCCCCTCTCATGAGAGTGCTTGTTTCCTGAGTTGTCCTTTTGCTAAGACTGCAGCAGAGACCAGCTAATGCCAACTGTGGGGCAGTTATTTTGTGATGAGGCACTGAACTTATTCAGGCTGAGCCTCAGCTCAATTAATTGGCAGTATCCTGCTGTGTGGAAACAGCTTGTGGTTGCAGGCTGTGTGTGCAACTTGTCTGGTGTGTAAGGGCACGAAGCAGAGGTAAGGCTTCTCCTTTCCTTTCCTGGCTCCTCCTGCTCAAGGTAAGTATTGTTAGCTACCTGGTAGCATCTTGCTGGGAGGACTCGAGGTCGGAAGGAAGTGAGGGGGTGCCAAGTCCGTGTCTGCATGGTTGGTGGAATTCAGTGGAACTGAATTCAATGGTATTCCATGCCAGGTGGAATTCAAATGCTGGTATAAATGGTTAGCTTACCAAAGAGTGGATTTCATTTTAGAGATACAGTGTCCTTCCATGATGTCACACAGCCTGAGAGGCATGAAATTGATGCAACTGTGCTTTTAAGTAGCTAGCCACAGGTTTATAAACTGATGGCCTAGGATCACTGAAGACTGTTCTCTACAAATTCTAACAAACATAGACTTAAGTGGTGGACTAACAGACCACAAGGCCTATTGAACGCCGTGCAGTGTCTATGTGACGCTCTGCAGTAGTCATCAGAGAAGATCGCTGGTCTCCAGTGCTGTCAGCTGTTAATTGTGCTTGTGCCCCACAGCATGTTCTGCAGAAGATCCAGAGGAGCCTGGGTTCACAGCCTTCCAGAGGCTATTCTGCTTTCACTTCCTTTGTGAATGGAATTTTAGCAGTATTGGAGAGTTCAGGATGATCTACGCTGGTATTGGCAAATGCTGTGAGATCTCGATTGGCATCTGAGCAGGGAAATTGGAAACAGCTGGGAAAGTCACCCCTCTGTGCAGGCTATTGAGTACTGGGAGGCCTTCCATTCCCAGAAACATCAGTCTTACAGCCTTCATGAGCATTCCATGCCCCTGATGAGGGAGGGGACATTAGTTAGTTACTCTATCCACCACAAGCTGCTCTTAGATGTGTTTGTATTGCACTGAGAGCAGATGGGCTGATCAACAGTGTTGTTACCTACATACATCTTTTGTTCACAGAAGTTTTCCCTGGGGAGAACTGCAGCAGGAAGTTCGTGTCTGGCCTGCCTGGCAGCCCATCAGTTCTGGGTCCAGTGCTCACTGTGCAAAAAGATGTTTTGAGAAAGTTTAGCCATCCAAAATGAAATGGAACCTAATGTTTTTGCACAAGGAATGTTTGTGAGCCTCCATCTCAGTGAGTCTTCAGTATGTGGGCAGGTTAGGCTGGGAGGAATCAGCTGAGGTTAAGTGCTGGCTGTGTGCATTTTCTGCTGAAGTGAGTGAAAGTACGTAGCTAGGATTTTGACCACCAAATTATGTAACTCTAATATTCTTTAAAATTACTTTAAAGAAAGAGGGTTTACTGTCTTCCAGGAGGGTTAAGCACAGCGGCTTTGTCCCAAAACGTAGCGTCCCTCGGCACGTCACTGAAGTGTTACAGCCTGAACGCAGCAAATTACTTTATTGCAAAATTGATTGCCAGTTGTTGCTGCTTCACTCATTACCATTTCTGTGAGCACTATTGGAGTTTTTGAAACATACTGCTCTGTGCAAAACTTTTAAGTCATTAATGATGAGAAAAATTACCTGGGAAATTAGAGTCAGTCGAGTTATATCGATGGTTCATTTGTCAGATTTCTGTGTGAGCTTCGTCTAAATAATTTGGCAAAGAGTTTTCCCTTTATTCTCAAGTCCTTTTGAAGCATTTCCAGCTCATTGTTTTTAGAGATGGGACTGTCTTTGGAGGTGCATGGTCAATGTGGACTAAATATGCTGACCATGCAGGTAGTATGCAGCAAGGATCAGCCTGCTGTATAGAAGTAGCCCATATTACACCCTCACCTTCTGACAGATATTGCCAAGTGTGCCAGTGTCATTCTCTTGTGATGTTCTTCTTTCTGATGCACACTCAAGCACAGCTTCTCTCCTGAGAAAGGCTACTTTCCAGAACAGAGAGAACGAATCAGCCCTAGTAAAAATGGATGGTGAAGACCACATGTAGCTAACCCTTCAGCTGTCTTTATGTAGTTGGCTTTAGTGGAGTCTTCTAAACATGGGTAAGTACAATCTGCCCTACAACAAGGAACTGCACCTGTCCAGAGCGTCAGGGAGAGAAAAAGGCATGTTGATGGGTCCACCCTATGCAATTCTGCTGTTCATGTAGCTACACCAGCAGTCCATTGGTAGAAAGATACCACTGCTGATGCATGAGAGCTGGTTACCTGTGTTTTGAAGTAGGGTCTGGCACTGACACCCCCAGAGGGAGAGGTGTTACAGCTGGTGCCAGGTCTATTCTCATCCACTGTTGATGACATTGATGTTTTGATTTTTTTTTTTTAAAAACTTTATTGGAATGGTAGTGTTAAAATAGGAAAGACCATAGCAGACTCTGCAATCTCCATCCTGATCAGGTTGACATTGATGCTGGTCTCTGCTGATGTCTTCTCACGGGGAAATAGTTGATAGAACAAGAGGGAGCAGCCTCGATCTGTGATTGGGTAGGTTTAGACTGGACATTAGGAAACATTTTTTCCCAGGAAGAATGGTCAGACATTGGAATGGGCTGCCCAGGGAGGTGGTTCAGTCACCAACCCTGGAGGTGTTTAAAGGTCGTTTGGACGTGGTGCTTGCAGATATGGTTTAGGGTGAACCTTGTAGAGCAGGGTTATCAGTTGGGCTTGGTGATCCTGAGGACCTTTTCCAACCTCAGTGATCCTGCAGGATCTATCACGTAGGAAACAGTGTATCAGTTAGATGATGTATCACTTACAAAACAGGAGGTTGCTGTAAAGGCAAAGGATTTTGCTCTGAATTTTAGGAGGATTTGGGTCTTAATGGGATAAAGGTTGTCAAATGTGTCTGGAGTTAAGGCAGTTTCTGAGTTCCTCTCTTTCTCTCCCTTTAGTGCTCACTCTTAACGTTGATCCAGCTCCAGGCTGAGTGATGTGGGCATGTTTAATGGCAGCTAATCAAAGTGCTCCAGTATCCTGCTGAGACTCCATTTCTCCTGCCACCAAGCTGCTCTGAGGCTTACCTGAGACCATGGCCTTTCTCTCCTGCTACAGGCCATCAGATTTATAAACTATTTATTTGTAAATGACCCTATAATCTTGTTCACAGAATTGGTCTCACCTGTCAATATCATGAGCTGCTATCTTGCTCCTACAGCCCTTTGTCCCCTTGAGCATCTCGTGCTCTGCAGAAGATGAACCCTGGTGATTCTTGTGTGGGATTTTCACTTTGCCAGCACTAGTCCTTCATTTCTGAAAGAAACAGTCTCATGGTGACAGCTGCTTAACTAACTTGCTGCCTTTGTCTCCTCTATCTTCCAGGAGCTGTTAGTTAATTCTGGATAAACATCAGCCATCAGAGAGCAGAGGACAGGGACTACAGATGCTTTTGGAAGCCCCAGCATCCTTCTGGATAGACACTGACCAAAACCAGTGCCTTCTGCCCTTCGCAGTCCAAGATGACGACATGATTCCTCTTCTAATTGCCTGCATGTATCAGCTTGGGTGGATGCTGCTGGAGGTTGGAGGAGGGTCCTGGGAAAGGGGGACACTAGAATTTCCTTTTTCACTCTATCACAATGTAAAGAATCGTGTTGACCCCAGCTGCTTCCAGCACAGCTTGTAGCTTGGAGGCTATGCAACATGAGGCTGGTTCACCCCATGCTGGCTTTGGTTTCACCAGTCCACATCTGAGTTTCTAGGTCTGTTGTCTTTGTCCATTTGGGTCTGAAGTATTTGGAAGTAACCCTGACTAGCTTGTTAGGATTAACTGTTCCTAGCATGCTCCCATTGGTTACACCGGTAGGCGTGGTTCTTCCCTTCCAAGGTTCCCTCCTAAACAATAAAGTGTTTAATGATGACTGTGTGCTGTGAGGTACTTTGAGTCCCACGGGTTTGTAAATTGCTGTTTTCTGTCTACTACCCATGCCAACAAAAACTCCAAACGAGTGTGAGGAATAGAAACATTTCAAGTCACAGTTTATAAATCACAAGAGTTGTTCGTTTTGCTCCAGAGCTGAATGACTTTGGCTTCTTTGAAAGTACTTGGAGGAGTGCAGAGTCCTGGCTGAAGGGAACTGGTGTTGGCGAATCATACTGAAAGCCATTTGCCTGCTGAATCCAGAGCTCAAGTTATCTTTCTTTGCACTCGCTCTTTTGTGCAGTTCCTGCTTTGCCTGCCAGATATCAACATCCTTCTTAGATTTGCGCTCTAGTTTGACCTCTCCTTGCAGACCTGAGGGACAGTGGGAGCTGGGTGCATCTGGCACGTCCTCCTTGTAGGGGTAGGTGCAGCAAAATTTGCCATCAAATCAGGGGAGCAGGTCTAGCTTGCTTCCCCTTCTCCAGCTAAAGCTTCTCCTTTGGCAGTGCTTGCTGCTTATGTCCTGTCTAACTGTATCTGACAGCTTTTGAAGAATGTGAACATGGATTTTTGGAGGTCATGTCAGAGTTTAATGTAGTGTTTATGAAAATGGATGGATGGGGCTGAAAATTGTTTTCTGTGTTATATTCTGCTTCCTCTTTTTTTCTTTAGGCAGCAACTTAGTGCTTTACATCTTCATTAAAGCAAGAAAATGCCTTTCCTTCTTGTGGAGCGCTGGTGCCACAACCCTCTTCCTCCTCACAAATGATGTTTGCTCACCCATGGCTCATCTCTGTTAGTCTCAGATCTTGAAAATACTGCAGCTTGTTATCACTGTTTCTGTACCCAAGGTAGGAGGGACAAACTTATCAAAGTAAAGTAGGACACTTGATGCCCTTAGTCTGTTTGTGGGAGTACTGGGTGGGCTTTTTCTGCTACCAACATGTCAGCTTTTGGATCTGCTTGGCATAGCCAGGTTCTACAGGGCTGCAAAACTGCTTGACACTCCATGTGGAAATTTGGAGCACCAAGGTCTATCCCTGATTAGACTTTAAGTTACTGTTGGTCTGAAAAGTACCTATTTTGTCTCTTCTTCATTTTACTCTTGCCCCTATCCAGTGTTGTCTTAGCATGAGTAATTTGCATGTCATTATCTCAGCTGCCCTAAATTGGGGAGGGGATTATGATGCCAGGGCTGATTATTTGGCGGCACTGGACAATTTTCTCTGTTAGGCAACTGTGATACATTTCCATGTTCTTTCATAATGAGCTTTATTTACCAAATTGGCAATTCCTCTGTTGAGAAATAACTGATTACAGCATTCAGGGAGTTGCTGTCATCTCAAGATATGCAGGTGTCTGTGGAACATAAACAGATGTGATTGTTCAGACAGTGAACTCAATTGATAGAGGGTAGGGGGAAAAATATCAGCCATAAAATCATGAATGCAGCATCTCCAGCTAATGCAGCCCAGGTGCACTGCGGCAGGTTTGCAGCCCAACAAGGACAAAGTGGCACTCTATAAGGCCATCCAGTACCTCCAGATGAGGGACTGCTTGATTATTAGCTGAAAATAGACCTCTTGCTTGTTGTCACACTTCAGTCCTGGCTTGCCAAACTCTCAGTCTCTGCTCATCTCTGAGGACAGACATTGGTTCGCTGTGTGGCCTTGAAATGGGAAACTCCTCTGTCCTGCCACGTTGGGTTTGGTTTTAGCTTACTCCATGGTGAATGTTTACAAACCTTTTGGTGTTCATGTGTGTGTGGATTGTGGTCCTAGCTGCTCTTTGGGTAGTTCCTTTCTTTTGCTGTTTCCTAGTGCCTGGGAGCAGCTCAATTATCTGAGCCTTTAGGAAAAAAAGATGAGCAGAGAGGTTGATAGGAAATTGCCAAAGATGAACTTCAGTTTGCAGAGCCTCAGCTGCCATTGGAGTGAAAAATGCACATCACACAACTTCTTGAGTGTTTTCTCTTCCCATCCCCCCCCGGTTCTTTGCTGCTCTATACTACTGAGACCCTTACAAAGAAGGAAGAAGCCCTTCATCTTCTCGTAGGTTTCCTCTCATGTTTCTCCTTGTCTGCTTGTTGGCTATTCCGAGCATGATGTTTTCTCATGCAAGATTGTGACAGCAGGTGTTAGTTACGCTCCAAAGTGGCGCAGACCATTATTCCTGGAGCCTGGTGTCCAGCGTTGAATAGATTTCCTTATCACACAGCTACTGTCACAGTTGGTGTTAATGGGCAACTAGGACAGCAGGATAAACGTGGTCTGGATCTATTGAAAAAACTGAATTGGAGGCAGTGTCCTCCAAAGGTAAATTTGAGTTAGGGTAGGAGCAGCCAGCCAGGCTGCTCTCTGTGCTGCATGTGTTGGACGGAAAAGATCTCTGTTGTGTTCAGGAATATCTGTGACCTATTTCACCTACTGAAACCAAACCTGCCCAGTGCCAGATATGGTTGGACACAGTGCTCTATTCAGCCAAGCAGCTGCATGTCCATTTTGTCTGCCCTCTTATTGCACTTCTGTCTGCAAATTGGGTAATTGTGTGTACAAATGCATCTGGTAATTCGGATGCAATGTGCACAATTGTGGTAATTTCATGTGAAAACACAGGCTTGCAGAGTGCCCACTTCACGAGCATGAATTGTTTTAGAACTAGCCAGATGAATGGAAGGAACAACCTTGTTATTCATGCATAATTTCTCAGTGTTGCAGGAAGGAAAAAGAACCAAAACAATGAAGTTAGAGAAGATACAGCAAATAACTGATAGAATTTTTCCAGTAGGCTTCAATAGCTTTTTAAATGAAACATTCAACAAGCACTTTGAGATTCCAGTGTGCAAGAACATCTCAGGCTTTCTAAGCACCAAATTTGAATCTTGCATAAAAACACAAGCCATTGCCTCCTGTTGTTAATATTTCACACTTGGCTTTGCAAGACGCTTTATCTAATATCCTCTTTGCATTCAGGCTTCTACCAACTCTGCCTTGTCCATAATGGGAGAGGCTGGAGGAGGAAAACAATTGCCAAGCATGTCTCTAATCTACGTAGGAGGGTTTTGTGTAGCTGTAGGGGGAGCAGAGTAAGTCTCATTTCCTATTTTATAGTCTGCTGAATCCTGTGATCTCATGCTGTGTGCTCCTTTTCCAGGCAGAGTTTTTCAATTTGTCTTTCAAGTTGTTGTTATTTTTTATTTCCAAACTGGTTAAAAGTGTTTGTCTGTAGCTCGTTGCTAGGTTGTTTATGTCTGATTGCCTCAAATGATTCATTGCCAGTGTTGTATACATCTTGGGACCACCTTCTTCAGTTTCTCTGGTGGCCTGGTCTTTTGGGGTTAGAGGCAGTATAGGTACAGGGAATGTCCACTTGCTCCTTCCCACTCTCTGTAATAACTGCTGTAACTAAATGCACCTGGATGAAACGGAGCCCACCACTGCAGTAGCTCCTTTTGCCACCCCAGGGAGCTGTTGCACCCAGCACTATGGAGTTAGTGGCCCCTTTTGTTGGAAATCCATGGGGTCCTGAAGGGCCCTTCAGACTGCTGTGGGGTTGCAGCCCCATACCTGCTCCCTTTTGGCTTTTTTCTTAGTGCATGGAGAAGATGGATGTGATCTTCCTGAACTAACTCCCCTGCCCTCCTTATCTGTCAGCTTTTCACTCTGCTCCTGGTACGCGTTTTGGTTGCTCATCACTTCCCCAGCTTTCCTGGGCTAATGCCTTGGGAGAGTGAAGGGTGATACAGGCTGAAGTGATTAGCCTGGACCAGTAGTCATCTTTGTGCTGAGGCTGTTCAGGGCAAGTAATGACACCCTCCATATCCCACTCCAGTGCTTAATTATGCTGGCAGAGTGGTAGTTGTGCAGCCTGGGGCAAAGCCAGAAGGAGCAAATGGAGCAGCCACTGGTCTCAGGAGGGCTCTGTGTCAGAAGGCTGTCTTGGATTTAATGACACATGTGCTCTTCTCAGACTTTTTACAGAGGTCAGCACATGGCAGAGAATTTTTCTTTGTCATCTTCCTAGGGACGGCAGCAAACAAACTTCTGTTTCCAAGCAGAAGATGAAATCAACCAACTGCTCCCTATGTGGTATGTAAAAAAACCCCTACAACTGCTGCTGAAGCTGGTTTCCCTGTGTGAATGGCCTAAATTAGCTGTTCTTCCTGCTTCTGCTCGGTGGAGTAGCTTGTACTTGATCCAGCCTCTTCGTTTGTGCGATGCGCTATGAGGCGTTGATGGTACTTGTGTCTGGTTCCTGCTGCCCTGTGTATTGCTTTCTGTGGGAGCTGTTACATGGAAGATTTGCTGTCCCAGTGAGCGTAGAAGTGGCAATAGGGACCTGGGATCTCATTCTGATTCCTGCTTTACATCCTCCTTTATTTTCACAAAGCTCATTTAGTAATGGGTGTGATTTCTGATACCTTTGGAACAGGTTTGCTAACCAGCATGAGCCCAAAGCCCTTTGTCTCACATGGCTCTTTTTGAAGAGTTAGGGTCTGCTCACCCTGATAGGGATCCCTTAAAGCTTTCATTTCAGAATGCTTTTTTGAATTCAGAGTTGATACTGGGTTGACAGCTGAAGGGTAAGTTGTCTTTGTTCCCATCTCCTGCTAACATTTATGGCAAACTGGTGCCTGCAGTTCAGTCCTACACACTTCCTACTTCCTTCTCCATGGAATTAAAAAATTAAAAGTTATCTTGTTCAGCCTTACCATGGTTAGTAGCTTTCTGAGCATCAAGCTGGAAACTCAGAGGCCCCCTGGGTTCTTTGCATTTGGTCCTTACCAATTTTTTCTCTATTTAAAAGGGCTTATGTCTGTTCTGAGGCAGCTGCTGTCTTCTGAGAGCTGTGTGCTGGGAGTCGTTCAGCCTGTTGTTCTTTTGAGGGTGCAGTGCCAGGCTACTGTTGGGCAGTGGGAGGTGAACCTTGTGAGTGCACTCTGTACCCACATGTGCACACTCCAGCTGTATCATGTGCATGTGCAGCTCGGGGTGGGTAGCTCCTTCCTGAGTATGGGGCAGGGCTGCTTGAGCTCTCCAGGGTCACCAGTTGCTGAACAGGCATATCTGAGGGCTGCTGTTCCCAAGTTGCATCTAAGAAGGCTCATTTTTCACCCAGCTGCATCACTGACCTGGCCATGTACTCTGAAGTGTGTGAACGGGCAACTTAAACCTTGCAGGGAAGGAGAATATCACCAGCCTTCAGCCTCAGACCACTGAGCTGTCCGAGGGGTTGCTTTCTCATAGGGACAGGACCAGAGAGTCTCTTGTGTTTCAGTACTTGGTGCTGAGGTGCTAGTGGAGTTGGAATAGGTCTATGTGGCATGTTTTTTTTTTTCTTATGGCTTTAGATCAGGTTTGTATGATTTAGTCCTCGAACTGCCTGAGCTAATTCTCTAACGGGCACCAGCTGAGGCCCACGAGTGACTCTCCTGCAGCAGGAATGACAAGGGTGTTATTTTTTCCCTCCTACGACCTCTTGAACATCCCTCTGCGTCCATTCTCTCCGTGATGGAGTCCATTGTCACAGCGAGTTTGATTTTTATTTTCTACGAATGGGAGTGCCACTGTAAGTCAGGATTAGCTAAACACAGCATTAAAAAATAAAGCACGGCTATTAATTTAATGGGCTCCTCGTTACAACCACCATAAAACAAGTAAACAGGAGCTCTGCCAGTGCTGCCCTGCATCCCCCCCTCCCAGCGGTGGAACCAAGGGAGGGATTTGAATTTTTGCCATTTGATGAAGCTGTGTGCAAGCGTGGCTTTTGAAAAATTAATTCCTTTGCTTTTTCCTTCAGTAGCCTTTCAGCTGCTAAAGAAGTTTCGCTGCAGTCACCAGCCAGACTTCACGGCTCTTAATGAGGCGGAGGGGAAACGCCAGTTCAGGTTTTAGCTTAAATCGTATCAGCCAAAGGAAAAGCTTACAAAAGGCAGAAAAATTGCTCTTTATAGGCTGCTTCAACAAAGCAGCCTTCATAGGCTCTTTAATCCTTGTTTACTTATTTTTCCTTTGCAAGCCTTTGTGTTAGGACTTTTTTTCCCCTGTACTCTTTACCTTACAGTGTGCTGTTGCTAACTAATGGTAGCTTCCTCGCCTTGCCATTTATTGGATTAAATAGATCAGCACTGTGCCCTTGTGATGGCTGTGCAGAACGAGCCTGGTATCCACATGCTCTGCAGGAGTCTGAAGCCACCTTGTCCTGTGAGCTCTGTGCCCACTCCCAAGTGTGATTCTGTGGAGAAGTCCAGGCTCTGTGGTGGGAAGGCAGGCACCATTGTTTAAGCTGAGACCAGTAGACTGACCTGTGTACTAGGCTTGTTCCAAACCTCAGTCAGGTGCTTGTGCTGTGCTGGGGGATCTTTAACTTCAGGAGCTTACAAAAAGTGAAAATGCTCATCCACTGCTGTAATTATCTTATGTGATGCCTTCTGGTACCCTGAACTATACATTCCCAGGCTAGGCGGTGGTTAGAAAATGGAATAGCCACAGTGATATATTAAATATACTTCATGGCTGCTTTCCCTAACATCCTAGCAAAACCCAGATGTGAAACCTCAGTTTCAGCAGTTGGTTCCACCCAGCTGCTGGCTGGCCTGACCTCCACATTGCTGGGAGAAATGAACTGTCCTGTCTGAAGGGAAGGGTGGCAACTTGGTGTGGCCAAACAGATAAGGAAGAGAGATCATGCTTCAGAGTCTAAGATGGTAATCTTGCAAGCAGAGTCAGCAGGGTCTGGTTTCTCAGCTCTTCAAGCAACAGATCAGATGTCCTTTTGGGGGGCTACAGGTGGTCCTGCTTTGCTTGTTGCTGTTATGCAAATATTTTTGTCTGGGCCTATTTTCAGCCAATGAGTGGGGTTGTACACAAGAGGATTGTGCTCTGGGTAATTTTCTAGTCACCCATGGGACTAGAAGCTGATGCTCTAACACTGCCACAGACCTTGCAGCGCTCCTGAGCAAGAAGATGACAATATAATCATAGCTGTTCTCAGGAGAGCAGAATTCTGCCACTTTCAACGTGAAAGAAAATTAGACTTTAATGAGGAGTATTAGGTGAAAAGTTCTAAAGCTTGGAAGCCTTTAGCATCTGTTGAGAGTGTGGACAGTGGAGAAAAAAGGCTGAAATGTGGCTCAGACCTGCTGCCACCCACAGGGCCACCTTGTGAACAAGGCTCTCTGGGGCCTGCTCCTGGCTCTCCTTGCTTTATCTGGTCCAAAGCAGTTATTTTGATCCAGCCTTAGATTTTAGGTTAAGTAATTTATAAACCAGTCTGTAGTACTTCCTCACCACATATCCTCCCCAAAACCCTTTCCAGGTATTCAAGCTATATCACAGCTCTACCTGAAGACTGCAAGAGAAGACTAGAAGAGAAGCGCCTTTCATCTCGTGGTGTCTCTGTGTCCAAAAGAGACATGTCCCAAGGTTGCTTTGCTCTTGCTGAACCTGGAAATTGGGAGGGTTATGAGGATGGGGAGAAGTGCTCATGCAAAAGCAGTGGTTGAAAATGTAACTTGTTACTTTTTAACTTGCAGAAGACTAATAGCCTTGGTTCTGGTTTTCTAAGGGTCCTCCAAGTCCTGAAAATGTGTGTGAGTATTGGCAGGTGAGTCTCAGACTGTGCAATAAGTTCACAGACTTTTCCATATTCGAGGCCCTGTGTGCACTCCATTAAATAGTGTTAACAGTGCCCTCAGTCTAAACTTCATTGCAAAGTCATCAGTGATTTTGTAGCCTCTTACTGTTAATGGAGATAGTCATTCATCCCTCTCCAAGAGGGAGACATAGACTTCTGGAGAGTGCCTGGATAGTTTGTGTCCTTCCCAAAGGACTTGGCAGGGCAGTGATGCTGGGAAAGTCTGTGCAAACTGAAAAGCAAGCTGATCCTGCTGTTTCTGCCTCGTTTTCCCCTCCTGCAATGGAGGGGGATTTAATTGATTGAGAGATGGTAGTTTCAAAATGAATATTGTTAGTTAATTTTGGTAGTCAGAACTCTCTCCACCCCCCACCACTATTTAATAATAATCATTAGGGTTTTCTGCAACAGCCATGGAAACATTATACAAATGATAAGATAGGATCTAGAACATTTAAGAAAGAACTGGCAAACATATAAACATTAATTGAAGTGGAAGAGAAGGTTCTTGAGGTCAATATGCCACTTGCCCACTAGATGGACTCAAGGAGCTTATGGCAGAAGGCAATTTGTGAATTACAAGAGGCTTTAAGTATTTACTCACAAAATGTTACTCTCCCGGCTCACAGGGCTAGCTACAGCTTCAGGCAGTACCCAAAACACTTTCAGAGGGTTCTGTTCATGTCATCTTAGCCACGGAGGCTTCTGATTCTTCCCAGGCATCACAGGGTGCTGGGGAAAGGAGGCAGATGATCTCTGGCCTGGTCCTGGCTCCTCTGGATGATCTGTGTACCTCCAGGACTTCCCGTCTTGGCTGGAGACTTTCAGGTGCAGGCAGGATGTCTTGCAACATGCAGTCTCAGCACAATGTCATGCTGACTATGCAGGCCTATCGTGTGGAGGCATTTATGCCTGTTCCTATTAAACTCGAGGCAGGCAGTTTCCAGTCAGTTCAGGATGCAATAAGTCAGTGAGACAGAACACTGCCAGAAGCAGAGAGCAATGGTGGCAGGCAACAGCAGGCAAGCACCAGTACAATGGCAGAGCACATTGTGTTACCTGCTCGTTTCTTTTTATCAATACAACCCTAGACTAATGGGCCTTTGGACACAGAATTGCCAATCAGAAGGGCAGTTGGCCAAGCTTGACCATATTAGGTGAAACCTTAGGCTTGCTTTACCCAAATTTGGGAAAAACATAGGCCTTGCACGAGGTGGGCACAAGCCAAGTGTATGTACCTTGTTCACCACAGAAAGTAAATGGGAGCAAAACAAGGCTGGGCCAGCCAGGGTCCTTAGACTTAGTGGCTCCAGGTTCTTTGTCCTCTTTCCTGTGGTTGCTTCTCCTCACAACAGAAGGAGGAAGAACATAAAAAGATGCCCGGGCAAGCCAGGACATTTATAAGCCTATTTTGGCCTATTCAGGCCTACCATGACACCTCCCAGCAAGTAATCGAGTGGTTGCACTTTATTAATGCCAATAACTTTTTAGTTTGAGCTGTTAGTATACAGCTTGATATTTGTATTTACTTATTTGTAACATGCAGACTTTGTAGTGTCTGGATTAATCCTCCGAGTAATCTGATGCTGAGCTGTTATTGTGACAAGTGAGCGTACAATTTGACATTCATGCTGTACCTTGTGTAGCTAATTTATGTAACCCAATTTATAAATTACATAAATTGGTTACATAATTTACCACATACCTTGTACACTTCACAGTAATATTCCCAGCTTGCAATGTAAACAATCCTTATACCAAGAATAATTTACACTGAAGACTCTTGAATAATTTTGCAGTCTATTCCTGGACAGATAAGGAGCTGTGTTTGTTAAACAAATGCTTGCTGGTGTTGGTTTTAGCTTATTAATCACCCTCTCCCAGTTCCCGGGTAATCCATAGGCTGTGTATGATGTGCTGCTTGCAGGGCAAGACCCACGCAGAGCTCCTGGTCTTCTTCTTATGCCTTTCAGGAGCCTTCTGCATGGAAACAGTGAATGTCTTTATCACCCAGTGGAATCCAAACTCGAGCACAGCCAATACTGCTGGGAAAACTAGCTCTGCTGCCTGCACTTCATCCAGGAGCACAGCCCGGCTTCTCCATCACCCACTCAAGTATGTGTGTGATGGTTGGTGGTATAATCACAGTGAGATGAGGTTGGAGGGAGAGAAGGGGCTTTTCTATGTATTTGGGAGAATGTGTGGTGCAGGGATAGAGGATAGCTCCACAAATGGTGGCCCAAGGAAGTTAGACATGGTAGGTCCTCAGGAAATCTGTTTCACCCAGCTGGAACTCTGCTCCTAATTTCCTTGCACTGAAGAGTTGAGCAGATGCAATGTGAGGCGTAGGGCGATCCATTCTGCTGCCTGTAGCCACTCTGCACACCTGCAAGCATCTGGCAGGCAGCACCTTGGCCTTGAAGCTCTGCACTTTCCTCTGTGGAGCTGCTCCTGGCAAGCAGCCCCAGTGCTGAGACTCAGAGGAGGAGGATGGAGCTGTTTGTTGCCCTCTGCTTGGGTGACTTGTGTGCTCGACTGGCCCATTCTGTTGTTCCTGGTGACTGGTGTTATGAGTTGCCACAAATGTTATTGCAGGGTTTGCAGGCATAAGCTTAGGTGGCCAGCAGTGCTCATAGCCCAGAGGGAGGACCGTGCTGCTCCTTACAGTTGAGCACAATGTTGGCCTGATGCTGAAGCTGACAGAGCTCCTACTTTACATATCTGGCTTTGTCTCCTTCCATTCTTTTGCAGTCCAGTTGTGGCCAAACAGCTCCTGCATGGGCAGCAGCAAAGCAGAGGTGCCAGGGCAAAGAGCAGGAGTGCAGCACGGATTTGGCAGGCAGGTACTCCATTAGTGTTGGCCTTTCCTTTCCTTGTGCTATCACTTTGCATTCTGCTGTCACTGTCTCTCTCCCTTGCTTCCTCCAGGAGGGGACAATGGTGACAAAGACCATTAATTTGGCATCTAGCTGCTCCAAACCCCCATCCCCAAGCTGTCTTCCTATGACTGATGCCTATGAGCGCTGCAAACAGAACATTTGGGAGCATGGGGATGGAGGCTGTTGTACAGCCCTGCTGGCCGCCATGGCCACCAGCCACTTCCTAGTGATGCCTAAAGCTCTCTCCTTCCCCATGGCACTGCCTTATGGGGACAGCCCTTCCTCAACTGCTTTGAGCCCCCTGGCATTTGGGGGAATCGTGGCTCTTCCTGGCTATGCCTTTGCTCCTCCAGCCCCATGTTCCAGTTAAGACCAACAAATGAGTTATTATATGCACATGATCCTGGCACGTGTGCCAGCTGGACCCACGCACCCAACCCGCGTAGGCAGACTCTGACCCGGGCAGCTCCCATAATTATCTCCTGCAAGGCGAAACAATTAGGAGCTTCTGCTCTCCTCTCCCTTCCTTCCCCCTTCTTTATTGTTCTTGGCAAAAAAAGGTTAATTAAACTCAGAAAATATCTCTTCCCCCCTCCCCCCCCCAAGTATGAGACTGTTAATTTTCTCTTTATATTTGTATTTAATTAATTCCTGTAAAGGCTCCAACTATATTTTTTTGGTATAATTTCTTCCTTTGTCTCTCTCTCTCATTGTTAATCCTTGTATATTCAGTTTTTTTCCCCCTCCCTTTTCCCCTAGATTTGAAATTCTATTACCATTTCAGAAGGCAGGCGTTTGAAGAGAAAATTGAATACCCGTCCAGTCTTGATAAGAAGGGACATTTGGTACTAACGGTAATTTGTGAAGCAGATTTCCCCCCCCCACCCCTCCCTTGGTCCCTCCTCCCTTGCTCTTCATGCTTGTGGTGGAGGATGCTCTTATGCCATGGCATGGCCTGTCGCTATGCTTGCAAGGGTCGCTGCATGGGGTTGGAGTGGCATGGTGACACACTGAACCTGGCACCTCCTCTCTGCCTTCACAAACCCCAGGAACCTGCTCTGCACCCCCATTTTGCTCTTTTTGTAATGCCCTGTCAGGTTACTCCCATCTTTTTTTGGGGGGAGCTGGGCTGTGCTCACATGGTACCCTATGTCCCGAGGGAGAGTTCTTGTCCCCAGCCCCACTAGGCGTGTGCCAGCAGGACCGAGAGCAGCAGCGCTGAGCCTTCCCGTGCAGAGCCAGGAGTGTTTTTTCCCTCGGGCCCTCCATGTGAAGTCGCCTAGCCCATGCCTGCTTGGGTCACACACCTGCACTGGGGGGGCTGGATTTTGGGCACAGGGTCACAGCCCTTAGCTTGTGCCCTCTCACACCCTGTCTTCACACCCCGGTGCCAGCGCGGAGCTGTTGGGGCACTGGGGCGAGGGCACCTGTTGATAATGGGAAAAAAGCTCTGGGGAATTCATGCCTCCTTGTTCTCCCTGCTCCGTGCTCGCTGTCCCCTCCCTGTCACTTCCCGCGGCATAAGGTCCTCTGTGCCGGCCCCGCCTCGCCCCATGCTGCTAAGGGATGCGGGGCACCCACCCTGCGGCACCCGCAGCCGTGGGGGTGGGAGCGGCGCCGGGCATCCCTTCTGGCAAGCAGCACAAGATGGCACTGTCGCTCCGCGCTTCTGCCCCTGCTGCTTCCCGGCTCCCGCTCGTCTCGGGGCTGGGAGAACTGGGGATGCCGGAAGCCTGGGCAGGGTCTGGGGGCCGGGGGTGCTCCCAGGCTTCCACGGCGGAGGCCGCACCCGTCGAAAGCCAGGGCGCGTCCCTCGGAGCTTCTCATGAGCCGGGCGCTGTGTGCCCGATATGGGAGCGGCAAACGCCCGACTGTGTCCGGCTCTGGGACGTGGGCTGAGATCTGCCCAGGCTCGTGTCATTCGTGACCCACAGGGTGCGGCTCTGGGCTCCCATTAACCAAGTGTCTCAAGGAGCAGGAGCTAGCCGCTGCAGCTGGCTGGGCAGTTCCCGGGGTTCGGGACAGTGTTCCTTGCTCTGGGGCATGGTGGGAGCCGCAAGCCACTACCAGTGGCAGGACGCTCGCTCCCCGACCATGCCCTGTACAAACACCAGCAGCATTCCTGTGATCTCATTTAGCCCCTGAACAGAGCCTGGGAGCTGCCAGGGTGCCATACTATGTGGCTCTGTCTGCTCAGGCTGGAGGGTCCCGGGTAGGGTGGTAGTGGCTCTGCTGATGAGGTGCTGGGTGATTAAATGGGAGCCCCAGGATGAAACTGCTGCCCTGGCACAGCTGTGGCCCTGAAGCAGAGCTGGTGGTATGTGAGAGCCTGGAGAAACTTCAGGTCCAGGGATGGAAGCCTGAGGGCAGCAGGCAGGAGGGTGTCTGCTGGAGCTGCAGAGCCCCTGGTGAGCTATGCTCTCCCCACCTCCCTCACTGCTGTGTAAATCATGACGGCTTGGACTGAGCTGAAGTGAAATATTCCCTATTTCCTTGCCCAAATCTGTAGTTTCCTTCTGGCTCTGAGGCTCTGGGCCATATTGCACATTTGAATTTAAAAGCAGGCTTGGCTTTGGGATTGTTATTTATTTATTTATTCTAGAATTATTGTTTTCTTTAAAATCAAGCTCCTTTTTTTTTCTTGATGCTTCCTTCTGGCTACAGAGGGCTGAGGGCAGGAGGCAGAGACTGGTTCTTGGCCCTGAGAAATGTCCTTGGGGCTGTCTGGAGCTGTGGAAAGGAGGGTGGTGGAGGGGAGAGCCTAGGCACCCACTGCTGGCTCTCAGCCCTGAAAAGAGAGGTGCAGAGTTAAGGCGATAGCTGGGGGTGCTGATGGGCACCCTGCTTCCCCTCCCTGCTGTAGGATTTACCATCTGCTGTGTGAGATGCAGCATTTGCTTGCTTTGGGGGTGTCATACTGATGATGACATGTCCCTGTGCAGCATTGCTGGGCTGCCCTGGCTGTGCTGTGCTCTGCCTTTACTCAGTGACCCAAGGGCTGCGGTGCAGTAGTGCAGGTCTGGGCCCTGAAGGTGGCCTTGTGGTTTGGCACATTCTGGTTCCATCTAATCCCCTGGAAAGCCAGGAGGTTGTTGGCTGAGACTCCAGCACAGGGTACCCAAGTCCTAGCAGCTGCCTGATTTAGTTGGGGCAATTAATGAGGCAGGAATTATAAAATATGTAATTAATTTTATTTCTAACAAACCCTGCCCACAACTCTATACAAATGAGTTACATTTGGGTGCTGATTCAGTCAGGAAAGTCTTCCCAAGGATGCTTATGAGCAAGTCATTCATTTGGGAGAAGCAGAAAAATTGGGCAAGTTTAGCCACAAAATGGCTTTGCCTCACTTATGAATAGGCAGCCTGGAGCCCTAGGGAGAGTCTGTGCTACTCAGAATGGTGGAGTAGGAATTTCCAGATGGTCCCTGGCTCCTTTGTGGCAGTGTTGGAACTGCTCAGCCATTGAGAGACTTCCTAGATCTTCCCAGGATGCTAGGAAAGAGGCAGACAACCTCTGACTTGATCCTGGTTCCTCTTGGCATGGAGGTTTGCAGAGGTGCAGGCAGGATCTCTTGCAGATGTGCAGAGAGCACCATGTCGGTGGCACTTCTTGCCACATCCTGAGGCACTTAAATGCCTTCTCCTGAGAAACCTGAGTCACTTAACTTTGCAGGTAATTCAAGCCCAAAATATCAGGGCTAAGCAGGTCTGAAGCACAAGGCAGAGCAGAACACGTTGTCCAAGAGCGGTGAGGCAGAGGCAGCTCCATGAGGCAAAAGCAGCACGCACTGAGGCAGAAGCAGCACAACTGCTTGCAACTTAGCTCAACGTCTATTACTTGAGTGAGTGCAAAGGCTCCTTTGGCCACAGAGATTCACCAATCAGAATGGCATTTGCAAAGCTGACCATGTTAGGTAAAACCAGGGCTTGCTCACCCTTATTTGGGCAAGACACCAACAAGCACCTAAACTCCTGTGGGTACCTGGGAGGGGACATAATGGCCCAAGCCTTTGTTTTCCTCCTGCCCTTGCTTCTCCCATCAGCAGAAGGGTAGGGCATGCCAGGACATGATTTAGACCTATTAGCCTTCCAGGACACTGCTCCACTTAGAGGGCTCTTGGACACCTGCTGGGAGCCAAGCATGGTAGGCAGGGATCAGTCTTTTCCTTACTTCGGGGCTGGGAGCAGTGCTGCAGGATCCTTTTTGATATGGGATGCTGGTGGGTGAGATACGAAGAATGAATGTGGAGCGTCAGGAGAAAACAAGGGCAACAAGAGAGGGAAAGGAGAGGGGATGTGTGTGGGACAGGGGAAGGAGGTAGAAACAAGAGTGGCAGCGAGCAGTGGCGTCATAGGAGCGAGCCCTGCTGCAGGACCAGCTGCCCTGTGCCGCACGCCTGACAAGTCTGACTCCCCATCAGGCTGCTAACAAGGATTAATCACCTGCGCCGGGCTCCTGTGCTGGGCCACACGCTGCTTCTGCCTCCTCTCCAGTGTGGGTCCCCAGCAGCTCCGCAGGTAATTTCTGCCACGTCAGCGCAGATGGCTCTGTACAGGTTGGCAGCCTTACTGCTGGGCAGCCATGCCTGGATTGATCACTGAGTAACCCTATCAGCTTTGTTCTCTGTCCTGGCCAGACTACCCAAGCTGCAGGTAGGAAGGTAGTGGGCTGGGCATCCTCCATCCTGGACCCTAGCCCCAACACCAGAAATCACTGTTCCACCCTTACGGGCAGTGACATCCCCAGGCAAGGGGAGCAGATGGCTACAGCAAGCTCATGAAAGCTTTGTTGGGCAGTTGATGGGGTCCCTTAATTACCAATGCCACAATTTAATGACACTCACTGATTGCTGCTAACCCTTGTTACCTCAGTGCCCATGGGGCAGGTGAGTGCCGTCAGCCAGTGTCTTGCCCAGCAGAGGCCATGGGCACTGCCAGTATCTCATTCTGTGCCTGGAGCAATGTGTGGAGACATATGCTTCTCCAGTCTGCTTGATCCTTGGCACATCCCCTGCAAATGGGCTTTGAGGGTTTTTAGCACAGAAAGAAGGTGCCAGGTACACCAAGATGATGAGACAATGGTTACTGCTGCAATGGAAAGGACTGGAAGGAAAGCCTCAAGGCCATGTGCTCAGTATTTTTGGATATGTGGGCTTTTCTTGGTGAACCAAGTCACCCTGAACCTAGACCAGCCTAGCCAGAGGTATAAACCCAGCCCATAATCCTTTGCCTTTGACGACTTAGTATCGCCTGAGCTGTGTCCTGGCTTAAGACAAATGAGAAAAAAAGGAGTAACCATCTCCCCAGGGTGCCTTGGCTGCAGTGAGCACTTCCAGCATCATATCACCGTCTTCCAAGACAGAAGGATGTAACCTGACCTGGTGCCTGCAGCCATCATCATGTCCTCAAGAGAGATGGCCTCAGTAGCAGATGGGTGACCACCAGGCACTAGGAAACACTGGGTTTCCCCTGGCAGTGCATGGGACGGGCCAGGGGGCTGTGCTAGCTGCTGGCCTTAGCTTTTGGTGTTCTGGGGTCCCTGAGGGGGACTTCACTTGCAGCCTGCCCAGGGGCTGTCTGCTGTGGCTCTGCACTCTAGCAACTTTGCTGGAGCAGAAAGGCTAAGTGTTTCTCACATGCTGCTTCTGGTGAGCAGTAATTGCTTTCCAGGGGGTTTGCTTGGTGCACTTCCCTGCCTGCTGCATGAGGAACCTGTGCTCTTCCCCCTCTCTGCTCTTTGGGTGCTTTTAACTTCAGGCAATTTCAAGTTTCCTGGCATTGGGTAAAGTCTCTAGCGGAAGCAAGGACCAGAAGGATGAGGAAGAGGCATTTAGGAGTTGTGCCAGGGCTGGGAGAGCAGGGAGAGCCCCTGAAGATGTGAAGGTCTTGGGAGGGGCAGCAAAGGCCCTGTCATGGGCCAAGGAGGAGCTGGGGCAGTGAAGGTTGTGCATGGCTGTGCAGTGGAGGTGCCCTGCCAGATGATGTGAGGTCTTCTAGCCCAGAGCCCAGCAGTACTGCAGCATTTGCAGTATTGTGCTGGGCTTTATTGCAAGGCGGTGAATAACTCTGCACTGGATGGTTTGTTAAGGGAGTTGATTTACCCTGGCCCTTGGCTAATTCAGGTGAAAAGGCTCAGCCATGGCTGCATCAAGCTCAGCCTCCCCTGCTTCGCTACCCTGGCAACGTTTGCCCTTTTGCCCTGCTCCTTGCACTCAGGAGTGGGGCTGGAGAGCTGAAGGAGATGCCTGGCACAGATGGGCTGGGGTGCCTACTGGCGCTCCCTCCTTGAGCACACAGCATCCCTTCCGCAGCTGTGGGCTCGCATCGCTGCGCTGGGCTGCCAGCAAAGCCTCCGGTCTCAGCTTGGGCACCTGCCCTTCCTGGCCACCCTCAGGTAGCTGAGCTCCCTCGTGGCATTGCATTGGGAATCGTCCTTAAGAATACATATTGACTTTAAAAAAAGGCCCCTCTGTACCTATTAATTGAAGTCATTAAATTTAATGGGATGGTTATTGCATGTTAAATAAATACCAGCTAATTATGAAAAACATATTTGCCGAGGTTTAACCATAGAAAAGATGCCTCAATTACATGGTTATTAAACCTCAAAAATATACACTTTTAATAATGAAGTGACATTTAAATAACATACATTAACTGTCTTATTAAATGCTGATTCTTTTCATATTTGAGGACTTCAATTTAGAGCATTTTGCCTGGCACTAACCATATGATGCATCATTAGCTGTCTTTCACTCAGGGTTTTGTAAACTTTTCTTCTATAAACACTGATGTCTTTGTGTTTGCTTTTGTTTTTCCAGCTCCCAGCTCTCACTTTGGGCAGCGGGGATGTGCCAGCGGAGAGTCCATGGAGAGCAGGAACTTCCAAGTGGCTTCTTCAAATCACTAAGGATGTTTACCATCCTAAATCTCTCATCCCAAAATAGATGGGCAGCTGAGCTTTTCAGGATTTCAGACACATCCGTGTGGAAAGGAACACTTTGCCTTCTCTTGGTTTTCCAAGCTGAGGAAGTTTGTAAGAAGCAGCCAGGAGATGGGGAGCAGGGTAAGAGGAGGAGTGGAGGCTATGGTGGAGGTTCCAGCCTGGTGTGGCAGAGGCTTATTTCTGTCTCTGCCACCAAACTGTGGCACCAGACCTTGAAGAAGCTGGTAGTTTGGAGGCCTGCATCTTTCCCAGATGTGGGATGCTCCACGTGTCACATCCCTGGCTGCTGCAGTGCCCAGCCCCGCTTCTCACAGAGGAAGCCTCCACAGCCTTGGTGGGGCCCAGAGTGGGGCACAGGCTGTGGGAATGGTATGGAGCAGTACAGCCGAAGGCTTGCAGACTCCTGCTGCTTTAATGCATTTATTGATTGTGGTGTACACTTCAGGATATAATTCAGAAATTGTTCTCTCAGAATCAATTAGAGAGCTTACTAGGCACAGAGGCACCTCTTTTTGTTAAAGCCTTCATCTTCCCACCACAGGTGGTGTGCCTTTGAGGGGCAGTCCTGTCTGTCTCCCAGTCGAGGCTGAGTCCTTCTCAATCTAGGAGTGTGGGTGCCAGTACTGCCCACTGGCAAACCTGCTGCTTTTCTGGGAATTGGCACTGCCCTGCCTGCCTCCCAGACAAGTCATCAGTTACAAGCTGTCAGGGACCCAAGTCTCCTGGACCTGCTTGTGATGTTCCCTGTGTGCATGGCAAGGAGAGGCTCATCCATGCTTAGGAGGCCTCAGTGGGCAGCATGATGTGTGGAGACACATCAATTGTGAAGGAAAGTCACAGGATCACAGGATGTCAGGGGTTGGAAGGGACCCAAACAGATCATCGAATCCAGCTCCCCTGCCAGGACTAGATCAGGTCACAGAGGAACACATCTAGACAGGCCTTGAAAGTCTCCAGAGAAGGAGACTCCACAGCCTCTCTGGGGAGCCTGTTCAAGTTTGAATACTGTGTTCAGTTTTGGGCTCCCCAGTTTAAGAGGGACAGGGATCTGCTGGAGAGGGTCCAGCAGAGGGCTATGAGGATGATTAAGGGACTGGAGGACATGGCTTATGAGGAGAGGCTGAGGGACCTGGGGCTTTTTAGTCTGGAGAAGAGAAGACTTAGATGGGATTTGATAAATGTTTATAAGTATCTGAGGGCTGGCCAGGAGTGGGGAACAGGCTCTGCTCACTGCTCCCTGGGACAGGACAAGGAGTAGTGAGTGTAAGTTGCAGCACAGGAGGTTTCACCTCACCACAAGGGGGAACTTCTTTGCTGTAAGGGTCACAGAGCACTGGAACAGGCTTCCCAGAGAAGTTGTGGAGTCTCCTTCTCTGGAGACTTTCAAGGCCTGTCTGGATGTGTTCCTCTGTGATCTGTGTTAGATAGGATTGTCCTGCTCTGGCAGGGGGGTTGGACTCGATGATCTCCTTGGGTTTCTTCCAACCCATAATATACTGTGATCTGTGATCCTGTGACTCCTGAGGGGCAGACCTTCAACTGCTCTCACCCTGCAGTGGCTTTTTGCCAGGGCACAGCTAGGACTGCTCGGACTGTGAGGGTGGTATTTGAGGGGATTGGAGGCAAAATGGCTTCTCAAGCCTCTCAGCTTCTTTTCCTTTCCCTCCTCTTGAGCCGTTCGGTGTGGGCAGTGGGAGTGGGGCATGTCTCCCAGGTGTAATGGGCTCAGACCTGCCAAAGGTGGTCTCCTGTCTTCTGACACGTTGAGGCATCAAGGTTGGGATGGCTGGAGAGGCGTGAGCTTGTGCAAGTCTGGCTGGGCCGTGGTGCAGGTCTGGCAAAGTGGAGGCTGGACTTGTTTGGGGGTGAGAACCTGAGATTTCAAAGCCTATCTTGCTCCACAGAGAGGTGGTACATCTGTTACTCTGAATTCCTGTGCAGCAAGAGGCTGTGGAGAGCCTTGGCCTGTTTTCAGATTTTGGCTTTGGCAATATCACAGTCTCACAGTATCACCAAGGTTGGAAGAGACCTCACAGATCATCAAGTCCAACCCTTTACCACAGAGCTCAAGGCTAGACCATGGCACCAAGTGCCACGTCCAACCTTGCCTTGAACAGCTCCAGGGATGGCGACTCCACCACCTCCCTGGGCAGCCCATTCCACTGCCCAATGCCTCTCTCCCTGAAGAACTTTCTCCTCACCTCAAGCCTAAATTTCCCCCGGCGCAGCCTGAGGCTGTGTCCTCTCGTTCTGGCGCTGGCCACCTGAGAGAAGAGAGCAACCTCCCCCTGGACACAACCACCCCTCAGGTAGTTGTAGACAGCAATAAGGTCACCCCTGAGCCTCCTCTTCTCCAGGCTAAACAACCCTAGCTCCCTCAGCCTCTCCTCGTAGGGCTGTGCTCAAGGCCTCTCCCCAGCCTCGTCGCCCTTCTCTGGACACGCTCAAGCATCTCAATGTCCCTTCTAAACTGGGGGGCCCAGAACTGAACACAGTACTCAAGGTGTATGATGAAGTTTAAGCAACACTAGAACTGAAGTATCCTTTTACAACGGTAACAGCTCTTCCAAGACATAGACCTTTGACCATATCTAAATTTCCCTGTCCTTTGTTTTCCTTTTCTTACTCTGATGCTGAACTTTGATCACAACAAATGCAGGTTGATTTGGTTTGGGTTTTTTTCTGTGAAACCTCTTTAGTCAATCCGCATTTTCTCATGGAAAAAATGTTGAGGAGGGGAGAAACAAGGAAGTCTTTAGGGCTGGGAAGACTGAGATTTGGGGCTTTTCTTTGTTGTCTCTCTTCTGCCCATTGTTACAGGTGCACGGACTGAGGTCACAGAGCTGGTGTGAGACATCTCAGCTCTGTCTGGCAGCCTTATGCACATAGTGGTGATGCCAGGAGTCCTCTGGCAGTGGTGTGAGGAGTGCACCCAGCTCAGCTTTTCCTGGGGAGTTGCCTCATGAATACCAGGCTCCCTGGTTGCTCCTGTCCCACTAGCAGAAGAAACATGGTGACTTGTGAAAGCACCTCAGGTTCTGAAAGCTGGGAAGCTAAAGCCAAGCAGCTGCGGATGCTTTGCAGGCTGCAAACACTCTGCTGCCCTGGGGTGAGGCTTGCAGGAGCTCAGTATTTCACGGGGCTGGACACTTCTTCCTTGCTGAGCTTTGTGGTGTTCCTTAAGGAATCTCCATGCTGCAATATAACATCCACATATAGGGAAATTGTCTTAAATAATGGTTTCTGTGAGTCTTTTTTTCTTAAGGTATATTTATCATATCTTTTATTGGAATAGAATTAAAGCAAAATTAGAAATGAAAATAACTTTAATTATGAACTTCATGATTCAGTATGTTGTAAATCCTTCAGCATAATATTGTGCCATAAAAATGCTATTTTGTGATAATTATTATTACTATAATTAATGTTCCTTAATTGCTAATGTCACAGGCATGTGTTATCTCCCAGGTTTTCTTGCAGTGTCTCTGGAGGAGCTCCTCCATGGGGTGATGTTGAGGATCCAGGCAAGTACTCAGGCAGGCACTAGCTACATATGTGGGACTGTGAGCGGGTGTCTATGTGTCCAAGCAATGCTGCTGACTTATCCCAGCCTGCAGCTTGTGTCCAGCTCAGTGCTTCCCAGAGGAGAGAAGGCAGTGAGCAGCAATCAGGGATAAATGTTGTTACAAGCTGTGAATGAGGCCTCTGACCCAGGCTTTGCTGTGGTCTTGCCTGCTGTTGTGGTTGGCCACATGCTCCTTCTGACAGACCTGGACCAACTGAGAGTGGTTTGATGGCTCTGCCACCCCTGGGGCACCTGTCAGGCCTTGCAGGGATGGATGGTGATATGTTGGTCATAGCCTGGCTAAGGACCGAGAGTGCTGCTTGTGGTTGGAAACCCCTGGGTTTCCTTCTGCCCCTCTGCAGAGTCTCTGCTGTGCCAGGGCTGGCTGATGGTCTGGAGGTGCTTGCCTGTGCTGTCTCATGACAGTGCTGCCAGGGTAGGTGGCATTGCTGTTTCAATGCTTCTGCAACCAAGTGCCACAGAGGTTGTTTCTGGGCGCTGCATGTGCCAGAGGCACATACCCTTGGCACAGAGTTCCTGGGGGCTGCCCTCCTCACCACCCTACACACAGCCCTGATCCTATTGCCCAGCCTTAGCTCAGCCTGCAGGTGATGGATCTTCATTGTTACTGAGCTGCCATTGCTCCAGCTGTGTTCTGTGAAGTGCTGTCCTGTGAACAAGACATTTGGGCCTCTGCCTGCCTGGCTGTTGAATGGCACGTGGCAAATTTCAGCCAGGCTTTGGGTGACTTCCTTTCCTCTTTCCCAGCCTTGAGTCTAGCCTCTCCTCCTCACCCCAACCACCATTTCCAGAGGACCAAGGACAAATTGTATCCCCCCTGGTACCTGCCAGGAGCTGTGCAAGATGCCAGCTTTGGCACCACGTCCCTGGAATGAAAAAGAAGAGCACACACAACACTACAGCCTGTGGGGCCCAAGAGGCCCAATCTCTTGCTGCTGTCACTGGCAAGGCAGGAGGATGCCATAGAGAAACTGTTTCCTGAATGCTTAGCTCCCACCAGCTGTTCCTACCTGGCCATGATCCAGTGAACCCTACAGCAGGGTGGGCTGTGGGTGGACTGGCAGGGTGTGAGCAAGGGCAATGTGCCAGGCAGAATTAAAACTGGCCAGAAGGAGGTAGAGAGAAGGCAGCAGGATGGACAAGTGGTGGGATTGATGCTATGGCCAGGCTGGGGCTTAGAAGCTCTTGTTAGTATCCTTTATTAGCTTGGAGGATGCTGCTGGGGTCTGGAAAGCAGTGTTAGAGAGGAGATCCTCAGGCCCAGGTGTGAGGGAGGAGCAGGGAGCAGAGGGATGGAAAATGTGTGATGCCAAATGTGTGAATTTTTCATGTGACCCAAAGGCCTTGCTCATACCAGCATGGGGCTGCCTGGGACCAGCTGAGAGTGGAAAGGCATGAAAACAGCTACCCAGCCACCTGCTTCACAGTGGTGAGTGTATATGGGATGAAGCTGAAACCAGGATGCATTTTTAATGACACAGGCAGGGCTGGGTTTCTTTAAATAAGACTAGACAATGACTGTATGCTTCTGGAGCTGTGTAGTGCACCACAAATGCATTATTTACAGCAGCTTCTTCCTTGTCCACTTTAATTTTACATGGGTACTGGAGAAAGGGAAGGGACTCCTTGGCGTCTCGTGGCCACCCACTTGTTCCATGTGACAAAGGTGAACTTCTGAGCCACCAAAGGATTTGGTGTTGATTTTTCCACTGATTTGAGTCATGGGGGAGACAGCCAGCCTGGGCATGGAGGCTGGCACCTCAAACATGGGCAACTACAGCCTGAGATTTAGCCTGGCTGATGCATCATCAGATCTTTATTGTTTCATTTTCTGTCTTCTCCCTGTACATGATGGAGATGCTCTTAGACCACTTCGACGGCCCTTCTCCCTGGGCACCCTGAACACAGCATCCTTCCTCTTGCACTGGTGGAGGATCAGAAAGCTTTTGGAAAGCAGGCAGTGATGTGTTATCTTGATGGTAAAGGAGGAGGCAGATCTGTTCCATTGAAGAGGTCTTCACCTGTCTCTGGAGAGGTAGGGCATGATGCAGGTGGGAGTAAGCAACAGCATAGTGGCCTACTTTGGAGGAGGGAGGGAAGTGTGCTCTGAAGGATGCATCATTTTCCCAGGAGGGATGTTCTGCCTGGGTCCATCTGTTGACAGGCGAGCCGAGGCAGCGAGCCTTGACCTCAGGTTGCTATTCAGCTCTCAACCATAGGGTTTCAGAGCTGACACCTTTTGCAATTAACAGAGGCCTTCCTTATACCTCAATTAGAACCATCCTCTCAATCTACTTTGCCTTTTTCTGTCTCTGCAAGACTGGCCTGCTCCAGGCAACCTGCCACAGGACCTGGCGCAGTGGTCACGGCACACCGCTGTGTCACTAAGTGCCCTGACACTAACCATGCTGGCGATGGCGCCATGCCCTTCTGCTGGCTGCAGTAAATCCAAACAGCCACGTAGCCTCTACCAGCTATCGCTGTGGCTCCCGGTGGGGTGGTGGGTGTCCCCCTGCCGTGGTTGACATGCTGATGTCATATTCACAGTGGTGGATATCTGCGTCTTGGAGACTCTCTGTGGAGCTGGGGAGTCAGGTAGTGACTTTCCTGCCTTCAAAGTTGCCCTGACTCAGCATCTGTATTTGGGGCACGCTGGGCAGGGATGCTGGGATTTGGTCCATCAAGGACTGCGGGAGCTCCTTGGCATGGAGCCCTCAGGGTGCCAGGGGAAGCGCAAAGCAGTTCCACTGCTCCTAAGTGTCTGCAAAGGTGTGATTGGAGTCCAGCAGCTGATGGACATGAGTCTGCTTTCTCCAGCACTGCTGGGCCTGGGAGGGTTGAGATGGCAGCTTGACGGCTTGGAAAATAGGCTGAGATGAAGGAATATCAATATGGAGAGCGAGCTGTTCCTGCTGAACAGCCCCGGGGCATCTGACGTGAAATGCTGGTTGTCTCAGAGGAGTTGACAGGTGTCTGCATCAGGCTTCCTGCTAATTAAGCACTGTTGTGAGTCATGGGTTGGGGGATGAAGCAGCTCAGGCAGTGCAGGTATGGCCAGAGGGCAGCTCTGCAGGACCTCCCTGCCCATCAGGGAAGAACTGATGTGCGCCTGGTTTGTCAGATGGTGGATATGGAGTCATCGGGGCAGGCATGTCTTTTGGGCATCACCTTTGAGAAGAGCAGAGAGAGCCATCTTACTGGGTGTCCATCCTCCCCCACTGAAGCTGAGTGTCTTGCCCTGGGTCCCACGGCTGACACTTCTGTTACAGGCCTGGTACAGTCCTCCAGAGCATCTTAAACAACCACAGCTCCCAGTGCCCATCCCACTAAACAGTGTAACAGGCTAGGGAAACAAGGTTGCCTTTGGACCTCTCTTTCTGCTCATCCACTTAGAGGTGAGCTGCTGTGCTCACAGACCTCTTCCTTCCCAGCCCTGGCCAGGAAGCAGCTTCTTGCCTTAACTAACAGTGGCACCGCTCACCAAACCCTCTGAAAGAGAGCTCCCCATTTCAAGGAACACAGATCCAGTGTGGACAAAGGGACTGCTCTCCAGCAATGTTTTGTGGACCCTACTGATCCTGAGGGTGCCTGTAGCAGCAGGCACAGGATAAAAGCTATGCTAGCAGACAGCTAAGTGTTTTCCTTCTTGGGCAGAGCTGGGAAAGGAGGGGCAGGTGACAGCCCCAGTGCCATCACAGGTCCCTTCCCCATGTGCCTCTTTAGTGCCTTTTGCCCACTAGTCCCATTTGCCTCTGCACCTGTGATCCTCTGAAAAATAGCTCTGTTCATTCCCTGTTTCAGTCTTACTCTGGATCCACATCGGTCTACAGACAGAGTTTGTTGTCCTGGCTGTCAAGATCTTAAAGACCTGCTGTGACACCTCCTGGAAAACTTTGACAGACCCTCTGGTTGGACCCAGTGCTGCCTTTCCAGCTGGTCTGTCTGACTTTTCCTTAGTCTTGATGAGCAAAGATGTCTGTAAGGACAGGAGGAGAGAAAACCCCCATTGCTGACCTCTGGGCAAAGCCAAATCCATCCTGGAACCTTTTGGAGCATCCCCAGGTACTGGCTAAGAAGAGATGAGCTGCAGAGGTGGGTGAGAAGGTTCCCACAGCTCACACTCAGGTTGAAGGCTGTTCCCTGGGTCAGGCAGGTTTCACAGCCCAAAAGACCTCTGGGTGGAGGCCACTGGATTTATCTCATCCCTGCCTAACACTGTTCAGTGCAGAGAGGTTAAATCCTGTCAGATTCTGGAGGGTTCATTTCATGATGATCTTTTGGTAATAGCCCAAAGAGGTAGTGTGTGCTTGAGTCTCTGGGCAGGCTGTACACAGACCTGCCTTCTGGCAGAAATTTTAGTTGTCAAAAACTGTAAGCAGTCGAAAAAACTATGAATTTAGCTGATTAATCTTAGCCCCTCACTGGTGGGACTGGGTTCACCCAGTGAGCTGAGCAGAAGAGCCTCCCCATTTCCTCAGACTCTCTCCAGAGACCTAACACCTTCCAATTAGTTACTTTTCTTTTTTAACAAAGTAGTTTCCCGGCTGCCTTTAGAGAACAAAATGCCCCTCGGTCTCTTCGGTTGCACAGGGAAAGCGCATCAGGCACACAGAGAGCAGATTGCCTCTCAATGTAATTTTGGTCAAAGTTGTGGGTAAGAAGTGCTGAGTCAGCTTGTAGCGTAATGAGAAGGAGCTGAGCGAACCTCTCACCGCTGGGCTTGAGGTCCAGCTGCCACCAAGCTACGTTCTGCCTCTAGCCTTTCCTCACTGCACCCTGCCGAGTGTGGAGCCTTTGAGGTGCCACTCAAGCCGGCTGTCCTCAGGGCACGACGAGGCTGTCAGCCCGCGGGGTTTGTCAGGGAAGGGGGGGTGAGGATGCAGGAGGAGACTGGGGAATGAACAGAGCAATTAGAGCCCCATGAGAGGCAGGATAAAAGGCCAGGCTTCCCGAGATAACGAGGATCTCTCTGCGGGGGTGAGGTGCCCAGAGTCGGGGGAAACCACATGAGTGACAAGCATGTCCCAGTGCCCGCCGGGCACAGTGCTGGATGAAGCATTGGACCGGCTGTCACTGCGAGCCTACGGCTGCTTCCCATCCGGTATAGACCCGAGATACTCCCCTGCCACGTCTCTTCTGACCCCGTGCTAGGCTTCTGACATGGGAAATGCTTGGGTTTTCATCGCCCTCTCTTGGGGCTGGACCCTCCTTGGCAGCTCGGGACAGGGCTGGTGGTGTGCGCACAGCCAGGACACTGCTTCTTTTCTTAGTTGCATCACCTTGGTTCCCTTCATTGCTGGATGGATGTTGATAATCCGTCTTTCAGCCAAAATATTCCAATTTCCTTCTCGCTGGTGCTGAGCAGGGGGGCATGGGAGTGGCAGCAGTGGCCCCAGGGTTGGTCCTGCCCTGGGGAGAAAAGATTTATCCCTCTCCTCTTGCCTCTGCAGCAGGAGATGACAGCTGTGGGACCAAGGTGCCCATGCACTGGCCCTTGGAAAGAGTGGGTTTAAAAACAGTGTTGGTAGCTTGCTTGAGTATCTCTCCGTTCTTCTTTATATGTTTAAGAGGTTTCGCTGTCTTGGTAACTCCCCTGAGAGACCTGAGCAGCAGCCTCCTTGGATGTGAATACCTGACAAATTTTAATGCTAAAGGAATTCACTAAATTTAGTCTCTTGGAGGAAGGGAAAAAAAAAAAAAAAGGAAAAAGGTGCAACATTTCTTTCAATTTGGGGGGAGCAATCCAAACCTCAGCCACTTTGCTGCTTTCTTCTTTTCTTCTCAGTCACAAAGGCTTTTAAGTCTGGGCCCCATGGGTGTCTGTGCACAAACCAGAGAGGGGAGAAGCCCAGGCCCTGATGTTCCTTCCCCAGGGGAGTGTGCCTGTTGCCAGCCCCTCCTGGCCTCCAGGAGGGGGATGCTGGCAAGGGCACTCTGTGATAAACGATGAAAAAACCCTCTTTGTGTCGGAGGACACCGATTGTCTGAGTTGCAGAGATGTAATTTTCGCTCTTGGGTGGGCTCTTAGCAAAGTGTGAGCACTGAGGAATGGAAGGGAAGATAACCTCTGCTGTTGTATACAGCCGAATCATCTATTTTCACCTCCATCCCCCTCCCTCCTCTTGCCCAAGCCTCCAAGAGCCCTCTCCTTCTTTGTTCTGGTGCTTGAGATTCACCAGCAGCCTCCCGTTTTCCTTTGGTGTGCCCTCCCAAAGGGCCCATAGTGGTCTCTGCGCTGCTCTTGCTGAAGGAGTCTTCTCTGTCTCTGTGACTTCAGGAGTCAGGTTCCTGCCATCAGCCAGGACAAGGTCCTATGTCCACGCTCATACCTGTACGGAGGCACAGACGCCTGCTGGCACGTTGGTGGAGGTCTACACATGTGTGCCTGCACAAGGCTTTTCATCACGGAGAGAGAGACAATTCTCAAACTCCAATGGCACAATCCTCTCTTAAGGGCAAAGTGTGTCGCAGCACTGAGATTTGGTGAGGATAACGATCTGTCTGTCTGCACCTAGGAAAACCATGCAGCATGATTGCCCGTGGAGTGGTGACACCTCCCCACCAAAGCTGTGGCATGGAGTAGGGTCCCAGTAATTCCTAACTGTCTGCAGCTCCGCATAGAGCCAGTCCCCGACATTGCCATCCCAAAGGTCTCTTATGAAGCTGGTAAAGGGTCCTGTTAAAAGCACTGGAAGTCTTTCTGTTGCTCTTTCGAAAAGTCCTTTCCTACCCTCACCGGGCTGTGCTGCGGACAGGTGCGGTGGAGGGGACCGACACGTGAAGGGAGGGAAAACGAGGGAGGGAGCATAAGGGTGAGAGAATGAAGGTGGCAAAAGTGGCTGGCACTGAGTATGCTTAAGAAACCGCAAGCACTCTCTTCCCCCCCCCCCCTCCTCCCAGCTGCATTTTTCTGTGTCAACGGCTTTTATTATTAATTTCCCCTTGGTAGTTTTATTTCTGGGCGCAGCGGATGCCAGCGGACAGAGGCTGGAGGGACAGCCCAAGGGGAAGGCAAGCGGGCTGCAGGGGAGAAGGCCGAGGAGGACTCTCGGTGCTCGGACTATTGTGGGGCCCACCGCGCTCCGGCCGCTTTTAGCACCGCTCCCCACAAGGCGTCGCCCTTTTAAGGGAGCGCTGGGGGCGGGCCCCTCTCCCTCCCCACCTCTGGCGCCCCCTGGAGGCGGGCGGGTGCCACCGCCTCCCTTCCCTCCCTGGTTGCGGGCGTGCGCGTGCGTGCGGCGGCGGGAGCGCGCGCGCGCGGCGTTCCGTCGGGGCCCCGCGCCGCCGTCCCATTCATGCGGGGCAGCGGTGGCGGCAGCGGTGGCGTGAGTGAGGCGGGCGCGGAGCCCCGAACGGCGGCGGCAACAACGGCAACGGGAGGAGGCGAGCGTGGAGGAGGCGGCGGTAGAGAAGAAAAACGAGGCGGTGGCGGCCCGGCGGGCGGCTCGGTGTGGAATGCAATTATGGCTGGCACGGCGGAGGCGAGCGGAGACCGGAGCCGTGAGTAACCCGGTTACAACTTTCGCTGGGCGGGCGCGGCGCGTGCCTTTACATGCCCGATTGTTTGGTTCGCTGAAAATCCGCAGAGTTGCCTTTATCGCCTCAAAAATAGGCAGAGGGGGCGGCGGCGAAGCGGGGCTGGCCCGGGCAGGGCAGCGGCGGCCCTTCGAGGGAGCGCGAAGGGGCCGCGGCGGCCGGGCTGGGCTGGGCTGGGCCGGAGCCGCGCTGCTGCCGCCCGGGGCCAGCCCCGCATTGCGCCCCGCGGCTCTGGGAACGCGGCCGCGGGAACCGCCTCCCGCAGGGAGGACAAAAACCCGTCGGGGACCGAGTCTTTCTCCTCATCCACCCCACGCCCCGCCTGCATTTCGCAGAGCGGTGTTGGGGAACGGGCAGGTGCGGGCTCGACCGACCGACCGACCTATCGGGCGGGTGCCACCTCCCTGTTCGGAGCTGCTCGGTTCGGGGTTAGTGGTCCCGCGGGGGTGCCTGGACCGGTTGTACCTCCCTGCCCGGCGTAGCGGCGGGGCTGGCTGCCTCCTTCCTACACTACTGTTGCCTGTCTGCCCCGGGTCTTGGCGGGGTTCGCTTTCCTTGTGCTGCGCCGCGAGGAGCCCACCCTAGTCCGGCACCGCTAGAAACGTGAGCGGGGCGCAGCCTTTTCTGGGCTCGCCGCCTCGGATCCTCGCATCCGCCCTGCCTCGGATCCCTGCGCCCGCACATCCGCGCATCGCGCTGCCCTGTCTCGTCGCTCACATCCTCGCTGCCATCCCCACGTCGCGCTGCCCCATATCCACGTTGATACCCTCTCTGCTATTCATGCATCTCTGCTGTCTCACGTCCCCGCTGCTTTATGTCCCTGCATACCCGCATCCCACCGGGGCGCGGGGCGCGGCATCCTGGCCGGGCTGTCCCCGAAACCCGCAGATCCGCCGCTGTCCCCCCGCTTCTCTTCCCAGCAGCCGGCGGAGGAATGTCGGGGGGAATGCCTGCGGAGCTGCTTGGTTTTACCGGGCGAGGCAGGGCGTCCTGCGGGATGGCTGCCGGCCGGCGCTCTCCTCACCAGCGTTACTATTGTGATCATGTCGTAGTTTGGCAGCGCAGCGCCTGGCCACCTCTCCAACCGAGCTGCGATACCCGCGTACCTGCCTGCCGCCTCCGGTGTTACCGTGGAGGGTGACAAGTAAAGCCGGTGGCGCGTTCGGTGTCCCTCACCCCCGCTCCCTTTCCCATTTCTGCTCTGCAAACGTATACGGCAGCTCCGGCGTGCGAGCGGCGAGGGATTTGCAAAATCTCTGTGGCACGCTGAAATAAATCCCGAAATCCCTTCTTGTCCCTTGTCCTCCTTGCAAGGAAATTCTTCCTGCCCCTGGCCGAGCGCCGGGTTGGGGGAGCCAGGGGAGGGGGCTGGTGTGTAAACAGGGCTTAACATGAAGGTCACTGGTTAAAGAGGAGATGGATGGGAGAGAAAAGACAGGCATTAACCTCACTTGTTAGCTCCCCCTTTCCTCCTGCTTTGGGGAGGACGAAACAAAAGCAGAACCTGCTAATGGCGGGATGAATATTCATGATTCTTCTCGTATGCTCTGGGACGCGGAGGGGAGAAAAGTTGGGCGGATGAGCGGCCTTTCCGAAGCTGTCTTTCCTCTGGCTTGCGAGAAAATCCCGTTTGCTGAGCGGGGGCTGTGTCGGGGGAATTACCGGCCTTTGCTGGATTTTTTTTCCCTTTTTTTCTTTTGTGTGCTGCTACAAGGAAAAAAAAAGGAGGATCCGAGGCTATTGACTACATCAAAGGTTATCCATTTGAAAACACCATTTTCCTCTGAGCAGCGGCTAATTGCTTCCTGAACAATCTCAGGGTCTTTTGTATGTACTCAGTGGGTAAAATTAGTGACTCCATGTCTCTCTCTCAAGACACTAGTGGCCGCGCAGGGTGGAAAGGTGGAGAAGCCAAGGAAGAGCAGTGAGACTGGAGCTTCTAGGAGGATGCACAGATAATTTCTTAAGCGGCTGCGAGGGTGGAAGGTTTTTGCTCCTGCCCACTCACCGTGGTGCAGTCTGCTGGTGCTGGTGGATGCCGGCGCTGGCAGCGATGTGGTGGCACGGGGCTCTCGGGAAGGCTGGTAAGGAAGTTTGGATTCAAAATACCCGATGGTATGTGTGACCCGAAGCTCTCCATCCGCCTGCGGCTTGGTCTGCCAGTACTGCTCCTATGCGAGCGGTGAGCCTGAATGTGCCGCTTCTCCGGGGGCTGCGGGGCGGCAATGCGGGATCTGGCTGGCCCTGTTGGGTGTTCTGCGGTTGGTACTCTGAAGATTAAAGTTTTGGTGGCGTCGTTTTAGTTAGCGTGGCGATAGCAGCACCGGCAAGAGTTATCCCTTCTTGGCTTATTTTCTTTTAATAGATGCATCCGATCTGGAGCAGAGCGGAGGCATCCGCCTTCCAGCGTGCTCAGGCTGTGCAGGGAGCCGTGGAGAAGAGCCCTTGTGCTTCTCTGTAGCACAAAGCCCCTTTCCCGTGCGAGGAGACAGAGTGCTCTGCCAGAGATAAACAAACTCCTCTGAACTCCAGCGAAGACAGGGCCGAGGGCCATGCCGGCGGCTCCGGGTGAGCGCTGTTTTGCCGGAGGTTTGCGCAGCCGAAATGGAAGAGGGTAATAAAAGCGGCGCTGCTGCGTGCTGGCAGGGCTGCCTCCCCTCCTCCATGCCGACAGCAGCCGGGGCCGGCCATGCCCTGCTCCCCGAGTGTAAATGTCACGCCAGGCAGTTTATTTCGGTGGGTTCGCTGCATTTGACATCCGTTGAACAAAGGGAAGGATATGGCCCTGGGATCGGACCTAACGAAGGAAACTTGTACGTGGTTATACTCCAGGCTGAGCGCGAGTCGGGGCCTTTGTTGCTGCCTGCCATGCTCCTGACTGTTGCATTAACCTCCGGCGAGAGCCGGACCTGGCCCTGAGCTGGGAAATTCCGATCAGGAGTGCCTGCTGCTGTTGCTGTGCAGGCACTGCCAGCTCACATCAAACCTGCAGCACTGGGCTTCTGCTGAGTCCCGCGGGGCTTTGTTGTGACCACCTCTGTGTGTAGGGTGTTTCAGTGCTGCAGTCTGTTATGTTCACACTTGAGGATCAGTCGTGTGTTTTAGCACCCCGACGTGACAGAAAAAGGGTGGATTTTGGACGAGGTAGGGCAGCAAAGGTACTGCCATTCCTCTGTGCAGCAATGGGAAGGTCAGCATGGGTCACCCCCACTTCTCACTACCTAAGCTCAGATTTTGCATTGACTCGGGCTGGTGGGATGTATGTGTTGGATTGCTGCGCTCTGTGACCCATTGATGTCTCCTCCAGATTGTGTTATTATTAGATACCTTGTGGAAGAAACCAGTGGGTGGAGGGGCTCCTGGCTAGTGTTTGATCAGTGGTATGCCGTGCATGTGCAGGAAGGCCCAAGGGCTTGGAATCATGAGCTCAGTGTGGTCTGTGGTCCTCTACCTCTCCTGGAAAGTTTGATTTAGGGCCCCTTTCCCATCAAGGCGTTGGGTGCTATATCTCCATGTGAAGCGGAGAGGAGCAAGTGTTGGCCACCATCAGGTGCTCAGGTGGCTGATTTGACTTCGGGTTGGAAGCAATCAACTTCTTCTCTGACTATAGCCCATGACTTGCTCTGTGCAGTTGTGGGGAGCATCCTGTTACATATAGCTGGTATGTGTTGAGAACGTGGGTGATCTGATACTGTCTCTGACCCACTGCCTTAGCCATGCCCCTCTTATTTCTGGCCAGGAATTGGCAGGACTGGAAGCCAAGTAAGATACCCCAACATGGCTCTCCAGTTAACATTTGGAAGCTGAGTTTGGGCAAAAGTCTTGTGCATCACAGAGGAGGAAAGCTCCAGCTAATAAATACATTTATAATACATTCATAAATGCATTTCTCTGCCAGGCATGGGAAGACACAGTTTGTCTCTCCTGCACTTGGTGTGTTGTGTAGCCAAAATGCACATCTTCCTGCCCGCTTAGCATAGCGTAGCTGGGCATGGGTCCGTGTCCTTGTTTGCCTTGCTTCCCTGAGCATCCTGCATCTGCGGCTGCCTCCAGCCTTTATTCCAGGTGGAAGCCACCACTTAAAGCCCTGTGTGAAAAACATCTAAAAGTTTCTTTTCCTTTAGCCAAGGCTTGGCAAACTTGCTTCTTGTTGCTGGTGTGCAGAGATGCTTGAGTCTGGAGCAAAACTCCACGAACAGGTCCACAGATGCTTTGGCTTCTTTCTCCTCTGAAGTCTCTTTGCATGGCAGAAGGTGGACTGTTATGGGTAACTACTCTGTCCCTATGATGTAGAGTTTGTTGGTGTGAGTTTTGGCCTGTACCCAGGAGCCTTTGTGAGCTGCCTGAACCACAGAGGAGATTTGTTATTACTTGGGTTGATCTGGGGCCTGGTGTGAGCTATGGCACGATATCCTCTTTGCTTCTTGAGCTGAGCTCTTGAGGGATTTTGCTGGAGAAAGTGCCTGGGGTGAGAGCATGGCAGGGGTGCTGGGGATGCGCTGTATGGCTCTGGAGGATTTGCTTTGTGGAGACCATCTCCTTCCCATCTGTCTCCCCAGCAGTCTGCAGTTAGCCCTGAGGCGTGGAGCCTGTCTCAAGTGTCCAACAATCCACTGGCCAGCTTGGCACAGAGACTGAGGAGTGGTAGTAATCCAATTTGGTCAGTTCAGCTGCACTTTGCTATCCAAGCTGCTGGCCGGAGCTTGAGAGCTTTAATCTGGCTAATGACCCCGGCTTTGGGGGTTGAGTAACCGATGACCATTTGCTGGATTTAGTTTTCCTTTCTGTTGATGGTGGAAAACAGAAGCTGAGGCTGTTTCCGAGGCTTCTCTTGGTATTGGGGTCTGTTTCCAGGTGCAGGTATGTGTAGGGGCTGGGTGGTGAGGGCAGCGTGGAGAGGCGCTGCAGTCTCTCATTTCTCTTCAGGAGATCCCTCCTTCTTTCTTCCCATTTTTCATCTGCTCCCCCACTTTGTCTGCTGAAGATAAGCCCTTCTGCTGGAGCTGTTTTGCAGCATGCTATTATTTTCAGAAAGGCAAAGCCAAGAAAAATAAAGCCTCTCTCTTCCTTCAGTTGCCTACTGTTTAATGTACAAAATACAGGGGTGGTAATTGCATTAAAATGTATATAATTATACTGGAGGGTGAAAAAAAATATCTCACTAATTGCGTGAGTGTTTTGAATTGATAAATGTTGAGTGATTCGTGCTTTTTGGGGGAGTTTGCTGGAGCAGAGCTGCAGTCCGGTGTGTGAGGGGTTAGGAGCAGGGCTGATTTCCCGTCATTGCTAGGAAGTCAGCTGAGGTGTTCGACCTCTCCGGATGCTCCCAGCCCCTCCACGATAGCACCAGTCGTGTTTGGAGCCTGATCATCTGCTATTGCAGGGGATCGAGCCCCAGAGACAACTGACACTACCCCCATCCATGCAAACCTCGACGTCATTGTAGCAGCCCTGTAAGTCTCTTTGCTCTGTGTGCTTAGTTAAGCAACTGCTTGTGTGTCAAACCGTTCCGGCTCTTGCAGAAGGAATTCCCTGGTGAGGGTAGCAGCAGATTCCTGTTGGTGACTCTATGTGATGCAGCCGTGTGCCCAGGGGCTGTTACCCCCCTGCACTTAACGTTGTGTCGGTGAGAGTGGGTGCTGCTGGTGGGTGGCCTCTTGGGCAGGGTAGGAGGAAGGATGGTCTCGTGCTTCGAACGACACAAAGTGAACACCACGATTCCTCCTGCCAATGCCGACCCCGCCAGGGCCGCGATAGCATCGCAGGTAGTTGCACTGGCAGGGAGCTGTTTGCTGCGTGCGTGTGGCCGTGCTCCGCGTACGGGCGGCTGCTTCGCTCTTCCTGTGCAGACTGTTAGTTTCAACAGGGGAAGAGGAAACCCCAAAAATATTTTAAGAGGAATTTAAAAATAATCTCAGAGTTTAGCCTGTGGGCAGGATGTTTCACAGGATCATGTTCCTGCTGGTCCAGGTCCAGCCCTGTGGCTCTTGGAAGTCTTTGCTGGGTGGTGTTAAGTCCTGTCTTGTTATTCTGGTCAGCCTGAGGACTTGCCGTCAGTCTCTGGGAGATAGAGAAGACCGGGAGCTGGCCCTGGGTTTTGGGTTTTTTAGTGAGTGGGTTGGGCTGTCCTGTACCTGAGCAGTGACAGAACCAGGGCATGAGCCCAAGCTCAGGCTTAGAGTTGCCAGGGTCTCTATAAAGCATATAACATCAGTTCACTGGAGTTTCATTCCCTCCACCCTCATCCTCTCCTTGGCGAGTTGCATTCCTAGAAGTGCTGGTATGCCAGCAGGGTCTCTGCCCGCTCTGGCTCCTGGATAGCTGTATCCTCTCCAGAGTCACGGGGGGCTTTTTCCCTCTCTGGGGAGACCAGGATCGGCCTGATGAGCCCTTCTGAAGTCAAGAACCTGTTTTTCAGGCTGATGTCATCGGGAAGAAATGGGGGAGGAGGAAGGCAGGAAGGCAGCTTGCTTCCGAAGGAGAGCCGCCGCCGAGCCTGTGACGCCGCTGGCAGCCCTGGCTTGCACCACCACACGCCGCTCCTTATCGCCGGCACGGCGGCCGTGCCTGCGGGCCTGCGGCACACGCGGGCAAGGTCCTGCTCTGCACGGCCCCGTGCCGGCGTGGCTGCGGGAGGGAGCGGGCACCCGTGCCAGGGCATGCGCCGGCTTGCACCGGGACTCTCGGCAGGATGTCTTTGGGCTCACTGGGTGTGCCTTGCACGGCTCCCTGGACTGCTGTGGGGCACTGGCACTCGCTGGAGCTGCCATCCAGCCATTTTCATTAGCAAAAAGTGGATTTTTGGCAGAGGTGCTTGGACAGCACAGGCAGGCAGCACCTCCTCTAGTTTTTGGGGCAGATGAGCAGATCCAGTATGCTAATGCCTGTTGGAATCTCATCCCCTTGTGCCTGCAGCATCAGATTGTGGCAACGTGCCTGCGTCCAGTTTGGGCTGGGGCTGCAACTGGGATCTGCAGGGAGAGAAGAAGCCTTGCTCTTAGCCAGCAGCTCTGGGCACTGCTGTAGCTGTGCTTTGAAGTATCCTCTGCCCATGGCTGGCTGGGTGATACTCCCAGATCTGTTGGGTAAGAGCACCTTGCTGCTGGTGTGGAGGTGTGCCAGAGTCAGGGGCTGTACTGGTGCTGCTGGTGAAGGTGGTGATGCCAGCTCGAGAGCAGGGTGTGGGCACAGCCCCTGTCGCGGTGTGCACAGCGCTGCCCTGTTTTTATTGGGTGCCCTAAACCTAGTGTGCTGTGAATGGAGCCCTCATTAGTCTCCCTGCACAGTTTCCCCTGTGGTGGTGTTGCTGTGGGGAATCTTTTGGGCTCTTCCCCTTCTCTGCCTGTTCCACTGCGGAGTGAAGCTCCACCAGCTCTCTGGCTTTCTTGCTGCTTCTCAGCCAGCTCCACCTTGGGCAAATAAAACCCGGGGCCATGTTGAGCTGGGACGCGTGCAGGGGAAGTGAAGCCAGGACCTGAGCTGATTCCAGCAGAGGTGCTCAAGATGACAAAGAGGGAAGGATGAGAGGTTGGTGGGAAGAATGGACAAGCATGGCTTGAGATATAGCTGGGAAAGTCTCATCTGGAGAAGTTGTGTGGTTTGTTTTAATGAGACCTAACTCTGGCAGCAGTTGTGCTCAGCTTGCCACGTGATGGCAGGAGCGCTGGTGTTAGCACGGGGCCGGGCAGAAGCATGGGAATTCCAGCACAGCTGGGATTAAACCAGCCCCAGAGCGACCTCCCTTTGCTGGCATCAGGGGGAGTCCGGAACTGGGAATTCTCCTGTTGCAGTGCTTTGTGGTAAAACGGGAGCTCCCTGCAGTCCCCCTGAGATTTGGGGGAAGCACTCAGGAGGTAGTTAGGAGGTATGGAGATGTGTGCATGTGTCAGAGGGGGAAAATCCAGCCTGGAGAGCTGGGCTGGAAGAGGATCAGCTTGTGTTCATGGCTGCCCTAGCCAGGTGAAGGATATGGAACAGTGGGTTTGGGATTGAGGAACAATGTGTTGTGCCATGGGGAATGACATTAAACAAAAGAATGATGCTGGTGGCTGCAGTGCATCTGGTTAGACTCCTCTCCTGGTTTCTGGGACATCTTCTGGGTATCTGCAGGTTCAAGCTGGACCAGGGTGACCTTTGCTAGTGGGTATGGTTTTTGGACATTTGCATGGGCAGTGAACTCATGGAATTTGAGAACCAGAGCATGGGCCAAACCAAGGTGGAAGGTGGCCTGAAGGGAATGTGGTCTGAACTTCTTTGGTGTGAAGCTAGGGACAAAATGTTCTTGATTGGTCCAGGTTGAGGTGGCACAATTCACATCAATCTGGGGTTTGAAGTTTTGAGCTGGCCTGAGTGTTGACAGTAGGAACCCACACTTCTGTAGCTGAGGTCCTGGTGCCTTGGGTCAGGATCTGCAGCATGCAAGAGTTGCAGAGGGATTTGGAATGAGATGTGCTCCATGTATGTTGATGGACATACTTCCTGAAGCGGGATGAGGAAACATCAAGCTGTGTCATGTGTGGGTGGTCAGCCATGGGCTGTGCATTGGTCTCCATCCCAGGCATCAGTTGATCCAGGTGTCCCTTGGCTGCAGGAGCTCAAGGGAAGGCTGGGTTGTGCTTACCTCTTGCGGAGTACACATCCAGACTGTAGGCTGTGTATGGAAAGCCCCTTGGCAGCCCTTACAGGGTCCCTACAGGGACTTCAGTACTCAGGTAAGTTATGAGAATAGGGGAAGAGACAGCCATCGGTGAACAGAGCTGGGGAGCATATGTAAGGTCTCAGACCATGCCTGGTTTCTGTGTTAGGGGCAAGCAGTCCTGGTAGGATCTGCTGAGACTGTTATGTGCCTCAGTGCCTTGCAATGTTGTGGTTGGGGGAAGCCTGTATTTCCGTCTTGGAAATGCACATGATCCCATTTGGGAACAACTCTCTGCAGGGCAGCATGCAGTCTCTTGATGGTGAGAGCACGTGGTGGCTGCAGAGCTGTTTTGCTTGGCATGACATGACTTCTTGCAGAGGACTGGAGGATTGCATGCTTGAGAAATGCTGTTTAATTTCCTCGCTACTTGTTCTTTTATGCCCCTGTTTGCTGAGGGTCAAGCTTATCCTTGAATCCTGTGGGTAGTAGATGGCTGCTTCTCCTTGTCGTGTTTCTTAGGACAGAAGAGGTTGAATTCTTTGCAGGGCAGGGAGGGAAGCTGCTGTGCCCACGTGCACTGTAGCGACCTCAGCCCCTGCCTGGTGGGGGGGAAGGGATGGCAAGAGCCTGGGAGGAAACTGAAGATGCCAAAGGTATTCTTGGTGCTGGTGATAGTAATGGGGACTGGAGTGGGACAGCTTCAGCGCTTACCGTTGATTTAATCAGGGTGTGGTCTGAGCCAGGGATAAGACTTGTAATGATTTAACTCTCTTGCTAGGGAGAGACCTCTGCTAGATAGCTTTTGACGCTTGTGTGCAGTGAAGGAAAGAGTTAAAGTCTAGCCCTGTCGCCTATTGCATAAGTAGTGCAGCTCTAACTCGGTGCCACCACCAGCCCCCCCATCATTGCAAGGCTCTTCGCAGGCAGAGGTGAGGCTGACTCTCCTGTGGCATGTGGGCTTTTCTTTCCCCCGAAAATCTCTCCATTCTCCCTCTCTCCTCTTGGCTAATTACTGGCAGCTCAACAGCTTTGGTGTTTGAAAATGGAGCTGGTCCCTTCTCACACCTGAGAACAGCAAGTGCCATGGAGACATTGCAGGTAAAGACCCATTAGATGCCATTTTGCCTTTCGGGAGTCGGTTGTCTGGGGGATTTCAATCCCACTGCTTCACTCTTTCAGCCTCCTCTTCAAAGTGCAAGGCTGTAAAGCTCTTGGGGGAGTTTGCAGCCTCATCCCACTGCTTGAGAATAGCTTCTCCAGGACAAACAATGCCTTCTCTAACCCTGGGGGTGCAGCCCCAGTAACCGTGTGGGGCTCCTCTCGGGGTGACATGGTGTCAGACAGCACCAGTGGCCGTGTCTGCCTGACGTGGTATTAGTGGTGCAGGAGTGGAGACACCAACTACGCCTGTGAGTGCCGGGTGTACACCCCTGAGCTTGTCGGCATGTTTTAAACTCGGTCTTTGGCTGTTGCCGTCCTAGCCACCCGTGCTCACTTGGCATCTGCCAGTGCTCTGGATGAGTAGAGAGCTGGTCCTTATGCTCTGTCCAGTCTTTGCCTTTTAGGGTTAGTTTTTTCATCCCAGTGCTCCTGCTTTGTGCTGTCAGACACAATGATTGCTTTCCCAAAGTGTGATCTCCTATCCCAAACCCAGGTTTATGGCCATGCTGTGGGACCAGGAAGCTTGCAGCCTTGAGGGATGAATTCTGCAGTGCCTTGCCACCTCTTTATCAGAATGCAAGTAAGATGCAGGCAGTTGTGGTGCACATCAATGGCTTTTTGACAAAAGCCTCTTTTGAAGCTGGGGTGGATGATTGTTGGCTGAGGAGAGCGAGGCAACCCCATCTAGGTCATGCAGCAGCTGTGACCAGCGCGGTGGCCGCTCTTGAGGTCAAACTGTGTCCTCTGCAGTGTGGAAAGAAAAGGGGTAGGGTTAACTTGGTGCTTGCATGATTGCTTTGCTGACTTTGTTTCTGGCAGCAGGTTTCTCTCTCTCTCTGTATTTATATGTACACATACATGTGCGTGGGAAATGGCACACGCCAGCCTGCGCTGCTGCCTCGCGGCAGGGTGAGCCTGTGCTCCATCACTTGCTGCCCAGCCAGTGCAGGGCTGTGAGTGTAGCTGTGGTCTCGCTCTCCCAGTTGGCATGAGCGCATCCAGGCTGGGCTGCATTATTTTATTGCAGCCTGTTTCAGGGCTGGGCTTGGCTCCAGGGTGTCTGCTCGGGGTTTTGGACTGTAGTGTTGATGGGTGCAGTGCAGGCCTCTTCCTGGTGACATTCCCATGGCAGTCCTGGGCTGGGATCCTCCCTGAAGTGAGGTGCTCTCTGAGTGCAGTGTGGTTTAAAGCATGTTCCACCAGAGGAGCTGCCCTGCCGTTAGCTGTACCGTGACCTCTCTGTAGGGGTGTGACAGGAGGGAAATGCCCTTTGCCCCCTGCACCACCCTTCCCAGGCTGCTCCCGAGGACAGGGAGTTGGGGCTGGCAGGCACTCGTGCTTTGGCCTAGGCCTGCCTGCCACATTTTGGGCTTGAACTCATCTTTAATTCAGTCCAGGTCTCTGGAACCCAAATCAGTTAACCCTGAAGAAAACAGATAAACCACCTGTTCCTCCTTGTGTTTAATAGTTGCTACTGATGGTTTTAAGCAGGGCTGGATGACAGCTCTACTGCTGATGGGTCACTAGGACGAGATGCTGCTGCTGAAGTATATTTAGGAGCAGAAATCTCAGAGGAGCTCTGCAGTGTCACTTTTCAGCTCATCCCAGCTCTGCCTTGCTTTGCTCTCATTCCAACTCTTGAGTGGTAGTTCCCTGTGTTAATTTGGGAATCTCCTGTTGGGATTTCTAGCCCTGCTTTCTGGCATCAGCCTGACCTCTAGCTCTCCCATTCCCTGAAATAGAAGCAATGAGTCATAGAAAGGCACCAAGAAAGTGACTTTGCAGTTCCGCTTGCCCATTCTGTCAGGGTGATGTTCCTGCTGGCATCCTTATGCTGCACCAAGCTCCTACTTTTGCCTCTGTCATTCCCCACTCCTCCTCCTCCTCCTCCTCCTCCTCCTCTCTGTGGCATTTTGCTGGCACTTGAGTTTCACATTGATGGTGATCTCCTTGTGAGGCAGCTGACTGTGCCGTTCCTGGAGGGGCTCAGCTTAGTTTACTAGCAGTCCGCCGCAGCTTGGTGAGAGCCATGCTGGTTTCCTGGCAAGCTGGCAGGAAACCGCACTGCCTGCCACTGCCGGGCCGGCGGCTCTGGGAGATAACTGGTGGGGTTGTGCCGACGGTGCCATTCGGCCTCACTGTGGTGTGGTTGGGGGCTAATCAGCTCTGATCTGGGGCACTTGTGGTTAGGCTTTTACTGACAAGCTCTTAAAAATGAACGTGCCAGGCACTGTAACTGTCCCCTGCGCTTGTCTCCGGGGAGTGCTGTGACTCTGTGCTCCTTGCTAGAAGACTCCCAATGTTGAGAAGGTGGTAGGAATGGGGCATTAGGACCACGGGGATGATTTAGAGGGGGTGGTTGCTTCGCACCTTGTCTTCACACCTACAGAGGTTGGAGGAACTTGGCTTTGGCCTCAATGTTGCTTGTAAGCTGTTGGCTGTTCTCTGGAGGTGGATGTGTTGTGGGGTGGAAGGGAGCAGAGTGATGAGCACATGGGTAGGGGAGAGCTGTTGGACTTGATAGATATGTAGAGAGGTTTTGGAAGTGGTGTGGAAGCTTTGCCCAAAGTGCTGGGAGGACAGCAGCCTGACAGGGCTGCAGAGGTGGCTGAGGTTTTTGTGTTCATTGGGAGCAGAAGAGGGGAAAAGGTCTTTCCCCTCAGGCCTCTTCTTTGCTGGCTCTGTGGCTTGAGTAGCGGGCAGTGAAATTGAGGGATGCTATATGGGCTGCTGGAGTACCTGTGTGACCCAGCTGCTCACCTGATGATGATGCAGCCCCACCGAGGTTCGTTTGGGGTCTGGCTGGTGGGCCCCATGCAACCCTGCTGTTATGGCGTGTGCAGTCAGCTGCCCTCTGATGCCAGCATCCTGCCCTGCCCAGTCTGGGATGTCAGTAGAGCTGTGCAGTCACCGCGGGCAATATTTCCTACCTGAGCCACTCCCTGGTTAACCTCCTGCAGGTTATCCCAGGATGAGTCAGAGATGGGTGATAAGGAGAGGGAGTCTCTCCTCCTCCCACACTTTTCGAGCTGCTTATCTGTGGTGGCTGGGACGGGGAACTGAGGGCTCAGCTTGTGTCCTGGCTATGGACCTTGGGAGTGATGGTCCCTCCCTGGGTTGTGACGATGACCAGTCCAGAGCCGTGGAACAGGCTGCCCAGAGAGGTTGGGGAGTCTCTGTCTCTGGAGAGGTTCCAAACCTGCCTAGATGTGGTCCTGGGCCACCTGCTGTGGGTGCCCCTGCTTTAATAGGGGTGTTGTACTAGGTGATCTTCAGAGGTGCTTTTCAGCCCCCATCATGCTGGGATTTTGTGTTGGTGGAATGGGCTGTGTGCTGGCAGTGGGGTGTGCACAACCCCCAGCAGTACTCATGCCTGTTGAGCAGCTCTGGAGGGTAGGCCTGTCTGCACTGGCTGTCCGTGGCCATCTCGCCGTTGCTGGGGGTGCAAAGGTCACACTGGTGTGGAGCTTTTGGCTGGCTCCCTGTTGCTTTGCTGCTCCATGTGGTGGGCCCCAACCACGGCACAGCAGCATGTGGAGCTCTCCATCCTCTCTGCCTGTGCCCCCTCGTCTCTCTGGAGCCTCTCAAGCCAACTGCCTAATGCCTGTCCCTGAATTTCGTAATGGATATAAATGCCAGCAGGATGTGCTTCTCCTTGCTGTGCCTGCTTGCTCCTGCCCACAGCCCTCCTGGGCTTTGTCAGACAGGCAGGTGGCAGGGGCAGTATACAGTGTGCCAGGGCTCTCAGCTCTCCCAGCTCCATTAAAAGGTACTTTCAAGATCCTCCCATGTAGGGGCTTGGGCTGCGCTTGTTGCAGAATGGTTGTTTTAATCTAGTGCCTGTGTCACAGTGGAGCAGGGCAGGGGCAACAGGCTGGGCGTCTCCTCTCAAGACTTGTTAGCAGCCATCCGTGGCTAACACTTTGGTACTGCTGGTGGTCTTAAAAGCAGGTCAGGGCCAGTTACACCACACTGAGATGTTTGTCTGTGGTAGGTGTGCCAGAGCGCACTGCAAGGGTGCTGGCTGTGGGTTGTGACACTGAGGTTCAGCCAGCAACTGCAGGTGAGCTCAAAAGCAGCTTCTGTTCCTTCCAAGGGAGCTTGGCTGGGGATAAGGCAGGGTGGTGCCTCTTGGAGGGAACCCCTGGCTGGTGATTGGGAATGGGATGGTGAGACAAGTGGCAGCTTCATGACTGGGACACGCTATGCACAGCAATGTGCAACTGGACAGAGTTGTCCTTATCATCTTGCAGGCTCCTTTGGTCCCTGCACCCCATCTTCCTCTGGGGCAGGAGGTGGTGAGAGATGTCTTGTAAGGCTGCTTGTTGGAAAGGTGTGAAGCAGCAGGGTCTCTGCTGGGTGAATGGACCAGGCTTGATACCATGAAGTGAGTCCTCCTAACCCTGCTCTTTTCTTTCTCTAGGGCTGACCAGACTGGCTGTGCCCACAATGTCCTGAATGCTGAGAACAGTGGAAGCAGAGGAGACTGTGTCCTGTTAGCTCCTCCTCCCTCATCCCTTTAGTTTGGATTTGTTTCTATTTATTTTGTGGCTGGGTTTCGGCATGGCCTTGGCTGGATGTGAGGCTGCTGCAATGTGGCTCCTTTGGCTTAAGCACCACTTGTCCATTAATGTTTGGACCTTGCTGCTCTTGGGGAGCACCTGGCTACCGCTGGCGGAAGGCAGCCCCAAGTCTCCCTTTAGGACTTTCCCGGTTTCAGACTGGAGCTTGACGCACTTGGTGGTCCACAACAAAACTGGGGAGGTCTATGTGGGGGCTGTCAATCGGATCTACAAGCTCTCCAATAACCTCACACTCCTTCGGACCCACGTGACAGGGCCTGTGGAGGACAATGAGAAGTGTTACCCTCCGCCCAGTGTTCAGTCCTGCCCACACGGGCTGGTCACCACCAACAATGTGAACAAACTGCTGCTGGTGGACTACTCGGGGAACAGGTTGATCGCCTGTGGCAGTGCCTCCCAAGGTATTTGCCAGTTCCTGCGCCTGGATGACCTCTTCAAGTTGGGTGAGCCCCACCACCGCAAGGAGCACTACCTCTCCAGTGTCAATGAGTCAGGCACCATGTCTGGGGTCATCATCGAGGTGCTGAATGGGCAGAACAAGCTCTTCATTGGGACGCCCATTGATGGGAAGTCAGAGTACTTCCCTACCCTCTCTAGCCGCAAGCTGATGGCCAATGAGGAGAACGCGGAGATGTTTGGCTTTGTGTATCAGGATGAGTTTGTGTCCTCCCAGCTCAAGATCCCCTCAGATACGCTCTCCAAGTTCCCCACCTTTGACATCTACTACATCTACAGCTTCAGCAGCGAGCAGTTTGTTTACTATTTGACCCTACAGCTGGACACCCAGCTCACCTCACCCGACTCCACTGGGGAGCAGTTTTTCACCTCCAAGATTGTCCGCCTCTGTGTGGATGACCCCAAGTTCTACTCCTATGTGGAGTTCCCGATCGGCTGTGTGCAGGACGGCATTGAGTACCGCCTCATCCAGGACGCCTACCTGACCAAGCCTGGCAAGGCTTTGGCCAAGTACCTGGGCATCTCAGAGCGGGAGGATATCCTCTTCACCATCTTCTCCCAGGGCCAGAAAAACAGGGTTAAGCCTCCCAAGGAGTCTGTGCTCTGCCTCTTCACGTTGAAGAAGATCAAGGATAAGATCAAGGAGCGTATCCAGTCGTGTTACAGAGGGGAAGGGAAGCTCTCACTGCCCTGGCTCTTGAATAAGGAGCTGGGCTGCATCAACTCGGTAAGTTCCCAGTTGTCTCTATCCATTCCGGGCTGATTCTGCTTCTGGCAGATGGGCTGATGGACGTTTCCCGATGAAACTGACCTGAGCTGTATTTTCCTGGTGGGAGGACTGGTGCTATTAGGGCTCAGCTTGCTCCGTGGCATTCTTCATGAACATCATAGCTTCATTGTGAGACAGCCACTGGGGTTTGGGTCGCCTGTGGAGAGCCCCAGGCAAGAGGTCCTAAAGCCAATGCAGGTGCCTGTTTCTGTGCCCCTGCCTTTTGAATCTGGGGACTGTTGGTGAGTTGGACTCAGGGGACACAGGATGTGAACATCTGCTGCAGCTCTGTTGGGGAGTGTTCTGCAGATGGCAGGTGTGAATTTGTGAGTGTTGTCAGTTGGGGCTTGGCAGTGGCTGAGCAGAAGGTATTTGGGGCAGTGGGACGCAGGAAACGGGGAGTAGAGACCTGATATAAGGAGACTGAGAGAATGGTGGTTCTGGGCACAAGATGCCATCAGCAAGATTGGTTTTGAGCATGAAAAGTGCAATCTGGGCTGAATAGTCCCCAGGCAGGGTCAGACACCTGGCAGAGAGAAGTTTGGGGGTGTTAGTGTGTGTGCTTGAGAGACTCTGGTGGAGGTCTTGACACTCCTGCTGTTGCCCACCTCTCTGCTAACATCCAGCCCAAGCAGTGCTTTGGGTGCTTGGTGGTGGAGGCAGGTGGGTAGGGTATCCCTGTGTAGCAGCCCTACCTTCCCTCCCACCATCCTCCCCACAGCTCTGAAGGAGACAGCTAACAGCTGGCTGACAAAGTAAAGGGTTTGCTGTCAAGAGCGCTGGGCTCACAAATCAGATTTTGGCTTTGAACTAATTCAATTCTGCTGGAAAATGATGAAATCGTTACACTGCTGCCTGTTGGGTCACGCAGCTGCTGGCTTTGGTGGAGGAGATGCTTGCTGCTGCTTCCTACACTCCTGGCTCATCTCTCTTAGTGCCCCTTGGCAGCACCATGCACCCCAGGTTTGGGGAGGGGGCTCTGCCCCCATGCACTTTGGGGATGGCTTCATGCTAAGAGAGTCCCAGGGTTACTACTTGGTGCCAGTCTAAGTAGGTGACTCTCAGGGTGCTCTTTGAATCCTGCAGATGTGGCTCATGTGAAGTGCGCATGTGACATGATAGGGTGGCTCCTGCTTTCAGATGGGTAGTGTTGGGGGTGCTGCCCTCCTGCAGGGCAGCCAGGTGGTGTTTTCTGTCCCTGTCCTGCTCCAGCTGCCAAGCAGAGCTGGGCAAGGCGTGACTGGATTGTGAGTCAAGTCCTCGGCCGCTTCCCATGCTGAGTGCAAGTCAAACGAGACCCTGTGGAGCATGTAACATTTCTGGCAGGAATTTCCATGCTCCTAATAAAATGCAGCTACCTCTGGGGTGGGTCATGGCAGTGATGGATCTTCGTGGTGAAGGCTGGCCACAAAATAAAGACCATATTGGAGTTTATTTTTCCATTTTTAAGGAGACAGGACATAGTTGCTCAGGTCAGTAGCTGTTTGGGATTTACACCCCATTTGTATGGAAAATATCCCAGGAGCCCTCTCGCTCCACTTATTTGTCATGGCAAGAGGTTGAGGCTGGTCCTTGCTGGGGAATGCTTTGCTGACACTCCACTGCTGGACCTTGAACAGCATGGGACCAAAGGATGCTCATCTCTCAGTGCTGCAGGGCAGCTGATGCTGGAGCCAGGAGAAGAGGCTGCCAGGCTTGGCAGCCAGCTCAGATGTTAGTGGTTGCTCCATTAACTGGCAAGCAGAGCAAATTCCTATCTCCTATTTTGCTGTCTTCCATTTTGGGATCCAGTGACCTGGCAGTGGCAAGGGGAGTGGAGCTGGCTTGGAAGTGAGATCCCTCATGCTGGTATACTCAGAAGTGAGCATAGACTTGCACACACAGCAGAGGCACCTGGCAGGGCCGTCCGGTCTGTTCCTCTGCACCAGCCGTGCTGCTTAAATCGTTTCTGAGCCTGTCCAGAGATTTTGCTGCTCATGGTGTTCTACTGAAGAGGGATTTGGTGTTGTGTAGCCCAGCTTTTCTCTTCTGCTGTGCAGTGCAGGGTCTGGAGGTCTGTGCTCAGTGCATCTGCCCAGGGTAACCATACCCAAAATGGAGGGACAGTAGTTTGATGCAGCAGGAGTGAGAAAGGTGAAGATACTGCAGCAGGGAGCAATTTCATATTTCTGAAGTCCGTGACCCCTTGGGCTGGCAGTGCAGGCAGAGCCGGTGCTGGGAGCTGGCAGGACACTGGCAGCAGCTTTCCCTGAGCTGCCCCAAGGAGAAAATGAGTTTTGAGTCTTTGGTATGGGGCTCGCTGCCCAGGCTGCTGACAGAGGGCTATGGGTGATTAACTGTCCCAAACTGGGCCAGGATAAGCCAACTCCTTTTCTGGTGGCAGTCAGAGAATGCAGGTGTTAATGAACCCTACCACACCAGGATTATTTCTGGGCAGCAAGTAACATGCAAAAAAACTTGGCATCCCAGCCTGGTACTTGGTACCTGCCTCCTGCAACCCCCTCCGTGGCCCTTTGTCCCCCTCATCTTCTATTGCAGCCCCTGGGAGGGCACAGGGGGCTGAAGTGAGCCCGTAAGGGTGTTAAATGGTGAATTCCTGGCTAATTAATAACGCTGAGTGGTGTGAGCCTCGCCTGTGCTGTCTGCTCCCTCATTGCTTTCGTAAGTGGGCTTGAAGGAGGCAATGAGACAAGGCACATCAAGGAGACACCCGTTCCCACTCCCTTGGTGCTGTGGAACTGCTTTCCTTCTCTTGCAGGCCAATTCCCTTGGGAAATTCAAGTTCCTTGACCCTTTCTGGGGAGGCGCATTAGTGTTGGGAGAGAGAAAGGTGTCCTGCTGTGGTGGTGGGGGCCTGGGATGTCTTGGGGGGCAGGGACAGCTGGGAAGGGTGCCAAAGGAAAGCACTGAAATAAAACCAAAATGAAAAGTAATAATTTAAAGAAAACTACCTCCCGTGTGCAGTGGGCTGAGGCCGTGCTCCCCGCGAACACCCGTGCAAATGGGAGAGCAGGCAGAGCATGACACCTCCTGCAGATCCCAGCATCTGCCAACTGAAATGCTGCAAGGTCATTGGCCCTCTAGGGCTGTGGTGTGTGTCAGCCACTGCTGGCACTAGCCAGGGGACAGCCGTCCCTCTGTCCTTCTGCCCCTCCATCCTTCCACCTCGCCTCTCTCCGCAGCCTGTATCGAGTGGGGATGCTGGTGGGGACCCTGGTACTGCTGCCCTTGGCCCGACCTCGCCGTGCCGCCTGCCTGCGCTTCCCTACCGAGGCAGTTTGCTGTTAATGAGCTAATTGTCGGCGTAATTATTTATCGAGGTGATGTCGGCGTCGCAGTGGTGACGGCGGGGGCTCCTCACGGTCCCGGAGCGCAGCTGTATTTGTCGTTTCCCAGAGTTTGTTGAGACAAAGCAGAGAGGAGTAAACAGGGTAAACATCTCTCCTCTTGCATATTCAGCAGCCGAGGGGTTGGGGAAGCTGCAGACTGAGTGCAGGGAGAGCAGAAACTGCACCCAGTGGCTGAAAGAGCTCAATAGCTTCGTGGTGTTGCCCTTAACTCGCCTGCTGCTGCTGGTGGATGGGTGGAAGGTGTTGGGATGCCTTACTGGCATGGAGGGGTTGTCAGGGCCAGAGTGTGTTTGTTTTTTTTCCCCAGCAAAGTGTCTGGATGGAAGCTGGGTGTCAGTTGGAACATTATTCCTGTGCTGCTCCATGGTCAGTTGGAACATTGCTCCTGTCCTGCTGCTGTCTTATTCCTGTCCTCTGCATCACCTGGCCTGGTGAGGATGGCCAGTACATGTGCTTGCAAGGCTGGGGTTCAGAGGAATGGTAGAGAGGTCCTAGTCTCCCTTCCCTCCTTCTCTGTGGTTACATAGGCACGTGTTCCTCTTTTGGAGTCCTGTTCCTGTTTTGGAGTTCCCACATCTCTTGCACCTGGCTATATTTATTCCCCCAGTTGAGGGAAGGACAAGCAAAGGTCAGGCAGGGAAGTGAGCTGATCTTTGGCTGTGTGCTAACTCAGGCACCCATCACAAACAGATTGGAGTAACTGAGGAAGCAGCCAGCATCCACACATCGCCTGGGGAGGCTGAATGTGACCAGCTGGCCTCAGTCCTGGTCCTCCCTGCTGGAATGCTGGCATGGCACTGAGTCACCACAGCAGCCAGGAGCAGGACTGCTGGCCTTGGGGCCAGCATAGCAAGGAGGACTGTGGCTGCAGGAGGCTGAAACCATTGTGGCTGCCAGTGCATTGTGCTGGGGCACAGAAAACCAGAATGTTTTCCCACCTCGTGTTTCTTCCTCATTGTGAGTGTCTCGAAGTTGCTGGTGGGAGCCAGTCTGGGCTGACCCTCACTTCCCAGGCAGTGGTGAGTGGAATCATGGACCTATGGACTGCCCTTGTGTACATGGAGCTTGGGAGCTCAGCATTTTCCCATATGCTCCATGCACATGCTGTATGGATTTAAAACCCCTTGGGGACTGGCATGCATTTGGAGGCTGCTGCTTGCCAAAAAACCTCTCTCCCCTTTACATTCAAAGTTACATAAGGAACTTTGTGAAGCGGAAAAATCCCGTGGCTGGAGCAGGCTGTCTCACCATCAGCCATTCCTGCCTTGCTGCCCTAGCCTCCTGCACCCAGGCTTGCTGCTGCTTGGGGATTTGGCTTGCTGCCTGAGATGAGCCAGGGGCTGCTGGGGGTGAACTGTCATGGTGCTATGAGTACTACATGAGGCCTAGCATGGGATCTCTGGGAGGCCAGTGTGCCCCCTAGGTCAGATACACATGGCCAGGATCTGTTGTTCTGCTCAGCAGGTCAGAGGAATGTGCTGCGGAGGCTCAATGGAGGGGGTGAATGCTGCAGAGCTGGTCCTGGTCTTGCTTCCTGGCCAGCACCTAATTTTTGCAGGGGTCATCCTTGTGGCTTTGCTTTGCCTATCAGCAGGACTGGCCTTGCTAGATGTCCCTGCCATCACAGCTCCAAGGGTAGAAGGGCTGGTGCAGCCCTGCCTTGGCCTCTTCCTGGACAGAACTTGCAGAAGCTTCTCCCAGACCTGTGGGCGAGTGCTGCAGCGAGCCAGACGCCTTGTGTGAGAAAAATGTGGGGATTTCCCAAAGACATTCCTGCAGGAGTGGGAACTGGGCTGGCTGGTGGGTAGCCTTTGCTGGAGGCTCTGCTCTGTGAAGTGAGGCTCTTTCAGGAGCCCAGACTTGTTTGCCGTGGCATGGCCTTGGCTGGGAAGTGTTTTGTCTCCCAGGAAAGTTTGGAGTGCAGGATTCTGCCCCTCCTGCCTTACTGCCAAGCTGTTCTCTTGTTGATGTTGGTGCTGGGGTAAGGAAGAGGTTGTTGTGCTGGGAAGTTCTTGCTGGCATCTGACGTATCTGAGGTGGCTGTGGCAAGGGCAGAAGGGGAGCAGGGATGCTGCTCTGGATACCAGTGGATTTTTAAGTGCTGCTCTATGAGATGCAGAGGATGTCTTGGTCTAAAAGCTTGTTCAGCTACAGAGAGAGGCTGCATACCTTGGATACGTCCCAGGTACATTACATCAGCACACAGGGAATTTTAGGGAGGCATCAGCTCATCCTTTCCCTCTATTGGTAAGGTGGAATGTCTGGTACAGGACGGGCAAGGGATGAGGCTACTGAAGTAGCTGCTGTAGCCAATGAAGTGGAGGTGGGATATGGCTGATGGCCATCCAGGAGGGGCAGCATGTCACTGGCAAAGTGCCCATCTCTCCTCTGCTTTCTCCTGACAGCCGCTGCAGATCGATGACAATTTCTGTGGCCAGGATTTTAACCAGCCCTTGGGTGGCACCGTCACCATCGAGGGCACCCCACTCTTCGTGGATAAGGAAGATGGCATGACCTCAGTGGCCGCCTACGACTACAGGGGACAAACTGTTGTCTTTGCGGGCACACGGAGCGGGAGGATCAAAAAGGTAAGAAAGCTCTCGATGATGCTGGTGGGGAGGGACCACCTCTTGACTTGCGAGGGTACAGGTGAGACTGTGCCTCCATCATCGCATGAGTTGGTATGTTTAATGTGCACAGAGCCAGTGAGAGGCAATTTCCACTTGCTCCTCTTTGCTAAGTTTACAAAAGCTCTGTCTTTGGAGTGGTTGTAGCAAGGGAAGTTGAGTCCTGGCCACTGGTGGGTGTGAGCCTGTTCTCTCTCTCAGGGCCAGGTGTGTTTGTCCTGTAACTGCTATGGACTGGGCTCTGGCCAGATCTGAATAACTTTGCTATTGACCTGGGCTGGCTGTGTGCTGATGGCTCTATCCCGGTGTGGAGGAGACTTCTCTTCCTGTACTCTGCCACGGCACAAAAGGTTGCTTGTTGGTGGCAATTAGCAAATAGCTCTGTGTGTGCCTTTCTCTGCCTGCATCTCCACAGGGCACAGATTTCCTGTTATCATAACATCGTGCCTGTAATTACAGCTGTACATGCCCTGTCTAAATAGAGCTTGCATTAACTGCATCCTCAGCCTGGGAAGCCAGTGCAAAGGTCCTGGTATGGTCTCTGCCAGGGGCAAGAAGACCAGAGCTTGGCTGAGGGATCTGGCCCATTGTTCTGTGAGTTGTAAGGTGCTCCAGCACCTGTCCTGGGTACAGCACCTTGCATTTTTGCTGCTTCTCCTGATCTGTGCTGGTCAAGGTGCCCTGGAGGAGGCAAGGTGGATTCCCTGGAAGGAATCAGGAGCAGGATGATAGTCTCCATATATTCCACTTGCCCTGCTTCTACTCCTTGCAACCTGATTGTGGCCTTGTGTGTTTAGGGGGCAGGAGGGGAACATGTACAGCATGTGTTGGGTGCTGGGGTGGGGAGCAGGATGCTGGTGGTCCTCTCCAGCACCACATCCTCTGCTTGGCTTTCTGTGGTCCTTGGTGTGGGGCACAGTGGCGCCAGGGTTGAGCAGGGCTGCAGGGAGCTGACAGAGGCAGCTCATCCTCCCTTCCGGATCGATGAGGGATCCTGGGGGACTGGTGTCGCATTGCTGGCAGCTTCTGCCGCTGGGCTCCAGATGGGAGATTTTAAATGGGAATGGGAAGGAGAGGAGCATGTGGGAGGAGGGCTTGCAAAGCCACGGGAACAGTGTTACGCCTCTAGTTCCTTGTTTATCTAGAGAGACTGGCAGTTGCTTTTTACACAACAGATTTAGGGTTTCCTCTCCTTCCTTTTTTCAGTTTTTCTCTGGCCTTTGCACCTTTAGATCCACTTAGCAAGCAGTGATCTGGGGTGCATGCCTGGCCATGGTGCAGACTGTAGAGTACAAAGTTGTGACAGAGGCCAAGACTTGGAACCCAGCTGTGGTTTGAGCATCCCTCTCTCCTGCAGGGCTTTCATCAGCTTATTTTCCTGTTATCTAAACTCTGTGCACCACTCTGTCTATCTGGCCCTGTAGGACAGAAGGACATAAAGATGGAGCTTCTTGGGGAACAAAGAATTCTGAGTCCTGTCCTGGTGCTGGAATGCTTGGCAGGTTTCTTAGTCTTCTGCTTGGAGCTCCCAAGCCTCCTTGGTTTGCAGGGGTCGCTGATGACAGAGTGGTGGCACTTCGAAGGCTCCAAGCCCTGTATTGCCAGGTCTCCTCCATGCTCCTTGCTGTAACCTTGGGGTGGATAGCTCAGCCTTTCTGCGGCAGCCCCTGCCTGGCTGCCCAGTGAAGTGCTGCCTCAGCAGCTACCTGATCCGGCTGCTGGTGGGACCAGAGGGAGGGAAGGGCTCCCTGCTGCCTGAGGAGCATGAGGAGGGAGGCTGCTGATCTGTTTCCAAGTGGTGCCAACATGTCTCCTATTATGGATACAGCAGTGTGGTCAAGGTGGTTTCCCCAGGCAGAGGGTGAGGGAGGGGTGCATGCCCCAGCAGTGGTCACAATCCCTCTGCTTTGAAGCCATTGGCATTTTCACCATCCCCTTGGCAAGCACCTAGTTAGGCTTGGTGCAGCCTGGTAGCTTCTCTGCCCTCCTGCCTGTCCCACCTACCCTTTCTGGCACACCCTAGCATCCCCTCTGGGGACAGAGGGGCTGTGCTGACAGCTGGGTGCTCCTCTCCCCACTCCCAGGAGCCCCGTGAAGGATGCTGCTCTGCCGCAGGGGCACTGATCTCACCATCTGGGCTGGAGTAAGGTCAGGGCAAAGTCACTGCTGTGTCTGGATTTTCCTTGGATGGCAACTCCCATATCCAGCATTTGTCCAGGCTGTTGTGTGCAGACAGAGCTTCCCTTTGTCCCCCCCAAAAAGCTACACGAGCCTCTGGCTGCCCTGCAGCCTCTCTCCAGCCCTGCTGCCAACAGTTGCTGCTGTGAGGCTGGGGTGATGGGCTGCACCTGCTGCCACCGCAGCTGCAGGGAGACCCTAATTTTGGTGGGGTGTGTTCAGATAGATAATGCAAGCAATGTCAGAGTTGCAAACCTGGCAATGGGACAGGGGCTGTAGGCTGGGGAAGCACAGGAGGAGGTGGACATAGGGGACCCCGAGCAGGATGCTCAGGTTGCAGCAGTGAAGGCCATGGCAGCCTGCTTGCAGCCTGTCCCCGCAGGGTTACCAGGCAGGCACAGTTATCTTTGGCTGGCCCCAAGTTACACGCAGAGGCCAGACTTGGAAAGTCCTGGGCCCCGCGTGCTTGTTGTCCTCTGTGCCAGCAGTCATGGGACTGGGGCACTCGGGGGATTCCTGGCGCTGCCTGGGTGAGCAGCGTGTGGGGATGACTTCTCACGCTGCGGGGGCTGGCGGTCAGCCACTTCCTCCACGCTCCCGAGCTGGTGCGTCAGGGACCCGGCTGTGCACCCTGTGGTCTGAGGATGTTGTGGATGGGGAAGTGACATGGGGACGTGAGCCATGAGCATGCTGCAGTGGGGATGTCCAGGGGGCATTTGTGCAAGGGCAGAGAGACTTGCTTCTTAATGCCTGGGTTTTTCCTGGAAGGAAACCTGGAAACCACCTGTCCTCTCTGGACAGTCTTTTGCTGGGCAATTGTCATTTTCCCAGGTTGTGTTTCCTGCTCTTTGAGTGGACAGAAAGCAGCGTGTGTAAAGGCAGTCGGAGTACTCAGTCACCTGCTGGAAAGGCACATTTGACACTGCACCTGTAGTTGCCTCTTAACCAGTGCATCCCAAGGACTCTGTATTGTGTGTGCTTTGATGAGTTGTATGGAGAGAAGGAAGGAGGATGATGCTGGAAGGGGTGTAATGGTGCAACCCCCTCCCCAATAACTGCACTGTGCTGGGCTGGTGACTCCAAGCCGGGGCAGTGGGGCATCCTGGGAGGTGCAGCAGAGACATGACTGCCCTCGTTAGTTTGCCATCTGCTCCTCGTTATGCAAACGAGGGACTGCCTTAGGCCTCCACTGAGCTCCAGTGTGGCCCTTGTGGGTTGACCCAGTTTTGGGTTCTGTCTGGTTATTTCTGGGGGAATGAGCTGAGCTCCTTTCTCAAAGCAGTTGGTGGCTCCACTGCTGTGGAGCAAGAAGACTGCAATCTCTCCCTCCTGCCACAGACCCTCAGGAGATACGCAGCACCACCTGGGATCTAAATGCTGGAGATGCCTAATGTGGGCAAAGTTATGGGATGGTGCAGCCAATGCATCTCAGCCAGGACAGCATTGGTCTACACATCCCTCACACCCAGTCAAGCTCCTGCTTTCTGAGGGTTATTTGGCTACCAAGTCACTACCCTAATCTCGGCAGTTCCCTGCCCTGTCCGGAAAGCAACAGGCTCTGGGATGAAGCTTCATGTCTCACATGCATCAGGACGTGTCTCCATTGGGAATCTGCTCCCCCCCAGGGCTCACGCTTGCTGCAGCTTGTTTATTCTCTCCCACGGAAAGCACAGCTGAACTGGCCTCGTATCTGTCTTCTTTGGCTCCTCCACTTGAAGAATAACAAACTCTTTACGCTAAGTGGGTCACCCCCAACCCTACGCAGTGGGATGTGATGCTCCTGTCCTGTCCTGGGGAGGGTCAAGGGGCTCCCGTGCTGCCCTCTGTCCTCTCCTGTGCTTCAGGGACCAGATTTGGCAGCCCGTGGAGGCAGCTCCTTTGAGTAGCCTTCTCTTAAAGCTTTAGAGAAGGATGCTTCAGCGTGTTCCAGCCCTTGGCGTGTCTGAGCAGTATGGCCCCAAAAGGGGGAAGCTGCTGACCGAAGGCTTTTTGGGAATTTCACTGTTGGCTGCTGGCTCTCTTCCCATCACAAAAGCCCCCATATGTCAGCCTCTTGGGTATGCTGCCTGGCCTGATCGTGGTCCACATGAGCTGGAAGGAGAAGCTGCCAGGCTGCCTGCCCACTCTGCCTAGTGGCTCTGCTTAGTGGCCAGGGTAAGCGGCTAGGGCTGAGAAGGGGCCCTTTGTGTCGCGGTGGCTGAAATCTTGCTCTTGGAGTGAGCAGAAGGGCTCAGCTCTCCTCGTGACCCTACTGCTGGCTACCCTACTTACTGCCTGCACCTCGGCAGGCTTTTGGAGGGGGAGGGGCAGGTTTGGAACATGAAGCCTGCCCAAGCCCTGGTGGTGTCAGCCAGTGACCCTTGAGGACTCACTGAGCGTCGGACCCTGGAAATCTTCTCCTGCCCGTGTTGCTGCCTCTCCCAGCTGGCTGCCCAGCACAAGGGCCTTTTGTTCCTTCTGCCTCTTCCCTCTGCCCTCTCCTACTCCACCCCTCTTCCATGCGATGGGGACCCCTCACTCCCTCCTCATGTGCACACAGTTCCCTAAGACGCCTGCACCCAGCCCTGGGAGGAAGATCTGCTCCTTGGAGCGTGCATCCGCGCCTCTCCCCAGTCAATGGCAGTAATTTTATTGGCATGACAAGGTAGCCGACGGTTGCCAAAGTGAATCCATCAAATACCTCTTGGCGGCTCCCCACCCCCTCGAGAGCTCTTGCTGGAGTCGTTAAGCTGTTTTAATCAAGGTGGAGGCTGGAGAACTGCCGTGTTAAGTGGATGAGGTAGTGGGAAGGGGTGGCAGAGCCCTTCCCGTCCCCCGACTCGTGGCGGGGAGCGCTCGGCAGCGCCCCGTTGCTGCTCAGCAGGAAAGGGCCCCGCTTGCCAGCGTCGTGCTTTGTTGAGCCGCCCGGCTCTGAACAGGATGTTTCATTGTTGGAGGAAACAATTAGAAATTCATCGTGAACCGCTGGCCTTGGGGACCGGCCGGGGCGGCGGGGCCGAGGCTGCAGGCAGCTGCCAGCTTCGTCCTCGAGTGACTTCTGGAGGGGGACGTTGCCGATATTCCTGCTCCTGCCTCCTGCGAGATGGATAGGGCTGAACCTTTCCACGCTTGTCTCTCCGAGCGGTGCTCCAGCACGCTCAGGAAGCCTTGGGGAAGGAGAGGGGAGGTGTCAGTGGGCTCCCTGCCCCTGAACCTGTCTCCTTCCACCCCGTGCCCCCAGGCTTTTTGACTCGCAAACCATAACCCTCTTTCTTCCCCCCGCCCCCCCCTCCATCTGCTCTGCACTCTACGCAAAGCCAGCAGGTGAGCGAGGGCGGGGAGCCTGGCACCCTTCCAGCCGGGGAGGCAGCAGCAGCAGCCAGCCCTGCTCCAACCTTCTCTGCCGAAAGTGCTGACGGTGCACGTCTCGCCTTGCCCTGGCTCCGGCGCCCGCAGGCAGTGTGCCGCCTAACCCCATCCATCAGTCCGCAGCCAGCGGGGAAGGCAGCGCTGCCGCCGGCTTTGCTGGTGTCAGGGCAAGGTGACTTTTGGGAGCAGTGCATTGCAGAAGCTGGAGGAGGCTCAGGGATGGAGGCAGATCCTGAAAACCCCACGTCTTCAGAAGGGCTGCTGGATGTGAACCTGGCTTCTGATGTGCCCCAAGAAAGGGATCTGAGGGCAAGATGCCTCTCAGCAGTCCCCTGAGCCAGCTTGTACTGCCCCATGGGGTGTGCTGAGAAGCTGGTGGGTCTGTGCAAGCCACACACATCAACACTGCCTTTGCAGCTCTTCCCTGCAGACCATTCCATGTCCTGGCAGGGGCTGCCAGCTGTGAAGGAAAACCTCCAAGAGTCTACATGTTTGTGCCTGCGTGCCATCGCTGGGCCTGTCTGGTGTTGCAGGGCTGGTTAAGGCAGTCATCACCATGGCTCAGCAAGGTGGGAGACTGGGAGAGCAAGGTGGAAGAGTGATGTTTTGGGGTCAGTGGTGGGGACTCTGAGCCCCTCTAACCCCCTGGGCAAGTGACTGAGGGCCTGCATTAGGAAAAGGCATGTGCAGACTTGCCCATCACTGGGGGCATGTAGTGCTGGCAGTGAGCACTGAGCTTTCTCTCCCCGCTGGTGGGATTGATTTGGTTGGTGAAGCATGAAGCTGCTCAGCATTTTCTTCTGCATCTCTCTGGGGCTGTGGCCCCTGTCTGTGACCCCTATTCTACTGGGAAGAGCAGGAGCATGACTCTTGCTTTGAAACTTGCCTCTGTGGTGGCCCCATGGGGACAGGACGGGGTGAAAAGCCACCCCATTGAGATGGAAATGAGCTGGGAGGTCCCAGCTCTGTTGGGTCCCTCCTGTTGGAGCCATTGTGCCTATTCACTAGCACAAATGCTGACTAATTTTGGCTTTTTGGGTGGGAGAATAGTTCAGCCTCCCACCAAAGGCAGCAGAGAAGAGGGAAGATGTGGGGAGCTCATGGCTCATCAGGCAAGCAGTGGTTGGAGAGGCAGAGGCTGTGGGTATGCCTGGGTGGGAAGGGACTGTGCTGATGTTCTGCCTTGCCTTTGTGCAGCTCCATTAACCCTGATTTAATATTGCCCGAGGAATTTGTCCAGAGCCTGTGGCCTGCTGGAGGAGGGAAGATGTGTGCTTAGCAGGGACCAAGGTGGTTTTGGTGTCGTCTGGGTCCTCACATACCCCAGCACTGCCTCAGGTAGAGACAGGACAGAGAAGAAGGTCAGGTATCCTCAGTCCCTGTAGGCTGACCTCCTTGCTTCTCCCCTCTAAAGTGGGAGGAAAATCTGTCATAGATTGAGAGGGCTGAAGGGGCAGTGTGGCACTTGGGGATGCAGGCTGCTGGAGCCCATCATCCATCTTGGAGGCTGTGAGACATGGGGTCGCTCATTCATCTCCACTGCAGGTCCAGGAGGAGATAGTGCTCACCCCCAGGGTGTTCAGAAGAGCTACTGTCTGGCCTCTGTTATCCCCTGCCCTTGTTAATTATGGGCTTTTCTGAAATGGAGCTGGAGAAAGGATGGTAGGCTGCCCCGTGGGATTAGCATTGTGAGAAGAAATACAGAGGTGGAGGAGCAGGAGCTAGGTGCAGACCTCCTTTTTCTCCTGGGAGCTGGCCTTCTTGGGTGACAGGGTATGGGACCAGAGTTAAACCTGGTCCTGTCAACTATCCGAAGAGCACCCAAGATGGGACCAGAGTGTTCAGCCTTCATCTTGCCTGGGTCATACTTAGCCTGTGTGATACTGGGCAAACTGTGCTGGTAATCCTGCCCAGCCTCATGGGTAAGAAAATAACTGGGAGCTTTGCGCATCAAAGGGCAATGCAGCTGGAGCCACAGCACCAGAGGTTCAGAAGTGCCACCTGGCTGTGGAAAGAGGTCTCCTGGACTCGAGGGTGTGCATGCTAATCCTGGCTTAGGCCACAACAGCAAGGGTAATGCCAAACATTTCACACCGTGGCACTTCACAATGAAATGCATTTGGTGAGCTCTTATTTTAATCCCTTGACTGGATGCAGCTGTGTGGCTGAGGGTGAACTGGAGTAGGCTGCTGGGCCGAGCTGAGGTGGTGTAGCAGGGAAGAGCATCTCAGAAGGAGCATGAGAGCCCCAAATGTAAACATGTCCCATTCTTACTTGTTTCCTCTGTTTTTCCTTCCTTTTACTCCTATCTCTCCTACCCCCACAACTGCGGGAAACATCTCTGTCTGTTGCACACCAGCCCCACATTCTTCCTCTCCTACTCTGGTGGGTCCTTGAGGTTCCCATATCTCACCTCTGACTGATTGGAGAAGTGAAGTTGAAGGGTTTTGCACTGAATAAACCTTCCTGAAACCTCCCCATCTGCTTCCAAGCTGGGGCTTTTCCCTATGAACCCTCCCTCTCCATTTCCTTATCCATTGCAGTTTGGCTGGAGTGGAAGAAGCAGGGTTGCAGCAAGGCACAGCAGGGAATGTGATGGACAAGAGGAGTGCCATTGTTTGGGGGTTGGCGCTGGATTTTGGGGCCCTCGGGTGCTTTCCCTGGGTGGCCTGTGCTGTACCAGAGCTGATCCTGGCACCTCCCTGCTCTTTGTGCTCCCGTGGACCAGCTGCTGGCATGAAACCTCCCCACGGCAGCAAGAGCAATTGTCTACATAGGAAGCAATAGTGGGAAAGTTTTATTTAATGAGTGCTTAGTTCTTTTAATACTATTTAGCAGCTGGAGAGAAGGAAGAGAGCCAGCACCGTGTGGCAGGCTGGCTCTCTGCAGAGTGCAGGCGAGCTGAGGTGGTGGGGAGCATCCCTACGGTCTGGCAGAGCAAGGTAGGACAATGCGATAGTGCTTTCATTTTGCCACGCTCCGTGATCTTGAGGGCAGCATTGGTTAGTTGCTCTGTGCTGGGGCAGAACTGGCATGACTGTGCTGCTCAGTTCGGGGATGCAGGGGTTGTAAGGATGGGTCATGCTGGTAGAGCTGTTGCCAGAGGAAGCATCTCCCTCCTGCTGTAATCCCTGTACGGGCAAAGGAAATGATGCTGGGCTGAAAAAAGCCTGCATGGGTTTTATTAGCTACAACCCTAATGATGTATTTTGGATTGCTCTCCTGTGTAGATAAAATTTACCAGACCTTGAACAAAGGGGAAAAAAAAGAGTCTCTGTGACCTTGAAGCTGTTCCTTCACTTGTCTTCATTTCATTCCCCTCGGCTGGGGACTCGGGTCAGTTTTGGGTGCTATTTTTAGTCTGATTTGCTCGACGGTTTTCTTTACAAAGCAAAAGGTTGTCACCTTTGTTTCTGATACTGCAGAGAGGAGCTGCTCAAGGGAAAAGGAAGAATAAATGAGAACTTTTGCAGAGTGTTCCTGTGCGTGGCAAAGCTTTGTAATCTGGAAAGATCAAAAAGCGCTGGACTGGCCACGCTGAGCTCCTCCTGTGGACATACTCACAGTTCATGATGCCTGGAGAGGCACAGGATGGCTCTCTGCCTTGCTGGCTGGTGGCTGCTGGGACCAGGTGAAGCCTTTATCCACTCCAGAAGGGTGATGCTTTCTCTTCCCAGGCTGTTTGGCTCACTTCTCCACGTCTGGCACGGCTGGCTTTGCTTGAAACAGCCCATTAGCTTAATTCTTCCCTTCTCCCTCCCCCGTGAAGGAAGCCCTGGCTGTGTTTCCCACCTTCACGGGAGCCGCCTTCCCGCAGGAGCCCTGCTGCTGAAGTGGCATCACTTGCCTGTGCCCACATCCCCTTCTCCAGCCTTGTCCCGTACTAACAGACTTGTTGAAACAATAAATGTTGCCATAATTTAATTCTCACGCAAACAATAGTCCAGGGACAATGTTAAATTCATGAAACATTTAATGAAACAATTAGTGCAGCAGTGTGGCTGTGTGTGGCTCTGGGGTAGTGGAGGTGTTGCTCCATCCCACCCGTGGTCCTTTTCTGGGAACGAGCTGGGGAGAGATTGACTCTCTGGGGAAAATGGGTTTGTTCCACTGGCTGGGTATGCTCTTGGGCTGCAGCTTTCTTGTCCTGCTCCTTGATGCTGCAGCGGTGCAGGCTGAGAGCTAGTGGGTCCAAGTTCCAAAACTCCATGGTTTGGCTGAGAGGGGAAAGGTTAATGAGAGTATCCTGGGGCAGGAGTGAGCTTGGTCTCTGCAGGCTTTGCCTTCCCTGGTGCTTTCCTCCCTTTACCTGGAACCCCAGGAAGGTCACTTCAGCTCCCAGCCAAGGCAAGGGGTGGGAGAAGGGGAGTGTCTTTGCTGGGGAGGCTTTTTGCTGAGGGCTGGCCAGACAGAGGATTGTCTCTTGTCTGGGCACTAATGGAGAGTTTGACAATGGATAGGTCCAAGTCCAGGGCTCCTGGCCATATTGCTGCTGATCTCCAGCTGCTCTTGGAGAACTCTTGTCACCGTTAGTCCATAGGGTGCCTCTGGGCAAGGGCGGGCAGAGCGGGAAGAGAAGACATTTCCTTGTGCTGGGTCTGCATCTTGTAGAGCTTCTCCTCAGACGATGCTACCTGTGTGAACATGCTGTCATCTCCAAACCTTTGCTTTGGGGAACCAGATTAAAGCCTCAAATGCTGTAGCACCCCAGCTCCCATGTATGCAGCAGTGGCTCTTCCTGAGGGCACTTGCCTTCAGGCTGCAGTATCCATGGGGCTGTTAAATGAGACTGTTCCATTTGTAGCCAGAGTTAGAGGTGATGCTGTGCTGGGGGGAGCACAGGCTTGGCTTTGGGTGAGGGTTACAGCTCCCAGAGCAGGTGAGAAGAAGCAGTTTGGAGAGCAGAGAGCCTGGCTGCTTGCTTCAGGGCTGAGTTGGATTTGTGCCACCACACCAGCATCCCTTGGGCACCCTAGCACCAGTAACATGTCCAGAAGAGGCTTCCCTGCTGTTTCTTTCCCCTCAGTGATTGAGAGAGCCCTGTGGATCTTAATTATGTGCTGGCATCCACAGAGCAAACCTGGTGCTGCTGTAGCTGGAGGCTTAATGCTGGCAATGCCACTCACTGGGCCCAGTGGCTGCTGAGGCAAGCAGCTTCCTGGCCTTTTTGGGGACCACTCTTCCTTGCTAGATTGGCAGAACTCTGGAACCACGTGGGTGGGAATTGAGGCAGTGGTGGGTGACAGGATGATGTTAAATGTATGTGTGGATGATTTCACTGTGGCTGTTCTTCAGTCAGGCTTGAGCAGTGTGCAGCTGGAGACACATGGATGCCGTCTCCTCACCCTGATGGAGACACCATCCACATGTTTCCAACAGGGCTTTTCTGACCTGCAGAAGTCCTCTTTGATTCTCTTACATCCTCCTAATCCTCCCAGGAGCGACCTCTACTAAAACCTGAGCACCACCAAACTTGTGTCACTGGTGATGCTTTTCCAAACTGGGACTTAAATCTAGATTTTCACTGAAAGACGCAGCAAAATCTTTCCAGTGGTGGATTTCTGAGCTGGTGGGCAAGCTCGAGGTCTGTGGAGCAGTTTGCAGTCCTGGAAGCTGTGAATGCAGCAGGGTTTGCTGGTCTCAGTGCCTGATGGTTCCCTGCTCCATGGCTTTGTTGTGCTTTTTTCTTTCTTTCTTTTTTTTTGCTTTAACTGGTAACTGTTGAACAAAATGGAGCAGCTCTCCTGTGAGGACAGACTGAAAGAGGACTGGAGAAGAGGAGGCTCCCAGGTGACCTTCTTGTGGCCTTTCAGTTTCTGAAGAGGGCCTACAAAAAAGCTGGGGAGGGACTTTTTAGGCTCTCAGGGAGTGACAGGACTAGGGGGAATGGAGCAAAGCTGGAGATGAGTATGTTCACACTGGACATGAGGAGGAAGTTGTTCAGCATGAGAGTGGTGAGAGCCTGGAATGGGTTGCCCAGGGAGGTGGTTGAGGCCCCACGCCTGGAGGTGTTTAAGGCCAGGCTGGCTGAGGCTGTGGCCAGCCTGATCTAGGGTAGGGTGTCCCTGCCCATGGCAGGGGGATTGGAACTAGATGATCCTTGTGGTCCCTTCCAACCCTGACTGATTCTATGATTCAATTGGAAAAAAAACCAAAAACAACCAACAACACAAAACAGGAAGGAAAAAAATAGGATAGAGTTTTGCTGTGCATGTTGTGTACACATATATCTGTGTCTGTTTTTCTTTTTCCAGAAATAGGTCTGTCTTGGCCAGGGTGACTGTGTCTGTAATTAGCTTTGGAAAGTGGGTGTCTTAGTGAGGCTGCTGCATTTGCAGCCATGCAGGAAAGGCTCAGCATTGCTGGCGAGGAGGTCGGGGTGTGAGACCTCAGGGGTGCTGGGGATGGCTGGAGGGTAGAGAAGTGTAGGCAGTGGACTCCTACAGTCTACCAGCCTCTGCCCCTCCAGGATGGAAATGTTGGATGAAGCACTTAGTGCCATGGTCTAGTTGATTGGACAGGGCTGGGTGCTAGGTTGGGCTGGATGATCTTGGAGGTCTCTTCCAACCTGGTTGATTCTGTGATTCTCTGGTGGGGTTGGGCCCGTTATCTGTTTTTCCTGGTCATCCCTTTCACGCTTCTTTTCCTGGGGGTACATGAGGTGTGTGTGATATCTGTGATGCATTTTGTGAGAAATGAGTAAAATCTTGTAAAAAAAGACCCCAGACCCCCAAAACTACACCTTGTCTGCGTGGCCCTTGCCAGCTAATTCCCACCCTGTGCGAGGGATGGAAACTTCCCAAATTGAATTCTCCATTTATTTCCCCGGGGTTTCTCCATGTAACTCTCCCTCTCTTTCTGGTACGTTTATGAGCCTCCAGGGATCTGTTTTTACACTCAACGTTTAAAATTAAAGACGTGTTTCTCTTCTAGAAGGTGAGATAAACACTCCCCGTCTCAGCTAGGGGTTTCCTTCCTGACTTTCCTTCCACCACCACCTCCCCCCTCCCCCGAAATCTGGTGGGAAAGAGTGAGCCTGTGCCTGGAGCGAATAAGCTGGAAATGAGATACCTGGGCTGGGCCTTTCTCCCACGGGGTCCAGTCCAGTGCAACACAGATGTGTGAGCTTTGGCTTCTTCCTCCAGTTGCTTCTTGTTTCCAAAGAGGGCAAAAATTACTACCTTTGGCATGGGGTGGATGAAAGAGGAGGGAAAGGGAACGGGAAATGTGCTTGCTTCAGCTTCAAGTATGGTCCATCTTGGTGACTAAGGGCATACAGTGTGGTGATGCCATCCCACTCTCATCTGAGGGAAGGCACTGTGCAGTAACTCTGTTGTATGGTAGTGTCTCTGGCCTGAGGCTGTGTGGGGGCTGTCACAGCCTGTGGTGACACCTACCACCTGTGGTCCCCGTGGGGTGTGCTGCTTGGGCTGCCTTGAGCGTGTCCCCCTGCAACTTGTGCCCTCTTGAGCTGCTGATCCCAGAGGCAGAAAGTAACTGCATCCTACTAGCTTAAGGAGAGGTGGAGGGTCTCTCTCTGTGCCTCTGCACATCAGCACCACTCTTTACCTTCCTCTCTGCAGCTCGTTCTTTCAGATGGCAGTTGAGGGATGCCTTTCTGCCTGCTGCCTGCTTGCTCGGGCTGCTGAAACGGGACCTGGGCTTTATTCTGGAAATGGAAACAATTAAAGAGCATGCAAACAGCTCTGTCCCTCCCCAGCACCATATCCGCCCAGGTGGCTGTTGGTGCCTCTCTCCTGGGATGGAAACGTCTCCGCTCACCTCTGCTCAGCTTTGTTTCCCTGCTCCTGCATGTGCTGCTGCACTTGTGTGAGTGTCCTCACTGCCGTGCTGTGAAAGCTTTGGCACCCAGCCCAAGTCCCCAAGAACACCGTTTTTCAGCTGAGACTTGGCCTGTAGTGCATTTCTGAGTCAGTGCTGGGGTCGGCAGTGTGTACCTGTGGCACTGGGGCATTTTTGCAAACTTCTAGTGAGCTCTAGACACTCTCGATGTCCCTGCCTGGGTGGCAGCTCTTGCCGGCCAAGGCTGTTGCGTCAAAACTGTTGTTTCCGACCCCCCTAACCTCCCTAATTCTGTTTATGCTCATGAGCAGGGAGAAACAGAGAGAGTGAGCAGGCCTTTTTTTTTTTTTTTTTTCTTAATGGCTTTCAAGTTTCTGGTGATGTTTTTCATCAGAAAAAGGGTAGTTGCATAGAAGCAGTTAATTGGAGGAAAAGTTTATGGTAATAAATGTCAAGAATGTTTCAAGGATGGTTTGGATGAAATGAGTTTCTTTAAAGCCTCCCAGCAAAAACAAAAACCTTGCCCTATTTTGAACCTTGCAGAAGAGAAGCAACTTCAAAACTCCAATTTTCTCTCTCTTTCGTGTGTGTGTAATGTTTAAGTGCTTTTTTTCTCCCCTCAGCCTGTGCTCTTTAAACAAAGCATGTGTTTTCCTGGCGCAGCTCCCCAGAGGCAGCTCTGCTGGAGTGGAGGGCAGGGGCTGCAGAGGTGATGGCTGGACAAGTCCAGGCAAGTCCTGGTTTTTGGCAGGAGCTGCACTCCTCCATATTTTGGGAGTGGGGGCTGGGGGATGGACTGTGGTCAGTTTGGTTTCCTGCCTGTGCTTCCCATTTCTCCTCTGAAACGTGACAGCTGTGGATGGCGATGCCCACAGCCAAAAGGAGGAGCAAGCTACAGGCATACACAGAGTAGTTTGGTATCCTGGGGCAGAAGGTGAAAAAGGAAGGAATTAATGCTTCAGAGTGGTGTTAGGGCCTTGGCTGCCTCTCCCTGTGCAGCCAGCGCTCTGTGTCTCGTGGGCTGTTGGTAACCTTGCTGCGTCTCTTGCTTCCTTAAGCGAGTGAGGGCTTGAGGAGGTTGGCAATAAAAAAAAAAATGAGATGAGGAAGATGATTTCTTAGGAGGGGATATTTGTCTTCATGCATGGTCTGAAACACCCCTGGGATGATGAGGCTGCCTGAATCTGCCTGGAAGCTCTGCTTACCCCAGCGTGGCCGAGCCTTGCTGCGCACTGCCTTCCAGCCACAGCCGTACCTTCAGCCCCAGCTGTGGGGCTCAGTGCTGGTGTGTTTTTCATAAAGGCTCTTAATCACATACAGGATGTTTCTGTTTGTTCAAGCAATGAAATCACACAAACAACCCACCCCCAGTTTGGCTTTCGCGGAGCATCAGCTGCTCGACCCAAGTCCTAGGCAGAGCCGGAGCAATCCTCCCCTCTTGTCCTCTGGCTCTCGACCCGGCAGCGCGGCGAGAGCCCGGCTTTCATGTTCGTGGACATGCCCTGGAAAGCTGCCCGGCCCCGGGGACGGGATTAGATTAGGGCTGGGAGCTGGGGCTGACTCATCGCTGGGGCTTGCGCTTGGCTGAGGCGGTGGCAGCAGCATCTCGCGGGAGCTCCAGCGGGGAGGCTTGGAGGCCTTGAGCTGAGACCAGGCCTCTCATCCTGGGGCTTAGGTTGTGGGCAGGCTCTGTGTGAGCAGCGATTGCCAGCCCAGACGCACTCCTAAGAAGAGCGTGGTGGCTTTGCGAGTGGGATAGAGGTGGGTTGCAGGCACCATTCCTGGGCTCTGGGGTGGTGTCGTTGCATTACCCCAAGCACCCAGCCTTGCTTGGGAACGTTGCAGACCAGCCACTGCATCATTGTCTTTTGCTTTGAGCTTCATCCCTGGGGGAATTAAGCATAAGGAGAGAAGGAATGCATCAGGATGGATTGAAATGAAAAAAACACCCTGACTTTTCTTGCCCCTGTTGTGCACATTGGTCCTGTTGCTGCTGTTTCCATGGCAAAGCAGCGGGCCCATAACCCAGCCCGCTCCGTGCTCCTCACTGTTTGGAGGAGCAAAAATCCTCGGAGATGATGAGAATAATTTAAGAAGCCATTAACAAGAGCGGGAGAAACAACGGAGGAGCTGGAGCAGGGTCGGGGTGGGGGCGCGGGGAGGCAGGGCTGGCTTTTGGCACGGAGCAGGTCACGTTGGCAGCCTGCTCGCCTCGCCTTAGATGTGTTATGAAGTTTTGGAGGTTGCTTGAACAGTGTCTGGGGAGCAGTGGCGAGCCAAGCGGGCCACAGGCCAGCTCGCAGCTAAACATGTTGTTGTGTAAAATTGCAGTCAATTAATTTAAGACCTGCCAATTTCGACTGCAGAGCACTAGGAGGTTCTGTCAAGTTTTCAATGGGATAAAAAGGGGGGAAGGGGAGATTAGTTTTCAGTACTTGGAAGGGCAAATAGTGATCCTCTGCTCAATCCTGCAAAGCACCTCCTTCTCTCTGCTCCTTTTGGTTCTGGTAAACTTGCTGCCACTGGAGTTAAAGGTCCTTCTGGTGTGTGCTATGAGGTCTGGCATGGTTGAAGGCCAGTGGCTGTTTCAGGGCCTGGGGAGGTACTGGCTGTGGGGAGATGACACCTAGGCTTTGCAGTGGTTCCCCACTGCATCCCCTGCTGCATCCCAAGATAGTCTTCCCCAGACGTGTGATTATGCAAGACTGGTCTGATTCTTGGCATGCTGGGTGGCATGCTGTCTGTCTGTAATAGAGGAGGAGCTGTAAAATACTCAGAGTAACCTAAAGACCTGCCTTATGTACTCTGCCTGACAGCCTAGAGGTCAAAACTATCATTTGTGATAGGGTGCATAGGCTGGTACCAATCATTTGAGAAAACCTGCCCTAGAGAGCTGACAGCCAACTGAGCACAGTGTCTGAACCCCAAGGGGCTTATGCCGCCCTTATGTAGTGGCAGTGACATGGTGCTGCTCTGCAGAGCTCCTCTCTTGGGATGTGCCCCGTGCCAGCCACTCTCTCTGCCCACTGTACTCTCATGCTGCAGGAGCGTGGCACCTCTGGCAAGGGACCCTGCTGGAACCTCCAGATGGTGTTCCACTGCGTTTGCTGCAACCTTCAGTAGAAAGGTGTGCCCTGGGTTTTGCAGAGCAGTGCGTCTGCAAGCTGGCCTTTTGTTGGGGTTAGATTTTCTCGTTTTTTTTTCTCGGTTTACAGCTTAGTGAAACCTGTGAGAAAGCTCAGCTCTGGCTGTGAGTAACAGTCATGGGACTGGCAGGCGAGGCAGCTTCGGCTGTTCCCCTTGGCCTGCTCACAGCCAGCAGCAGGGCTGAGCAAGAAGGGGAGCTTGTTCTGTGTGGGACTTGTGCCTCTCTGGCTGTGGCTTAGCCCTCTCCTGTCCTTATCCTGACTTGTTTCTCCATCTCTGAAAGCCCCTTAGCATAGATTTACACGTGTGTGCGTGTGTGTGTCTGTCCTTTCTGTGCTCTCCTCCCCGGGCTTTTATCATAGAATCATAGAATGGTTTAGGTTGGAAGGGACCTCAAGGATTATCCAGCTCCAACCCCCTGCCATAGGCGGGGACACCTCCCACTAGAGCAGGCTGCTCAAGGCCTCAGCCTTATCGTATCCTCAGCCACCATGGCTCTGTGTTCCCAGACAAATTCTCCAGCTGCTGCTGCTTTTTTCTATTCACCACGGAAGGATACAAACCCACATCCCAGCCTTTGTGCTTTTCTGGGCAAGGGCCCTGTTCTGGCTTCAGTGCACGGAGCTGCTGCAGGTCCCCTCAGGGCTGCAGACCTGCTGCTCCTCGTTGCTGGGAGGAGAAGGGATTTTGGAGGTAGGTCCCTCCAGAGGCAGGCTCTGCCGCGTAGGCTCTGCTGTCTGTGCACTTCCCCAGAATATATGAAGTGTAATTTCCTCCTGCTTTGCCGGGAGCTTGTTAATATTTCACTGGGACACAGGGGCAGCCTGAAAAGCCTGTGCTTCAAAAAAGGGCAGCTTTCAGCAGCTCTGGGGTTAGCTTTTGGTTTCCCAAGCTCTTGCTATAACTCGTTCTGTGGTTTTAATAATAGGTAAAAAACCACTCAGCAGAGGAGAAAGCCCAGGCAAAGTCCTGCAGGCTGGCCATTGCCTGTATGCCACTGCCTTGCCAAGCTGGGCTGTGGGTCTAGTGTCTGCTCAGCTCCACTCCTGCGTTGGCATTGAGGAAAAAAAAAAAGTCAATTCCCTATAGTTAAGGGAGGAAGACTGTTTGGAAGCCTTGTGAGGCTGCTTGCATTTGAAATGGCCAGTGAGAACCCTCTGCAGCCCAGCTGTGTACTGCTGATGCCAGCATGGTGCTTAGGCGAGGTGCATTTTAGGGATGACTTTTTGGGGCCTGACTTTTGCCTGGTTTTGGACTCCACAAATCGGAGGAGGATTGGCCCTCCAGGAGCAATAGCAGAAGAATTACTGCATTGCATGGGCGTCTTTATGTGTTTTTTAAACCATGCCTTCTAATTATAAATAATGGCTGTGATATGAGATATGATTATGATGGATGGTGATTCTGTATTCCGTGTGCATTAGCGGCTTTAACCTTGCTGGGGTAATTATGTCTCATTTCAAATTCTGATACTATTTATTTGAGGTAGGGGACTGGGAATTTAATTTCTACTGCTTTGTCTTTTAGTGTTATTATTATTTGAAAAGGATACCTTTGTGAAATTGTTTTTTAATCATTCCCTCCAGTTGGCAGCACCAGTTCATTAATATTTTCAGGGCCCCGTGTGGGGTTGCTTTAGAGATGTTTGTGAAGGTAGGTGTTTGAGAGGTATGTGCAGCTGAGGGCCGATGCATAGGACAGGAGCTTCTCTTATGAGACACCCGTGTGCATCCCACTGGCTTTGGTCTTCCTAAAGCAACTATCCATGGCCTTTTGCACTAGTTTCTGCCCTTGACCTTCATGTCTCTGCCAGGCGGGGCTCCTTGCTCACAGAAGGTCTCTGGGGGGGTCCAGGCAGGAGCAGGCAGGGCTGAGCCATCGTCCTGCCTTCCCCTCTCACCGTCTTTGACAGCACGTTTAATTAAAACCCACATCAACCCGAAGATTACACACGTGGTCCTTAATCAGTTTGAAGTCTCCATGAGAATAAAGTAATTATACTACTCGTTTGGTTACAGTAATTAAAACTTTAATTAACATAATTTCCCACCCCTTGGCCTCCCTCTACAGATATTCAGGAATGCAATGGGTGTCTGCCAGGGTTGTGTCTCGGGATAAAGCCGTTTATCCGGGGGCCGTCTGCCCATCGTTGTTTCCACTCCCTCCAGCATCATGCTGGTGAGGTCCAGTCATGTTTGGTGCTTGCCCGTCTTTTGCTAGGCTGATGGGTGCTGACGTGCGTCCTTGGCTGGGAACAGCTCCTTGGTCATGATGCAGGCAAGTTTCAGGGGGTGACAGCTCCACTCGAGGTCCCCTGTCAGCAGTGAGGAAGGTGGGCGGCGTTCCTCAGAGATATTCTAAGAACTTGGTTTTGAATGTGTTGCATGCTCTGGTCTAGTCTTGGCCAATGCCAAGCTTTCAGAGAGCAGCCTTGCATCTCCAGGTGTAATTTATTAGGAATCTATCTGTGCTCTTTATTTCCCATTGCAGGGACCTGCAAGATCTGAGGTTACAGCTACTTGTGGCAGAGTGCTGTTGTATCTGGAAAGCTCAGGTTGGGCTCCAGCCCCCTTTCACTCCAGTTGATCTCCTGGGTGAGCCCTGTAGTTGCCAAGGGGCTCTGTGTTGGCCATCAGGACCCAGTGCTCCCCAACAGCCTGACAAAGGGGTTGCTGCCTGGAGAAGCAGGGTGGGGATTTCTGCATCGGTGCTGGAGGAAATCCATGCTGTGTAAAACCTGAGCTCTTAAATATCTTGAGCAGCATCCTTAGGGAAAGCAATCTCTGTATTTAAATCTTCTCAATCTCTCCTTCAAAATTACTTCTATCTGCAGACTGAAAAGCCTTATTTTCATCCTGGTTTTGAAGGGAGAGCCTGCTGCAGAGAAGTGTTTTTCATTGCTCCAAGTTCTGTGTGGTGGGGAGCCATGGCACCACGGCTTTGCTCTGGCTTTGCAGAGATGCAGAGGAGGGTGTAGTGTAGCCCGGGATGTGGCTCTTAAGGTTGGAGCTGCTGTAGGAGGGCCAGAGATTTAGGGTGTGGGAACAAAGCCTTAAAATGTAAATGAAAAGTGAGAGCAGGGAATTTAGCAAACATGTCAAGAGCTCAAGATGGGTGCGAGTGAGAGGGTCTGATTTGCAGCAAAATATTTGGAGGCACTCTCCTGTGTGCTCAGCCCGAAGGCAGGCTTAGCTGGCTGTTATCACTGGGAACACCAGTCACAGAACAGCAGAAGATTTCTGCTGTAATCTTGGAGGTGCTTATGTCTGGAGCAGGGATTGTTTGGGAGGAAAGGCAGAGCCTGGAGTCTTAATTGTGGCATGCCAGTAGTGAAGATGTTGATCTAAAAAGAAAAAAAGAAGGAAAAGTTAAAAAAGAAGTGTGACTAACTTTCTGCCTCTTCCTGGTTCCTGACATTCCCATCAAGTGCATTGTGTGATGTGTGATTTTGTCATTGGATTTGTAAGAGGTCCTGGATGTGCAGTTCTGCTGCCTGTGCTGGGTGTTAATATTTAATGTTGTTTCTGTGCCCCATGATATTTAGACTCTGATCGTTTATTGCTTATCAGCTGCTTCTGGGCAGTCTGATGTGATTTGCCCGTGGAGATAAAACACCAGGACAGTCCAGAGCTGCAGTAACAAGAGGCCTGATGGGAAGGAAGGGATCAAAGTCGGTGTTAAGTAGGTAAAGCTGAATCACCTCATGCAGTCAGCGTTGTCCTTCTCCTCGGGTGGAGGTGAATGGGCAGTGGACTTAGCTCCTGTTAGACCCACCTTGCTGCAATGTATCCCTGTGGCAAATGGCTTTCAGCTTGCACGCTGTGGACATAGCAGCGGGTGTGCTTACGTGGCTGTAGCTCAGTGAATGGAATGCTGCTGAGATGAGGTTGCAGAAGGCTTTAGAGTCTGATGGACGGATGGATGGATAAATCCTGATGCAGGGCATGGCACAGCCCCACTGAAATGGGGACTTGGCTCTTCCTGGATCTGTATGTGAGGCCGCTGGTGCAGGTGCTGGAGTGGGATAGGGCCCACTGCCAGGGGTACCCTGAAGCAGATTCTGCCCTCCCTGCAGTCTGTCCCTCCACAGATTACCCTGTGTGGGCTTTTGTTGCCACTGGCTCCTCTGTTTGCCACATCAACAGACCCCACCTTGTCCTCAGGCAGCTCCTCTCTTACTGCTGTGTTGTTTTAGAAACCAGGAAGGAAACAGCTCTTTTCCTGAAGCTGAGGGAGGAGCAAAGGATACAGCTGATCTCCAGATGTGCTGCAGGACTGGGGGCTTGTCCATCTTCCCTGCTACATCCCTTTCAAAGCCCCACTGCCTCCTTCCTTGCCTTTTGGGATCCCCTGACATACCTGGAAAGAGGAGCATCCCCACTTCTGCTGACAGGCAGCAGGGAGTGAGTCTTTGGCCATAGGCATGTCCCAGGCAGCGAGGCAGATGAAGGTGGTGGGACAAGCCCTTGATGCTTGTGTTGGAATTGTCTTGATCTGGTTGATCAAAAGTGTGGTGAGACTTGGAAAGGGAGGTTTATGCTGTTCTGTTGAGCTAAGCAGCATTTTTAGGAGGAAGAGAAGTGGTGGTTGAGATTTGCAGGAGACATAGCAACTTCTAAGCTGTGGAGAGGCTGGGGATTACAGCTCTGGGTTTGTTCTCCTTGCTAGTCCGTGCAATGGGTGGGGTATTGCAGGAGACTGATAGCCAAGGGTTGGAGCTGGCCCCCATGGGACAGAAGGATGCAGTCTCCTTGGAGAAATCTGTGCCTTGACAGTGAAGGGATGTTTTTTGTTTGATAAACCAAGTACTGAGTCCTTCAGTTGAGACCTTTCTTCCTAGGGACTTCCCTGGTACATTTAGGTCTTAACTTGCCCTCAGCAAGTCCTGTGATAGCCAGGAGGGTGACATATTGCCATGGCTTCAGTGTGCTTGAGGCCTGTTGAGGTGCTTGGGGTGCCTACAGTAATTAATAAACTGGGGGGGGGGGGATAATCCTGTATTTCTGTGATGTGCTGTCACCCAGGGCATTTTCCTTTGTGGAGTGGAACAGTGGAACACAGAAGATCCCAATCCCATTTTAGTGTGTGTATTTACTGCTTTTGTCTTTCATTTGGCAGGGCTAAACTTCCTTCCCTATCTACTACCGGGCTCTCCCACCTCTGCATCTCTCTCCTCTCTTCCCGTGGCTTGAGAAGCAGTGGGACCCACCTGCATGCCTGTGTTACTCTCTATTGTGAGGTGTAGGGCTGAGGTCCCACAGTGTGTCTGTGCTGAAGAGGGCACAACCAGATGCAGGCACCATGCTGCTGGAGGGGTAGTTTTGGGGTGCTCTGTTGCTCCCTCCCTGGGGAGCTGATGCCCTGGTGGCTGCTGTACCTCCCCCGCTGGGATGTCCAGGAGCTCCCACTGATTCTCTTTAGCCATGAAGTGTGTCCGAGGTAGAGCCCTCTCATGGCAACCAGAGCACATGGGCTCAGTGACTGCACAAACGCTCCATGCACAGGTTATTTTGTGACACCGTTGCTTGGCTGAGGGTCAGCAAAGACTGAGGACAGCCATCCTGCTGGGCCACAGCATCATGTGGAGGGGTCCCTGGGGTTCCCTGTCCTTATGTCTGCCCTTCACCATGCTGCTTGGCAGCTGCCAGTGCCTCCTGCCCCGTCCCCAGCAGCCCCCAGGGCAGTGGCTGTCCATTGATTCGCTTGTTGGGGCCCCCCCTCTGACCGCCTCAGCCCTGAGTGATGCTGATTGGGAAATAATTGCAATAATAATAGAGATATTTTGCTCCTGAGTGACTAGACGATATGAACCGGGCTCTGAGCCAGGAGAGTTTTGAAGGGCAAAGCTGGGAAATCAATGGCTCGAGACTGTTAAAGCAGCCACGGGGACCGGGGGACGGGACCAGGGGCTTTGCTGGGGAAGGAGGCAGGGCAAGTGCTTTTACCCATCCTACACTACGTGGCTCTCAACAAGGGGCGTGCGTGCTTGTAATTCCTTTCTCTTATTCATTCACTCTGTCACTCCCTCCTGCACCCATGTTTGACTTTGGTGAAGGTGCCCTGTCACTCACTCCCTCTTTCCAGCAGTTTGGTTGTGGTACTGAGAGATCAAAAGCATTTTTGACAGTTTTGCAGTTCTATCAACACTGCTGGAATGGTGTCTTGGGCTGTACGTCTCCATCCTGCTGATGAAGCAACGTGGGCATATCTGGTCAGGGGAGGTTTTGGGAAGGTTTGAAGGTGACGAGCATGGTGCTGGTCAGCGCCGTGCTTCGCCGTTCGGTGCCGCGTGGGCTGATGCTGGTCTGGCTTTGTTAGGCCTGGTCTGTGCAGGGGAATGCTGCTCGTGTGGGTGGCTGAGAAAGAGGAAAGGATGCAAATGAGTTTGAGCAAAAAAACCAGAAGTGGTTGGAGAGGTTTGGGGAAAGTGGTGTTGTGTTTTGGGGTCCTGCTGGGCAGGGTCACTCCCCTGCCGCCTCCGCTCTGCTGTCTGCTCTGGCAAAGCCCATTGCCTTTACGCAGTTCCCACCTCACCTCGCTGGAATGGTGTGGTGGTGCTTCTGTCCTCAGCCCACACGGCTAAGCTGGGAATACTGCCCAGGGACAGCACGAAGGCCGTGACGTGTTTTGAAACGGGCTAGATGAAGCGGCGTGGAATGTGTCGGTGACGGCAGGTCGCTGGCACTTGTATCTGTTGTGAGCACTGATTCAGGTTGGGTATCTGCTTGGTTTTCGCTTTGTTGTGCTGACAGAAATGGGCTTAGGGTGATGCCTGGCCTGGGACGAAAGCCTTGCTTATTCGTCCTTACAACGCGAATGGACTCACTGGACGGGAGCAAGCAGCTCATCTCGCCCCATTCCTTTGGTGGGCTAGTGGTGAGGCAGGAGCATCCCAGCCCCGTGCGTGGAGTCGGTGAGACGGCCTCCCTGGCTGTGCTGGGGGCCGGGAGGCTGCCGGGAGGCTGCCAGCCAGCTCCGCGGGGCCCCGGCGTGCCGATGCGAGCAGCCGGCAGCTGCCAGCCTGTCTGGGAGGAGTCCCGTGTCTGCTCCGCGCCCGGCTGGTGCATTCCTGTGCGGGCAGCTGGCGGGTCCGCGGGAGGGTGGCCGGCTGGCCGAGGGAGCGGAGGTAGCCGAGGTGCTGGCTGCCAGCCCGCCCCGCATAGCTGGGATGTTTCTGTGGGGCCATCCTGTCCCCGGTCCCGGCTGCGAGCTCTTGAGAGATGCATCCCCAAAGCCCTGCCTGTGCCCTTGCTGCCTGCTGCCTGTATCCCCTCCACTGGGTGCTTAGAGGCGCAGAGCAGCTGTATGGTGAGCCCCGGTAAAGCATGGCCAGGGCTCTCCCGGTGGCGGTTTTCTCGACAGTGAGACGAACTAGAGGTGAATCCTCCATCGCCGTGGCTGCCGAGTTTGTTCTCCTGCGATACAGCGGGAGCCATTGCCTTCTCCCTGCTCTTGCCCCCTGTCGTGCCTTGCCCGTGCTATACCTGCCTTCTCTCCCTGCTGGTTGTGCCCCTCCCCAGGACAGATGATGTTGGGGCCCCACAGCTGCTCCTGTATTTTGCTGGATAGCCCCTGCTCCTTCCTGGGTGGGGAGAGGAGTGTGTGATGCCCCAGAGCAGCTGACCTGGGAACCGAATTTTAACTCCTCACCATCCTTTGGAAACTGGAGAGGCAGCATGTGGGCAGCAGCTGCTGGCATTGCTGGTCTTGGGGAATAGTTGGTCGGAGGAGGCATATGGAGGGGCAGCAATTGTCTCCCTCCTCCTGCTGGCTCTGCTGCCTTGGGGTGAGTCCAGGCCACATGCCAGGAGGGGCTGTCAAGGCTGGCACTCCGGGGGGTCATTCTCTTCCTCCAACCCCCCAGCTGGATACAGAATACTCCCTTTCCTGCTGTAGGCTTGTCAGCATGGTGTTGGGTGACACTGCCTGGCAGCTGTCACCTCCGCCCTGGGGCAGCTGGGCTGCACAGGTCCTCTGTTGCCTCTGTGAGGTAGCCTCATGGTTTGGGGACTCAACTCTGTTGGAAGCTGTTCCTCTCCCGGTTTTACTTGTTCTGTCTTGTGCCCTTTGGGTGGATGGTGCCAAAATCAAAGCAGAATGCTGTGGGTGTTGGCATAGCCCTCCTCTCGAGAAGGGAAATGCTGGTTTGGGTGAGGGAGCCCAGGCCTTTCATGGTGACTAAGTGGTGAACACCAGTGGCATGGGGAACGGAAGATTTCAGCCCTCACATTCAAGGATGTGCTGCAGAATATCTCACTGACTAGAGGATGGGGCAGGAGGGGACCAGGACGTGTACAAAGGTGGGATAGGGACCTTGGTCCAGCACCCTCTCCTCACAGCCCCTTCTTGTCCCGCTGTGCTCAGTTTCTGTGCCCACTGGATATCCCTGGGGCTGGAGGACTCTTGGCTTCCCCCAGTGAGTGTTAGGAGGGAAGAGGGAGGCTTTGAAATGCACTCCCATAAATAAGCCTTTCTTTCACTCTGCCCGTCAGCGCTGTGCGAGCCCCGTGGAACTGGAAAGGGTCCCCGTGAAAAGGCTGTGGAGTGTGTTTCAGGCAGATAAGTCCCAGCCTTTGAAGTGTGGCAGGCGGGCAAAAGCGCCCTCCTCTTGTAGCTGCTGCCAGCCGCTGCGAATTAATCACAGCCCTATACAGATAAGAGTACAAAGCCTGGCTGAGCACTTCTCCTGCCCGAAGGAGGGGTCTGCAAGGGACCGCTTGGGACCCGGGGTAGGGCCTTGAGAGCCTGGAGGGGAGGAGATGGAGGGCTGGGATGGGAGAGTCCCGTGGAGGGACTGACTATGGGGCAGCAAAGAGTCTCCTCAATCCAACGGTGGGCTTGAAGAGTGTCCCCTGTAGTGAAACTGAGTCTTTTGGGGACCTCCTACATGTGCCCATAAACACGTTTTCGGTCCCAGCCCAGCATGCTGTGGACCCTGGTCGGACCTCTACCAGCATGTGTTAAATCTGAAGGCAGCCTTGGCATGCCTGCAGCTGCCTTCCCTCTCTGTCTGTGCTTCTGCCCTCTCTGCCTGGAGTCCAGCTCAAACGGCCACATGTCCCTGGCCACGGCTGAGCTGTAAAGCCCTGACCCCTGCTGCTGTCCTACTCCAGACCCGTTGCCAGCGCTGGGTGGCTGCTAAGTCACAGCTGCTGCCCTTCATTCCTCTCGTTGTCCATCTTTCCAAAAGGCAGCTGTGGGGAGGTGCCTCTCTCAGCTTTGTGCCCGTTGCTGGTGGCTGTAAGGGCATTGGTGATTTGGTGAGCGGTAGTTGGGCAGCAGTTATGGCAGTGGGGAGATGTTTCCTCACCTGGGTAAGCCTGGAGGGCATCTTGTCCAGGAGACCAAGTGTGCTGCAATGAAAGGAGCTGCCTACTTTTGATGTTTAGGTTTAAGCTTGCTGTGCTTTCACTTCCCTTTGTCTTTCACATAGCTTTCAGGTCCCAACCTTGTCTTGTACAGATCCTCAGGACAGTAGTTCTTCACCTGGTGCTGGCTATGGTGGGGCCTGGGCTGTGCTGAAGCTTCTGAATGTTCCAGCAGAATGGTTAGTAAAGGAGAACAGAGCTTTGAAGGGAGCACGGGGCTCAAGACAGCAGCAGAACCTGTTGGTGCTGTTATCCAACCGTGACCTTGCACCACTGCATGCTTCTTAGCAAGATGATGTGCTTTCCCCTTCCAAAATCTGTATGGGAAGACAACTTCAGCCAAGACCAGACCACCTCTAGGAGCTCACTGTGGGCCTCCTAAGGGAGGACTTTGCCTCTCTCCAGCCAAGGCATGCTGTGCATGGTCAGTCATTATGCTGGGGTGCCTGGGGCCTGGAGATTTGCATGTCCACCTCTTCCTCATCTTTTTTTTTGCTGGAGTTCTCTGTGGCTGGCCTGGAAGGCAAGGAGCCTCTTGGTAAGGTGAGATGCTTTTGTGTCTCCTGGCCACCTTCTGCTTCCACCAGCTCACTTGGCTTCTGCAGGGACCAGATTTAAACGTTTCTTTCTTCAAAGTAAAGTTGTGATGGGTGTTCTCTCTATGAGATGTGCCTCTCGCTTGGATGGGAGGGTGGTGTGCACATGGGTTTCTGGCAGAGCAGCTTCCAGGCTTGCTTTGAGATGATTCACCCTAGCAGGGAGCTTTTAATTTCTTGCCTCTGGTCTCTTCCATATACAAAATAAAGCAGCAGCCCAACACGCCAACCTTGCTCCTGCTCCTCCGCCCTGGCATGGCCCTGGGGTCCAGCCGCCCCCTGGGTCTGCTGCCAGCCTCTCACAGGAGGCAGCTCTGCAGAGCTGCTGCTCGAAGCCAGCCTCAGGCAGGCAAGAACGAGGGCAGGAATCCTGAGCAAGAAATTAGTGCGAGTAATTATTAGTATTGGGTAATTATATCAGTGCCAGGATGAGGAGAAAGGTTAATAGAGTTATTTATTTATTTATTTTTGGTAAATGTCTTTTCCCCCGGGGGGGAAGGCAGGCAGGGTGGGCAGGAAGGAGCGTGTTTCCGAGGGGGGCTGCTCTGATTAAATCGTATCCTCTTCCTCTTCCCCTCCCCCCACCTACCCTGCGGGTGTGGGAGAGAGGGGGAAGTGGTCCCTCCCGGTGCCTGTAAGATATGGGAGGCACTTTCTGCATCCCATAGAATCATAGAATTCTTTAGATTGGAAAAGATCTCTAAGGTCATTGAACCTGACTGTTAACCCAGCACTGCCAAGTCACCACTAATCCATGTCCCTAAGTGCCACACCTACCTGTCTTTTAACTACCTCCAGGGCTGGTGACTCAACCATTTCCCTGGGCAGTCTGGTACCTCGCAATCGTGTTGGTAAAGACCTTTTTCATGATAAGCAATTTAAACCTCCCCTGGTGTAACTTGAGGCCATTTCATCTTCACTTGTTGCTTGGGAGAAGAGACGGACACCCACCTTGCTGCAACCTACAACATATTGTGGTCCAAGCATCTCATCCCCTTCCCACCAGCTGGGAGAGCTAGGTTCCCATCAGGCTGATCACACTGGAAAGACTCTCATGCTGGGGTTCCTACCTCTGCCCACGTGGCTGCAGGTGCTGTGGGCAGTCAGGTTCTCCTCGTGTGGAATGATGTTTGGTCTATCTGCTGGTGATCTCCTCATGCTGGGGAGGAGTGGCAGGATGAGTTCGCCTACCATGAGCTAACTCAAAACTAACTCAAAAACTTGCCCTGTGCCCTGCATTTTGCCTAGCCAGAAAACAACTTGATTACCAGATCTTGCAATTTCACTTCCCTGAATCCCAAACCTACCTATAGATCATCCTTAGCAGGAGGAGAGTTGCTGGACAGAATGATTCCTATGTGTACTATGCCTGGAGTGGCCTTGTGTTCCCCACCAGAGCACCCTGATGTGTTGTAGGTAGGGCTCCAGCCCTGTTTGACTACCAGGAGTATTTTTAGGTTCTTCCTGGAGCCTCAAATTAACTGGAAGTGCTCCATGTCTGTTGCCTTTTTTATTTTTTTTAAATACAGCTCTTTCTCCTTCCCAGCACTGTGCAGTGCAATAATGTAATGGGGAAATTACCCTCCTAGTTAAAAATTACTGCCAGCGCGACATCCAGCCATAGATCTATTTTAGAACCAGGGTAAAACTATATCGATTCCTCTGCGCCGCAACTGTGGCCCATAAAAGGGTTGTAAAGGTGCGTTTGTCACGTTGCAGCAGTGAGGGGGGGGGATGGTGCCTGCCTAGAGAGGGGTATGCTCCCCATTACCATCCCCCAGAGAGCTGACTTGGACAGAACTTTGTAGAGGAGAAGCTGAGGATAAGGAGAGGAGTGACCTGTGAGGGGGTGTGTTGAGGCAGTGGTGGGCTCTGGGGGTGATGCTGGGTACCACCGAGCATGGGGTTCTGTGCATCAGGGCTGTGACATGGCCCTATACCATAGGCGTCTGGGACTTGGCCTTCTCTGATGTTTGGAGCAGGAGCAAGTGTGATCTGGGACCTGGTCAGAAAGGCACACCCCTTCACCCCCAAAAGGGCAGCCAGCAGCCTCAGGATGTGTGGTTCAGCATCTCTGGGTTCTCTAGCACAGTGGTACCCACGGAGAGGGCGGCCACTTTGCTCAGTGCTGTGCAGGACTCGTCACTCTCCGGTTGCTCAGGGGTCTCTTTCTTAATTAAATACATTTGTTTTGTAAAACTGCCTAAAAATAATCCAGGGCTGGTGCACGCAGGAGGCTGGCAGTGAATCAAAGGCGCCGCTCTAATTAAACGGGCCCCAGTTTGTTTGTGAGCCGCATACATTTCCATGCTAATCAGCTGCACACCGGGATCCTGCTTTCCCGGCCCCTATCCTCCTGATTGGGAACTATGCAAATGCCAGTAGTGATTTACCGCAGGAGGGGGACCAGGGTGACTGGCGTGCTGGCGTGACTGCCATGGGTGGCACAAGAGCTGGGGCATTGTCGTGGGAAAGGGTGTGGTGAGCAGGGCAGGGCTAGTAGTGGATTTGACCCTGTGCTTTGAGGGGGTGCTGAGTCCTGCAGATGGGGGTGCTGGACCGGATCTCTGCAAGTGCTGGCAGCAGTGTGGAGCTGATCTGGGGCAGCATTTGCTCCGTTTTGCTGGGCATGCTGCTTCTCCTCCTGCCACTGGGTCTTTTGCAGAATGTGCTGCTTGCATGGTCCCCATCCCATCCCGTGGGAGCAGACCAGACCCACTGAGCCATTTATCCAGCACTGTCTTCCCTGGGGCTGCCCCGTCCCAGGGGTCAGCTTGAATCTGGGGGTATTGCAAGCTATGGCATTAGCAGCAAGCATCTCTCTCTTGCAGAGGTGGCAGGCATCTTATGGCAAGTAGTGGAGCTGAGTCTAGCTTCTGCTCAGTAAGTGCCCCGTGGTGCCTCCTGATGTGGTTATCACCGGTAAAGCCAGAAACCATTGTACTTAGGAAGAGCTTTAACGTAATTGCAGGCTCTAAGGGGATTAAAGCCTTTGCCACGTTCCTGCTCAGGGAACAAAGGCGCTTTCTGAACCTCTGTTGACCTTCAGCTTCCTCAAGACCCTCTTGACTTTGCCGGTCGTGAGCCCAAGTGTTTCCTCTAATGGATGGGGAGACAGGAGCCCAGCCTGCGTGCACCACAGCATCCTGCCTGGCCCGGGCTTGGTGCAGTGTGTCGTGCCAGCTGCTTTCAGTACTGCTATGGCAAGATAGGGTTTGCTGCTTTACTACAAGCAAGTTGCTCCTCTGTGCCATGCTGCAAGTTGGAGGGGCTTTGAGGCTGAGCAGCATTGAGGGAAGCAGAGCAGCTGTGCTACAGTGGCCATGGCCACGCTGCTGTGGGATGGAGAGGTAGCATCCCAAGTGGAGCACATTCCCCATTCCACGCCGCGGGTGGGGGCTGAGGTGCATGTGGGACTGTGCTCACCCCACCTCGCTCTCCCCACAGATCCTGGTGGACTTGCCGGCTGAGCGGAAGCACCAAGCGCTGCAGTACGAGAACGTCGTGGCCCACGAGGGCAGCTCCATTCTGCGAGACCTGGTGCTGAGCCCTGACCGCCAGCATATCTATGCCATGACTGAGAAACAGGTAAGAGGAGGGGATGGCAACCTCTCTGCTCTTCCTGACTTGGCAGCCTACATTGCCACTCCAGCCTGCAGTCCCATGTGCTGGGAAACCTTTCAGGCAGCTCCCTGGTGGAGTCTGCTTTTTGCTTCCTGGAGCTGGGGCTACCTGGGGACTCTTTTCCCAAGCCAGAGTGGCAGCTCCTCCCTGCTCCTCTCTGCAAAAGCATTGCCCCGAGGCATTGAGTCTGTGGCCCTGCTGTTCCTGGCCTCCCTGGGGCTGTGCTTCAGGCATTAATTGTTAGCAGCAGCTGCTTGAAGTCCCCATGGTCCCTGGGGACTGAGGGCTTCTTGACCCTCCTTGTAGTGAGGGACTGGCCATTAGTCCCCTCCCTGTTCTGTCCATCCTCTCTTAAGCAGGAGTTTTGCAGGTTAGCAGTAGCTCCTTGCTCCACAAATAATTTTTTTGTCCTCTGGAGTGGCTGCATTTGCACTCTAGGGCAATGGGGACCTGGGGCTGGTGGCCTCTAGGCCTTGGTTTGCACCCCTCAATCCCTGCCCTTGCTCATGCTGGGTCAACCAGAGGTTCAGACCTCATGATAGGAATTTTTGTTCGTGTTTGGATGATGCCCAGCCTGCAGCAGAGCTTGCTGGTGCGAGTTCGTCCAGCCATGAGCTGCATTGGAGCAGGTGAAGCAGGTTCATGCCACAGTAGTGGTACTTTTGGGATCTGGTTTCAGCACAGCAGAGATGCGTGTGCGAGTGGGACTACTGTGGGGCTCAGAGCACAGCTGGTCTCCTGGCTGCCAGCCTGGGAGCTTGAGAGAGAGAAAGATGCTGGAGTAAGGCTGTGGGTTTGTCTAGACAGCCCCATGAGGAGTGCAGAGCCCTTTACCTCCTCCTCCAAGTCCCTGTCTCTGCTTTCTGCTCTCTCCATGTGAGGAAAAAAATGTGTTTTGATTCCTCTATGCAGCTGTCCTGGGCCATGTTTGTCCTTGGCTGCATTTCTGTCTCAGGCTTGTTTAAGCTAAGCTCTCCCCTCTGTGGGGGATATGTTGGAGATGTGGGTGGTGGCGGAGTGGTTATGTCAGCCTGAACTGGGGTCTTCCCCAAGGGTTGTCATGCACCTGTGCAGGGTCTGCCTTGGGGGTCCTGCTTCCAACACCCTTGCTACCATCTGCCAGAAGCAATGTCAGAGACAAACAGGGAATGCTACAGGTAACCTTATCGGTGTGGAAAGTGAAGAGTGCTGGTTGGACGGCATTATCCCAGCCCTGTAGGCATCATGCCGAGCCCATGCCCTGCTGTGCTGGGATGAGGCAAAGCACCCTGAGTTTAGCCTGCAGTAGAGAACTTTGCAAATTTTAATTGAGTCCTGCCTTGTGGCAACAGTGGGGAAACTGAGGCATGAGCATAGCAGGTGCAGGCAGCTGCTTAGTGCTGCTGGCTCCTCACTCAGGCAAGCAGGCAGCTGCCTGCACCCCCTCCCTGTTCTGCTCTTCTCCTCCCCTCTCCTTAATAAAACTTGCTCTCTTCCCTGCTACAGCTCAGTGTTATCAGAATGCTGGTGGAAAGTAATTAAATGAACAGTTGTAACAGAGCTCGGAGGGCTCTGAGAATGAGGGGATTTTAATCAAATCTGGAGGAGCAATTAATAAAGGACTGGTAGCCCTTTCTGAGTGGGGCTGCGGCAGCCACGGGGTGCCTGGCCAGCACCAGGAGCTGACTTGGGCCTGAGCCAGCACAGCCTGCTGCCAAACAAAGGTGCAGTGGTGGAAGGAACTTGCCTGGGGTAAAAGCCTCCCTGGGGTGGAAGTGTTGCCTGCAGGCATGCTGCCTGGGTGATTGTGGGGGCTTAGCCTGCTCCCCACCACTGTGTCCTGTCTGATGGGGTGGGAGCCACAAGGCAGGGTGAGTCCTGTCCCTAGCAGGGTCTAGCCATGGGCACAGCAGGAAACACAGCCCATCATCTTCCATTTCTCCCTGCCTGTTCCCTGCAGGTGACACGGGTGCCAGTGGAGAGCTGTGAGCAGTACGAGAGCTGCGAGCTGTGCCTGGGCTCCCGGGATCCCCACTGTGGCTGGTGTGTCCTCCACAACATGTAAGTACCACAGGCTTGGCCCCAGGGCTACATCAGCAAACTATGGTCCCTCCCCACTGCTGATTTCCCTGGGGACATACCTCCTGGACTTCAGTCCAAGGAGTCTGTCATCCCTTGCCATGTGAGCCCAGGCAGTGCTCACAAATACCTGTGTGAGCACTTAAGTGCTGTCTGTGGGCTCTTGGGTTCTACGTCTTTGTGCTGATGAGAAAAGCTGAACGTAAAAGACCCCCAGAAGTCCCTGTGCTGGCACCAGGGGAAAGCAGAGCTCTTGTACAGACCTCAGGCACCCAAGGTGCCCTAGCTGGGTATCACCTCCGTGCCAAAGGGTCTGTCTGCCCTGGTGTCAGCCCAGAGCCAGGCGGGACCCCAGGGGATTGTCCTCCTCAGCATGGTGGTTTCGTCCCCCCTCTAGATGTTCACGCAAGGACCGGTGCGAGCGGGCGGATGAGCCCCAGCGCTTTGCCTCTGACCTGCGGCAGTGCGTCCAGCTCACCGTGCAGCCAAAGAACATCTCAGTCACCATGTCAGAGGTCCCGGTAAGCCAGCTCTGCTGCCTGCAGACCCCCCCCAGCCACCTCCTGACCCCCTGGAGATGTTGGCTGGGGAGGTGACAACTAGAAATAACTAATGAGTATGCAACAAACAGGGAGAAAGGAGGCCTGAAACACATAAACCCAGCAAAACGCAGGGCACTGATAAGGGCTGGCCTATCGATGGAGATAATAAACCAGCTGATGATTATTCAGAAAAGACATAACCAAGCAATAAATATTTCTCTGCAGTACAAACACAGACATCAGAGATGCCATTTGTAGGCCAGTGATCTATCTAGCTCAATATCCTGTCTCTGACCCTAGCCTGCGGTAGATATTTTGGGATGAGGCTTTGATGCACAACTCACTGCTCTGTCTCTGTGCAGACAGAAAGGATGATGGACTTCCCTGAAGTATTTTCCAGGCCATTAGCACTGAGAAGAGAATATGAAACAGCATATACTAGCAATAAAGTTTTGAAAACTGCCATCTCTGGATATCTGACACTCAGGAGTCCTGTAAGAGTTGGCCAAGGAGTTCCATGGCCTGCAGATATTTGTAGCAATGTGACTTTGTAATAAATAAGCAACGTTAAGAAAAGCCCTGGAAACAGAGAAGGTGCTCGTTTGTTTTTTAACCCCAGATGCAGGAAGGAGTCAGAGACTGCTTAGTTTGATATCAGGTTTAGAAAAGCTAAAGGAAAAAAGCTGGTGCAGGACACAATTAATAAAGATTTAAGGATGGGAATATAATTAATGCCAGTCAATATGGGTTTACGTCAAACAAACCACTTTTGTTCTTTGATGAAGTTATGACTTGAATTAGAAGAGGGAGTGTGGGGATATGATGTTGTTAGACTTCTACAAGGCATTTGACTTGGTCCAACACAACTTTCTGATTAAAAATTAGCATGATACAATATTGATAAAGCATGTGTTAAGTGGATTAAGAACTGGCTCTCTGACAGATCTCAAAAAGCCCTCAGCAGAGGGGGAATTGCCACTGAGTGGAAACAGTTTGGAAAGTGCTTCTGCAAGGGCTAATGTTTGTTGGCAATGTAGAGATAAATGCAAGATGGCTGAGGTGCTGGGGGTGTTGTGGGGTGAGATTTCCTTCAGAGCAGTTGGTTTTGAGTTGGATTGGTTTAGCAGAGGAATGGAGGTTTGATACAGCTGAGTCTAAAGTTATACATGGAGGGAGAAGTCAGACATTCTCCTGGTGTCCTAGAAAGAGGTGCCAGGACCGATCCCTTACTGTGGTGCTTTAATGCTTCTTGGGTGAAGCTGGGAGCTATGTGGCATTGTCACCTCTTGAGTGGTTATCCCCCTGACTGATGGCAGGATGCTGTGCAGAGGTCTGATGTGGTCATTGTAGGGCTACTGCTCAGACTGGGGTCCAGATTTTGAAGGGAGAGGCTGAAAACCTCCCGTAAACATCATGTAAATGAGGTGAGAGCTGGAGAAAATGCCTTGCAGTGAGAGACTTGCACAGTTCAATCTGCTTAGCTTATCAAAAAGAAGATTAAGAGGTGACTTGATTACAGAGTATAAGTGCCTTTACAAGGAGCAAATATCAGGGACTAAAGGGCTTTTTAATCTATCAAGGAAAGGCATAACAAGAACTAATGGCTGGAAGCTGTGAAAAATTCAAATTAGAAATAAGGCAAGCATTTTGTAAAGTGAGAACTGCTGACCCTGGGAATGAATTTGCATAGGGAGAGGTGGATTCCTTCTCTCCTCGGCTCTGCCAGAGTGGATGTCTTTCTGCAAAACACTCTTTGTCCCTGACTTCATGCTTGGTCTTTGTAGAGAGGTGAGGTGTAATGGTTTGTGGTATGGTGAGGGCAGAGGATGGAAGGCTGTGAGTCATTTCATCTTTTAACCCATTTAAATCTGCTTCAGCAGTGAGGTCCATGGATGGGGCTTGCTTGCAACACCTTGGAACAGGTCTCCCCAGAACGTGTGGGTGAGAGAAGAGGGATTGCACCCCTGGTCTTTTCTGTTGGTTGGGCTTCACATTGCAGACACAGAGAAATCTTTTTTGCTAGTTGATATTGATGGTCTTGCCTCTCTGCCCTCAGCTGGTCCTGCAGGCCTGGAATGTCCCAGACCTCTCGGCAGGAGTCAACTGCTCCTTCGAAGACTTCACCGAGTCCGAGAGCCGCATTGAGGATGGGAAAATCTATTGCAGTTCTCCCTCTGCCAAGGATGTAATCCCCATCACCAGAGGCCGCGGTGAGCCTTATGCCCTGGGGTTGGAAGAAAGCCTGAGACAAACCTTGTCCCACTTTGCTGCCCCACAGGCAGATGTGGAAGGGGACAGTCCTCCCACAATGGCAGCTCCCAGTCCCTGAGCAGGACCTGAGTTGGGTTCTGGGGGTGTAAGAGGAGAAGGACATTGCTCCTCATAGAATCATAGAATGGTTTAGGTTGGAAGGCACCTGAAGGATCATCCAGTTCCAACCCCCTACCAGAGTCAGGGACACGTATGACTAGAACAGATTGCTCAAGGCCTCATCCAACCTGGCCTTGAACATCTCCAGGGAGGGAGCATCCACAGCCTCCCTGGGCCACCTGTGCCAGTGTCTCACCACCCTCACTGCAAAGAACCATTTCCTAACATCTAGTTTGAATCTCCCCTCTACCAGTTTAAACCCATTACTGCTTGTCCTGTCATTACAAGACCTTGTAAATAGTCCCTCCCCAGCCTTCCTGTAAGTCCTCTTCAGATACTGGAAGGCCACTCCAAGGTCTCCTCGAAGCTTACTCCTCTCCAGGCTGCAGAGCCCCAGGTCTTGTAGCCTGTCCTCATAACAGAGCTGCTGCAGCCCTCTGAGCATCTTTGTGGCCTCCTCTGGACTTGCTTCAACAGTTCTATGTCCAGGGGCTCCAGGTCTGTACACAGTACTCCAGGTGGTGTCTGAGGAGCGCAGAGCAAAGGAGCAGAATCCCCTCCCTTGCCCTGCTGGCCACCCTGCTCTTGCTGCAGCCCAGCACATGGTTGGCTCTCTGGGCTGCACGTGCATGTCCTTGGTCTCCTCCAAGCTATGGGCACAGCTACTTGCTGATGCTGTATTGGTCTGTGCACCAGTCTGGGGCACCCTATTCTTCTTCCTACCCATGGACCACTCCTTAGTTAATGTGCTACAGCAGGTCATGGGCCACGCCCAGGTAGCCATGGGCTCTAGGACATTCTGCTGACCCCAGAAGTGCTAAGCTCTCCTTCAATACCACCAGTACAACTCAATCCACCTGCTTCCATTCCAGGAGGGTTACAGTTAGCAGCAGGGTCTCAGACCTGTGTCAGCACTCTGCTGGCCTGTTTGGTGGCTGACTGGAAGAACACTCTGTATTGCCAGACATAGGAGATTTTGTTAGTTAACCTATCTGGATGGCGATGCCTAGCTCACTCTAACCCATCACAAGCCTTGGGCTGAATGCTGGGCTGTGCATTGTGTTCTTTCTGATGCCTTTTCATGCCTTGTCTTTTCCAGGGGACAAGCGAGTGGTGAAGCTCTACCTGAAATCTAAGGAGACAGGAAAGAAGTTTGCCTCTGTGGATTTTGTTTTCTACAACTGCAGCGTCCATCAGTCGTAAGTGGCTTAGTCTTTGTGAGCATGCCCTGGGAGCAGACGGTGAGACAGTGTGAGACTGGGGGAGAGAGAGAGAGATCTCAGTTTTGTGGGTGCTGATGTTGCAAGAGGAAAGTGCAGTCAAGTGTAGTGATGTTTGCACTGAGAAAGTGCCTCCATTTGCCTTTATAAACTGGGACGGTGACCAGAGCAGCCACAATTGCTTTGAGCATGTGGGAACGTGTAGCACCGAGGCAAAACTTCACTTAAACCCAGGTCTTAGGGTTTGGCAGAGCTTTGGAAGAAAAAAAGCGAGCTTACTGCATTGCAGGCTGTAGCCATCCATGTGACTGAAGATGGTGAGCACCTTGTTATTCCTGGAAACAGTTAACAGGAGTGACTTGGTGATGCAAAAGGAGAAGCCTGTCTTTTCCTGCATACCTGCTTCCCAGGCTTGCTGGAGAGCAAGCTGGAAAGTTAACAGCAACACGGGAGGGAGCATGCTGCATGTCCTGGGGCGTTTACCCAAGAATTTCCTAACTGGAAGCAACTGTGAATTTTCTTCCTTGCAAGGCTGCTCTGAAATCTACTCCACGTATGGGTTTTTAGGCAGTTTGAGATATGCATGTAATTAATCAGAGGAGGTGTGGATTATTGGTGTGCTGTCTAAGCAGGGTGTCCAAAGCCTCTAACAGCAAGCTCCTGATGAGGAGCTGTGGATGGGTGTGCTTGAGCGGTGGAGAGATGGCTCTGCTGTGGGAATGTTGGAGTAGATGCTGGGGTGTGTTAGGGCAAAGAATTTGGAGCTCAAGAATGCAAACGATTCTATTACCCTGCCAGAAACCTCCCCTGGATGGTAGTGCTCCAGCTGATCAGTAATTATAGATAAGCAAATGCAGAGTGATCTCTTGGATGGCTTTTTGCAAATCGTCTAGCCTGGCTTGGGGGCCTCTGCTGCAGGTTGCTTCTCCAGAGCCTGTCTGGATTTTCTCTTCTGATCGGGGAAAAGCAGGCAAGATGCAGGCACCCAGGCTGGGTACCTGCAGTGAGCTCTGAGGGGGATGCGATGGAGGAAAGCCTCTTCAAACGTTTTGCATCACAGGGGGCTCTGCCCTGCCTGCCCTTTGTGTAGGGAGCAGATCTTGGCCCCTGGGAGTGTTGTGCTGGTGAGGGAGGAGAGAGAGAGTTTGCAAACTTGACTTTCTGCCTCACCTTGACTCCTGAGATGAGCTTTGTCTCCCTTCACGTCATGTGGTTTCAATAACATTAGCTCAGCTTTGGCTCGGGCTGGCTGCATGTCGTTATTTTGCAAATCAAAAAGCAAATGTGACTTTTATTTTTCCAAATGAGAAAAATGAAGACTTTTAAGGACAAATGGCATCAGATTGGGTCCAATGGAGGCTCCGGCATTCTGCTCCAGGGAGAGAAGGTGGTGAGGGAATTGGGAATTATTTTATGTGGCAGACGCAGGAGGGGGAAAAAAAAAACCCAACCCCCCCCAAACAAACCTACAACAAAGAGCCCTGACTGATTTATTACTGCGTTGATGTTTAATTTTGGATGCATTATTTAAAAAGGCTAATTATGGAGGCATTAATATTTATGGGCTTCGGTTGGAGCTGATAGAAAAGTCCACGTTCTAGGCTGGTGAACATTTCTATTATCTTCTTTGCGTCAAGAATTCTGGGCTTTGGAGGCAGTTTTAGCTGTGTGACCTGCAGTCAAGTCCTAGCCAAAGAGCATGGCAGTACCTAGGATGATGCAATACTTTTAAATACCACTTGCAGACAGACGTCTTTAATGGATCTCTTTGGAGTTAATAGCTTTTCAGATCTAGGTTTCATATTTTGTGGGGGAAAATCTATACGTCAGGCTGATAAATTCTGTGTTAGGAACAATACGCTGTTCCACGAGCCTAATGTTTTTCCTGTGGAGATCTCTGATCACTGTGCATTACATTTTCTGTTTTGTGTTTGGGTGGCTTTACTCAGGTTGGAAGCCAGAGGCCTGAGTGTCAAATAGTTTCTCAGCTGTGGATGAAATGTTTAGGCGAGGGTTTTCAGACGGTTGTAGAGAGATGGGAGGATTATAAGGCAGCTCTTCACTGGTGTCAGCTGAGCTAGCTTCGGGGAACACAGTGCAGCCTCCACCGTGTACACCACAGAGAGTCTGACCCTTCTTCTTTTCGTGGAATGGTTTAGGTTGGAAGGGACCTCAAGGATCATCCAGCTCCAACCCCCTGCCATAGGCAGGGACACCTCCCACTAGAGCAGGCTGCTCAAGGCCTCATCCAGCCTGGCCTTAAACGCCTTCAGGGAGGAAGCATCCACAACCTCCCTGGGCAACCTGTGCCAGTGTCTTACCACCCTCACTGTAAAGAACTTCCTCCTAACATCCAGTCTAAATCTCCCCTCTTCCAGTTTAAAGCCATTACCCCTCATCCTGACATTACCAGACCTTGTAAATAGTCCCTCCCCAGCCTTCCTGTAAGCTCCTTTCAGATACTGGAAAGCCACTATAAGGTCTCCTCGAAGCCTTCTCTTCTCCAGGCTGCAGAGCCCCAACTCTCTCAGCCTGTCCTCATAGCAGAGCTGCTGCAGCCCTCTGATCATCTTCGTGGCTCTCCTCTGGACCCGCTCCAGCAGTTCCATGTCCTTCTTGTGCTGGGGGCTCCAGAACTGCACACAGTACTCCAGGTGGGGTCTGACGAGAGCAGGGTAAAGGGGGAGAATCCCCTCCCTTGCCCTGCCCTTGCAGCAGACATCTGGAAAGGCATCAGCAAAATGTGCCATTCAAGCCAGTGCAGGCTGCGGGGCTGATGCTGCCGCTGTGCAAGCGTCCCTGCCCTCTTGTCTCTCATAGCTTTGCAAAACTCTTCATCCTGTGCATTTTCAACAGCTGCTAGAACCAGCTTGGACCAGAGAGGGGTTGCAGAAGGGAAGGTACATCTAATCCTATTTCCTACAGGGGAGGAAGAATACAAGAGGAGGTTGTGGTGTCTGTATGTTTGGCTTGTGATGGTCCAGGCTGAGAGATTGCCTACCAGATGGAGCTCTGTTGCTGTCTTATTTGTCACTGCAGGGCTTTATAATGTCACTCGGTGCTATGGGACTGTCTCTGTTGCAGACCAGCATTGCTGGATCCTGGGGTACTTTTCTGTGAGGGTCCCTGAGAGACCTGATCTATGACTTGCACCCTCTCTGGGGGTCTATTCCTTGGTTCAGCAGGGTCCAGCTGGCAAGCTTCCAGGTGTTTCAGTTTGATACAACACACCCTAGAAGCTTTGGGGCTGCTGTGGGGCTCAGGCAGGTGTTTGCAGTCAGTGGCATCTTTGGGCTTCTTGATCCTAAAGGCATTAGGCAAGGGATGATTCTGGCTGAGTTGTGAGAAATGCATGGAAAGGGGATGTGGAAACCTGGAGGTCAATGCAGAAAAATGGGTCCCTTGCAAAGGCAAAAATGGGTGGTTGAGGGTCGCTGCCAGCTCATGGCAGGGAGGCAGGGCTGCTTCACAGGCTCACCTCACTCTTTCTGTGAAGAATTTCTTCCTAATGTCCAGCCTAAGCCTGACCTGGCACAGTTTGAGATTGTGTCCTCTTGTTCTGTCATTGGGTGCCTGGGAGAAGAGACTAAACCCACCTGGCTACAACCTCCTTTCAGGTAGTTGTAGACAGCAATGAGGTCTCCCCTGAGCCTCCTCTTCTCCAGGCTGAACTCTCCCAGCTCCCTCAGCCTCTCCTCACAGGGCTGTGCTCCAGGCCCCTCACCAGCCTTGGTGCCCTTCTCTGGACAAGTTCAAGTACCTCAACATCCTTCTTAAATTGGCGGGCCCAGAACTGGACACAGTACTCAAGGTGTGGCCTAACCATCTTCCTTCTGAGGAAAGGCTCAGGGAGCTGGGTCTCTAGCTTGGAGATGAGGAACCTGAGGGTGACCTCATTCATGTTTATAAAGATGTGAAGGGTGAGTGTCAGGGGGACAGAGCCAGACTCTGCTCAGAGATGTCCAGTGATAGGACAAGGGACAAGCTGGAGCATAGGAGGTTCCACACGAACATAAGGAAAAGCTTTTTTACTGGAACAGGCTGCCTAAAGAGGTTGTGGAGTCTCCTCTGGGGATGTTCAAAACCTGCTTGGATGCATCTGCAGCTCCTGGGGACAAACTGGTTCTTGTGGTGGAGGGCAGAGTGGAAAACCCCAAGACAGGGACTGGAGTGGGTTCCCTTGGGGGTTCCCTATGGGGTGCGGATCAAGCGCAGGCATTTAAAGACCGCGCGGTGCTTTGATCGTCTAATGAGTCAGCCTGGGTCCAGCGTGTGCGCGGGCAGATGTTGAGGTCATCTTTGTCAGCATTAAACTCCCTCTTCAAAGCACTGCTGGGGAAGTGAGTTCCCTTTCAAGATAAAGATGTAACACCAGGCTCTCTGCCTGCCTCTGGCAGAGCCTGCACTTGCCAGCGAGGTGGGCGAGTGGGGAATCCTCCCGGAAAGCCAGTGAGCGATTCCCGGGAGTGCCAAGATAGATTTCTTCTCGCTATTTTCATCTTTGCTCTCTGGGATTCTCTTTTGGAAACTCTACTCTGTAAATCTTGTTGCAGTTTGGCTTTTTAGAGAGCGTGGCTGCAGGGATAGGGGTGGCAAGCAGAGAGGGATAGGGAAGAAAATGAGAGGCTTCAGTGCTTCCTTCGATGCTCTGGGCAGGTTTTGCAGTGCTGCTGTTTTTCGAGCACCAGCATGCCCAACGTGTCACCAGACTCCCTTCCAGCATGACCAGCCGTTGCAATGTGGAAGCAGAAATCCAGGCAGAGGCACAGGGGAAGGGAGGAAATCACATCAGCAGATCTGATGCTGAGAGGGGATCCGAGCAGCCTGGAAACCTGTGCTGGTGCATGTCTTCCCTGTCTGGGAGGCGGTCATGATGCTACCAGCTTCATGGTTGTGCCTCACTACAGTGGTGGTTATGACACTCAGGTCCCATCAGCTGCTGAGTCTTGTCAGAGGCTGGAGAGAGGGGCAGACATACCAGGTGGCTCTGGCTCCTCCTGGCTGGAGAGCTGCAAGTCTGCTGTGATGCTGTCCCACAGGTCAAGCTTTCCCTATAAGCCTCCATTAAGTAAATGGGATTTTAATGCATGTCCCAGGGGCTGGAAGCAGTGGAGCTGTGCCGGGAGGGCAGGGCTGTGCTGCTCTGGAGGCTGAGGCACCTGTTGGTACCCATGGGACAATGCCAGCCCTTGTGCCACTCCTTACTGCTGCCTTTCCCAGTGCCTGCACTGACAAGCTGCCCACATATAGAGTGGGTGCTTCTCAGCTGGCCAGACACTGCTTGATTCCAGATGTTTACAGATGCTTTCTTTTCAAAGGCATGGACAGATGGCTGCAAGCAGTTGAGTGAGTGTATCTGAGTTAGCACAGCTGAGCTGCAAGGCAGTTACAGTTCTGTCTATATTCCTGGGCTGGGACAGGTGGAAAATCCAATATCATGGCCTCAGAGACCACTTGAGATAACCTGGTTTATGTCACTTTTGTTGCAAATGAGGAGGTCTGGTACAGCCTGGTGTTGTTTCAGACCCTTAAAAAACAGGGTCTGATTCTGCAGCCCCCAGCCTGCATGATGGCAGATGCCTTGGACCACCCTGCAGTGGGTCTGTGTGCCCAACCCCTACCCTGTGTGAGTAAAGCCCTTGGCGAAAAGCATCAGGCTGTCATGAAAGGAATGGCAGAAACAGATTGAGATGGGCAGGGGTGGGTGGAGGCGAGAGCTGAACTCCTCGCCTGATCCTCTCCCTGCTTTGGGTCTGGGCACAGATTGGGAAGGGCAGGACTGCCTGTAGATCTGTGTAGAGGTTTGGGGGGCACTGACCATCTGTTCCTGCTGCTCCTCAGGATATCCCCCCTCTCCCTGAGGCAGAGGGATGGATATAAAACCCAGAGATCTGCAGTTCAGCCCCTCACCCCTGACAGCTGCTGCTCCAGATGCAGACAGTACTGAAGCTGAGTATTTGCAAAGGATGCAGCCTCCTGCGAAGAGGAGGTCTGAGGAGCAGTTGGGGGGCTCGCAGGCAGTCTGTGCTGTGCAAGTGCAGATGCTGTTTCCATCAGCACCATGTTTATAGTTTCTCTTCTTAATCGTCCTCCCTTGCTCTTGGTGCCGTTCAACTTGCCCCTGTCCCTCTTCCCTGCCCTTCGCTCTGTGTCCTCCTTCCTGGAACATGCTGCTCCGTGGAAGCAGGCTGAGCGTTTGTGTGTGTGCGCACAGTACTCGCAGCCCTTCTGCCTCGTGCAAGGCTTATCCCAGCCCTGTGGACACCAGTTTTGTTTTCAGCCTTTCACGTTCACCCCACTCAGTGCACTGAAGAGCTTTAGGCGCTGGGAGAGTGAGCGAGGAGCCTGGGTCTGATGCTGCAGCACTGCTTCAGATCAGGCGAGGAGGCAGCTATAACCTCGCCATGGCAGCTGGAGGTGCATTCTGCAAAGCTGCCTATGTGCCTAGCCAGTCCCCAAAGCTACCCCTGGGTCTGGGTTTGTCCAGCAGCAATGGTTGTGGCCCTGAATGGACCATGGAGATGCACTCAGTTCTGAGATGCTCCTTAACTGTCCCGCTGCACTCTCCATGCAGCTGCTTTCCTACCACCATGTGAGGTGTTTCCCTAGCACGGCTTAGCAAGTTTGGAATTGGTTATGAAAGTGGAGTGGGTCTTGACCCAGCTGTGTAGTGAGTTAGGGACAAGAGTGGAAGCTGTGAGGAGGCTCCGTCTTTGCCCTTGCACCACTCGGGGGTGGGCAGAGCTGCCCTGATAACCTGCAGGGCTGCCTGCTCTTTCTGGGCGTGCCTGAATTTGTTTTGGAATGATCCTGAAGTGTGGCATGGAGTCTGCTGCCACTTCTGTTGCACGAGGATGTAAGGAGGCAAGAAGAGCACTTCTAAGGGTCCGACCCCCTTCCCCATGTCCAGCCTAAGCTTTGGCTGGGGATGAGGCAGATGGGGAGCAAGCTGTGGGTCCATGTCTGCACTGCACCTCCAGCATTGGTTTTCTGCCTGCCTGGGCTTCTTGCACTCCTGGCATGCTTCAGGGTGGGAGGGGGACTTCGACACATGGAGAGCCTCCCTCTAATTATCAGGAGTGGTGAAAGCCTCTTAGGCAAGAAGTGATGAGGGAAGAGTGCCTGACCGTGGGAAGGAGAGAGACGGCACAGATGGCATCATGCTGCAAAGCAGCCTGCTCCTGTGCTGGCAACAGACAGCAGCGACACGCGGTCACACCGGGGGTAGGGTCCTGACCGTGGTGCCCAGCCCGACCTGCAGCCGGGGAGCCCTGCCTCGGCTCCTGCCCTGGCTTTTGGGCAGCCTTGGAGAGAGCTACGTTGGTTACGTGGACACGCTGAAGCTGGCAGGACCGAGAGGCTGGAAGCGGGACTTCACTGCGTTGCTGGCCCCCGGATGCTGGCTTGCTTGCCGCTTTACAGGGCCTTTGCCCGGCCGGGGGGTGCTGACCCAGACAGGCTCTAAATGCAGTAGAGGTCTTACGGAGTGAGATGCCTGGTGGCGAGTGCTTTTACGGCGGTGTTGGATGTCCTTCTGGCAGATGGAGAGCCACGGCAGAAGGGAGAGTGTGAAAAGGATGGGGCTTTAGAAATGGCTCAGTTAAGTTAAAAGTGGTTGGGAGGGCTGAAGTAGGAGGGAGGGAGCTGTGTACCTTGGAGGGGTGTACATGGGAGATAATCTGAGATGCTTTGGGTCCTTTGGCAAATGGAGATCAGGGGACGAGCTAGGACTGCAGTGGTTAAATGGCAATGGAGACCCTCAGGTGAGAAGGAACCCAAAATAGTAAGATTTGACTTTAGCCCCAAAGAGCTGCAGCTCTTACAGGGTGGAGTGCCCATAGCAGGGCTGTGCCAGGGGCCTCACCCTGCTGCTTTGAGGTGCCTTGCGTGGTGGTGGAGGGGGGACTGGAGGGTCTTTTTGCAGACCCTAAAAGACCTGATAGCTAGAAGGTCTCTCCTTTGCAGAGGGCCAATTTCATGGGCGACTTGGTGGTTATGCCCCAGCACATGCCTTTCAATTACTTGGACCACACTCCTCTCCTACATGACCTCTCTGTGGTTGCTCTACTTCCGTGAGGATTAACCCCTGCTTCCCTGCCTCCATGTCTTGGATTTGCCTGCTCACCAGTTTTGAGCCTTTATCAGGAGAGCAGTATCCAGGAGCCACTCTTAGCTTCGTTTGTGTCCCCTGCTCCCCCCACCCTCTGCACCATCAAAGCAACCAGAGATAGGAGGCTGTGGCTCTGCTTTTAAGTTGAATCTCTGCAGCTGAAATAAAATTGCATATATTTGCATAAGGAGCATCTCAATTAGCATATTTGTGGGTAAAGCTAAAAGGGCTGTTCATTTGAAAGTGAAAATGTGAGCGAAACATGGAAATGACTTCCAGCCCCCTTTGCAAGCAGCTTAATTAAATATTTCCTTAGTGTGTGCACATGGATTTGGGAAGCTCTTGCTGTATATGTAATGGTGTGTGGAAACCCTGTGAACTTCTGGGATGGGCATTGGCATTCTGAGCTGCCCACGCTCACACCTCCAAAGTGACAAGTGTCTGCTGGAGGGCAAGGGATTTGGCATGGCAGGCTTTGCCACCCGAGGATCTCCCTCTTACAAGAGAGTTTTCTTTCTGCCCCCTCACACAATGGTGTTGTACTTTCTTTGTCGTTTCCCAGAGGACAGAGGCAGGGAGGTAGCTGTGATTTAGAAGCAAGATCAGACTGGGCAGGGCTGCTGCCAGAGCTGTGTTCAGGGGAAGATCATGTCTTTGATTAAATATAATTGCTCTGGTCCTGATCCTGTTCATACTCAGATCAGTGAGGGCAGGTGTGTGCCTTCTAGGAAGAAAAATAGTGCTGCTGCTTTTTTTCCCCTTCTCACTCTTTTTTAATTTTTTTTTTTTTTAATTTGGTTGTTTGTGGTTTTTAAATTATTTTTAAGCCGGGATGATTATTTTTCTTGCCTTCAGTGTCATGCCTCAGCTTGGGCTGCATGGGACATGCCTGGCACAGACCTGCCCTGGCAAGGATCGCTGCCTTGAGACAGTGTGGTGGGGAGGGTTCCTTCCATCCGGGCTCCAAAAGCTGCTCCCCGTCTGTTGGGGCCCGTGGGATGCCTTTTACTTACCTCATGGTTCAGAGAGGGTGCGCTTTTAGTGGGAAGTGGTTCGTAAGGGCACACAGGCTTTTGGGGTGCTGCTTGTGTGAATGGTTACACAGAGGGGGGACCCTGTAAATCCTCTCCTGTGTGCGGGAGAGGCATTGGCTCCCTGGGGCTGGGTGTTTTGGTAAGGGAGGCGCAGAGCAGAGCATCCCCGGGAGCCCCTGGCATCCCCGGCATCCTGAGCACATCCTCCAGGAGAGGGGAGCACGTGCGATCGCACGGCACAAAGAGCCTGGAGAGGAGGCTGCGGGAAGGCAGAAGCGTCTCAGGCTGCGGGGAGGGGTGGGAGCACGCGCAGGCACGCACGCGCGGCCGCGGAGGGCTGCGGGGGGCTGCGGGAGAGGGTCACACACAACCTATTGTCTGCGGCTGAAAGGCGCTACAGTCCCGAAATGTTAATCCGACCCAACCTTTCCCCACTTACAATTTTCCTCTCAATGAGCGTGCATTAATCCGGCCCTTTCTCCCCCGTTTCCCTGCGGTGCAGAGCCCTCGTTCTGCCGCCTCTCGCTAAAAATCGCCTTTCAGCGAACCCAAATAAAGCTCCCAAAGTCTGGAGCTCGGCCCCCGCCCAGCAGCGGGGCGGGCAGGGTCAGCTTGCCAAGCAGAGGAGGGAGCGCAGCCGCCGTGGCTGGTGCGCGGACCCTGCAGCGCCGGAAAGGCTCTTTCCCCTCACCCTGCCGTGGGTCAGCCTGGGAGCCTGTGCAGGCAACTCGCTTCCCAGCCTGCTGCTTCGCAGCTCTCGCCCCGCGCCTGAGGGGCCCTTCCTGCACAGGCAGACGGCATTGCCTGTAGCTGCAGTCCTGCTGAAGCATCCCAAGAAGTGCCTCAATGGACCCTGCCTTGCTGTTGCCCTAACACCTCCCACTTCTCTCCCTCTCTCTGCAGCTGCCTGTCCTGTGTGAACGGCTCCTTCCCCTGCCACTGGTGCAAGTACCGCCACATCTGCACCCACAATGCCGCTGACTGCTCCTTCCTGGAGGGGCGAGTGAAGCTCTCTGAGGTAAGGCAATGTCAAGCAGCTTCCCTCTCCTGTCCCAGTCCTGTCGTGCCCCACTGCTCTACACAGGGAATTGTTTAGAGCAGAGCGAACTACGTTGGAAACTTTTCCCAGCACCTTGCCTAGGGTGCTAGGGCTGCCTGGGAAGCACAGGAGGAGTGGGAAATGCCAGTGGGAAGAGGCTGTGTTGCTGCAGAGAGGCTGCTTGGGAAGCGCAGCCCAGAGCACTTTAGGCTGAATGAAGGGAAAAACAAAGGCAAAGGCGCTGAAGCATTTTCCTTTGATGTTTCTGAAGGGAGCAAGCTTGAACTGTCATTGCAGAACAACTTGTTTTCAGAGAGGGGAAGACTGAAATCCATGGAACAAACGGTTTTGCTACACCTCGCACCTGTTTCCTCTCAAATGCTTTGCTAAGAAAGGTGTTCTTTTGTGGGGGGTTCATCCTGTGCAGTATCCAAGCCACCCACTAGGGAAACCTGTCACTAACAGGGTGCTCACAGAAGGTCCCAGCATCCCCAGCCTGTGGTAGCATTGCTGGCTGCTTGGATTGGGTCTGAAGGTTTGGCAAGCAACTGCTGGCTGTACAGTAGATGCTGGCTTGGATCTAGATGGGGGAGGTTTTGGAAGGAGAGTTTCTCCTCTGTCTTTGTCCTGGAAGGGGGCTCCAGTTGAACTTACTTTGGTTTCCCATTGCCTGTTCAGGCCCCAGCAGGAAAGGTTCTGCTTGCCTGATGGTTGCTGCTAGGAGCAAAGCCAGATGCTGTCACCAGGAGAAAGCTCAAGTGGATGTTGTTCTGGAGAAAGCATTCATCTCAGATAAAGTTTGGTCTCTGAGCTCTGGCAGAGCTGGTATGCCAGCAGCCTCCCAGCCTGGGACTGGTCCCCTGAAGCAGTGGTGAACAAGAAGAGCTTGTCTCTGCTTCACAGACCATGTGTGAAGGCAAGCAACAGAAACGCCTCACAAGGTCTTTGCAGTTCTGGCTGGCACTGAGAGGAAGCCTGCCTCTATATCTCCCCATTTGGGAGGAGCAGCATCTCTAAGTGAATTGCCATCCCCTATAATTAGTGTCTTCTGAGGTCTGTGGGCTTGTGAGTGTTCTTCTAGATCAAGGCTGTTGCCCTCCCTGTGTCCCCTGTTTCTGAGCTGGGTGCATGTGTGGAGTCAGACAGATCCCTCTGTGGCTGAGACACCCCAATTAATTTGCCCCCTCTGCCTCTCTCATCACTCAGAGAGCTCTCTCACAGGAGAGGATGGGAGAGCTGGGCCATTACTCAGCCATTGCCCAGCCACCAGCAGCACTTATCGATTTTGTGCCAGGGGTGGGATGGATGGAGAAGCTTCTTTCTCTGTACTGAGGCTGAGCCCTGCATGGCTTCCCTAAGCCCTCGGTGTGAGTCAACCTGGTCTGGAGGCCAAGTGTCAAGCCTAGGTTGACCCACCACATCCCTATGGAAAGACAGAGCACCTGCTGCCTCTCACAGGAGAGCGACTGTGTCTGTGGCAGAACATTTGGGATTTACAACCTGCATAGAGAGCTGCTTGGATGCAACCTGGTTTGGAGCCTCCAAGTACTTCAAGAGTTGATGGACCTGCAAAAGGTGATAGTTTTCCTACACAGGGCCATGCTGGGCTCCTGTCGTGATCCTTAGTTCAAGCATGGAGCTGAGTCAAGATGCTTCTTAGCCAAGTGCATCAAGAGAGATGGAAAAACCCGACCATCACTCTTGCATGTGCACAGATGAGGCTGTTGCTTCCTGCCCCTCAGCCAGCCTCTCAGATGGCACAGTGGTGACTTTGCACTGTGCCTTCCACCAAACAGCCAAACCCCAGGCTCTGGTACTTTGCTGCACCTCCCTGGCATTGTCATCCAAGTGCAGGGAGCTTGTAAACTGCTCATGAGTGCTTGAGGAGGGGGAGTTTGGTTACCTGGGGAGATCAAAGAAAGCTGTTTTCTCTTAGCTTCCACCCTGAAGAAACCTGTTGATGAGTTGGCCTGTCCCAGTTATCCCAGAAGCCTTGGTACTGCTTCTGCAAACACGTGTGGTGTCCAGACCACTGGAGCCCAGTGGCTCTCTTCTGCCCAGTTCCCTTGCTTGAGAGCATGGAAGGCTGCTGGGCTCTTCCCCCTTCCCTGCCAGGCAAACCCAAAAGCTTCTGGCTGACCCTGCTAGGAATGTTGTCTTTGGGACACATGCATTCCTCCTGCAGACCAGCTGCTTGGGAACTCATTTTGCTCCAGAGCAGGCTGCCCCACAGCAGACCTTTTGACCACACTGGGACCTGGAGTGGTGCCTGGCTTGGGGTTTGGAGCGCCTGCCTTCGCCTGCTTGCACATCGGTGTGGCCTCAGCTGTTCCCGGCAGGATGGCAAGACACCCGCAGAGCAGCTGCTGCTGTGGGCTGCCTGTCTGGGCAGCATGCTGCATGATGAGACATCCTGTTCCCAGCCTGGGCCATCCTGCTCTTCAGTGTGGTGGATGAGGGGGTTGAGTGGCAGCCCTTGGCACCACTGGACAAGTTAATGGTGGGTGTCCAGCGGAGGATGTCTAATGGGAGGGCTGTTTTGAGCAGAATTTGGTCTGTCTCTGTTGACTGTAGTGTGGTGGGCAGGGACAAATGTTGACAGTAGTGCTTAGCTTTGCCTCCACTGGTTCCCACAGGTGGTTCACCAAAGTTTTCTGGGTAGGAAAGTAGCAGCTGTTTGGTAGGAAAACTTGAAAAGTAACCCACAACACTCTGCCCCGGGCATGCCAGGAATGCTTGCCTGGATTTCTAGGGTTGGCAGGACAGGAACAGGGCGTGGGTAGGAGCCACCAGTCATGTAAATGTGCCTGGGAACAGAGGCAGCAGGAAGGATGTCCCTGCCTGCTGGCTGCAGTGGCTTTGAAGCTGGGGCTCCAGAGATAGTCCTCCTCTGTGGCTTGTCCTGCCTAGGATGTGGGGCTGGTGATGAAGCAGCACAGGGGCTACTGTTTGCTTTTCCCTGCTTGCAGTGCTGAGTGGTGGCTGCTGAGTGATCAGTGATGGAAGCCGGAGCCTCCCATTTCAAAAGTCTGCTCTCCTACAACAGTTCCTGCTGCCTGCTGATGCAGAGCTGCTGTGAGAGTGAAAGGCTGCAGGCTTGCAGGGCCCAAGTGTGTGAGTTCAGTTTAAGTGGGTTCAGTTTGTTCTTCATTCCCCTAATCCCAGGCCCAGACTGTTTTCATCCCCATCTCAGCTGACGGCGCAGCCTTGGAGCTGGAGCTGGGAGTTGCAAGAGAAACCCAAACCACGGCCTTTGCAGTGACTCTAAAGCTTCTACCTTTTCAAGCAGATCTGGACACCTTTGTCATGTTCTTCTCCAACTAGAAGAACAGTTTTGACAGAGACTGTCTGAGCTGTGCTCTGGTCAGGGGTCTTGCTTTTCTGCTTGTGCCATTCCTGCCTGACTCCCTGCTCCTGGGAGCTGGGGCTCTGCAGGAAGGGCTGTTTGCAGCAGGACAGTGAGCTCCATGGGCTATGCAGAGCGTTCCAAGCAACGTAAGTGTTGGTTAATGCTGGAGTAAGCTTCGTCAGTGGTTGGCATTGCTCATAGGGGATATGAGTTGTCCCAGTGCCCCCGCTCCTCTGGGCACCCTGGGCGCCCACCAGCACCAGGTGCTTCCTGTTTGGGCACAGGCTGACGTTTTTGCTGGATGAGACACTTCTGCCTGCAGATGTGGAGCATGTGACGTCACGAGGGGACTTGACTCAAAATGCAAGTCAGCAAAAAGAGCTTCTGGCCCGTGTGGGGAGAGGGACGTGTGTGCCTGCTGCGCTGCCGAGGCTCACGGGCGTCTGTGGTGAGCCCAGCTGGGGTGCCATGGACTCACCCGCAGCCTCGGGGGGCTGCCAGCAATAATTACAGAGAAATAAGGAGGTGATGGTATTGGAGAGTGAGCAGAGAACTAATGCTTGCAGAGGTGAAGATGCGTGCTGCTGGTGGGGTCCTCTGCAATGTGGAGGGGGATCAAGAAGGGGGGGGACTTCTCCCTCATCAGTACTCCTGAGCTGGGAGCCCGTGGAGCACAACTGCCTTGCAGTGGTGGGTGCCAGTTGTTATCAGTGGCAGTGGATGTGTGGGGGTCTCCTTGCTGTGAGCCTTGAGCCAATTCTGTAAGAGGAGCAACTGAAGCCCTTTCAGAGGAGCAGACATGATATGGAGCAGGCTGGTGTCAGAGCAGCGCCAAGGGTCCCTAGACTGTCTCAGCCTCATCACCATCTCTGGGTTGGGACTGGCACCACTTTTCCTCTCTGCTTTCACTTTGTTTTGGGGGTGAAGTTTCTTCCCTCAGAAACCATGCTTTTGCAGTCTACAGGCTTGTAAATAGCAGGAAGCCTGAAGAGTAAAATGAGTTGGTGTTTTCTGTCAGTACTTGCTAAATGAAACAATTTCTTTGTCGTTTCTCAGCATCATTGGAAAGTGATTCTGCTAGATTAATCCTGCCAGCTGAGATAAAGCCTGGTCCTGGGCAAGGTGTGGCCCAGATGGCCATGGGGTGGCAGGAGGCAACTGGGCAGCGTTGCCCACGTGTGGCTGCTGGTAGCCTTCGGGCAATAGCTGCCCCTGCAGCCACGGTCATTGGCAGCCTTGTGAGAGCAGCAGAGTGGCTGTGTCTACCTCCAGTGCTGCTGCTGCCGTTTCTGTTTCCGGAGCAGCTCGTTGCAGCATGCGTTATTCCACCTTGATGTTATTTCAAGCTGATACTTCCAGGAGGCTCTGCTATAGGTGTGAGACCTCTGCCTGGCTTGGCAAAGCCCACGTGGGATTGCATCAGGCTGTTGTTGCCGAAATGGCACCCGCTGGGGCCATGGAGCTGTTTTGCTGCCTGAGCTCATTTATTTTTGCTCCCTTCTGCTCCCTTGTGCTTTGCAACGAGGCTCATAAGCTTCCCTGGAGCAGCTGGGAGCCTGTGGCTATTAAAACTTGAGTGCTTTGCCCTCTGAATGGCTCCTTCCTTGGGGAATGCAGAGCCCGGCAAGGTCATACTGAGACCCTTGCACTTGCCTTCCTCCTTGTCTTGGACTCACCAGCATTGAGACATTATCTTCTGGGCAGCCTGCAGCTGGGCTGGTTGGAGTGATGCTGCTTTGAACTGGCCACAGATAGAAGCAACAGCAGCAGCAAAACTGACTTCAAAGCAGATTCTTTGCAGCGCTGCAGAAGGACATTGCAGTGTCAAAGTAGAAAGGGCTTTTCTGTCCACTTGTAAAGGAAGAGGGATGGAGACTGTTGTGGGAAATGGGGGTTAAGAGTGTAGCCTGACAAAGCATACATCAGTAGGCATTAGCTCTGAAACCTACTGACTACAGTGATGGTGTTAAAGCCCATTTTGATATCAGTTAGTTGTTTTGCCCAAGTATGTGCTGCCATTGGAGTGCTTACAGGTCCCATAGCTGAATCTTCTCCCTACTTCATGCCTGGGTCAACCTGAGCTGTGGAAAACACCCCACTGCCTTGCCATGAGTTTCCTCTGTGCTGTCTGTTCCTGTCTTCTGGGCTTTGATCAGAGCAGCCCAAACTGGCAGCCAAGGGAGGGTCACAGGGGTGTCGAGTGGTGTTCCCTTCTCACCAGCTGCCTCTTGTTTCCCTTGCAGGACTGCCCCCAGATCCTGCCCTCCACCCAGATCTACATCCCTGTGGGTGTAGTGAAGCCCATCACCCTGACGGCCAAGAACCTGCCCCAGCCGCAGTCCGGCCAGCGCAACTACGAGTGCATCTTCCACATCCCTGGCAGCACCACCCGTGTCACTGCCCTGCGCTTCAACAGCACCAGCATCCAGTGCCAGAACACCTCGGTGAGTGCCCGGCTTGCCTTGGCTCCGGCTTCCTGTGCCAGCCGCTCGTTCCTGCCCTGCCCTAGGACCATCCTGGCTCGCTGCACAGCTGGGTTTGCTCTCCTGTGGGCAGGTCATGGGAGTTTCTGGTGCTTGTGGGCTGTGAGGTGCGCTCCCCTCTCCCAGCTGCATGGGCAGGCTGCTGCTTGGGGTTGTTCCAGGTAGGAGCAGTGCCAGAGATGTCCTGGGAAACCCACCAGGCTTTAGGAGCACTTCCAGAGAAATTGGCTTTGGAAAACTGAAGAAAGTTGCCTGGGCGGGAGCCAACTGGCCCAAATGTGCCAGAGCCTTGCCTCCTCTTTCTCCCTGCCTGCTCTTGCTTCCCCCTGACACCAAGCCATCCCACGTTACAGGCAGGATTGAGCTAGCACCTTCTCCATGTCCTGCTGTGCACATGCTTCCCCCACATGCAACCATGCCTACAAGCCCCACAAATGCTTTCCCTCCTCTCCTGCAGCCCCTCTGTATCCCCAGCTTCAACTGGCAGCTACCTCATCCCACCATATGTCTGCCTGTTCTCCATCCCCAGGCCCTGCTGAGGCATTGCTCCCTGCCTCTCTGTCCTTGAACCTTGCAGCTCTGTCACTTAAGCTCTCTTCTGCAGGTAACTCTGCCTGGTCTGTCCTTTGTGGTTCCTTTATCACTAAGCAAGAGGTTGTTTTGTGCCCCCTCAGTGAGCTGTGTATGTGCCTCTTGCTGTGCAAGGAGTACCAAACCCATAAGCGAACTCACTCAGGGTGTTAAGAGCCCCCTTGGGAACTGATTTTGCTCAGCTCCTCAGCTGTCTTGCTGGGCTCTGCACCGACCTGCCCTCATCTGCATGGAGCCAGCCCTCCCTTCTCCTTCTTGTTTAATCCTTTTAAAATTTGTTTTCCATCACTCATACTGTGAAAGCTCATTTGCAGCCTAACACTAGTGCCAATCCCTGCTCCCTTTGGTGGCATGAGTGACATTTAGAAGCCATTGAAGATGAGCCCTGGCTCCCTCCCGCCTCCAGCACTCCCAAGGCTGTGAAGCCTTTGGGCAGAGGGAGCATCTTGAGTTGCTGCTTTCTGCCCCAGGAAGCAGTGCTGGAGAAGCTGTGCTCCAGGCTCTCTTTCTTGGCGACATACAGTCTGCAAGGAGCAGAAATGCTTCCTGTCCTGAGCTGCTGACTAGAAATGGTGGTGCTGGGGTTGTGCTTGACCTGGAGGTAAATTCAGGCAGTGGCACAAAGTGCAGGCTCCAGAGAGCAGCAGGACCAGAACAGTGTCTGCAGGGCTCTGCTGGAAGAAGGCATTAGAGAGGCAGTTTAAGCAAAGGTTTGTGGTCTTACTGCTGTGTTCAGAGAAGAAAAGAAGCTGCCCAGTGGAGGTGGCTTGGCTGCTGGTCTCTAATCTTAATAGTGACTCTCATGGGGGCTTCATCATGCAGGTCTTCCTCTGGCTCCAGTCTTAACCCATCACCTGCACAGGTTGGTGTTAGTGCCTCAAGGGGAATGCAATGGCTATGCATGCAAACAGGCACCACTGTGGTGAGAATCCCTTCACTGGAGTCTCACTACTGCTGGCAGCCAAGATTGGCCACACTGTCTCTAGCACAGCCACATGGGAGGTTTCTTCAGGGTTAGCTGATCCATGCCTGTCCAGTTACAGGCCAGTTACATTGGGTAACTGTTTGGTTGTCCTAGGGCTGTTCTGCAGTGTGTCTGTGCCTGGTTCCACTGCTGGAAGACCTGCAGCTGGGAATGGCCTGGAGGAACCATTATCTTGTTGCAGAGTGTGGAAGAAATGTGGCCTCTCTGTGCCAAAGAGAGAGCCCAGGCTGCAGGGACCCTGGTTGGGAAATGAGCTGCATCGGCACCTGGGAGCTATAACTGCCTGTGCCTGGGGCACAGGAGGTCTATGGCAGAAGTGGATGTTGGCTGGTGATTTGCAGGTTCTGAGCTTTGCAGTGGCATCTTGTGAGCCCCTGCCTGCCATGAGCCCCTCAGCTAGCACAGCCTCTTCTGCACAGCCAAGTCTCTTCTGCCTGCAACTGACAGAGCTGGCAGCTCTCTCTTGCCCAGTTCTTTACCCTGTGGTTTGGCTTAGTGTATTCAAACACAGTTTGTACTGCGTGCTGCAGGATGCTCCCTACAGAGAAGCACTGTGGCTGCACGGTGTGGCTCATGGCTCCGTTGGGGTGTTGGGGGAGGTGCCTGTGCCAGAGCCTTTACCTAACAGAGACAGGACTCAGAGTGGGGGTCTAAATCTTTTGGACTAATTTCTTCCCAGACAACTTCAGTTTGCAAGGCAGGAGGGAGGTGCAGAATCATCAAACACTGCCTGTTTCCCAAGGGCTGCTGTGGCTGCCAGCACCAGCGTCATGGCCCCTGCAGCTCTTGTCCAAAGGGATAGGACTGCCTCCTCAACCTATGGTCCCCGTGCAGAGCTGAGGTAATAGACACCTCCCGGGTTGCCAGTGGTGGAGGTTTGACCTGACAATTACCAGAGATGCCCTGAAAACAAAGGAAATCGAATGGAGAGCCTGTGGGAGGCGTTGCAGGCTGCAGAGGAGTGGGTATCAGCAGCTTTGTGGTGCCATGGTCTTGGGCAGGAGATGTGGCTTTCAGGCAGAGTGTCTTCACAGATGGAGGAAAAGAGTTTTGGCTTGAAAGAAGCTGTCTCACTTTCAGGGTCTGCTCATCTGCTTTAACATTTGAGGGCATTTAGCCAGGCTGCTTTAGTGGGGGGGGGATTCAGTTTCACACTTCTGTGATGCTTGTCTCCTCTCTGTCTTTTTTTGCAGTCCGTCTGGCTGGTTGATAGCACTTAAGGCTTCTGCACAGTCACTCACCAGTGACCTGCTGGTTCTCCCATTGCCATTCATCATTTGGGTTAGGATTTTGTGTCTTGCCTGGTGTGGAGGACACTAGCCAGTGGAGAAATAGGGAAAGGATGACACCTTCCCAGCCAGGAACTGAGGAATAGATGTCCTCTCCCAGGGAAGGCATTTAAGCACACTTTATTTCCAAGAGTTCAATGGGATCTAAACAAGAGGTTAATTATCCTGTGGAATTAGGGATGCTTTCTTGAACTGTGCCTGAATAGAAGGGATAATAAGTCAAGCCTGGCTTAAAACTCCTGGTCTTTTGTTTAGTTTTAGTGCTTGTCAAACTCCAATGACTTGTTAGCACTTTGAAGAAAAGACATCTTGTTTAAATATTCAGCACTCCATTCCTTAAGGTTTGAGTGTTGACTATAAACATCATTTGAGACACCCGATAGATCTTCAGCAAACTCAAGGGAGACAGGCCTGGTGTTCCCCATGCTTCCCCCCAAGGCAAAACCCAAGACCAATAAAAACGTTGCTGCTTCCTCACTTTGGCCTTATTTTGATCCTTAGAAGGAAAGCAACCCTAAGGATACTGGAACGTGTCCAGAGCAGGGTGACAAAGCTGGTGAAAGGCCTGGAACACAAACCCTATGAGAGGCTGAGGGAGCTGGGGGTGTGCAGCCTGGAGAAGAGGAGGCTCAGAGGTGACCTCATTGCTGGCTACAACTACCTGAAGGGAGGCTGTAGTCAGTTGGGGTTGGTGTCTTCTCCCAGGCAACCAGCAAAAGAACAAGGGGAAATAAGTTGTGCTGGGGAAGGTCTAGGCTGGATGTTAGGAGGAAGTTGTTGGCAGAGAGAGTGATTGGCATTGGAATGGGCTGCCCAGGGAGGTGGTGGAGTTGCTGTCCCTCAAAGTGTTTAAGCAAAGCCTGGATGAGGCACTTAGTGCCATGGTCTAGTTGACTGGATAGGGCTGGGTGCTAGGTTGGACTGGATGATCTTGGAGGTCTCTTCCAGCCTGGTTGATTCTATGATTCTTTGATTTTGCAGATGCATTGTAAAGAAGTGAAAAGGAAAGACAAGCCTAACTAAGAGAATGACATTGTTTGCCAGTAAACCTTTTTGTTGGCTGGTAATTAGTTTTATCTTTTGCAGTCAGACATTTCCAGGCTTGTTTCTTGCAGCTGGGGATGGAGAAATGGTCACCTGTCTTAATGTGTGCATCTAATATCACTGAGTTTCATTATCAAAGCATTTCCTGCCTTTGCCTGTTCTTTCCCATCTGCCATCCCTCGGTGGGGCTCATCCTTCTGATTGCTGTGAAAAATAAACCGTTCTGCTGTTGGAAAGCATCACAGCCCCAAATCTGCGCTACTGCTTGTAACATTGGATTTCATCTGATTTAGTCCTGGCCTTAGTGAAACAGCTACAGGTGTTTCTTGCTGCCTAGGGTTTGGGTTTTCTCTCCAGAATGTTCTTTTCAAGACTGAAACAGCCCCAGAGCTGCTCATTCCCTTTAAATGTGAAAATAAGAGGAACCCCTGATCTCCTTTCTGTGAGCATTTGACTTTGTCGTCTCAGCACTTGAAGCCTCACGCCTCAATTATTTTCCTTTCCTTTTAACCAAAGCCCCATGTGGCAAGGAGCAGCTGTGTCTCCTCCCTGGCTCCCTTTTGGCTCCTTCTGCACCAATCCCTCTGGCATGGGCACCCCACCCTGCCCACCCATTTTGGCTGCAACTCTGGAGGTCGCTATCCTCTGGGAAGGCTTTGGTTGTGGTGTTCACCTAGGAGTGGCTTATTCCCATGACAAAGTGATAGGGCTGCTGAGCAAACCAAGCTGGTGGGGGAGTGGGGGGGAGGCATGTGAGTGGTACCCAGTGCAGATGCTGAAACAGAGATGCCCGGCCCTGGGTGTGGATGCTGGGCAGGCAGGCAAGACCTGGGTAGATTTACTTTTTCTGAGTGACTTTTATTGTGCTGGAGACTGGGTGTTGCTCAGACATACTCGCAAGGTCTTGGTTTCTCACTTAACACCCTGCCAAATTTTGGGCAGAAGGAATCCAGGCAAAGAAGCTTATGTACGGTGGCGGAGGGGGGGGGGGGAAGAGGGGAAGGAAGAGATTTATGCTAAGAGAGCAAAAAGAGATCCAGACTCAGAGGCCAAGCAGTGCCGTCAAGTTGTGCTGTTGTGCGGCTGAGGGTGTTTTACTAGGCCTAGGGTGCATTTCCAGAGGCACATAAATCATCCACGCATGCCATGCACCTCCAGTCTGTGTATCTCTAATTAACCAGCCGTGGAAAGGGAAGCAGCATTGGAGCCCACAACCCCAGCACCGTTTGCCAACAAAGCCGTGCTCTCCGTCCTAGCAGTGCCTACATTTATCTTTCCTGCAGCAGTGTTTAAAGTGAAAAGGGAGTATCAGGAGAGTTTGATAGGATCCAATTAAATTCCAGCAGATAAAATAATGATGAATTGCAGTTGAGCCCTGGCAAGACGCGATGTACATTACTGCCGTCCCCGTAGTGCAGGGGAAGAAGTTGAGGTCATCAACTACAGAAAAATAGGACACAGCTGCAGCCCAAGCGCTCCTCCAGAAATGCAGCCCAGGGGGATGGTGCATATGTGAGGGAGGGGGGTTGCAAGGGACATTGGCATGTGTGGATTTGCTCAGAGGGCAGAGGAACAGCCCCTCCCTGGGGGCTGGGATGCCTTGTGGCGAGGGGTGTGATGCTCACAGGGCTACCTTGACTTGTATGGACTGGAAAGGGCTAGTGCTCTGGCTAGCTGGCATGATGCTTACAGGGGCATCCCAAAATGCATCTCATTGTAATCTGCCCCCATATGTGGGGTGCCCTTTTGCTGGCTGTGGCTCCGTGCTCTGACAGTGTGGCTTTTTGGGGGCGTATTTTTTTGGGGTGCTGAGTCCCACATCCCAAAGAGGATCTAGGCAGCTCTCAGTTGCCTGTTGCTGATATCTGGTGTGTGAGCAGTGGGCTTCCTAGAACGATACGTGAGACCTTCAAGAGAGGTGGCACCCACAGCCCTTGCAGCTTTCTGGGCTGGTGGGTATTCCCTTGCATGGGGGTGGGATGAGTGTGAAAGTTGGAGATGTGAGAAGCACACGAGGTTGTCAGCTGTTACTTGGGAAGATGCCTGAGGTAAGTCTTGGATGAAGAGCCTTGAGAAGGGTTTAGTGAGGAATCCTCTCACTTGAATCATCACTGCAGAAAGCCTTTCTGGGAACAGCCATATCCAGGTTGATGGGGCTGGCATTGTCCTCTGTCAGCTCTTCCAGGCATGCCTTGCAAACTCTTCCAGAGAGGGACAGAAAGGCAGGGTTAGGTAAGGAGCCAAACAGCTCATATCTCTGCTGCTGACTCACTCAACATATTTTCTCCCATCCCAACACTGCTGGTTTGCTCTTGAGTCTGTGCCTGTTGGTTTTTGGTCCCATAGCAAATGTCTGTTTCCTGTACCTTGACTTTGCTGGAACTGCTGACCTGCTGTGCTGCTGCATCATCCTTCAACATAGCTGGGAGAGGGAGTTGGGAAGGTGTCTCAGGAGCCTTTGTGAAGCAAAAGCTGGTCTGATAGCAGGGCTGCCTGGCTAGGTGCATCTCCCCACTCACACCCGCCCTGGCCTCCTCTTCCACAGCTCATCCCAGATTGCTGCCAGCCACAGTGATTGATTAACTGGGAAGTTAAAAACAGATAAGTGTTTAATGGATGTTTAGCACTGTGTGAGCTGGAAGCAGGGAGAAGCCAGCATGATGGAACCTGCTGGCTGTCTCTGGGCTCTTGTCTAGATCCCATGGGATGATGGACAGATTGGTAAGCCACCCCCCTGCCTTATCCCCAGTGGATGGGGGCCTTCAGGGCTGGAAAGCAGCTGCTGCTTTGTTCAGCTGTTACAGTGGGGGTGCTGCCACCTACACAGCTGTGGCTGTGCCCATGGATGAAGAGGGCACTGTGCTGCTTGCACCACAGCAAGAGCAGCTGCAAGAAGACCTTTTGAAAACCTCTTTCAAAATAAGAGATGCTTTAGAAATTAGAGAGGAATCTGATTGAGCTCAACATCCCAGGAGGCTAAGCCCTGACCCACTGTGGCTGCAGCTCCTGCCCACATACAGCCTCGATGTGGCTCCAGCTTCAGAACCCTACAGGCACCAGTAATGGCATCCAAACTGCAGACCCACTGCCCATCTGTGCAGGGCAGGTGAGAAACTGACGTGGACACATTGCTTATTGATATCTGCATCCTCTTGGTGATGGCTCCTGCTCCTACATGCCACTTCTTGCCATGCAGTCCTGTGTACCTGGCTGCTCCCCACCATCTGCTCTAGCTCCATGCCATGACAAATTCAGCATCCTCAGCAGTGTCCTTTCTGGGGCCACCATCTCTTGTGCAATTGCCCTGTTCTTGTCTTGGGGCTGGTGCTTGAAGAGTTAATACTCTCCCTCCCTATTCTTCTTCTTCCAACCCACCTCCCAGAAGAACTAATTTCCAAAAGCAGCCGGGGCAGAGAGATGCAAATAAGTGTTTTGGACAGCTGCAGGCTGGATGCCTTCCCGAGATGCCAGGGCCCCAAATGAGACATGTCAGAGTACAAATTGAAAATGCCAATTTCACTTACGCTGCCACGTGGCTCGACACAGCTAAATTCTGCTCTGGTACTGCCACCGCCCTCCTTGACACATGCGCCCTGCTGCTGCCATTCTCCCTCCAATTGCTGCTGCAAGTCTGGACAGCTCCTCATCGTGGTCCTCAAGGACATGTGCTTGAGTGGGTCTAGGATAAGAGAAGATGATGAAATTTGGACTCCCAGCCCAGTTCTGGCTCCATCTTCCCAAGCCTGGTGATGGGAATGTTGGAGAGAGGCCCTTGTAGATGGTGCATGATGGAGGTGTGCCTGAAGGTCATCTGAACAAACACCATGAATCATAGAATGATATAATCAGTCAGGGTTGGAAGGGACCACAAGGATCATCCAGTTCCAATCCCCCTGCCATGGGCAGGGACACTCTACTCTAGATCAGGCTGGCCACAGCCTCAGCCAGCCTGACCTTAAACACCTCCAGGCATGGGGCCTCAACCACCTCCCTGGGCAACCCATTCCAGGCTTTCACCACGCCCATGCTGAACAACTTCCTCCTCATGTCCAGTCTGAATCTCCTCACCTCCAGCTTTGCTCCATTCCCCCCAGTCCTGTCACTCCCTGATAGCCTAAAAAGTCCCTCCCCAGCTTTTTTGTAGGCCTCCTTCAGATACTGGAAGGCCACAAGAAGGTCACCTGGGAGCCTTCTCTTCTCCAGACTGAACAGCCCCAACTCTTTCAGTTTGTCCTCATAGCAGAGCTGCTGCAGCCCTCTGAGCATCCTCGTGGCCCTTCTCTGGACACGCTGCAGCAAGTCCACATCCCTCTTGTAATAGGAGCTGCAGAACTGGATGCATTACTCCAGGTGGGGTCTCAGCAGAGTGGAGTAGAGGGGGAGAATCACCTCCCTCGACCTGCTGGCCACGCTTCTCCTGCTGCAGCCCAGGCTCTGGTTGGCTTTCTGTGCTGCAAGTGCACACTGCTGGCTCATGTTGAGCTTCTCATCTACCAGCACCCTCAAATACCTCTCCTCAGGGCTGCTCTCCAGCCAGTCACTGCCAGCCTGGATTTGTGCTTGGGATTGCCTTGACCCAGATGCAGGGCCCTGCACTTGGTCTTGTTGAACCTCCTGAGGTTGGCTTGTGGCCACATCTCCAGCCTGTCCAGGTCACCTCTTTCTGGATGAGAGGTGCTGTGTGTGAGGGGCTGCACGGTGGCAGATGATGATGCTCTTCCTTTAGCATGGACATGGTGTGGAGGCATTGATTATCAGTTGGATGTCTTATGCTTTACGACTGCTGCAGCCTTTCTCCCCAAGATGGGCTTCATTTTGGGATCCTCCACCATGCATTTGTGTGGAGTGGTCCCTGGACATAGGAGCACTAGCAAAAACTGTAGAGCTGTAACTGAAGACCAGATTTGGCCTCTCATTTGCCCCTTGTAGGGCTGAGGGAGGAGCATGTGGCCATAGCCATGCTTCACATCGAGCGTGTGCCCCATTTTGGTGCTATCTGTGGTGCTGGACATGCTGCCTGAATGGAAGAAACACACCAGCTTTGATGCTGAAGTGAGGACTGAAGTGTCTCTTGCTTCTAGCAATCACTTGGGCACTCTGACTTTTTTTGTGGGTGGTGCCCCTGCCGCCTCTGCTTGAGCAGAGCAGACCTATAGGAGCAGTTCCTGGTACTGACAAGGGATAAATGTGCTTTGTTGGGCATCAGCTGGGGCAGTGCTGGAGTTGATACTGAGGCCATCTCCTCTGTGTATGGCACTGGGGCTGCAAAAGGTGACACCTAGGCAGGCAGGAGGTGGTGGCAGGGCTGTGGCCAGCCCGTGGCCGCTGAGCTGCTGGAGGCGCATCCGCCGCTCCCTAACGAACTCCAGCAAGCCATGAATCATTCATTTAATCTCTCCCGACACGCCTGTCATTTTCTCGGGCGAGGAGCGGGGAATCTCTTGCCGAAGGAGGTCATTAGCTGTCAGAGACGGTTCCGACTGCCTTCCTGCCTCCGTATCGATTAAACCTCTCTGCCTGCGTGCTGAGGCTGTGTGGGGAATATTGATGGGGCTGCCGGGACTAAGACTTGGGTGTTCAGGCAGGGAAGAGAGGTTTGGATGAGGAGGCGCTGGCTGGGCTGGAAGGAGCGACAGAGATGGGTATGTCCAGACAGCAGTGGATACTGGGGCCTGAACTTGTAGTCCTCTGGAGCTGGCGGGGCAGGATCCGTTGATGTCACCTTCTGACGTGGGAGCTCAGGGCATCTGGGTGCTGGTACCAGTCCTAGAGTGGGGTACAACTGATGGCTGAGCACTGCGTGGGGCTGGGAGCAGTGCAGAGCTTGTGGTTGCAGTGTATATGTGGATGGTAGGGATGCTCGCCTGAGATCTGCCTCCTCTGGACTGACGGGAGACATTTGCATAATGGGGTCATGCACACATCTCTGCTCCTCACCAGGGCATTTTGCCTCACTGGTTAATGGGCTTTGCCACCTTCTGTTCTCCTCTTGCAGTACTTCTATGAAGGGAATGACATCAGTGACCTGCCAGTCAACTTGTCCGTGGTCTGGAACGGGAACTTCGTCATTGACAACCCCCAGAACATCCAGGGTGAGTGAGAGGTGGGACAGGGATTGGAAAACATCTCAGTGCCCTCCCAGCCTCCAGCCTACCTCTTTCCCCACCCCTGACCACAGTTTGCACCAGTGCCTTGCATGAGGGTGCCTTTCCCCACCCCTGACCACAGTTTGCACCAGTGCCTTGCATCTTTTCTGCAAGATGCTTTGGAAGAGAACTCAAAGCTCTGCCTCAACTCTGACTCCAGCATGCTGGTGCCTCTTCCCAGTGGAGTTTTGTCCCCCTGGGAGCTGGTGGCATGTGCGCAGCATGCAGGCATGAGAGTGGGCACCCTTCTCCCCAAAACCCTGTGCCTGTGGGCTGGGGGTGTTGTGCTGACCCCTGCACTCCTCCTGCCGTTGCAGCCCACCTGTACAAGTGCTCAGCCCTGCGGGAGAGCTGCGGTCTGTGCCTCAAGGCTGACCCACGCTTTGAGTGCGGCTGGTGCGTGTTGGAGAGGCGCTGCTCGCTGCGGCAGCACTGCCTGGCCTACGACAGCGTCTGGATGCACGCCAGCAGTGGCAACAGCCGCTGCACCGACCCTAAGATCACCAAGGTACGGGGGGATGGCTGGGCGGTGATGATGCCCTGTGCTGGGGGACAGGGGTGGGAGATGGGGGATGCAGGTGGGGCTCCCTGGTGGCACCTCAGAGCAACCAAATCTCCTGGGTGTTTAGGACCGAGCATGGCTTGTCACCACGTTCATTTCCAAGGCTAAAATCCTCTCTCCCACACCCCTGTGCACTGGGCTTTGTGGCCTGTCTCTGAGATTCTCACCGCTCCTGCGTGTGACCAAAGGGTTTTGGGAAAGCAGGTTCCTTCTGCTCATGTCATCATGCTCACCTGAGCCAGTAGTTCATCATTATTTCCTTTCCCTGACAGCTTTTATGACCTTTGTTTATAAGATTGTGTATGTTAATACATAACCTGTTGCAGAGGAAGGTGTTCCTGCCAAAGGCAGGGGGTAGGAGCTGGATGATCCTTGAAGTCCCTTCCATCCTAAACCATTCTGTGATTCTACAATGTTCATATGCCTGTTTGGGCTGGGCTCCAGGTACATGAGGAGGGACTGGTGGGTGTTTTTGCTGGATACCTTCTGTTTACCCATGGCTGGCCAGACCTCACTGGTGTTAATTACCGGAGTCTTAGCACAAGATCTGATCTATTTGGGTTTCAGTTTCTCATGTGATTGAAGCTGGAAATGAGAGTCATGCCTTCTCCCTGCACTGCCTGCTTCTCGCAGTGGGTGTTAGTGTCCTGGGTGGTAGATATGTGGTGGGTAGGGGGTTGCACCCCAACTAGGCACTGTGTCCATGCCTGCCATCAGTGCTTCCTGCAGAGTTTGCCTGGGGCTGGCAGAGTGCTGGTAGGAGAAGGGATCTGTTTCTGGGGGAGTAAGATCAAGCCCCAGAACCTGCATCCTTACTGAGAGGTCCACTGTTGTGTGCAAGGCTGCAGGATTCTCCATCCCCAGTGGTTTCCCACCAAGCTTAAGGTGAACTTCTCAAATACAGAATCTTGGGTATGGTTGGAGTGGAGATCACAGTGGACAGGTCATGCTTGTGGTGGCCATGCTGTAGGCTGTGTGCCATCCTCTTGTGTTTGAGTGGCTGGGGCTGCAGGCATATACACACACGCTGCCACAGCAGCTGATGGTGCCCAGCCCTGGTAGCAGCTCTCCTGCCCTGAATCGTTATCAGATTTTGCAATAATTTCAGGTGCGTTAGAAATAGACCTGGTAGCAGGTGGGCTTCTCCTTGGTGCCACTCTGTGAGTGCCTGGGAGCTGGTGGTTGATGTGGATGTGCTCAGGTGATGGGGTGATGCTCGTCCAGTAGCTGGCCTGTAGCCTGCTGCTTCCCACAACCCCTGTCCCACACCCTGGGCTGTGGACGGGCTCGGAAATGGTCCACAGAACAGCCTAGTACAGAAAGGGCACCATGGGAAGCGTGGGGGAAAAGAATCTCCTACAGTGGTTTCAGGAGAAGCTAGATCCTCCTTCCTGCCCAGCTCACCAGGGTGCAGGTGTCTTCATGGGTAGTAGGGCTGGACTGGGGGATGACAATGGTTCTTCACCCTTGGAGTGGAGACTAATTTGCCCATTCCTCAGTGGTGAGGACAAGCTCCCTTCAAGCCTTTGTGGGGTCCTGCCCAGTGCTGCTTGTGACCCTCAGAGTGTAAACTCCTTCCCCTGGGAAGAGGGAACCCCTTGAAGCCCCTTTGCTTTAGCATCTCCTGGTCCTGCTGTGGCCACCACTGCTGGGAGCGAGCCCACTCTTGGTGCCCACCAGAGCCATTTGCTTGTTGATGTAAAAGGACCCTGTGAAACCAGCTGGCAGAGAAGCAGTGGCACTTGTCAGGGCCAGGGGTTCAGAGGTGGTGAGGGCAAAAGAGAGGCTTGAGCAGTACCTGCTCTCCTCAACTCTTTTCTCCCAGACACCTTGTTTAGCTGTGACCTCCAGGCGGTGGGTAGCCAACGATGTAATTTCATTCCTGGGCTCATTTCTCTCCCAGCGCGTGGCCCTTGTCAGCTCTGCTGTGGAGGAGGAGGAATCAAACATGCCGAGCAGCTTTTAACACTCATTTAGAAACACCAAACAAACAGCCACTTCTTGCCAGCTGCCCTGGCAGAGCTCATTTTAGGGGGATGGCCCAACCTCATGCTGGCTGCAGCAGCCACAGCGAGCTCCTATCCCAGACTTGGGCAGGGGCTGAGCTGGGTTTAGGCAAACAGCAGCTCCCCACAGCCCTGGAGGGTTTTGCTGATGTATAAGTTGTGAGTTGTGGGAGCTGGGGCCCCGGGAGCTGGTCCCAGATCTGATGCTGTCCCAGGACATGTCCTGCAGGCTTCGTGTTGGTGACTGACACTGAGGGTAATCAGTCCCTGGTGCCAATCCAGAGGACAGTGGTTAACCCCAGAGGTGATGGCTTCATGGAGCTGTGCAGAAACAGCCTCTGGTTCCATGTGGTCCATTCGGGCTGCTGGGGATGTGGACAGTGTCCACTGCTGCATGTTTCCTACCTTCTGCTTGTCTGCCTCACCTCACTGTGGGGTGGTGTTTAGGAGTGAGCCTTGTGTGAGAGGAGGAGGTTCCAGCTGGCTTAGATCCCAGGGTTACAGCCACCCAGATTTGCCAGGAATGCAAAGAACTCAACACGTGCTTGGTCACAGTGTGAGTGCGGTTGTGGTGTGAGCCTGTCCAAGCGCTGGGCTTAGGGCTGGCAGAGATCCCTTCTCATGCTAGAGTGAATCTCTGCCACTGCCGTGAGCATGAGCAACAACTGGGTTTCTTTTCTGGGTCAAGATGCACCTTCCTCTTGGACCAACCTGGCAGGCATTATACTCTCCCACAACCACTGCCTACAGCTGTCTTTTCACCTGCCATGTCTTGGTGTCACTGGGGACCCAGCCCCATCTCTGGTCCCAGCTGGGGCATGCAGCCCTGACATTCATCCAAATTAATGCTGCAGGTGGGTGCTGAGCTCCCAGGCCAGTGGGCACTGATGTAAAACTTCCTCTAATTGCCTGTTTGGACACAGTGGTGGACCTGCACTTTGGCTCATCTCTCATCCTACTGCTGTCTGCCAGGCCACACCTGCTTTATTGGGCAGAATCCTGGTAAATGAGATGTGGCACTAGAGTGAGGTCCTTCCCCTCACTTCCCAGCCAGCCTTGGCACAGGGTTTACCAGTGGAAAGAAACCATTTTACCCTGCTGCCTACTGTGTGCAGGGACCTGGTTGAGATGCTTCATCCTTAGAGGAGGATGGGGGTGGACCTTGGATGTGGGAAACTCATCTCCGGGTATGTGGGACCTGGCCAAAAGCCAGGCGGATCCATGTTCTTTCTCGCTGGCTCAGCTGGGGCTGTGGCTGCCACCAACCTGTCTCCTTCCCATTCATATCCTTGTCACCTGCAAGGCAAATCCATCTGCAGTAGGGTGTCAAAATCCAAATCCTCTGCTTGGACACATCTGGCATCTTCTGGCTTGTCCCTAGGGCAGGTTGTGGTCATGGCTGTCACTCAGGAGGTCTTCCCTGTTCTGTGGGCTGCTTACAGGCGCACTGGCATTTATCATCACCCATCTATTCCTTGCTGCTTGTAGAGGAGCAACATCCTGCAGCTACCTGAGCTGGAGCTTGCCTGAGCAAGGTGTTGCTGCAGTTTCACTCCCTTGACTGACAGGCCATGCTCTCTCCTAGCTGTTCCCTGAGACTGGCCCTAGGCAAGGGGGGACCCGTCTGACCATCACCGGTGAGAACCTAGGCCTGAAGTTTGAGGACGTTCGTGGGGGCATTCGAGTCGGCAAAGTGGCCTGCAGCCCTATCGAGAGCGAGTACATCAGTGCTGAGCAGTAAGTGCCTGGCGAGGGCTGCGCCTGCTCCATGTCACCTCGGTAGAAGGCTGGGGACCAGGGGTGCTGCCCATGACTGCAGAGACATGGAGCTGACCGGGAGAGAAGAACATGCTGGTTGTGGTTGCTCTGGGAGGAGCCCAAAGGCTTTGGGGAGACTGCCCCACAGGGCTGGCTGTGGAAACAGCCACTGCCTGGATTTCTCGTGAACCTGCTGGCACCTGGGACCTTTGCTCGGTGTCAGATCTGTACCTTCCTGAAGCTGGTCCATGCCTGTGGTGGCACAGGGAGTGTTTTGGTGCCAGGACACTAAGGACTCCTTCCTTTCTTCCCTCAGGATTGTCTGTGAAATTGGAGATGCCAGCTTGAGCAAGGTCCATGAGGCACGGGTTGAAGTCTGTATCCGTGACTGCACGACCAACTACCGTGCCCTGTCCCCCAAGAGCTTCACCTTTGTGGTAAGCCTCGTGCCAGGGGATGGGTCTGATACTGTGGGAGGAAGGTGATGCTGGGTGGTTTTGATGGTTTTCCAGGCCAGTTGGGAAATGGGCCATCATTTCCCCAGGCAGCAGTTGGGAATGCTCTGGGCAAACGCTGGGTCATGCAGGTTGAGTTTCTCCAAGGCTGTTGCTACTCTGCCTCCCTGTGGTCCTGCTGGCACTGCCAGCCCTTAGCACCATGCTCTGCTGGTGTCCTACAGGTCCCTCTCATCTGTGGCCTGTCACCTGCTTTGGGTTGCTTGGGGACATAGATTTTGGTCTCTCGGGTGTCTGACACCAGAGATGCTCTTTCTCTTTGACAGACACCCACTTTCTCCCGTGTGATCCCAGCACGAGGTCCTCTCTCTGGTGGCACCTGGATCGCCATTGAAGGCAATCACCTCAACGCTGGCAGCAACGTCTCTGTGACCATTGGGGGACGGCCTTGTGCTTTTTCATGGTGAGGAGCACAGAGGTGGTGGAGGACAGGTGACAGGCACCCTCAGAAGCAACGGGACACTCAGGCACAGAAGCTGCTGGGAGCCGGGAGGGATCTCGGGAGACCAAACACCACAGGTGGCTGGAGATGTCTCCTGCAAAACCTGTGTGTCAGAGGCTGCAGGAAGAGCAGATTTTTCTCTAAAAGCACAAAGCCCTGAGGCATGAAGTGGATAATTTTTAGATTAGGGATGATAATGGAGCGGCTCTTTAAATATTTTCCTGCGGTAATTACTGGTTATCAGCCCTAATCGCTGCTGTTTGCAGCAGCCGCACGATGGGAACGCTCAGGAGCTGCTCAGCCTTTCCCGCCTGCCTTTTGTTCCATTTCTTGGCTTTCCCACCCCCCCCTATTTTTACTTCCTTTTTCTCTTTGCCTCTCCTGGAAGTTTCAGAAGGGGAGAGAAGCTGAGGCAGAGGGCTCCTAGGCAGCATTGGCCACCCCCAGCCACTCTCGCCTCTCTCCTACTCCTCAGAGAGGTTGTGGGGTCTCCTTCTATGGAGTCTCCTTCTCTGGAGACTTTCAAGGCCTGTCTGGATGTGTTTCTCTGTGATCTGTGTTAGTATTGTCCTGCTCTGGCAGGGGCATTGGACTCGATGATTTCCTTGGGTCCCTTCCAACCCCTAACAACCTCTGATCCTGTGATCCTGTGTGGGTACTGATGGGTTGTGCGTTTCTGCCTCAGGAGGAGTGCCCGTGAGATCCGGTGCAGGACCCCGCCGGGGCACACCCCTGGTGGCTCTCCTATCCTCATCAACATCAACCGGGCAGAGCTGAGCAACCCGGAGGTGAAGTACAACTACACGGAGGACCCTACCATCCAGAAGATTGATCCCGAATGGAGCATCAACAGGTAACTCATAGGGTGCCCACAGGGAGCTTGCGGGACACACCAAGGGGCTGTTTTCTGCACAGATGCTCATTCCCAGTGGATGCATCCGGTGGGATAGCCACCGGGCCGTGCTCCAGAGACGTGGAGAGGGAAGTGTGAGCAACAGCTTGGCACCAGGGGCCTGCTAACTCCTGGCCTGCAGTGCTGAGCCTGGCAGGGGGCAAGAGCGGAGAGCGCTTTGGATCTGGTTAATTTCAGCTTGACATTTGGCGACGGCAAATGAAATATTTCCCATCGGGGGAGTTTTTGAAATGTTTACATGTTTTTGTGAAAGGTTTGAATTGGCTGGAGAGGAGGCGAAGAAATCCATTAGGAGCTAGTGCCGAGGGAAACCTTCCCCAGGGTGTTGGTGAGGAGAGAGCTCCCCAGGGGCACGGCCGAGCTCTCCGGGACCACAGGGCTTTTAACACCAACTTATGGTGAAAACTTGGCAGGGCTTAGGCTGCTCTGCCACCCACTGCCTGCGTCGTGGAGAAGAGGGTTGCAGAGAGGACCCCTCCTCTTCCTGGGAATGCTTTCCTATTGCGGATGGCTGGTCTCCTTTAGCTTGGAAGCTGCCTTCAGACCCTGAGCTGCACTAACTGTTAATTAGCAGGTTTTATATCTCTTGTTAGCCCCTGAGCCAGCTGAGATGATTTTTCACTTGTGCATGCTGGATCATGCTACCTGTGGCGACATCTGGGTGGGTTAAGAGGTCTCTGGGCATTGTGGTTCACCCAGATTGGGGCAGGTGGGTTAGTGGGCATGAGTGATTCCCTTCCAGAAGTGGGGAACCAGCGCCAAGCTACTTTTCCTAACCCATTGTCTTCACGTCTCTAGCGGTGGGACATTACTGACTGTGACTGGCACCAACCTGGCCACCATCAAAGAACCCAGGATCCGAGCCAAATATTCCAGCTCTGACAGGGAGAATGTAAGTGGTGGGTGCTGGGGCTGGGGACAACATACTTGGAGGAGGGATGCTGCCCCTTTGCAACGCAGGGCAGAAAGCACATCCCTTACCCATCAGGTGTGATGATGAGAAAAAGTCGGAGATACAGGGTCTGCCACACGAGGAGAAGCACTGATCTCCCTGCAGAGCCTGCAGCCAGGTGCTGCCAAGAGAAGGTTGAGATCTGAGTATGCAGAATCGATGGGAAGTTTGTGGGAGGTCTGCAGGACAGTAACAGAAAGAGCTTGTCCCCAGAGTGCTCCCATTTGCCAGCCCTTGCAAATTCCTGGCAGACAGGAGTCTCTCTGCCCCAAGATTGGAAGTGGTGCCTGTTGATGCAGCAGCACAGGACAGAGGATCCCAAGTCTAAACTGTCCAGACTTACTGCTTGCAGGAGATACTTGTGAGGTCTGACCCTGACCTCCCTACTGGGAGCTGGATTTGACTTTGGTCTGTGCCTTCTGCAGAACTGCACGGTCTACAACGACACCACCATGGTGTGCTACGCGCCTTCCATTGACAACCCCGTGCGGAGCCCTCCCGAGGTTGGCGACCGCCCAGATGAGATTGGCTTCGTCATGGATAACGTTCAAGCCCTGCTCATCATCAACACCACCAATTTTGTTTACTACCCAGACCCTGTTTTTGAACCACTTAGCCCCACAGGGATGCTGGAGCTGAAGCCAAGCTCTCCCCTCATCCTCAAGGTAAGACAGCATGTGCTGGAGGACAGGCGTGTAGGGATGTGTCCCTGCACTGCCAGACCACAGATATACTGATGTGGGATGTTTCAAGTGTTCCATGTTGCCTGAGAACTGACAATCTTGTTCCTTGTTCCCTCAAAGGGCAGGAACCTGCTCCCACCAGCTGCTGGTAACTCCCGCCTGAACTACACAGTGCTCATCGGAGACACTCCCTGCATCCTGACTGTCTCCGAGACCCAGCTCCTCTGCGAGTCCCCCAACCTCACTGGCCAGCACAAAGTCACGGTAAATGCTGGCACTGGCAGCTTTGATTCTCGTGTCCCATGTGTCACAAGAGCTTCAGTCTTTATCCTGACACTGCTCCTGCTGCTTATGTGTCCTCAGGTGAGGACCAGATAGTCTGTGCACATGCAGGAGCATCCTCAGAAGCTGTCTTGCTGCTTCCTGGCTATCACTGTCCCCAGTTACATGTTTGGTAGAACCAAATACTTTGTCCCCACTGTGACATTCTCAGCCAGACATTCCTGTGCCTCGGGTGGCCCTGCCTTGGCCCTGCTGGGTGCCAAGACACAGCCTGTACTTTAGGCAAAGGGGGTTCCCAACCCATATCCCAGTGCTGGCTCATGCAATAAGGAAGGCTCGTTTGTCTGTAAGGTTGTAGCGCAGCAGTGCTTGCACTCCAGGACCCTGCCAGGTTGAAAGGCACCCAGCACAGTCCTCCCCAGGCTCCCCACTCACGAGGGAACTCACTTCACAGCCCATCTGTTACTGTAATTTTGTCTGAATGAGCCATCAAACTCTGCCTGCTCTGCACACACACTGGCAGAATGTGTCCTGCATCCCATTAAAGCACACCACAGCACTCTAGGCCAGCTCCTACCACTCACTGAGTTTTTCCACACCCTTCCTTCCTTGGGCTGGGAGTCATCCCCCACTACCCAGCACAGTGGGCACAGCAGGGAGGGCTGTCCTGGGCACATGTCCCCTGACACCAAGGTCCTTGTTTTCTCCCACCATGGTGCAGATCAAGGCTGGAGGGTTCGAGTTTTCTCCGGGGACGCTGCAGATCTACTCAGACAGCCTGCTCACCCTGCCTGCCATCATTGGGATTGGAGGTGGGGGTGGTCTGCTCCTCCTCATCATCATCATCGTCCTTATTGCCTACAAGCGCAAGTCTCGGGATGCCGACCGGACCCTGAAACGCCTTCAGCTGCAGATGGACAACCTGGAGTCCCGGGTGGCTCTGGAGTGCAAAGAGGGTGAGGGATCCCTCTACCTTTAATGTGGGGGTCTTGGAGGGTCCTGTGATGTCCCAAAACTCAGTGTGCTGCTACCCTTTCCTTGCTGCCTTCCAGAGAGGGGACGGGAATGGGCAAAGCTGCTTCGTCAGAGGAAACAAAGTCAGTTTGGGTGGAATTTCTTTTTTATTCCATTTAAGAATTTCCCTTTCTTTTCTCCAAATGGGAGAAAAGAGAGTGAGGAGGGTAGTGAGGGCTGCCTGTGAGCGGGCAGTCGGTCTCTCATTACATGACAGACAGATGCTGTGAAATTGGACAGAATTCCATGTATGATCCTGCTGATAAAACCTAATTGCCCATTATTCCCCCGAGCTGGCTCCCAAGGCCCTGACCCTGCCAGCCACAGCCACAACCAGCTTGGGCATTGCAAATGGAGCAGGCACTGCAAACAAGATAATAAAAAGGGGAAAGAAAGAAAAACCCTTTGCTCCCCCAAATCCCCATCCCTACACACGCCTGCGGAGGGAACTGGTGACAGGAGAGGGGAGGGAGCTGCTGAAGGGGCTGGTGTCTTGTCTTCCACAGCTGGCAGATAAAAGGATCTGCTTTTAATTAAAAGGCACAATCTCTTCCCTGCCTTTTCTCTTTTCTAGTCCCACTAGTTACAGATAAGATAGCACGCCTTTCAAGCTGATGGTTTGTTTTTTCTCATCAGGCTGACGAGCCTGCAGTCCTCTGCCTGGCTTTCAGCTCCCTTTAAAGTGCCGTTAATTTGATTTTTCTGAGGATTTTCTCCCCCCAGCCCCTTTCCCTGGTGCAATCTCCAGGCCTCCTCTCCCGTCAGCTTTTCCCTGTAGGTGCAATTAAAGGTTCAGGACCCCCCTGCGCCACCTTCCCCTGGGAGTTGTGGCTGCCTCTGTTCAGATTGAGAGGTGCCAGGGTGGGTGTGTTCAGGCTCTTCTCTTGAGTAGTATTTAGGTCAAAAAGAAATGAGGACGTTCTTGTGGTTTAGGCTAACATTTTCCCTGTTGAAGTTCTGGCTTTGTTTGAGCCTTGCGGTTCCTGCTGCCTCAAGCATCCCTAGGAGGCTGCAAGTGCTGAGCTGGGAGGGATTTGAGCCTTCTGGGATCTGGCAGTCCTGTTCCCAGAACTGCTACTTGATTTATTCTGGGGAAGCCATCATCACCCTCTGCAGCTCAGTTTCTTTATCTGTGAGAGCTGATTCACACCTAGGGGGCCCCACCCATGGGGTGCTGGGGGATGTGACAGGGTCTATGTGCTGAGACTCTGGGTTGTGCTCCTTAATTCTGCTTTTCCCACCCTAGCCTTCGCCGAGCTGCAGACTGACATTAACGAGCTGACCAATGACCTGGATGGGGCTGGCATCCCGTTCCTGGATTACCGCACCTACGCCATGCGGGTGCTCTTCCCAGGCATAGAAGACCACCCTGTGCTGAAGGAGATGGAGGTGTGGTTCTGTCTGTCTCTGTACTGTTTCATGCTGGGAATGTGCCCCTGCGTAGTCCCCTGCGTGAGTCCCTGTGCCCCAGCCACAGGATTGGAGAGGTGCTTTGGTGGGATGCAGGCCCAGCCTGGTGCAGCGAAGAGTTGCCATGAATGTGGACTGGCTGCCAAATGGTTACTGTGCTGCCTGACATTAATATCAATATTTATATTAATATCATTGCTGCTGTCATTTTCTACAGCAGTTGCTTTATTCAATTGGGTTTGTTTGATGCCTGACCGGCTGCTCGTTTCTAGCAGACTTGTCCGACATCGCTTGCTTGCTTAGCTCCATTTCCCCATGCAGAACCCATCCTTGGCATTCTTCAGCTCCCCAAACCAGCTCCCTCTCCTCTCCTGGCCTCCCCATGTCTGTTTAATTTAGTGCATGCAATTGCACAGCAATTGGCTTCTCGTTTGCTGGGCTGCTGAGGCCGCTCTTGATTAGAGAAAAGGAGGGGGCTGACCTTAGCTTCCCCTCGTTGCTGACCTGGCACAGTAATTAATGTCGACGTGGGCTTCACAATGTATTTAGGAGAAGTAATTGGCCCTGGTGCAAGATGCACGGTCACTAATTACAACACAACAAGCTCTTACCCACTGCAGACGCACGTGCTGGTGTTGTACGGCAGCATGGCTACAGCGCAGGACTCTGGCCCTCTGCCTGCTCTCTTTCCCTGATCCCTAATCCCAACTCTGGAGGGCTGTAGGGACCCCGTTTCCATGGATTTCCCCTTGCAGCTCAGGTTTCCGGATGCTCAGAGCCGCAGCAGGCATGAGCGTAGCCCTCCCTGGAGCATGGCCCTTCCTGTCTGTGCAGACTGTGCCTGGCTCTCCTCTCACCTCTGCTCTTGCTCTTAAGGAGTTTTCCTAAAGAGACGGGAGGAAAGGGTATCAAAAAGGGTATCAGAGGAGGAATTTTGCATTGGCTGCAGCAGGGTGAGTGGGAGTTTGCCCACTTCTAGCTCCTGATTCAAAACATCCCACTTGAGAGAGCACGCCAGCTCGGTCTGGCCTGGGAAACAAGGAGTTAAAGTTGCAAAGGAGGAGGGGAAAAAAAAAAATCCCCCAAAGAGATTAAATACAGCAACTAGAGTTGTGTAAGCTTCACATAATTTAATCGGGTTTGCTTTTATTTGTCTCTTTACTCAGAGTGTAACATTAGCTATTGCAAGTGACGGGCAGGAACCGGCACTTGCTCACACAGACGCTAATCCGCAGCGAGCACCAGGCTGTCGGTACCAGCTCCCTTCCTCTGCAGGTTTTGGGGGGAGGTTTATGCTTTGTGTGAATTTAAGCCTGATTAAGTATTTAATTCAGTATTGTTCATTTATTTCTGCTAATGATCAGCAAGTTAAACATAGGGACCCAGGAAGGCAGCAGGCATGTGAGGATCTCAGGCATTGCCACGCTGATTGTGATGGGAGGTTCACGTCCTCGTTTACAAACTGCTAAAGCTCCAGTAGGATGGCCACTGTTGGGCAGGACACATTTCCCATCTTACTGAGATCCTGCTGCTCTACTGATGGGAGAAAGTGTCTTGTCTCGTGGTCTTTTTTGCCTTGTCTTGGCTGCAAGAGCATCAGCAATATGCAGGGATGGGTATGCAGCATGTCTTCATCTGCCCCAGTTTTCTTGATGAGTCTGGTAGTTCTCCAATGCAGCTGCTGCTCTCTAGCCAATTCTTGGGTCTTCCCATGCTGAGGAATTGACTGGCATCTCTGTGTCCCAGCAGGGAGCAGCCAGTGCTGATGAACCTCAGGCATCTGCCCAAGTTACTAGCATCATTGCATTGAGGACCCTGCAGAGTCTGGAGGGAGAGACTCAAGGAAAGCACAATGTAAAGCATTTGTGTTTCTAGCAGATTATCCTCTGACCTGCACCAAGGGAAACTGAGCCATGTGCTTGCTTGCATGGGCTTGTGTGCCCATGAGAGGAACTCTGAGTACAGGGGCAGAGAGGGTTTATCACTCCTCCTTCACCTTTATGGGATACACTGGGGCAGACATCCCCACTAGCCTGTGTGATGAGTGTGGCAGTGGCACCTAGAGGCTCCTATTGCAGAATTGACAAGAAATGGGGCTTTTATCCAGTGAGAAGGAGTATTTTGGAGGGGGAGGTTAAAATGATGAGGAATATCACTGAAGAGAGCTGATCCAAAGTTTTGATTAAGATGAAATGATTTGATGTGTCAAAACCATGTTCTTCATTTTGAGTTGGTGTTTTGAAATGAAAAGTGTTGTTTTGTCTCCAAATATTGACATGAAATAAAATTCCTCACTTATTCTCAATATAGAGAAGACAAGAGGGGAATAGAAAAAAATAATTGAAATTAATGTTTTACTCCAGCAAAGCTTTTACCCAAAGGAAAACATCTTTTTAAATGGGAAAAACATTGTGTGGTAAAAATGTTCATTTCTGATAAGAAATGTGGTCAAGGTTGACCAGATATGGGCTGACAATGGCAGTAAAGAGATGAAAGCATTCCAGCCCAATCCCTGCTGGGTCCCATGTGGCCAAGTATGGCCAGAAATACACCTTCAAACATCTCAAGAGGAAAGGGAATATTTCAAGCTGTGCATGGAGTGGGGCAGAACCAGGTTTCTGCTGTTCGTTTCCCTGTCTGCAATCCAGCCCCTCCATAACCAGAGAGGTTTGCTGCCAGCAGAGCTGAGGGTCGTGGCTTTATTTGCTTTCTGTGCACTACCCGAAGCACATGTTGCAGTGACTTGGATAGGAATTGAGCTCCTTGTTAGCTGAAATTGAAAGTTAAGAGTAGTGTGTGTTTGGGAAGGAAAGAGTGTTTGTTTGTGGGAGGGAAGTGCCTCTATGTGCCTGCACACGTGTGGGAGAGAGTAGTTCTTCACCATGAGAGTAGTGAGACGAGACCCTGGAATGGATTGCCCAGGGGGGTGGTTGAGGCCCTGTCCCTGGACGTGTTTAAGGCCAGGCTGGCTGAGGCTGTGGCCAGCCTGATCTAGGGTAGAGTGTCCCTGGCCATGGCAGGGGGGTTGGAACTAGATGATCCTTGTGGTCCCTTCCAACCCTGACTGATTCTATGATTGTATGATTCTAAGTGTGTGTGCGCGTCTGCATATAGATACACTGATGCCGTGAGACTGTGTTAGCCTGGTGCTGAGATACCACAAACTAGATAATATTTCTGTGGGGAATTGAGGCTGATAACCAAAGAGGCAGCTTAGCAGTATGGAAAAAGCAACTCCAGCTGCTTTGTGACCCTTTTTTCATCCTTTCGTCTTGGGGAGTGACGCTGAATCCAGGGTCTTGTGCAGCCCACCTGTCTTTTTCTGATCACCCTCCCTGTTGTGCCTATTTCCCAGTTTTGCTTTATCCTTGCAGGTCCAGGCAAATGTGGAAAAGTCCTTAACCCTCTTTGGGCAGCTGCTGAACAAGAAGCACTTCTTGCTGACCTTCATCCGCACTCTGGAGGCTCAGCGGAGCTTCTCCATGCGAGACCGTGGCAATGTGGCCTCCCTCATCATGACGGCGCTGCAGGGTGAGATGGAGTATGCCACAGGCGTGCTGAAGCAGCTTCTTTCTGACCTCATCGAGAAGAACCTGGAGAGTAAAAACCATCCCAAGCTGCTTTTGCGAAGGTGAGTGACTACCCAAGAGGAAGGAGCTCTGAGAGAGTACCCAGGTTCTTCTGAGCACATGCGCATGAGCTGGTGTCCTTTAGTGATGCTATCAGAGACAGCTTTGGTGTTGGCTGTGGCAGTGTCAGCACTGGGCCTGTGATCAACGATTTCCTTGCCTGTCTGCATGCAGGTATGAGAATGATGTGAGACCACCTGGACACAGCCAACTCAAGAGTTGTCCATGGGATGTTCTCACTTGGGTTTGGCCTGTGCAGGTTCATATTGTCTGGGAAGGAGGGAGCAAGATGCTTGGCAGCTGACGACTGCGTAGCCTGGTGCCGGAGAGGATGCATGGTGATATCAGGTGCTGTTACCTATCACTGCAGCAAGGCTCTCACCTGCCTTCCCTTCTCCACTTCACCAGGTGGTCCCCCACACTTCTTGGCACATGGGGCAGGTTTTGCCTTGCCTGGTGGCCACCTTACTTCGTGAGTCCCTCCATGGGCTGGCAACAGGAAGGAGTCTTCCTTTCCCTGCTTCTTCCTCGGGGCTTACTCACCTTGCTGGGCACTTGGTGGCTGTCCTGGGAAAGCCTAGTGGATCTTCACAAGTTGAGAGTCTCACTGGGGCTGGGGGGAAGTGTGAGCAGGAGGCAGCCTGCCAAGACCTGCCATGAGTCTGCCTGGCCCATCAATATTTAACAATAGCTCTGAGCTCTCCTTCATCATGGCCTGATGAATATTGAAAGATACACCCAGTGCTGAACAAAAGCAATTAATAAGCTCCACCAGCTCGGCTCTAGGCCCTCTGTGCCATCTTCTCCTTTTGTGCACTGTGCTGTGCATCCCGTCTCTGCTCCCACCAGCCTGGTGCTGGCAGCCACTAGCAGAGCTGCAGGCATGGCTGACAGCCCCATGACTGGCCTGTCACCAGAGGGGCTCAGGAAAACCAGAGCATCTTTCATGCTGTGGCCAGACCAGACAAAGCCTATCGAGCTTTGTGTGCTTGGCTGTGGGGAGATGCCTGGAGAAGACACCCATGCGCCCTCATCCCCATTGCATCCTTGCCACCTGCCTTTGGCCACTCTCATTAGGCATGCTGTTTTCTTACTCCCTCTCCTTCATTCATCACAATGCAAGAGCGCCTTTAGTTTCTGAAAACACCTCATTAGCAATGTGATAAAGAGGAGGTGTGGTGCAGACCTGTGCCTGGTCAGGACAGCAGTGAGTCTTAGAGGTACCAACCGCTGTTCCCCATCCCTGTTCCCCAAGTGCATCCTTAGGCTCTTTCCTTCTCACTGTCCCTCCACCACACTAGGCTTCAATGAAATATTCAAACTGCACTTCCAGCTCCTGGGTCTCTCAGAGCATCATAAAGCCACAGCCATTGGAGCAAAACTCTGGAATGAAGTAAATCAATAAAATATAAATAAAAGGCAGTGCAGAGAGCCCAGCAGCTGCAGTGACTGAGCCCTGGGAGCAGCACAGGGACAGAGCCCAGCCTTGTGCGTGGGGAGAGCTGGCAGCTCAAGGACTGTCACTCCCCAGCCGTGATGCTCAAGGTGGAGCCACAGAATGCATAGGACAGGGCGGGGGTCTCCTGGCCAGCACCTTGCTTGTGCCTCCCTGAGTGATATTTAATGAAGAGACTTTGTTCTTCCTGCAGCCGTGGCATGGAGCAAACGGTACCGAGGGCTATGCTTCTCTACCCTTTTGATTAGCCCTGCTGTTGGCCATAAGAGTGTGCTTACTGCCCAGGGCAACCGGATTAACATTGATCTAACTGGAGAGAGCTGTTATTTATTTATTTTGTTATTGGATAATCCCCCTGTTGCTGTGGCATCTGCTTCTATCGTGAATAAAGACAAACATTTGCTGTAGCCTGGGTAGTGGCACTTCAGAGGAGTGTTACAGGCTTGTTGTCAGGAAAAGACCCAGTCTGGGGCCGGTGAGGATGTCTGCTGAATAGCTTCAGTTCACCCCACTCTTGACTTTCTCCCCATCTCCCTTTCCATCTCCTCTCTCCCCCGCCTTTTGTTTTTCCTTTTGATGGATTAATCTTTCCTGGGGAGCTTCCCTTCTGTGAAGGCTCAGGTATTGCCATCCCCTAATGGTTTAATGGGGGCTGTGCTATTCCAGGGAGGGCAAAAATTGCTAAACCCCATTAGCATGAGAGAAAGCCTTGGAAGGGACCATATGACCCTGAGCCAGTTTGAATAAACTGGGAAAAGTGGATTTCCAACCCCAGCCATCTGGTCATCAGGAGCTGCTCCTGGCCCATCTGCTGGGCATAGCATTGCCATTGGGCAGTGCATGGCATTGGGCAGTGGGACTCCTTCTGATGGCTCTGAGGCTTGGGTTCCCTCTTGAGTTTCGTTCCTTGAGTTAAGTGGATTGTGTCTGTTCCCCTGGTGCAACAGGAATGCAGCCGTGTCCTTGAGGTTATTAGTATTGCTCTGCTTTCAGGAGCATCTGCATTTGCAAGTGGCTGATCTGATGATTAATGGGTGGATAAGTTGAGGAAGCCTAACCAGAGAGGGTTGAGGGGCTGGCTGGCATTTTTACTTTAAGGGGAGCAAAAACCACTTCGACAATAATGAATGCATTAAGGGAATTTTAATCTATGGCAGCAAAACCAGGCTGTGGTGCACATTACACCTGCTCTTACATGTTAAACCTGCATGATTCACCTGGGACCTGTGTTCCCCTTGGCTCCCTCCATAATAGGATGTCCCTTTCCTCTCCTAGTACAACATGCCCTGGCTGCAGTATCACCACCCCACGTCCCTGCATCCTCTTTGTACCCACCACGTCTCATGCTCATCCTGTGGGATCCTGCTCTTCTCTTGTGCACACATGGCTATGCAATGATCATCTCAAGCAGATATACTTCTTGCCACACTGCTTTGGAGCGTGATAGCTTCTGGATTTGAAACATGCTTTAGGAAAATGAGGGCAATATATAGGTTTTCTCAGAGCAGTTTTGGCTTCTTCAGCTCTCTTTCTGAAAGCCAAGAGGCACTGTTTTATTTCTAAATTCCTTTTGGAGTAGGTGGCTGCAGCCAAGACATTTTGCACTGCAAACTCCCACATCATTTCCCCAACCTAAGTAGACACACAGAAACCTGGTATCTGCAGCACACAGGCAGGGAAGGGTTAAGTCCCAAGCTTGTCAAAGTGTCTTTGTAAGGTGCCTCAAAAGTCCAGGGAAAACAGCTTACGCTTCCAGCCACTGGTCCTACTCTGTCCTGCTTTAATCCTCTTGGTTTTGGTTGAATTAGTACTGGGGATAAGTTTGACCAAAACCATATTGGGATCAAAGTTTCCAGACCTAAATCAAGTTAATGGCTTTAACCAAGGCCATGTGCCAGTGGACCACTGCCCTCTCTGCTTTGCAGGGCTCTGCATTGCTGCCTGAGATCTACTCGGATCCATGCCCAAGAGCAGGGCCATGGTGAGAAGTGAAGGGGCAGAGCACAGCCTCCTAAACTTCACTGTCATTGCTGCTGAGTGCCAAAACCCAAGTGCCCTCTTCTCCAGCAATTCTGAGCTGACCTTGTACAAGCTGCTGGGGAAAATTCTCTTTATCCATCCAGTGATGATTGTCCTCTTGCTCTACTGTGGGTCCTGTGTCTCCCTGCAGTGGTTGACCTGTGTCAGGGCAATAGCAATACTGAGTGCATTGTAGGAGCAAAAGTCAGCAGCAGCTCCCAGGTGGGTAGAGTGGATTCCAGCTAGATCAGGCATGTGGTGATGCAGGAGAAGATACTCACGTTGTGGGAATGTGGGTCAGGATCTGACTTTGTCTTAAAACCTTAGCACCTCCTTTCAGTTAAAGTTGCTGAGTTGCCGAGTTTTACCTGGTGTAGGTGTCTAGAGCAGTCCTCCTGTGGAGGAAGCTGCCTGGTTCCACTGGGATAAGAGAGAAGAAGCAAACTTCACTGAAGTACCAGGAGAAACAGAAAGCTGGTATGCAGTGGATGGAACTCCCCATGGAACAAGGCCACGCTCTACTCAATCCAGTTCCCTGAATACTCTGAAGATCACTTTGCTTCTCCCTCCTGAGGGGCTGCTGTGGCTCAGGCCTGTGGATGGGCAGGCTTTCCGTTAAAGCTTTTGCTCTCTGCTTGTGCCCCTTTGCTTTGAGGCTCTTGCCTTCCCAAATGTGACCTTTTAAAGACAAAAATAACTTAGCCACAGTCCAAGGCTGAGGTGGCAATGGGTGGTGTAATCAGAGACCTTTAATATTCTCTGTTGACAGCTTTGCTCTCTCTCTCTCTCCTTGCAGAACAGAGTCAGTGGCAGAGAAGATGCTGACAAATTGGTTCACGTTTCTACTCTACAAGTTTCTGAAGGTGAGTTTGGAAAATGATGACAACCCCACAGGGAGGTGGTTCTTGCCTTGCGTGCATGAGCAGCATGATACTCAAAGCCTGGGCTGATACACTCCTGAGTGCAGTCCCTCTTTCCCAGAGCAGAGACTGCTTCTCAGACCTCTGTTCCCATCCTGGGTTCCTGAGGTGTGATTAGTGATTCTGGGTTTCCTTTTGGGGAAATAGCTGAGATTAAGAAATGGAATCCAGACTTGTGTTGCTTAATGCCTGGTGGGTTGGAGATTTTCTTAAAAATAGTCCTAAGAGAATGGATAAATCTGAAGGAACTCAGCTGAGTCTTGAATCCCTTTGGAGTGGTCCCCATTCCTCCCTCCTTGCCTCTGCTTGTGTGACTCGGAAGGAGAAAGCTCTGGGAGCTGGTCCTTCTGTAGGCATGGCTGTGTTTGGAGGATATTTCTGCTGTGGTTTGATGTGCTGCACTCCTCCTGTGACACTGCTGCTTTTCCTTCGTCTGAGGTTCTGCGGTAGGATGGTCGTTTCTCACAAGCATCTCCACTTTTGCTGCTGCTTCCCTTCCAAGAGGGCACCCCATGGGGCCTGTTGGCAGCCAGGGACACAGCTCTCTCCATGGCACATGCACGAGTTTGCAGAGCCTGTTAGCTTGAATCCTCCTTGCTCACGTTTCATCTGGGTAGCAGAGGAGGATACTGAAGCCTAAGGGCTGTTCCTACCTCCGTTTCATGCATTTCATCTGGAGAACATGCATTCCATCAGCATCAGCAGTGCTTCCACCTGCCACAGCTGCACCAATGGCTGTGGGGGTTCCACAGCCGCAGCTTCAGCCCATGGATCCCTGGCTTGGTCCTGCTGCTGCTTTGGGATGACATTGGTGGGGTGAATGGCGCCTGCAGCTCTGCCACTGCTTTTCCAGTCAGCAGATCTGTTTCTCGGGATCCTGCCTGGTGTCAGTGCAGTGAGGCTGGGTAGCATGCAGCTGTTTTTGTGGGATTTCATCCCTCATTAAGATAAAGAGAGTTTGAACTGTTTCCAGCCAAGAGATGAGAGAGAGCAGGAGTCTGTGCAGAACTCAAGTGATAGTCAATGAGTGGTGATTTATAATATCACTTACATGCTCTTGGCTTTTTGCCTCCATCAGGGGATAGCTTGTATCTGTAAAAACCTAGCTGCAGCATGTGGTGGAGAATGCTTTCTGGGGGTGGGAGAGGAGAAAAGCTGTGCTGATCGTGGAGGCATAGCAAACCTCCTGCTGTTTTGTCAGGCTGGGACTTTGCTCTGTGGGACCACCCTCTGGTCCTGTGGCAGCAGTGCCGGGTGGGATCAGGTAGAACACTGGCAGACCACTCTTTGGGCTCTGTGGGGTCAATGGGACATAGGGGAGCAACTCTCACTGTGGATAAGCTCTCTTGGGGCTCCTTGATGTGGACGTGGTTGTGCTTTGGCTGAATGAAGTGCAGCGTGCAGCTTCAAACACCCACAGCAGCATTTTAGGATGTTGTGTTTGTGTGCATGACTTGATGCCTTTGGCCTGTCCCTGGCTTGACTGGACCATGTGAACAGGTGGTTGAAGCACGTTCACTTTCTTCAGAAGTGATTTGGATCAGTTCATGGGCCCCCAGTGTCCCACATCTGTCCTTGTACAGCCCTATTCCCTTTTGGAGAAGATGCCAGATGCATTTCCAGTGCTGGGCAAGTTTGAGCATGAGGAGTGCCATGAAAGAGAGAGAGAGATGGGGAAATGGAACAAAGATAATGCCTTCTTGAAAAACCTTGGCTGCATCATGATTTTGATGGCAGAAAATACCTCCGGTCTCTGTGTTGTAGCAGCAAGAGAGAGGAGTCTGATATAGAGGTACTACTGCAGAAGGAGCATATGTAGAGAGATTGAATAAAGCTACTGGCTGTGAGATTTGTTACACTACAGATCATCTCCCTGGGGAAGTGGTTGAAACTCCATGCTTGCATCAGTTCAGTTAGATGGGAAGAGGCTTGACGATGCCTTCATGGCCTCTTCTGGGTTGGTCCCATCAGAGGAGACTCTGAGGGTCATTTCTGCCTGTCTTCTGGCAGTGAGGATCACAGGTGGCATCAAAAGCAGGAGAAACTCATGGAGCTGATGGAGAGGTATCACAGCAAACAGTTTGCCAGCAGGGAAACTGCACCAAGCCGTGGTAATCAGGCATGTAAATGAGGCAGGCGGACATGTGCCCAGCTGCCAGATCAGCTCTCGGCAAACCTGCTCCGAGTGGGGCTGGGCACTCAGATGGGGACAGAGGCAGAACAGCCTCCCCTGCCCAGGGCCAGCAGCGTGGGGAGCCAGCAAGGACTGACACTTTCATAGAGACCCTCTGGTAGCATTTATCACTCTTAATGAGACACCCTGGGGAAAAAGGGAGGGATGAATGGAGACAAGTGCTGAAAAATGCACGATATTAGGTGCCTGATGAGCTAGATCTAGTCAATAAGACACTTTGAGCATTAGCTGACTCGCATCAGCCTGCTCCCAGTGTACTGATGTGTGCATGCACAGGGGTGTTTGCAGCCACCCTTCTCCAGCTCAGCTCTCATGGAGAGCTGCTCCTAACCTTCCCTTCACTCAGGCCCCTAACAGTGACCAAACTGCATGGGTGGCTGGCAGCATGGGCTTGGTCACCATGTGATGGACATGCTGCCCTTCTACAACCTGCAGGGCCAGTCAACCCCATCTCAGCGGTCCCCTCTTGTATCTCACCCAATGGAGATGATCATGGGTCAGCGACCCAGCACTGTTTTCTGCAGTCCCTGTTCATTTTATTGGTCTCTGTCAGGGATGAGCCCTAAACCATCCTCATCTGCTCTGGCTCTGTGAGCTGTTACCCATGGCAGCAGCTTGGCCCCAGTCCTCAAGAACCAATGGGGATGATGAAGTTAGGAGCAAGGTTTTGTATTTTAAGGGTAGGACTCACGTTTGTCAAGCTGCATTGTGGAGGATGCACAGAGTCAGGGAAACAGATCAGAGAGACTGTTGCAGTTGTCATTAGGGTGCTTGAGAGGTCAGAAGGAAACCAGGATCCTGGGGTACACAGGAGCCCCCAAAAGCCTGCATGGTGCTGAAGGAGTGATGTACCTATCACCAGTACCACTGTTGTGTCCATCCCTCCAGGGATATCATAGGGCCAGCTTCTAATCCACACATCCAAGGATTTATTCCATGAGGAGGTGATGCCTGACATGCAAATGAGCCACTACTATGGGAAGGGCTGAACCCACCTTTCTTGCTGGGGATTCCCAGAGATGGGCATGGAACTGCAGATGGGAAGGACAGCAACCATGACTCACTGGAGAGGGAAAATCTGTGGGCTGAGACAGATGCAGCTGTGCCAGATGTTAGCAGATGTCCTGCTCCAGGCTGTTCTCCATCCACACTGCTTTGGCAGACTTTGAAGTTTTGTGAGGAGTTTTTACAAGCAACCGAAAGTAGCAACTCTTTCCACCAGTGGGGTGGGCTTGGGATGCCGTGGTCCCCCACCCAGGGCTCACTGTTGTGTGACCAGCCTGGCACTGCCACCTTGCTGGACAGCTGGCGATGCGCATCGTAGCACCCACCTTGGGTCTCTCACTTTTCCAGGCTGACTTAATGAAGCCAAGTTTGCAAATGAAACATAATTTCAAAGACAGGCGTGTTGTCGGAAGGTCTGGGGATGATGTATGCCTGTTCCTGCTCGTTAGCAGCTGTCTCTTTAATTACCACAGATGCTAACGAGATGCTAACAGCATATGGTGACAGGGAGAGGAGCCACACTTTGTACCAAAGTACGATTTATTTGTGAGGCTGCTGGGAGGGAGGGGAGAGGGCTGGTGGGGTAGAACCTGCTGGGGCTTGTCCCCATCCTCTCTGCTCACATCATACCCTTTTCTTTTCCTGTGGGCTAATACTTATATCTGGCAGGGCTTGTTGGGATGCAGCTCAGGGGAGAGGTCTGGACTCTGGGTGATAAAAGGGTGTCCATTTCCAGCCCTTCTACTCACTGAGAGAGTCATTGGCTACTGGAATGGGCTGCCCAGGGAGGTGGTGGAGTCGCCGTCCCTGGAGCTGTTCAAGGCAGGATTGGACGTGGCACTTGGTGCCATGGTCTAGCCTTGAGCTCTGTGGTAACAGGTTGGACTTGATGATCTGTGAGGTCTCTTCCAACCTTGGTGATACTGTGAGACTGTGATCCAGGCCGGTTGGTGCCGCTAACCTTGGCAGGTTCTTTGCTGTTCCCAGGTCACTGTAGTTCCACCATCCAGCGTCTTCTGGGGGAGCGACAGGTCCAGTTTCCCTTCCGCCCACCTATGAGATAGATGCTGATGCGGCTCTGTCTGGAGGCTAAAGCTGGCTCTGACTGCAGGGGTTTGCTTGTGGGGACATGCAGGTGGAAAAGGGTTTAACTGCAGGAGACCTCATTGCTTGTTCCCCGCCATCAGCTGGAGTCTCAAGGTGGACTTGTCAGAGAGTTGCTCCTGCTTCCTCTTCCCAGTGGATCTGGCTAGCTGCACCTAGCTGTCATATGGAAGAACCTCCTTTGACTTCCTCTCATGTGAGACAGCGCTCCTAGCAGATGCCAAAACTCCACTGCGATTCCTGGGCAAGAGCCTCCAGGATGTCCCACTGCAGTGTACCCTTCTAGTTCTTAGGTACTTCTCTTGGCTAGGTTAGCTTAAAAGACAGGCTATATCCCATAAACAAAGTTCTCAGTCCAAACCTCCTCTTCACTAGCTCAAAATTTAACCTTGTAAACTAATTTTTGGCCTGTAGAATGAGCAGAATTCACTTGGGGTTGTCTGGAAACTCTGTGAAGCTAAGCCTAGGAGTTGTTAAGACAAAGAAACAGCCTTCAGTGAGTTTGGAAGGAGAGAATGAACTCCTTCATGGACTAAATTCTACCATGTGCCCTCTTCCTTACAGTCTTGAGTGAGAGGCTGGAGGCTGTAAAGCCACATACAGGGCTTGATCCTGCAGAAGGCTTCTGACACGGTGGTGGTTCTTGGAAGGCAAAGCTGGTGCCTGATGCCTTCTTACTCTTCTGTTGCCCTCTTCTCCATCCCCTGTCCTGCAGGAGTGTGCTGGGGAACCACTCTTCATGCTCTACTGTGCCATCAAGCAGCAGATGGAGAAGGGACCCATTGATGCCATCACAGGAGAGGCTCGCTACTCCCTCAGCGAAGACAAGCTTATCCGGCAGCAGATTGACTACAAAATGCTGGTTAGTGCAAGCAGAAGCCTCACTAATGCTGATCTTGTCAGGACTGGTAGCTCCAGCTGTTTAGCAAGATCTTAAAGGCAGCCAAAGTACTTCACAGAGTGTGGTTCATCATTTGTTTCTTGTCTAGCATCCCTGAAGTGTGCACCCTGTGCAGTGCCTGTCCAGCTAGGGTCGGAAACGGGGCCTTTGCATGGCAAGGTTTGCTCTTGCCATGAAGCTGAGAAAGCCAAACAGGAGCCAAGTTCCCCCTCCATGCCTCTCCCAACAAACCCCATGGCCATAACAGATCTGAGGCTGTTGAGCACTCCTGCGTGGAGCAGCTTGTGCTGGGTGAAAATCAAAGGCAGAGCCTTGTGCAGGGTATGGAGAGACACTTATCTCCTTCCATATGAGTTGTCTCTTGTGTCCAGCTGAGTGATAAGTCAGGCCCTTCCCCTGCTGAGTCTGGAGCTACTTCTTCACCACCTTGATCTTCACTGGGAAAGAGTGGAGTTTGCCTGGGCATTGCTCGGGCTAGAGAGGTTTTGGTGAGTTGGGCATGACTTGCTGGCCCAAGATTCCTTCACTGACACTATGCTGCCTTTCTGAGAATAGCTGGGAGATGTGAGGATGGCAGGAAGAGGTGGGAAGCAGAAATCTGCCATGTGGCTGCAACTCCATAGCAGCCTAGGGGATGAGAAGATACGTTGACAGCTGTAGCCCCATGTCCTTGGACTTACCTTTACAGCCAGCATGGCACAGTCTCTAACTCGAGTCTTTCCCTCACTCTGTACTGTGCAGACCCTCAACTGTGTGAATCCTGAGAATGAGAATGCCCCAGAGATCCCCGTCAAGGTCCTGAACTGTGACACCATCACACAGGTGAAAGAGAAGCTGCTGGATGCTGTTTACAAGGGAGTGCCCTATTCCCAGCGACCCAAAGCTGGAGACATGGACCTAGGTAAGAGAGAAGCCAAACACTTCCCTGTGGGGAGCAAGGATGTGACTAAGAGCAGAAGTGCCAAAAAAACCCTGAGCAAGGCAGCAAAATCCACATCTCGTACAGGAGAGGGGACCTGGCAGGACCAAAGTGTTTGTGCTTGTCCAATCCACATTTTCTTGTGGCACTGACCCCCTACATGAGATTGTGGGTCTTGCTAGTAGAGAGGATGGGGAGAGGATCCTCCTCAGCTCTGCTGTGGTCTGAGTTGCAGACTTCAAGTGGCTGAGGTCCAAGGAGGCCAGCAATTAGTTGAGAGGAGCATTAATAGTCCTGTTTCAAAGCAGCAGCAGGAGAATGAAGAGGAGAGGAGCAAAGAAAATGGTCACTGAAGTCAAATCAACACAATCTTTCCTTGAGTGCCTAGAACCAGCTTTTACCCAACACCCTATTGATAGCCATCAATCCTGGGCTTCAGAAGGTGGTGGAAGGGCTTGTTGATTCCCAGACTGTGCCCCTACCCTCACCTCAGTTTTGTGCTCCAAGCACTCACTAACCAGGAGCCCTTCTCCCTCCCGGGGACAGAGTGGCGGCAGGGCAGGATGGCTCGGATCATACTGCAGGACGAAGATGTCACCACAAAGATTGACAATGACTGGAAGAGGCTGAACACCCTGGCCCACTACCAGGTAAGGCTGTCAGTGGTGGAGAGCATTGAGCACTTTCAAAGCACCAGCTGCTTTAAATATGACCATCTCTTTTCCCTCCTTCGCTTGGGCAGGGCCTGCCCTCAGTTCTCCAGCCCGTGCTGCTCTTGCAGGGGTATGGCCAGCAGGTCTGCAGTCACTTTACTGCCTGGGTCCCATGTTTAGGGTCCTTTTGTTGAAGGAGGCAGTAAGTAGGACATCTCCAGGACTCATAGAAGCTGCTTCCTGCTCTGAACTTACTTTTGCATTTTCATGCCAAGGTTTCTGATGCGTTCCTGTTCTGACCCCTTCACCTGATCTGCCACAGAGATAGATATGTAGGTGTCCCCTGCTGGGGGTGGATATGCCTGGGTGGAGTACAGTGTAGCTTCATCCTTCCTGGGCTGGTTTTTCCTGCCTGTGGGGGTGTTCCTCCTGTGTCTCTGATATCACAGCCTACTCACACCATCTCTGCCTCCAGGTTACAGATGGCTCCTCGGTAGCCCTGGTGCCCAAGCAGAACTCAGCATACAACATCTCCAACTCCTCCACCTTCACCAAGTCCCTCAGCAGATATGGTGAGCGTGCAGGGACGTGCCCTGCTGTGCTGGCAGGGGAGGCAGCATCAGGCTGGGCTTGCAGACCATGGCACAGGGCAGGTTTGTTGTAGCTGTGGCTCATGTGAACAAGGTTCTCCAATCCTCCAGCTCTCCTGCACCATGTTGTTTATTCTGGTGTTGGAGAAGGAGCAGATGCCTGCAGAGTCATCTCTCTTTGCAATGTGTCAGACTCGGGGGAGAAAGACATGTCAGATGGCTCCTGCTGAGGGATCCCCTCCTTTTCATTCCTCTGAAATCTAATTAAAGTAGGCACAGAGACACTTTGCACTTAAATGAGCAGAGTTAAGGACTCCAATGAACATACTGGCAAGTGTACTTCAGCCTTAGTTTGGAAGAGAATAGCGTGATCAGCTCAGATTGGCACAGGAGGCATCTGTGATCCTGGCACCTGCATTTGGAGAGCAGGACAGACCTCTGCAGAAATCCTTCCATGATGGATCTGGCTCCATGATATCAGCCAGGTTAGAGCATAGCCCAGCAGGCTGTGAGGACAGCCCCAGCAGAGCTCCTGGGGCACAATGACTGCAGAGGCTAGATCCCAGAACTCCCATTTCATGGACATGATGTGCCCTGTAGCCGCAGTGCAGGGAAGGGGGCTGGAGGGGCTGGCCGGGAGGTGGAGACAGGCAGGGTGCTAATGTCCCCCCCTGCTTGGTGCTTGCAGAGAGCATGCTGCGGACAGCCAGCAGCCCTGACAGCCTGCGCTCACGGACCCCCATGATCACTCCAGACCTGGAGAGTGGCACCAAGCTCTGGCACTTGGTGAAGAACCACGACCACATGGACCAGCGGGAGGGGGACCGGGGCAGCAAGATGGTCTCCGAAATCTACCTAACCCGCCTCTTGGCCACCAAGGTACGGCCCAGCGGCGCAGAGCTGCCTTCTGGCTTTTCAAATCTGAGGGGGAAGGGTAGGGATTTGGGTTGCCCAGAAGTGGCAACCACTGCTTTTTTATTAGCCTCCTCCTGCAGCACAAATGAAGCTACTCTCTTCATCTCTTTCCTGAGCTGGAGATGATTTTTATGTATGTCAGAACTCTTGGGGAACATCTCTTGAGAGGATTTTCCTATTTGCTTTGTGCACCCTTCAGAGTTTTTACTGTTCCATGAATCCCCAAGCAGCTGCTGGACTGCGAAGTAGAGATGCCTTGGGGCAGGTGTCTCATCTGCTGTAGTGTTTGGGATAAAGCTGCAAAAGTGGGAAGGGGAATTACCTGTGGCATTTGGCACAAGAGCAAGTTCCCCTTCCCAAGACACCCTTGTACAAGCCATGGACCTTCCTAGTACTGAGCAGGTGCTGTGTGTCTAAAGTGACCCTAGAGAGGAGTTGAAGGCTGCACTCAAGGTGCTGCCGCAGGATTCCTTGTGACTTGGCTCCCTGCCTCATGGGACAAGGCTTTTGTTCAGAGGTCTGCTGCATCAAGAGAAGTGTGGCCAGCAGGGTGAGGGAGGTGATTCTCCCCTTCTACGGCACTCTGCTGAGACCCCACCTGGAGTACTGCATCCAGTTCTGGAGCCCCTATTACAAGAGGGATGTGGATGTGCTGCAGCATGTCCAGAAAAGGGACACGGGGAAGATCAGAGGGCTGGAGCAGCTCTGCTGTGAAAACAAACTGAAAGAGTTGGGGCTGTTCAGTCTGGAAAAGAGGAGGCTCCCAGGTGACCTTATTGTGGCTTTCCAGTATCTGAAGGAGGCCTACAAAAAGCCTGGGGAGGGACATTTTAGGCTGTCCGGGAGTGACAGGGGAGAATGGAGCAAGGCTGGAGGTGGGGAGATTCAGACTGGACATGAGGAGGAAGTTGTTCAGCATGAGATTGGTGAGAGCCTGGAATGGTTTGCCCAGGGAGGTGTTTGAGGCTCCATGGCTGGAGGTGTTTAAGGCCAGGCTGGCTGAGGCTGTGGGCTGCCTGATCTAGGGTAGAGTGTCCCTGGCCATGGCAGGGGGGTTGGACCTAGATGATCCTTGTGGTCCCTTCCAACCTTGACTAATTCTATGATTCTGTTCTATAGTAATCTGTCATCAGGTCGTGGATTCCTTAGTGGGAGTCAAAAAGACAGTGGTGTGACATACATGCACTTATTTTTCTGTGCAATGTTTTTATTTATGTGCTTTTAATGTGCCAGTTTGTGCAGTGAAGCAAATGCCTCATCACAGCAGGGCCTGTTTCCCAGTGTAAACCACTGAGAACCAGTGGAGTTATACAGGCTGTGCTTCTCTTCAAGGTGGTAGGGATACAGTTGGAATTGGTTTAAAGGACAGCTTTCAGCACAGAGCTCATCTCTGGGCATTGCTGAGCCACCCCCCCGCTCTCTCCTCCTCAGGGCACCCTGCAGAAGTTTGTGGATGACCTGTTTGAGACCATCTTCAGCACAGCACATCGTGGGAGCGCACTGCCCCTCGCCATCAAATACATGTTTGATTTCCTGGATGAACAAGCTGATAAGCATCAGATCAATGACTATGATGTCAGGCACACCTGGAAGAGTAACTGGTAATGGCGCAGGGCAGCGGGGGAAGGGGGTGGCTAATGATACCGCAGCAAACAATACTTCCTGCCTCTCCCCCAGGGAGCAAAAATATGCCGCCCCTGGAAATGATTCAGGACAAGAGAGGGCCATATCTCTGTATTTGGGGTGAGGGTAAATCCCTTACATGCCTCCGTGCAGCAGAAAAATCCCAGGAATGCAGTTCTCCCTCAGCCCTTCCATCCCCAAATCCCAGGCACCACGCTCCCCCTGATGGCTGAAGGCTGAGGACCTCAGTGTCTCTGCTCCCACCTTATCTTGGGCAAATGTTGCTTGGGATTCTCCATCTTCAGGGCTCCTTCAGAGATGCCAGCACCAATTCTTATCTCCACTGTCCTAAAGGTGTTTCTGTGCTCCCTGCTGTCACTCAGCCAAGCATGCCCTGACAAAGTGGGTGTGAAGCTGTGTGTGCATCCTCCCTAAGCTTGCCTGCAGAGCCAGCCCGTGGCTCTGCTAATCGCTTTTGAAAAGCAGGGTGGAGCAGCTGATGAGACCTTCGTAAGTGCCATGTTGGGGCCAGGGCTGGAGCAGGCTTTGACTCCTGCTCCTCAGCCTCCCTACGGCATTTTTCTTTTCTGCTGCCTCACTGATTTCATCTCTCTGATCTTGCCGTTACTGGTACGTACATTCCCGTGTCTGGCATTTGTTAAATGGCAGCCAAATTGCTTTTGTGTAGTTCAGTAACTGTTGGCAATTAGCAGGGCAGACAAGGAAACATTTTTAAATGGAGATGTGAGAGTGCAGAAGCGCTTGGAACTGATTTATAACTCAGCTTTCTATATTAAAAGAAGGAGTGAGAAGCAAAGGAGGGGAAAAAAGGCCTCACTCCGCAGGGGCTGGGCATGCAGGCTCCTGCATGCTAATGCCTGTGCTTATCTCTGGGCACTAATTTGATGCGTGGAGCTAATTTCTTGAGGCTGTTCCCTTCACAAATGAAATATGTACATGCACCCAGTACCCTCATTAGGGAAGTCCTGGGGAACGACGTGTGTTTTGTCTAGGATAAGAAGCATTCCCTGGGAGTTGGTGCTGAGGAATGACAGAGTAGAGAAGCTTTTTGATGGGGGGGGGGAGGTCCTTGGATGCTCCTGGGAGAAATGAGGGGCAGCAGGACTAGGAAGTGGAGCCATGAAAGGTAGTGCATGTGTGTCAGCATGTAGGAAACATCCAGTAAGTGGCAGGCCAGGAGACTTGCTGCTTCTACAGCTGAGAGCTTTATTTTCAACTTCTCAGGCTGCCTAAATTCTCCTCTGGTGTTAAATGTGCTAATGAGTTGCCAGGGGAGTCCAGCGAGCTCTCTCCTCCAACACGGGAGATGGGTGACATGACACACAAGACCTTTGAAGAAGTTGTTGATGTGAGGGAAGGGGACTGTGCCTGGTTTGACCCATAGTCTCAGCAACAGCTCTTCAGCATGAGTGGACTGGCACCACCCTGGTTTATCTTTGGAGGGGCTGGCAGTGCTGAAGAATTTCTCCACGAGTTGTGGCCATGTAGGGGGAGGAAGAGAGGAACAGTTGTTTACTCCAGGATGTTTGCATCCCTGGGGTGCTGGGAAAAGCAGCTTGCCCAATTCTAGGTGAAGGGGAGCTCCTCTTCCACAACAGGAGGTACATGTGTGTGGTAGCTGCCCTGTGATCCAGGTTCTGACTTCTGTTTTCTTCATCCCTCAGTCTACCTCTACGTTTTTGGGTGAATGTGATTAAGAACCCCCAGTTTGTGTTTGACATTCACAAGAACAGTATTACTGATGCCTGCCTATCTGTGGTGGCTCAGACATTCATGGACTCCTGCTCAACTTCTGAGCACAAGCTAGGAAAAGACTCTCCCTCCAACAAACTACTGTACGCCAAGGACATCCCCAACTACAAGAGCTGGGTAGAAAGGTGAGTGGATTTGGCAATAGCTCCTTGCTTCACCAGGAGGGCTTACGGTGGATGTGTGTGGCTGTGGGGGACTTGGGTTGCTGGGAGGACTCTTTGGCAACTGTCTGAAGAAGAATTGTGCTGATGTTTGTGGAAGGTGGTCCACTCATTTGGGAAACAATGCTTTCTTGTGATTGTCCTCTCAAATGAATTTACAGCGACTGCTTGGCAAAGCTGTTTATGATTTGGTTAAGGGGTGCTAAAGGCAACATTCACTATTAGGTTGCCTGATGCTTCCTGTTGTAAAAGCTTGGTCTTTGCTAGGGAATTGCTAACTCCTCCCTTGATTGCTTTTGAAGAGCAGCGAGAAGTCAGCCTATAGAAGTGCCTTTTTTGCACCACCATAACACATGCAGGTTTTGCTGGAGTGGTTGAGCACTACCATTTCACACCTCTCGTTCTTCAGTACCTCTTTCCTGGGACCCTGATGAGAGCACATGCTCTGAGGCAGTGCTTGGGCTTCTGTCACAGTGTTGAGGAGCAGATCTCCTGACTCCTTCCAACACCTTCCACCTTCACTGCTAGCTGATCAGAGACGTCTTTCCGTCCTGCTGAAATAATGCAGTGTTAAAAGTTCAGGGTTTGAATACCGCTGATTGCAAATTGATGTGCTCAGGCACAATGCTGTGTTTAGCTTTATCCTTTTGGGAGAGAAACCTAGGAGGTGTCCTCCAAAGCCCTCCAAAGAGAGCTGCTGTTAAAATGTTACTGTCTTGTGAAGTGGGACTTGATCAAGCTTTAGAAATGGCAAGACTTCAGGTTGCTTATGCAACTTTCCCCTTGTGCTGATCTGCTGGGCTATAGATCATGCTCTTATTTTTGTCACTGAGGACTCTTCCCTTTTTCCACATCTAGACCAGGTACAGAATGAACCAAATGAAAGATGTCCAGGCAACAGTAAGCATCATATTCTCTAGTTTGCAGGGATGGGACTTGGTAGCCTAAATCATCTTTCGGATGCTTGCTTGTAGAGTTATTTGTTGCACTGTTGGCATTCCTGGTGCTTTGCAGGCGGGTACAAAGATAAGTGTCTTCCCTTGAGGAAGATAGGGCTTGGATCAGAAGAAGAGATGCCCCTGAAATATGAGAGCTTGCATGAGAGATGAGCTGCATTGGAATAGGAGAAAGTTCTTTGTGGGAGGCTGGAGGGAGCTTTGGAGTGGGGTCCCGTAGGAACATGACAGCCTTCATAGAGTGGTTTCTCTGACCTTGCCATCTCTGTGACAAAGACACTCAACTCTCTGTGTGCCTAGAGTGAAGAAAAAAAAAAGAAAAGCCATTCCACAGTTAAACATTGGTCTAGACATGCTGTGTCCCTATGGAGGAGGTGGAAGATCTCATCCGTGACAGATGTTCCTGCCATTGCTTGCCACTGCTATGGTCCCAGAGGCAGCCAGGCAGCGGGCAAAGCTGCCCTGTGCAGGGTGTGCCTGCATCTCCTACTGTTCCTCTGCAGTGGGGACTTAGAGTGCAATCAGCATTTGTGGCTTTTGGCACCAGTTATTGTCACAAAGCTTTGCAAAGGCAGGGTGGGAGCGGTGCGAGGGCAGCTGAGTGGGACTGCTAGTCACAACAGCAGGTCTGTCTGCCACTGTGACTCAGCCACCAGCTGAAAAAGGGACATCCTGCAACGGGAGGCAGGAATAGTATGGTAAAAGGCTTGGGAGGTAGGGAGCCTGGGGAAACCCAAGAGGACTGCTGCTGTTTTTGTGGCTAAAGTAGGTTCCTCTGGAAACAGTAAGTGTGACTGGAATCTTAATCTGTGTGAGCCATGCACACTTGTATGGAAAAGTGGTGGTTTCCTTCCACCCTTTGTGTCATGCTGCATGTTAGCTGGGCATCTTCTTCTGGCAGCCACGAAAGCTCTCCTCTTCAGCAGGTCTCCCTTGTATGTTCACCTTCCACAAGTCCCTCCCCACAAGGGCCTTCACCTGTGAGGTTAAAGGGTTAGCAGGACAACGCCTGTGGGTTTTCTTGGCTGGCCAAAGCTGACTGGACTGAGAAAGTCAGGCATATTGTCCCTGGTGTTCCTCAGCACAGGTAGAAGTTATGTCAGCTTTACGTAACTGGGGGGTGATTCCTCAAGCACCACAGCAAATCTCTTCATACCTGGTTTAGTCAGAAGTTCTCACCTCAAACTGCTGCTCTCTTAGCAGTATCCAGGAAATCTCTCACATCATTTTCTGGGTGTGAATGAACCTCCTTGTGAAAACTGCCCAAGTATTTTATCGCTAGCTGAGTTCAGCACTGTGGGATGGAGTGGATCTTCATATTCATCTCCTCAAGTGGTCTTGCTGCCATCTGCTCCCATCCAAGTGCTTCAGCTATGCTCCATCTCAGCTTTCAGCTGATGATGCTAATGATGCTAATCACTGTACCAGAAATTTCACTGAGTGAAGAGTCATGAGGAGTAAAGGAAACCTGGGAGACACTGGCACTCTGTTGTAGGTAGGGTATCCATTTTAATAGAGGCCTGTGGACACAAGCCTGGTTCTTAGAAGGATGCCAGCTGACAGTCAGCTGGTGCAGCTGCTTACTGTAACCCTGCTGCTGCAATGAGATGCTGCGGCTTTGATCTCTCTCAGTTCTGATGAATATCCTATTGGATGTTCTGTGTTTCCACTGTGGTTCTGGACTGGATAAGCTGTGTCTGGATTTTCCTGTGTTTGCTGAGTTTACAGTGAGGTCATCTATGGGATAGGACTGCAAACTGTGGCGTCATAGACTGTTTTGAGTCGGAAGGGACCTTTAAATGTCATCCAGTCCAACTGCCCTGCAGTGAGTAGGGGCATCTTCAACTAGGTCTGGTTGCTCAAAGCCCTACCCAACCTGACTATGAATGTTTCCAGGGGTGAGGTATCTGCCATCTCTCTGGGCAACCTCTTCCAGAGTTTTGACATCTTCAGTATCTTAAGGTGTCCTAGGAAATGTAAGATAGTATCTCGTTGGTAGAGAGAAGCACAAAGAAGCCAGGAAAGCACAAGGTCATTTGACCCAGGCATGCCCTAAGACATCAACTACTTCCCCTGCTGCTTAGATTCTCTGAATTCACAGACACTGTTTGTACAATCTCTGTTTTCACTGAAAATGAGAGCTCCTTATAGCTCTTTGGTGAGCAGTAACTTCTGAGCATGGCCAGCAGCACACATAGGCTGAGTTGAATGCCTGTTGCTGAGGCAGACATAACCATATGGGTGTGTATCATTGCAAAGGCTGGATGTGAACTTGTGTTCATGCACCAAGCTCTTAGTTGAATGCCAGGTGGCTTTAGTCACATAGTGACCATAGGAAAATGGTGGCAAAGCCTTATGTATTACTAGAGCCATGGAGGATTCTGCTGGATGTGGTCTGGTGGCAAAATATGGCAATAAAATGGGAAAGAGTAGAAATGTGTGATTTAGGAGAGGGTGGGAGATCACTCAGAGCAGCAGCTTCTGGCTTCCCAGCATGGAGAACAGGGCTGGGCTTGGCTGAGCTTGCCACTGCTTCATTCAGAGTGTGATGCCAGCAGTGCTGACCACCCCATGAACTGCTCAGAAGACCTTTTGATGAGCAGCAGCTCTATAAAGGGTGAGCACAGTGTGTCACTGCTGGGAGGCAAGATGATCTGTCCCCTGACCTGCTCTTCTGTTCTCCGTTGCAGATATTATGCAGATATAGCTAAAATGCCAGCGATCAGTGACCAGGACATGAGCGCGTACCTGGCGGAGCAGTCGCGGTTACACCTCAGCCAGTTCAACAGTATGAGTGCGCTGCATGAGATCTACTCTTACATTACCAAGTACAAGGATGAGGTAAGGTGCAGCGATGGGAAGTCAGGCCTGGGCTGCCAGTCATTTCCCTTTGTCTGTGTGTCTGCAGTCTCCTGCTTCTTCCTGTAGGAAGCCACTCTTTGAAATGTGGGAGAGCAGCATAGTCCATGTCTGTGCTTGGGGCTGGTAGGGAAGGAAAGGTCTGTGAAAAGTGGAGCCAGGTGCTGGTGTAGGCAGTGCTTCATTCCTCATATTTTCTGCAGTGAGTAATGTGGGTGGCATCTGTTTTTCTATGCATTTGACACAGGAGACCTGTGAGGCCATAGATTTCATGGTATTGTTTCAGTGTGCCTCTCCTATCCGCTGCCATCGATCCTGTGCTACAGCAGTACCAACACCGTGTGATTACCCAGGCGCTGTCCTGCTGTGCTCCCTGGGAATGCTGGAGGTCATGGCTTCTTCAGTGCTTGCTTGGTGAACATCAGCAAGAATGGTTCAAACCCCCTCTCTTTTAATTTATACAAATGAACTTCCTAAAGCACTGCTCAAATCTGCACCCCACATCTTTTTATTAAAGCAATAAAATACAGAAGTACAATAAAATACAGATCTATACATACAGCGTGATAGGATAGGTTTTATTGTCCCAATAAAGGGAACTGACAGTTGTGAACAGTGCCTTATTTAGGTGACAATGTGCCAGAACATCTTCTTGTTCAGAGAGGGCTGGCAGAGGAAACAGGGTCCTTGTCATACCCTCCAGCAATCCTGAGAGGAATCTCCCAGTGCCTCTTTCAGGTGTGAATTTAGCAAGTTCATGGGCAGGTCAGAGCAGAGCTGGCCCCTGGATCTAGTCAGCACAGGGACCATGGCATCCAGAATCCTTGTGGAGCCTGGTGTTTTGCAGGAGTGAGGAGAAGGAAAGCCTGGCGTGCTTACAGGAGCGGGAGGAAACCCTGGTGCTTGGGAAGGTGCTGTGTGGTAGCCATGATGCAGCTGGTGGTCATGTAGCGATGACTGCACTGATGGGATCTCCGTGCCAGGTCCTGAACAACTTTTGATGGCGCATCCAGGAGGCCCTCATAGCTCTGTGCAATGAGTTGGCCACAAAGGGCTTTTGTGGTTTTACAGTTTGTACAACTCTCTCTGTGTCTACCATGGAAGTGGGAAAAGGGCAGTCTGGAGGATGTAGATCTGATGTGGGACATCCGTCGTCCCTCAATCATCCCCCCTATACTGGGCAAGAGGAAGGAGGCTACCATGTAGCATTAATGAGCTGCTCTTTAGGGGCACCAGTCCTCTTGTAACAGCAGTCTGACATCTGTTGAGTGCCTTGCCATCGCCTGCTCTTCGAGCAGCACAAGTGTGTTCACAGCTCTCAGGAACTTCTTTTATTATTTGTAATGGGATTAATAAATCGCAGCTGTTCCCTTTGTTTGTTTTCATTCATTAAGCACAATTATATGCAGCCCGATTGCACCCTCTTTGATGCAGAATGGGAGAGAATAATTTTTCCTGTTGTTCAGTGCAATAATATGCTGTCATTGGTTGTGGATGAAAATCATAATTAATTTTCATTTGAGTACTTGCATCTTAGTAATCAGTGGTCCTGGCTCCTTACAGCAGGTGACAAACCTGCGTCTCCACACTCGGCACCGGTTCCCTTTGCCTGCCTTGTTTCTGACGGAAAAGAGAACCAACTAAATGCAGGGGCAGGTTGTGAATCAGAATCCCAGGATACAAGGCTCTCTTACCAGGAGAGATGGAGGCAGCAGGTGGGCAGAGGAGGCTCCTCTTCCACTTCTTGGATCAGTTCTTACTTGGTTTCAGCTCAGCCACCTTTCAGGCATGTGGGGTTGTGATTTCTGTGTGAGTGCTGTTATTTTATGCTGCGTGTAACGTGGCAGCCAGGAGATGGATGATGGGGGAGTGTCCCCAGTAGCAGGTTTGTGGCAGAATCCATCAGCTCTCTTGCAAGTCCAGCTGCAGCCTAGGATCATTGCTGCCAGGGGAGGTAAATCAGCTCTTGCTGGTGAATTTTCCCATCCTCGGGAGCTGACGCCTGTGATGAGATGCAGTTTTCCTTTGGGAAGAGATTCTCCATCAGGCATCTCTTAACTGCCCAAGTAGAGAAGGACCATCCTGGTCCTGCCCCTAAAAGCTTGGTGAAGAGCCAGAGCATGGTGCTGGCTGGAGGCTGCTGCATGGCAGTGTGGGGTTTGCTGCACAGCACGCCCTGTGCGCTGCTCCACAACCCGCCAGCACTGCAGCAGCTCTTAATCAAAGGGAGCTGATTACCCATTAAGAAGTTACCTGTAGGGCTCCTGATGGACTTTGCCTGCCTCCTAGTAAGTCTATTAATTATACAACAGTTTGTTTCCAATTATGCAGCCAATGAAATGGTTAATCAAGTCCCCTTTGACGGATGCCTTGATATTTAATTGCAAAAAATTTGCTCTCTCAACTAGCTCACCCGAGGAGATGAGATTTCTGTCAGGTTTGGTTTTTTAAATCAGCTTTTCTGCTCTGGTGGCACAGTGTTGGTGAGACGAGACTTCTGGCTGCTGGGAGGGCAACTGCCCCTTCATTACTTCCTTCTTCCTACTCTGAGCCTCTTCCTCCGTCCTCCTGCTCCATCGAACCTGGCATGGCTGCACCCAGCCCAGAGTAGGGGACTGTCCCTTCACCCTGCTATCTGTTGTCATGGCTAGGACCTTGTTTAGAGAAAGGGGATTTCAAGGGGGAAAGTCATCCTTGGATGTCATCCCCTCCTTCAGAGAGGGAATTTTTAAGCTATCAGGGAGTGACAGGACTAGGGGGAGTGAAGCAAAGCTGGAGGTGGGGCGATTCAGACTGGACATGAGGAGGAAGTTGTTGAGCATGAGAGCGGTGAGAGCCTGGAATGGTTTGCCCAGGGAGGTGGTTTAGGCCCCATGCCTGGGGTTGCTTAAGGCCAGGCTGGCTGAGGCTGTGGGCAGCCTGATCTAGGGTAGGGTGTCCCCACCCGTGGCAGGGAGGTTGGAACTAGATGATCCTTGTGGTCCCTTCCAACCCTGACTGATTCTATGATTCTATATCTGTGGGTGTACCCCTCACACAAGACTGAGGGCTGCCAGCAAGGCAGGCTTTGCCAGTGTTTCCATTTGGTTTCCTCCTCTATCACCCCAATGTCCCCCATTTGTCCACCTTGGGTTGAGATGAGCAGGGTTTTATCACTGGTGGCAGCTGAAGCCTTGTAGATTTGGTCTTTTTGTGCTCATGGAAGGAGGTCATGACTGGATCATGGTGGCTGAAATGGAGCTCCTGCCTTCTGCCTTCCTAAGGATGCTGTAGGTTTGTTGGAGTCATGGATGTGGTGGGCAGATACCGTCTTGGCTTTGGGGTTGCACTTCATGTGACAGTGGATGTTCACATCTCCATGCGCTGATGTCGTTGGCAACAGGCAGCAAGGAGTCACTTTGGCCTTATTGTGGATCTCCTCACCTTCCTTTCTACCTTCCTTTCTCGTCTTTCTCTCCCCCAGATTTTAGCTGCACTGGAGAAGGATGAGCAGGCCCGGAGGCAGCGGCTGAGGAGTAAGCTGGAGCAGGCGATCGACACAATGGCCTTAAGCAGCTGAGAAGGCGGCAGCGCGGTGCCAGCATCCCGGGCAGCGGAGGCAGCAGGAGGGAGGGAGGGCCGGCGGCAGCCGCGGGCAGGAGCAGACTTTGGGGCTGGCCGGACCCGCAGGAGCCGCCGCGCCTCCGCACGCTCCCCGAGAACGAACAACGCTTCAGCGGAGAGAACCCCAAATCCCGACGACAGCAGCGACATCGATGTGACCCCTGACCACACGCAGCCCCCAGGCCAACCAGGATGCAGCAGGGACCTTGCAGAGAGGCGAAGCCGGGCGGAGTAGAGGGGATCGCCTGCCCCATGGGACCCGCTGGGCAAACCTCACCCGGGCAAAGCCCTTGAGCCCACAAGGAAGGAGGATCGGGGACAGGGCGGGGTGCTTTCTGGGACGGCGTTTGGATGTTGTTGTTACTTTGGTGGAGGGAGGGTGGGTGGGCTTCTATTTTTACTGTACTTGACTTGCTCTCCCCTCCTTCCCTGCAGCTATCTGCCCCTTCTCCTTCTCCTCCTCTCTTTTTCTGTCTCTAACCCCCCTTTTCTCTCTCTCTGGCCTTCCGCCACTAGTGTTAACTGCTATATTTGCACAATTTACATGAAAGAAACAACATTTTTAATTTAAGGAAAAAAAAAAGGTAACAAAAAAAAAAGGAAGGGGAAAAGAAAGAAGATTCTAAATCTTTGCAACAAACTAACAAAAACTGGTTAAAAAAAAAAAAAGAATAAGCTAAAGGACTGATGCTGGGGAGATTTTTGGGGGTGGGAGCAGTAGGGGTAGGCAGGAAAGGGAGAAATCCCTGAGCTTTGATATTTCTACAGTATGTCCTGTGCCATGTTTTATTTGAATGTTGTTTAGTGCAGAAAAAAACAGAAAAAACAAACAAAAAAAAAAGGTGGGAATTTTGTTAGCTGGATAGGTGCTCTTATTTAAATGCTGCTGGAGTGGGTCTAGAGGTCAGGGGTTGAGAGGAAGGGAGATTCCCAAGGCTGGTTTTTCTTTTCCTGGGGGGTTCGGTGAGGGATGGTCAGTGTTTTGTTGAGCTCGTCCTTGTTTTCCTGATCTGGTGGCCACAGGGAGGTCTGGGCAGTGCTGTCTGCTCCTGCCTGTCCCAGGACAGTGTGGGGTAAGAGATGGTTTTGAAAGCACATGAGTTTGGGGGCTGTTGTGGGGAGCCAGCCTGGGGTCTTTTTGATGGATCCCCTGACACTGGAGCAGCCTGAATGAAGCCTCTTTATTATTTCCACACCCCTGTCCCGTCGTCTTTTTGTGCTGATGCAGGGGAAGGGACCAGATCCTCTGGGAAAAGGAATGCAGCTCCTCCACATCTCCTGGCCAGGATCCCACAGCAAGCCTTGCTAGGTGACCAGCCCATGGAGGCATCAGGATGTTCAGCTGCCACAGGACTGTTGCCTGCTCCCTCCACCCAGGAAGCCCAAACATGTGCTGGACTTTTTGCCCCAGATTGGCCTTTCTTTCTCTGTCTTTTCCTTCTTTCTTTCCCTTTCTCTCCTTGCTGTCACCCCATCTCCTCTCCACCACCTCTGCCCTGCTTGGGGATTTGCTGGAAACCTGAGGTCTCTCCCTCAGCTGCCCTCTTCAAAAAATGTCAGATCCTTGTGGGTTTGTGCTTCCCAGAGATGAAAAGGTTCCGAATGCTGCCCCAAATGGCAGCTGGTGACCGAAATCTTCCCTCCCTAAAAAAAAACCCTGAGCAAACCCCTTTCCTTCTTTCCTTTTCCATACCCAGAGCTCCCACCGCTGCCCAGGCCATGGCAGACAGGGCAAGACTCTGCCAGCAGCAGGTGGCTATCGAAATCCAAGCGGAAAGAAGCCCAACTGGTCCCTTAAATTGCAAATTAAGGGTGGGGGGAGAAATAATGAAGTTTTTAATTAAAAAAAAAAAGAAAAGAAAAGAAAAAAAAAAAGAATAAAAGTGTGTATATATATATATGTGGTTACAATCTAATTCTCGTGCCCCAGTGGGGTGCTGTATAGTTGACTGAAGGAGAATTGAACCGCTCTAAATGCGAGATGAATTTACACAGCCAGTTAAAACAAAACAAACGACTACTACAACAAAAAAAGAACCAACCCAACCAACCAACCAACCAAAGGATACCAAATGGTCTGGAAGAGCGTTTCCAAACCTTTCTCACCACGGCAGAACAATCTGTTTGAAGCCTTCCCATCTCTCATTGCGTTGTAATTTTGGTTTGGTTTTGTTTTGTTTTAATGAGGAGGGAAAGAAGAAGATGCCGGTTTACACACACACACAAACACACACAAAAACAATCCCAACCCAACCAAACAACCAAAACACCACCAACAAAAACACAACAGGGAAAAAGAAACCACCACCAAAACAACAACAACCCTGCAACCACAACAGCAAAACTATGAAACAACAACAAAAAAAGAGAGAAGTAATAATTGTTTCCCAGACCTGTGAACCCTGAGCTGTCGCTGGATTTCTGAGAGCTGTGGGCTGTTGCATGACTGTGCTAGATTTTAGTCTGAGTTGATCTTTTTAATGAAACAGAAGAAGAAGAAGAAGAAAAAAAAGCATAAAACAAAACAAACAAAAAAAAAACCCCACAAAAACCCAACCCTGCAAGTGTTGAATATTAGAGGTTTGTTTAGACCTGTTATCTATTTTAAAATTTTGATTCTTTCTTTTATTTTATGTGATTTAAAATTAATTTGTCACTTTCTGGTCCAAATGAAAAAACCAAACAGACAAACAAAACAAAAAGGCAAAAAAAAAATGACAAAAAAGCAAAAAGAAAGACTCCAGAAGTTCAGATTTCAAATGTGAAAGATGAAGGAGAGCCTTAAAGGACAGCTGTGTGCCTACTCATGCCGTGGCTGCTGCTGGCTGCCAGCATCTGCCTGGGTGCTCTGGTGGGACAAGATCCTCCTGAGGGGTCCCTTGGGGACTCGTTTGCGGAACTCGCTGCTGCTGTGCTGGGGTGGAGGGGTGCCCACAGCTTCCTTTGGTGGAAGGTTGGCTCAGAGCTTTGTCCTTGTGGGGCTGCTGGCTGGGTGGTGTTGGTGGAAGTCCTGGAAATCGCCTGAAGGATGGTGACCATGTGTGGGTGGTCACTGCAACCTGGTGGAAGGGGAGTCTCCATCCAAAAGTGCAGTGCGTCCTGCTTGTTTCAGTGGTAAGAGTGTCTTGGGAGCTTTGGTTGTTGAGGGAGCCAAGTGCATAGTTTGTGTCATGATTGAGAGTGGACAGTGAGACCCTCCCTGGTGCCAGTTGGAGAACATGGAGGTGTGTTTCTAAGAGTATCCCACTGAAAATGTTCTTGTTGGCAGAAGAGGACTGGCAGTACTGTTAGAGCAGGAGGTTTGTTAGCCTGCTGCTTTGCTGGCAGCGATTCTGTGGGTGCTGCTTTTGCTGGGCTAGAGGGATAGGTGAATTTCTTGGCCATGGTGGTCCTGAACTGGACTGGGTGGCAGGGAGGTTTCTAGGGGTGTTGTACCAGGCGGGCTGGAAGTGCCATGGCATGACTGTGCTCTCTGGGCTGGCTTCCCTCACTGAGTCCCCCCCTTGCCCCGTGCAATGCTGAGAGCTTGAGGTGTGGTCTCATGGATGGTTTCTTGGTGGCTTTCTCCTGGGGAGGTTTGGAGTGCCCAATGTGCTCCACCAAAGGATCCTGCCGGCACTTCCTCACCTCTCCAGGATCTCCTTGCTGCCTCTAATGGGGGAGGTGGTGGTCAGTGAGGTGGGCATTGCAAAGCTGGCTGCAGCTCTGATGCTTCTTGGTGCTACCTTTGCCTTTTGTGTGATGCCCAGCGTCCTTAATCGTGCCAGGCAGCCTGTCCTTCCTCCTTTACCCCAGTCTGGCAGCAGCAGAGCCAAGCTGACTGCATTTAACCCTGCCTAGGAACAGAGAAAGGCAGGGAGTGGCTGGGAAGCATTTGCAGGTCTCCTTTTACCTGTGCCCCAAGATGGGGTGAGACAGAGAATCATTCCCCTGCCCTGAGCCTGCATTTTGGGGAGCCCCTGCCCTGCCCCTACCATTGGAGGCAGATGACCCTGCGGGCTGATCCCCAACCGCTGCAGCAAGCGGGTTCCTCCCTGACTCCCTCTGCTTACGTTATCTGTTCAGTTTGGGGGTTAATAAAAATTGCAATCCAGCCTGGAAGTGGCCCCCATGCCTGGCCCTGGTGTCCCCTTCCAGCAGGAGCCCTGTGCCAGCCCTGGGGACAGGGAGCAAAGGGAAGGGTGGTGGGACCCGCTTGGGCTCACCCGCTCCCAACCAAAGCGCACAACGAGCTGTCCTTTAAGAAAGCAGAGGGGACCTAGAGTGGACCTGGCGAGAGACAGAGAGTTTGAATAGTTAAAAAAAATAATTAAATGGGGGGGAGGGGGGGAAATAATCCAGAGTCCTGATTACCTTTCTGTGATTGTTTCAGACTTGAAGCAACAGGCCAGCGTGGCTGGTTGAACACCTTTTGATCGTGTAAATATCCTGCTATTTCCTATTTTAATGTTCTTCAGATTTAGTACTTGTAAATAAACACAAGCATCAAGGAGAGATTAAACATTTTTGCTAAAGCTGCTGGCTCACCTGTGTTCTTGGGGCTGACGCAGGTGGGAGGAGCAGGTGGGTTTGGGGTAGGGCCAGCCAGGGAACGGTCATCAAATCTGTGGCCCTGCCAGGGTGGGCATGATGTAGGATGGGATAGCGCTGTTTAGGATGCTGGGTACACATCTGGTGATGGTGTCCCTCAGCTGTGGTTGTTTATACCCCCTAAGTAGCCCCGAGAGCCGTGCCAGGTGGTCGTGGTTGGATTTGGGTGGCTGATACATGTGGGGCAGGAGGTAGCTTACATTGGTTTTAAACAATTTGATCCCACTCGTGCACAGAGCTGCTGATGGGATGCAGAGGAACTGAGTTCATTATGCTGCAAGAGGAAATAATACCTGGCCAGCTGCACTACTGCTCAGCAGGGTCAAAAGGAGCTGACTAGCCTTGAGACAGCTTCACTTCTTCCTCTTGGCCAAGCCTGGTTCTTCCTCTCATGGCTACACGATTGGGGTCAGCACAAGTGCTTGGGGATGGTGGCGAAGAGGTACACAGTAGCGTGGTGGTGCTGCAGTTGTGCCTGTTCAGGCTTTGCACACTGCAGGGCATCCTCTTTTCCAACTCTGGTCCTTGTCTTTAAGCTGTGCAAAGTCACTGTGTCACCTTGTAACTCTGGGCACCTCCAAAACTCTGTTACAGGATGTACAGGATCCCAAAACAAAGCCCTGGGAGAGGAAGCCCATGCCAGCAGCTGGCCACCATGGCACCCCCTTCATGGCGGTGGCCTTCCCCAGCAATGCTGGGTGGCCACAGCACACATGAGAGGACATTTCCAGGCAGAGGTGAGTTTGGGAGGGGTGCATTGTCAGGGTGTGGGGTTGGGGCTCTGTGGAGTGCATGTTCCCAAACCACACAGATTTAAGATGTTTTTTTGTTTTCTTTCCTTGATGTTTTCCCTTCCTGGGGCTGGAGTCCTGTGGGTTTGGGCTGGCAGGGCTGGTTGTGTACTGTGGAGCCTAAATCCACGTTTTTCTCTGCTTTCAGTACATGTATGAACTGGATGGCTTTTTCTGTTGTCTCCTACAGATTTTGCACTCTCCAGCGAGAAGAGCAGCAGCAGCAAGTACTACACATCCCCCATTTTGGCCACAGTGCCATTAGAACAAAGGATGATTTGCTCCCTTCTTTTTTAGCTTTTTTAAAAAGCACGGCGAGGTTTCCTACCAACCCTTGAAGTGTTTAGGAAAATCACATTAGACAGAATTTGCTGAGGTTATCAGAAGGCTTTAGCTGAGCACAAGGCGAAAAAACATCCTCATCTTCCCCAGTCTGGTGGCTGTAACTATCCTGGTGGCCATATGGGAGCTGGTGGCTGCTGATCATCAGGCAGGTGAGTGCCATGTTAGGCACTGTATTGAAATAGCACCTTCCAAACCTTCTCAGTCAGACATGCAGTGGGGTGTTCATTGCTTTTGGGGCCTTTTCAAGGTGTAAGGGTGAGAGTCTTTTCCCAGAGTCAAGTTGTCTTTTTGTGCTGGCCTGTCCTTGCTGGATGTGTTGGAGGGGACTCCATAGTCCAGCCTGCAGCAGCCCCTTGCCATGGCAAGAAGATAAACTGACTCCTTACGTACCCACGAGGACTCACTTTCCTAGGGCTGTTGGGTTCCCTGCTCTGCCTGGGGAAAGCAGCCACGGATCCTTTGTTGGGTTCCCTGCTCTCCATGGGCAAAACAGCCGTGGAGCCATTCCTACCTGGTATTGAAATGTCTTGCTGGGGTACATCCTGACCATAATAGGGGATGGGGAGGGGAAAGGATGACCTTGACACCCATCTAGGACACGAACTTGTCCCTATAAACCCCTTTTCTTGTACTTTGCTTTGCTCTGAGCCCTTTGCAGGCAGGATTTTTTGTTGTTGCTATCACTGTTTTTCAAGTTCTTCTCAGTATTTTCATTCCTGTTTTAGTAGGGAGCAAAAGCTGAAAAAGCTTCCTAGGTGGCCAAATAAATATCTAGAGTTTCAGGATTGCCAGGATGTTCTTCAATACAAATGGCACCGGTATTCCCAAGGAGCAAGAGCTCCTGGCATGCAGCCAGGGCCTCCAATGACAGCTACAAATGTCTTTGTTTGCCTCCTCTGTTCTAGTGCAGAGCTAAGCAGAAAAAGATTATCAGGGCCTGCAAAGGATTGTGTAATCCACAAATGCACTTCATTTGATTAAATGATAAAATGTGAACCTTGCAGCAACAGCACAACTCCGCTGCCGCCTGAGATGGAGGTAATCCAGCAGAGCTGCAGCGCGCCTGGAGCTGGCTGGGGTGCGGAGTGCCGGCAGCCTGCTTCCTCCGGCAGTGTGCCTGCCTCTGCCAGCTGGCCCTGGGCTCTGGAGGCTCCTGTGCTGTCATCCCACCCAAAGCTGGGCTTCAGGTGAGTGCCACATCCCATGGAGGGTCTGAAGGTCTTGTTCAGGGCTATAGCACAATCCCTGTACCGTTACCATGATCTCCCACATTCCCTGTGCACCTTCTTATCTTCTCCACCTCCATGGAGTTGCTCTCTCCTGCCTTCAGGTCTCTCTCTGTAATCCTCCTTTTGTTTCTCTTGCAGGTGCAGCAAGGGCCAGGACACACACATGGCAGTGTTGGCCTTGCAGAATGTGCAGTGTGCTCAGTCCTGGCGTTCCCTCAGGGTAAGGTGGGTGTAGGAGATGGAGACTCATGGTCTGCAGCACAGCAGCATGCCAGGCTCAGATCCCCGCGCACACAGTCATGGGTAGCCACACATCCTTGGTGTGAGTATCATCACAAGTAAAGCTCCTCCTGCCTCTGGTGAGCTTTGCTCCAGAAGGACAAGAGGGTTTGACCTGAGGGTTTAACACCTCTCTTACTTGCCATTGATGTCCCCCAGTGCATGTTCTTTTCTGGGGTTACCACTGATGTGCATGGAGCCCTGGAGGCTGAACCCCTGATGCTTAAGCCACTAAAGGCACTGTTAAACTCATCTTATAGAATCACAGGATGGTTTAGGTTGGAAAGGGCCTCAAAACTCATCTAGTTCCAACCCCCTGCCACAGGCAGGGACACCTCCCACTAGAACAGGTTGCTCAAGGCCTCATCCAACCTGGCCTTGAACAACTCTAGGGAGGGAGCAGCCACAACCTCCCTGGGCAACCTGTGCCAGTGTCTCACCACCCTCACTGGAAAGAATTTCCTCCTAACATCTAGTTTGAATCTCCTCTCTGCCAGTTTAAACCCATTCCCCTTCGTCCTGTCATTACAAGACTTTGTAAATAGTCCCTCCCCAGCCTTCCTGTAGCCCCCTTCAGATACTGGAAGGCCAGTCCTCAAGGGTCTCCTTCTCCAGGCTGAAGAGCCCCAACTCTTGTAGCCTGTCCTCATAGCAGAGCTGCTCCAGCCCTCTGATTGTCTTTGTGGCCCCCCTCTGGACTCACTCTAACAGTTCCATGTCCTTCTTGTGTTGGGGGCTCCAGAGTAGCACACAGTACTCCAGGTGGGGTCTGACAAGAGCAGAGTAATTGCTTAGCCAAAAGGTCAGCAGGAACATCTCCCTTGCCCACTGACCTCAGGATCCTGCTCTGGGACTGAGTGGCTGGGCTGAGAGTGAGGCTGATGACAAGTCTGTAATTCATTGACACCCAAAACTGTCCACCTGTGTGCAGAGAGCACCAGCCTGCTCCATCCCTACCCCTCCTGCAGCACCACCCTGGGCAGCCCCAGTCCTTTCCATGATGCTGCCAACCCACATCCCAGGGACTTGCTGGCGAAGAGAGCAGCCAGGCTAACTGGCTGTCCATAATCTTGTGGGAGAGGCACCTGCCACATCTCTGGGGGGCACAAAAGGCCTTCGAGGAGCCACTTGCCACTGGAGAGAGACTTTAGGAGGAAGTTCTTCACAGAGAGAGTTATTTGCCATTGGAATGGGCTGCCCAGGGAGGTGGTGGAGTCGCCGTCCCTGGAGGTGTTCAGGAAGAGACTGGATGAGGCACTTAGTGCCCTGGTCTAGTTGACTGGATAGGGCTGGGTGCTAGGTTGGACTGGATGATCTTGGAGGTCTTTTCCAACCTAGTTGATTCTATTCTATTTAGGCTCTCACACACAGGAAATAAGGAGAGACACATAATACAAAGCTGTGCTTAACATATATACACCTACAGATCTGTAAGGATGGAATGGAATGGACCGGGATGGGATGGAATGGAATGTAAAACCCTAGCTTAAGGTATTACCACGGGCTGCAGGTGCCAGCCTCTGTGCTGAGTTCAAACACTGCATGGGAAAGGCCAGGCCAGCATCACGTATCCCTGCAGGCTGAAGGATACGACGGGGGGTTGCTTTCCACTCCGAGGTGATGATTAAGTTTCCTCTGAGCTGCTGGGAAGAGAGAAAAATAAATCCATAAATTGTGAAGGCAGTAAGGGCCAAGCAGAGCAACACTCCCTTCCTCTGCCCGCCTGGGCTAATGAAAATCGCAGCCACACTGAGAGGTGACTGGCTTATGTTTGTTCTTTGCATTAAACGTAGTGGTAAAAGGCCCACAGTTTTGGGCTTGGCTAGGAGGTGGGATCATTAGGAGGCTGCAGGCGATAGCTGCTACACGTTAATGTGCCCCGAGCAGTCAGACCTTCGCCATCCTTATTTATTTATTTAACCGAGACAAATTACTGCTTCAGGAAAGCAGCCATCTCCCTTGGTGGAGTTAGAGCAGGGGGAAGGCAGAAAATGGATTTATCTTGAATTTCACAGCGTCAGACTGACAGCTTTGGAGACACAGGTCACGCCCCCCGCAGAGCCAGGGGCGATGGGGAGGTGACATAGAATGGTTTAGGTTGGCAGGGACCTCAAGGATCATCCAGCTCCAACCCTCCACCATAGGCAGGGACACCTCCCACTAGAGCAGGCTGCTCAAGGCCTCATCCAGCCTGGCTTTAAACACCTCCAGGGAGGAAGCATCCACAACCTCCCTGGGCAACCTGGGCCAGTGTCTTACCACCCTCACTGTAAAGAACTTCCTCCTAACCTCCAGTCTAAATCTCTCCTCTGCCAGTTTAAACCCATTACCCCTCGTCCTGACATTACTAGACATGATTCTGAGCACTGCCATCTGCCCCCTTTTCAGAGGCTCCCCCTTCGATGGGTTTGGTGGTGAGGCACAGTGGGCAGGCTGGAGACCACGACTGAGAAACTCAGCCACGACCGAGCAATTTTAATGTGCAGTGCAGTTTGTTGAGGAGTACTGTGCCTCACCCAGAGAATCATAGAATCAGCCAGGTTGGAAGAGACCTCCGAGATCACCCAGCCCAACCTAGCACCCAGCCCTGGCCAGTCAACTAGACCATGGCACTAAGTGCCTCAGCCAGGCTTTGCTTCAACACCTCCAGGGATGGCAACTCCACCACCTCCCTGGGCAGCCCATTCCATCTCTCTGGTGCCTGATGTGGGTGGCCAACAAAGCTTGGGGTGATACTGTGCCTCAGGGAGCCCCACTTCTCTAGAGCCTTTCAAGGTGGTTGCTGGTCTGATTGTGCTTGTGCTATTTCTAAGTGTTCCTACCAGCACTTTTATCGTTCTGATGGTCTTGAACTGGCCTTCCCCTCCCTCTGCTGGAAAAAAGCAGAAATGTTCAGTGTCCATCCTTGGAACCTGGATGGCAGCCAGGGGCAAAGATGCCGTTCCCTGGTTACAGACAGTGTCCCTCAGCAGATGTGATGCCATCAGCAAGGAAAGTTACTGGTAAGTACTGGGGACTAAGTAGGTGATTTCAGTCTTCCCCCCTCCTGTTTCACAGGGGATAACAATACACCTTGTAAAATAAGTCATTATCTCACAGACCACCCAGGCTGGTCCATGTGGGGGAAGCTGAGGCACAATGGCAAAGCTGCTTTGTCCAAGGTCATTCAGAATGTTGTGGCAGGGAAGAAACTGCTCGTGGGCCTTGCTGAAATCCCCAGGAAACATGCTCTTGTTATGGTCCCAGAAGCTTGGGCCACTTTTGGCTGTCACACTGTCACAGGATCACAGGATGTCAGGGGTTGGAAGGGACCCAAACAGATCATCAAGTCCAATGCCCCTGCCAAAGCAGAACCATACAATCTAGCTCAGGTCACAGAGGAGCACATCCAGACAGGCCTTGAAAGTCTCCAGAGGAGACTCCACAACCCCTCTGGAGAGTCTGTTCCAGTGCTCTGTGACCCTTACAGTAAAGAGGTTCACCCTTGTGTTGAGGTGGAACCTCCTGTGCTGCAGCTTACACCCATTGCTCCTTGTTCTATCCCAGGGAGCAAGTGAGCAGAGCCTGTCTCCTGTCCCCCCTGTCCCCCCTCCTGACCCTCAGCCCTCAGATGTTTATAAACATTTATTAAATTAATAAATTTAATATCCCCTCTCAGTCTTCTCCAGCCTAAACAGTCCCAGGTCCCTCAGCCTCTCTTCATCAGGCAGTGCTCCAGTCCCTTAATCATCCTTGTAGCCCTCCATTGGACTGTCTCCAGCAGATCCCTGTCCCTCTTAAACTGGGGAGCCCAAAACTGAGCACAGTACTCCAGATGAGCTGTCCTGAGCTGGAGTTCTATTTCTTCCTCAAACCTATTTCCCCCCCCCCCCCCATTTTTTATGGACAAAACTCTGCCTTTGCATCTCCTGTTCTCTCAGAGGCTCTTCCACTCAGCGGTAGCCCAATTTCCTTTTATAGCTCGTACAATGGCTGTCCTAATTACAATTAAAACCGGGAACACTCTAATCAAATCTTTTACCATTCTAGACAAACTCAGAAAATGAGTAAAATTAGTGACACATGCTGCAAAATGAAAAAAAAAAAAAGGCAAAACCCCAAGCCACGAAGTGCGTGAGCTGGAGCCGATGCTGAGAGGAGTGAAAGAGGGCAGCGGGATTTCGGCTCTCATCTGCCGTAATTGGCGGCGGGAGGAGGCTCGGGCATCACCAGGGAGCAGGACCCACGCATCCCTGGGAGCTCCTCCATCCTGCTGACCCTGCCCTAGCTGGACACCTCTGTTTGAATAATCCCCACCACTGGAGTTACCATGGCAACGAAGCCTTTTGATGGTGAGAGCCTGCAGCATTAAGAGTTAATCAGACCCTAAACTGTAACAGGGTTAAAGGCAGAGGCAAGGATGTGCGAACCTGAGCAAGGCCTTTGATGCTGTCCTGCACCACATCTTGGTCTCCAAGCTGGTGACACATGGGTTTGATGGATAAAGAACTGGCTTGATGGCTGCGCCCAAAGAGTGGCTCAATGTGAGCCAGCAGTGTGCACTTGCAGCACAGAAAGCCAACCAGAGCCTGGGCTGCATCAGGAGAAGTGTGGCGAGCAGGTCAAGGGAGGTGATTCTCCCCCTCTGCTCTGCTCTGCTGAGACCCCACCTGGAGTACTGCATCCAGTTCTGGAGTCTGTTCCAAGAAGGATGTGGAGATGCTGGAGCGTGTCCAGAGAAGGGCCACAAGGATGCTCAGAGGGCTGGAGCAGCTCTGCTATGAGGGCAGACTGAAAGAGTTGGGGCTGTTCAGGATGAAGAAGAGGAGGCTCCCAGGTGACCTTATTGTGGCCTTCCAGTATCTGAAGGGGGATACAAAAAAACTGGGGAGGGAATTTTTAGGCTCTCAGGGAGTGACAGGACTAGGGGGAATAGAGCAAAGCTGGAGGTGAGTAGGTCCATTCCCCCTTGTCCTGTCACTCCCTGAGAGCCTAAAAATTCCCATCCCCACTGCGTGCTGTGATGTGGAAGGTTCCACCTGAGTGGACGTGTGGCCCTCAGCTGGTGTCCTGCCAGGAGATGGGGCTCAGCCCAAAGCAGGGCTTGCTAGAGCTGAAGGCCCACGCGTGGCACAGGTGCCAGACAGAAATCCATAACGTGGGCTCTCGTGTGCCTATGTTTGGGAGGAAAGGGGGATGGAGGACTCGTGACTCTTGCTTGGATTAATGCTCCTGGATCATGTAAGGGTTGCAGAGGTAGGAAGGATCCCTTTCTGTAGTTCACTGCTCATTTGGGGTTGCAGATCCTCTCTGGATTGTCACAGCTGATGGATGTTTCTGGCATTGTCCCCTTGGCAAGGGGTTTGTCTTCAGTGCTGGCATGGTTTGCAAGGGGCTGATGGAGGTCAAGGCATGAACTAGAGTTCAGGAAAACAAACCTGGAGTGTTGCTGCTACCATTGGATATGAAATGATCAAAACTGGTTCTGCAGGGTGTGTCTTTTTGTGCTGGGTAGAGCAGCTGTTTGCAGCTAATCCCAGTGTTATGGTGCTACAGGACCTGTCATACTCTCTGGATGTAAGGTACACATGCTGCAAAATGAATGACCTTTAGGTAGGAGGAATGACCTTTAGGTGGGAGGAATGACCTTTGTGGGGACAAATCTGTGTTCATTTTTAATGTCAGGGTGTATGGAAAGAGTCTGTCTGAGGCGAGGGTTAGTGTTACAGTCATGGACATGGTTAAAAAGAAGGATCTTTGGGTGTCTGCAGAAACAAGTGGAGCAAAAGAGCGCCCAAAGAGCCAAGAGTTGTTACTGTGTCTCACATGGCCTGGTACCTCGATTCTCAAATGATTTAGTATCATGTAAGACCTCATACATGAAGGTCTTGTAGTGACAGGATGAGGGGTAATGGGTTCAAAATGGCAGAGGGGAGATTCAAATTAGGTGTCAGGAGGAAGTTCTTTACAGTGAGGGTGGTGAAATACTGGCACAGGTTGCCCAGGGAGTTATGGCTGCTCCCTCCCTGGAGGTGTTCAAGGCCGGGTTGGATGAGGCCTTGAATCATAGAATCAACCAGGCTGGAAGAGACCTCCAAGATCATCCAGTCCAACCTAGCACCCAGCCCTATCCAGTCAACTAGACCATGGCACTTAGTGCCTCATCCAGGCTTTTCTTGAACACCTCCAGTGGGAGGTGTCCCTGCCTATGGCAGGAGGTTGGAACTGGATGATCCTTGAGGCCCCTTCCAACCTAAACCATTCTATGACTCCATTCTCTGTTGGACCTGCCCGATGCATTAGTGTTCTCCCCGTCCCACACTGTGACGAGATATTCCCCTAACTAAAGCAGCTGCAGGATTGCATTCTCCACCAGCACATACAGCAGGTCTCCTCCATGCTCAGACTGTGTGCTTTTTCCTGCTGACCAGCCCGAATACTCTTTCCTACAATTTAATTGTGTCTGTATCGGTCCTGCTCAGCTGAGATATGAAGACCAAAGAAGTTTTTTTTTTTAGAAGGGAATTTAACTCTTATCATGTCCCCTTCAAGGTCTCAGTTATTTCCAACTCTCCCTTCAGGTCTTGTTTTTCTAGAGGTCTGGAGGTTCCTCAAGCAGTCTTAGGCAAAGTGAGAGATCAAACAGCCTGGTGTCTTTATCAGCTTTCCATCCAGATTGTGTGGTCTCATAGCTGGATGCACCCCAGCAGCTCCCAGGATGGAGAAGTACCTTGAAGCCATGCATTGACTGAGTTCAGTTAAACCACGTTAACAAAGGGCTGCTTGCTCTCCTCACCCCTTCCCCGCACTTGCCATCTTTATTACTTTGTCAAAGTACTTTCAGCTATAATACTTACATTTTATAGGTCTGAAGCATGAGATTATTCAATTTGCTTTATGGGCCCAGTTTGATAAATCCGCTTGGAAGCCCACACTGCGGTAATTGAAACACACTGCTTGGGGAGAAGGAGGAAACTTCTGCCCTGCCTTCAGCCTTTGATTCTGACCGCTGCTGGCCGGTTGCATGGGCAGGAGTCGGTGAAACTTGATGAGATTTACAAGGCAGGAGCTGCCTGGGGGCCCAGGTGGGTCTGCCTGAGATGGGAGCTGAGAAAACAGCTGAGACAGAGCACTCTGAAAACGTTAATTCCTTGTTCCTCCTCTTCTTCTGATCTTTCTGACCCAGCCAAGCCCCAAGGGCCTTTGAACTGTTGGGGCCCAAATTGAAATTACAAATTACACTGAAAGCATGAGGACGGGCAGGAGTTCAGCAGGACTGAGACTGGGGTATTTTACATGCCTTCGGCAGCAGCGTTTGATAACTCATCTCTGCCTGCACTCAGCCAGCGGCGCCTGAATTTCTCAGCTGCCTCCAAATGAATTGGGGCTGAAAGCAAACACTCCAGGCAGACAAAAAAGCTCGTTGGAGGAGTTTGACACCTTCCTACTGGAAGCAGCGAGGCATGGGAGGAACTCTCACCTTTACCACCATAGCAGAAGACTGTGCCTTGAGGAAGGTTTTGGTGCTTGAGGATGGGTCATGAATTTCAGGTTTGCATGGTTTTGGGGAGCCAATCAGTCTGTTTGCCTGCTCCACCCTCCTTTTGGTGAATTTGAACCAAAGCTCTGAGCTTTGTGTTTGTTAGGGCATAATATGATGGAGTGTCTGTGACAGTAGAGGCAGTACAGTGACCCAAGGAGCTATACACAGCCTTATGTTACAGATAGAATCATAGAACAGAATCATGGAATGGTTTAGGTTGGAAGGGACCTCAAGGATCATCCAGCTCCAACCCCCTGCCAGAGGCAGGGACAGCTCCCACTAGAGCAGGCTGCTCAAGGCCTCATCCAACCTGGCCTTGAACACCTCCAGGGAGGGAGCAGCCACAGCCTCCCTGGACAACCTGTGCCAGTGTCTCACCACCCTCACTGGAAAGAACTTCCTCCTAACATCTAGTCTAAATCTTCCCTCTGCCAGTTTAAACCCACTACCTCTCGTCCTGTCATAACAAGACCTTGTCAGTAGTCCCTCCCTAGCCTTCCTGTAGGTCCCCTTATAGTGGAAGGCCACTATCAGGTCTTGAATCCTTCTCTTTCCCAGACTGAAGAGCCCCAACTCTTGTAGCCTGTCCTCATAGCAGAGCAGCTGCAGCCCTCTGAGCAACTTCGTGGCCCTCCTCTGGACTGGCTGCAACAGTTCCATGTCCCTCTTGTGCTGGGGGCTCCAGACCTGCACACAGTACTCCAGGTGGGGTCTGAGGAGAGCAGAGTAAAGGGGGAGAATCACCTCCCTTGCCCTGCTGGCCACACTGCTCTTGATGCAGCTTCCCTTGATGCAGATGTCCTTGATGTCCAGCTTTTCATCTGATATTTGCTAATTAGCCTTGATTCCTGGCAGCAGATGAACCTATTTGTGGCAGACCAGGTTTTTTCCAACCCAGCACTAGCTCTCAGAAGGGAAGAAGTCCCCAAAAGCATCTGGTTGGAAAGCTAAATTCAGTTTTCCCCTTTAATTAAAAGCTTGTCTTCTGCTAAACCCTTCATCGGGTATCAGCCTTGTGCTGCAGCAACGCTTGAGGCTCCAGGGAAAGCAGTTGAAACATCCCAAATGCAAACTTCTGGGTCACATCTCCGAGAGTGCCTTGGCCAGAGGTTGCTGTGATGTGTGTTGAATTGAGGTCTTTAATCCAAATTTCCTCTTGCTGCTCGATAGAAGAAGCCAACGTTCCAGTGAGAGCGGTATCGATCCGACGTGACACCAAATATTTTGCAAAGCCCTGGAAAATGTCGAGGGTGTTGATTATTGTTTTATTGCTTGAGAGATTTGGAGCTGGGTAGAAAGATCTCTCTCTTTTTTTCTTAATCTCTCTCTCTCTCTCTTTTTTTTTTTTCATTCCAAATGAAAAGTTCAAAAAAGAATTTTGCAGTCAGGTCTAGTAAAGACCTCACCAGATGGAGCTGATCGGGTGTGAAGAGGCACCAGTCTCCAGATTTCTTCCTGCCCTTAGGACAAAAAAAACTGAGTACAGAAAGAGTGTTTTGAAGGCAGTTTTCAGGGGCCAGCCCTATCTGCTCATGTCTTCCCGCAGGCCCAGAGGACAATCGTTTCTGTTTATTTCCTGCTGGCTGAAATGAAGGGAGGTGGCAGTAGATGTGGCAGGGAGATGGAGCAGGGAGAACACAAAGCCTATGAGGAGAGGCTGAGGGAGCTGGGGTTGTTTAGCCTGGAGAAGAGGAGGCTCAGGGGTGACCTCGCTGCTGTCTACAACTACCTGAAAGGAGGTTGTAGCCAGGTGGGGTTGGTCTCTTCTCCCAGGCAACCATAGAATCGTAGAATCATAGAATGGTTTAGGTTGGAAGGCACCTCAAGGATCATCCAGCTCCAACCCCCTGCCATAGGCAGGG